>CM051235.1:201428762-202028762 GCA_027917425.1 Gastrophryne carolinensis
CTGTCGCTGTTACAAACGCTTGTTCCCAGCCTCCTGCCTTACCTTTAGCTTTATTTGCCAACTCTGTCCAAATATGTGTTATTTTGTTTTGCCTGTCTTACTGCTGTGTTACCTGTGAGGATGTTAATATTCTTTTTCTTGTTACTTTTAGGAGATTCTGGTTATCCCTTGCTTCCCTGGCTCCTGATGCCCTTTCTAAGGCCCCAGACTGCTGGCCAGGATGCTTATAATCAGGCCCACCAAAGCACAAGGACAGTAGTGGAACATGCCTTTTGCCTCTTGAAGGTTAGATTTTGATGTCTGGACCACACTGGGGGAGCCCTCCAATATTAGATGGAGAAGGTCTTCAAAATAATTTTGGCCTGCATCGCCCTCCACAATTTTCCCTTGACAGCAAGGATGGCAGCATATGTGGAGGAGGCAACATCTGCTTCTGCTCCGGAGATTCCAGGTTTTAATCAGGAACCCAGAGCCATGCTGCCCAAAGAATTGGCCAGAATTTGGTGGACTCCTCTTTCTTTTTTCACTTTTGCCCTTATGTTATTTTAGAAATAGTCTACACCTGGATTTTATGTAGTTTATTGTATAGAATTTAGTGTTAAGAGTCAAAAGTTGTTGGGTTATGGCACAACTCTGGATGCAGGTAAACATAAAATTTACTGATAAAATATGGGCCTATCCAGCTTTCAAAAAGTTTGTGTACCCCACACCCCAAAGTCCAGCATGGCCCTTTAGGGTGATGTTGCCTGGCTTTCTCTGTTGGCTGCTTGTTGTGCCTCCAGCCTGTCCAGCCTTTGTGTGGTGACCTGGTTGGCCTCCAACCTGTCCAGCTTTTGTGTGGCATACTGGTTGGCCTCCACAATAGCCCCAACCAGTGTCTATATCTGGTGGTGGTGGTGCACCACAGCCACTGCAGGCAGGTCTACATGGAGCAAACTAGCGTTCTGACGCACCATTTAAAATATCTATTGGTGTTATACCTAAAAGAGGCACTGTTGGCCCACGAGTTTGCCTCCATGATTTGGCACCACCATACCAGAGACAGGTGCCCCCTGGTTGCAGGGTGGGACTGACTTCCTCCTGGATGATCTGGAGAACCGGTGGGGATGCTGCTGGCAGAGGAAAGATCTTGATACTGGGAGTAGTGGTGATGCCCAATGTCCCTGGTGGCAGTAGTTGGTGGAGGCGTACAGATGATATTAGGGTCTCATTAGTTTGTTTGGCTCAATGTTAACACACAGCCTACAAGGCCCAAAACTTTTCCAGGGGATTACCCTCCTCCTCCACCCTGCCTCTTTCAAATTAAGCACACACATTTGCCTCATCTCTGTCTTGACTCCACTCCCTGGGTGGGTGGCTGGTGTGTGGGCCTGCCATTGCTGGTGTCTCGTGGTAGTATTGCCAGATAGAGCAGCTGTGGCCGCAGGTGGAGGGTCTGGAGGGCGAGTTGGTGCTACTGGCTGGGGGGTTGCTGCAAAGTCAAGGTAAATGCACTGTTCCCCTTCAAATTCACCGCAAGTGCTACACACTGTAAATATAAATTGCCTTCAAGGCAGCAAGAATAGAAGACACCAACCCCTTGGCAAACTTCTTCTAATAGTGGGCCGTGAGACCCCGGGGCTGGGTCTCTTGTTAGACTTTAAGGCCTTAAAGCGGACCTTCAGCATCATTTAATGGAAAGCCCAAATCCTTAAAAACTATTCCCCAGCATAAAAAATGAATATATTTCATGTTTTTAGTTGCTTACGTTTTATTCTTTCCCTCACTGGCCTGCAACTCTGTTCAGGACTCTAGGATGCCTGCGCCGCCATCTTGGCTTAGTAGCATCACATGCTGAGGAGAGGAGAGGGGTCAAAAGTGCAAGAAACCAGGGTTATAGCTGTGCTTTGCACAAACAGAGCAGGGCTGGGGTCAGGAAAAGGTCAGCAATCCCAGAATGCAGGGTGGAACAATCAGAAGACACTTCCTGTCTGCAGGCAGCCGGCACCTCCATGAGCCGCCATCTTGGATGTTTAAAGTCTCAGAAAATGCACTAGGGGCAGGTAGGATGATTTTTGTTCAATATGTTTTTATTGAATAAGAACATAGAAAAACAGACATATCATGGAGTGTTGAAATTACAGCAAGAATTCCACCTGCAGCTGTCCGACTTAGTAAAACGAAAGCTATCAACCTTAGCGCATTTATACATGTGTATCCTCCCCCCAGGCCCTCACTCCCCCCTGCAACCGAGGGAAAGCGAGAGGGGTTGCCATCTCAGTTATTCTAATCTTAGGTCACCTCCTCCACCTCCCGCCTCCCCCACTACTGATCCTGGTCATTTCGCATTTTATCTGCTGCCCAGGGGGGCCAGACAGCCACTAGGTCCCATTGCAGGGGTCTACTTCTGGTACAAACTTATATTCAGTCGCTCGGGCTTCCAACATATAGCTTGGTAAGTTAAGTGTATTACACTACATTAAATATATTAAACAGTCATACCACTCCAAGATAGAGAAGGAAAAAGTAGTACAGAAGAGAGAAAATGAAATATAAAGGAAAGAGGACAAAAGAAGAAAGAGCAACAATTGTGGCTAGAGACCACACACAAACATATACAGACATATTGGTCGGGGACAAGGGGGGGGGGAAACAGTGAGGACAGGAGGGGCGGGAAGGATGCCGGTAAGTCTCGACCATCGGGGTGTATTAATGCCTAAAGGAGCTGTAGGTCCAAAGGGCCAGCCCGATATCCAGAGGCCCCTGTGTCATAACCTCATTACACACCATCCATCGATCCTACCGTAAGGAGGACAGGAGCGCCCCAAATTCGGGGGTGTCGCGGCTTACCATCCACACCGTCCATGTCATGTTAAATCTCAGACTCCCGCTCTCATCCCCCCCCCCAGCACCAACTGGTAGGATGATTTTTAATGTGGGCAATCTGTATGTACAGGGTGGGGAAAACATATAAGATACAATCTTATGTAGAGTGAAAGTCCAGTTTAATAGTGTCAAATATCTCCTCTGCTGTGAAATCTTCCACTAAATCCTCTTTCGAGGCCCAAGGGAGTTCCGGAAGGGACAAGCCCGAGAGAAAGGAGTCCAATACTGCCTCAACCCTGGAGTTTGTGGTAGCATACAACTTAGCTAATTCCAGGTTTATACACAAAATGTGTAGCAGAGAAATGGACATATGTTCTTCTAGATGTAGATTATGTAATCATTGCCCAACAAAAGGGAAGAGAAATTGCAAAACTAGGCAAAGTTTTGAACCAGCACTTTGAAACTAAAGACTCTAGAAAAATTAGACAAATGTGACATTATTTGGGAATCCAAAACCAGAGAGTGAAAGATGGGAGTTCTCATCTCAACCAAAGTTCTAAAATCTCCTCAGTCCTAAATCAATTTGGAATATTAGAAGCCAAAGATGTGCCAATGCTAATGGACACATCCTACTTGAAGTAAGGAGTAGAAGATCTGCTACCCAGCAATGAGATTTACCAACAATGCAATGGGAGCACTTCTGTACATGGCAACTACTACTCGCCCTGATATCACAGTTGGAATTCTTTGTAAACGTGTAAGCAAGCCTCGCCAAAGAGACTGGAATGCAATTAAGAGACTGCTACAATATCCTATAGAAAATCAAAGACTAAGGCCTCGATTCAATAAAGGTAGAAACACATTCTCATGGTAGTAAAAGATTCAATTCATGAGAAAAAAGCCTGAGAATTTCACTGTTACTGAATCACTAGAATCACTAAGTGATTAAAAGACAATGAAAGTCAATGGCACTTTTTTACTCCTAAGAAAAGTGGAGAACTGTTTACTCCTTTCTACACTGTAGTAAAAGCTGCCATTGACTTTCATTGTCTTTTTACAGGTGAAACGCAGCTGAGAGGAAGGCCAGGGTGTCAGGTACTGGTAGTTACAGATGCTGGTGAGCTTAAACTGGAACTCAGGTACAGAAAAATAGGAGGGGGTTAATGCTGACTACGCATTAGAAGGAGGAAGCTAGCAGGAAGTTTTTGCAGTGTTACAGCATAAGCCGGACTCAGTGTGGAGAGTCTGCTGGAAAGTCTGGTTTTTGCTGGGGCCTTCTGAAAGAAGGGTAGGATTGGCTGCAGACAATGCCAAGGTCCTACAGCTGTGCTGACAAATAGTGAGCCCAAGAGCCCATGGAGTGGGTGCAGAAACAGAGCTGGAAGTTCAGAGGTTTAGTGAATTCGGGAGCAGAGTCAGGAGTTCAGAGCTTTGGTGAATGCAGGAGCAGAGCCGGGAGTCTAGAGCTTTGGTGAATGCAGGAGATGGAGTTCAGAGAGCCAAAACAGGTGAGTGCAGGAACTCTGGTGTGTGCAGGAATACGAGCCAGAGCAGGTAGTAGTCTTAGTCGAGGGTCTAAGAGCCAGAGAGGGTTCAATATTCAAGCGAGGGGTTCAGAGCCGGAGCGGGATTTTTATCCAAAGCCAAAAGTCAGGGCCAATGTCAAGCCGGAGCATAATCCTAACACAGATGATTATTTTACATTCCATTCCAAAAAAAAATAAGGCAGAACACCCAAAAAACTTACAAAAAGGGAGTTTCCCTTTAACTAAAATAAGGGCATTATTTACTAAGTATGGCAGCACAGGTAGATAAAGCCACCAGTTACCTGTGCTGAGGTAAATTCTAGTTCAGCACACAGCTGACAATTCATAATAAATACAACGCTGCTCACATTCATCAATCAATTTTGGTGCCAGCCTACCTAGACATTTTGGCACCCTCTGTTGCCAGACTATCTTTTACCATTATGCGCTATACATTAAACTGGACCTTCACCCTAAATAAAAGTATATCTTATATGTTTCCCCCACCCTGTACATACAGATTGCCCACATTAAAAAATATCCTACCTGCATCTATTGCATTTTCTGAGCCTTTAAAAATCCAAGATGGCGGCCCATGGAGGTGCAGGCTGCCTGCAAACAGGAAGTGTCTTCTGACTGTGCAGCTCTGCATTCTGGGATTGCTGACCTTTTCCTGACCCCAGCTCTGCTCTGTCTGTGCAAAGCACAACTATAACCCCGCTCCCCTGTACTTTTGTCCCTCTCTTCTTTCCTCATTATGTATGCTACTGAGCCAAGATGGTGGCACCCGTATCCTAGGGCGCTGAACAGAGTTGCAGCCCAGTGGGGGAAAGAATAATAAGTGACTAAAAACCTGAAATATATTCATTTTAGATGCTGGGAAATAGTTTTTTAAGGGTTTGGGCTTTTCATTAAATTATGCTGAAGGTTCGGTTTAACTGTGATCTTTGAAGGAATGTCCAGGGATTTCCCAGGAAAATTATATATTGTTTATTTTCATCAGAGGTTGAGCTTTAACACGAAATGTTTTGTTTGTCATTTTGTCTGCGCTTTTTGAAAATATTTGGGTGAAATATGTGAAAACATTTTTTTTAAATTCTATTTTTTACATTTTCTAGCTTTATTTTAAATAAAACATTTTTTTTTCAAAAAAATCATATTGCATGTAAAAGTCCTATTCCTCCCTGCTACATCGGTACCACATAAGTATTGGTAGACACCCTTTCCTACCCAAACAGAAACTTTTGGTTTTTGGAGATTTTCAAATAAAATGTAACTACAATGTGCTCCTTGCAGTTTTTCTTCATTACTTTTAATCCCCCCCCCCCCCCCCCACAAACTATATATTCTCTCAAAGTACACACCTCAACCTTTCTAGGTGAACGAGGCTTGTCGACGTTTGTATAAAAAAGCTGAATACAAAATACATATCCTAAAATATCAATATACAAATAAGAAAAAACAAGCTAAATCTGAAACCTCAAGGTCCCCTGAACAGAACAATACCCAACATGCATAGGTACTTTTAACCCTTTTAACTGCCAGTCTACATGAGACTCTCTGTTGCCGCGCCATTTTCACCATTTTGCATCTTTAACTGTGATTTTTGCAGGAATTTCCAGAGATTTCCAGGAAAATGTTATATTTTTTTCATCAGTTTGGGCTTTCACATGAAATGTATTGTTGGATTCTCAGTGTTTCCATAATATTTTGGGGTAAAAAAATGGTGAAATAAACATTTATATTACCCTTAAAAAAATAAAAAAGGAAAGTATTTTCTCTACTTACCTCTGATACAATGTGATCACCATAGGGTTGATTAAGAAAGACAAAAAAAGACTTTCGTTTTTGTGCCGATCTGTTTTTTTTGTTAAATGTTCCCGCTCTCGTATGAGTGTACGAGTGATTCTATGCATGCATTGCAATCCTTCTGTAAAGTTCTCGTCCGTTCGTACGGCAGAGTACGAGTACGAGGATGTCATTTTCCAGCATGACTTTTCCGTTTCATTTTCTCATGTTACAACTTAGGCTTTCATTTTTGCCCTTTTTCCATCGTCTCCTCCCACGAATCCTTTACGTTTCCCGTTAGATTCTGTTTCCCTTTTTCAATAAATAATCGCAATCGGAAGTAAATCCTTATGATCTTGCTCCTGCGCACTACAAACTTAACTCATTAAAGTGCTCGCCTACATATTTGGCTCAATCACTTCTACTACAATGCTTAGCTAAATCACTTTGCGCTTTCCTACATCTTCCATTTTAGACCCCTAAAACTCACCCAAACCACTTCGCGGTTAGGTTTTTCTTACATTTTAGACCCCTAAAACTCACCCAAACCACTTCACGGTCATGTGAATATTCATCTCTAAATATTTCTGGGCCCATTAGTTTTGTGTTAATGTATTTTGGAAATGAAATGACACTGAAACTTTTTATTATTTTTTTAATACCAAATGCCATTTTTGTTTGGCCTTTTTTTGAAAATGTTTTTTTAAAAAATGTAACATTCAGTTGTGACACTCAGTTGTGCCACTCTGGCACGTGTGGTCCCTGTTAAAAATTGTTAATTAAATTATTGGTATAACCTTGTTGGGGTCACACTGCAGTGCCCCCCCCCCCCTGTATGGTCCAAACACCTAAATCTGGACTTCAAAAGCCAGAGGGCCCTCACCACCAGGGCCCGGGTTTTGCATAGTGCCCGATTAGAGAACCCCTGGCCCGCATTCTGCAGGCAAAGAACGGGCATCAGAAGCACGGGCAGGAGCGGATATCCAGAATCCCCTGAAAGAATTTAAAAATACTAACATAAAATACACATTCTAAGCAATAATATTGTTTAACATGTCATCAAGGGCTAAAAACAGCCATAGGTTAAGACATGAGTCATCAACTATATTCATTGCCATACAGTGAAAATGGATTGATGGAATGTGAGCAAACTTACCCAGGAGCCATCCACCAGATAATTCTCCTGACTCAAACTGACGAAATAAGCCGGAGCTCCGCAATATATAAGCATCATGGGACGACCCTGGATGCCCTGCAAGAACACTGAGGAATCGCATATCCGGACCAAACACTGCTTGTATGTTGTGCGAGTGGCACATCTTGCGGTTCCTGCAACCAAATATAAAATAAATACACAAAGCAAAGGTAACCAACTAAAACAATAACTCCTACAACAAATTAAGATTCAAGTTCAACAATCCAAATATAATTCACAAAGGACATAAGTCTAAAAAAATATAGCAATTATATGGATGTGTGGGAAAATAAAGGTTTACATGCTAAGGATTAATTAAGGTCAGCATTAAAATGCATCTAGAAGGCATACATGAAATATATTGATTCAGGTATGCATTGCTATACAATTTATGGCCTCGGCCATGCTGATACATGTAATGCCTTGGAGCTGAAGGCGCGCAGACTCCTCCACATAGCCGCAAAACATGTTCAACAATAGCAATCCGAGGCCTCAAAGGTCCCGTAAGTGGATCGCAAATGAAACGGTTTAATAGGGTGGTGGTCCGTCGGCAATCAGCTCTCTGAATCAGACGCAAGCCCATCCCAACAACGTAAGTTATCTGAACGAACGCAAAATATCAGATTTTGATGGGAAAATGATCCGAACTAACGCAAATGATCCAATTTAGTTTCGTTCTTCGAAAGCGCATATATGCATTAGCCCGAACATTCATACGAATGGAAAATGAACGAAAAAAACAAAAAAAATGACTAACACACAAAAACTTTCACAGACAGCTACGGAAGTCCAGACGAATGTGCCTCTGAATCGAGCCTCATGTCCTTCTACTTCTACATAGAATCTACATAGCTGGTAATTAATGGTAGGAGAGGCAGCCACGCAGATTCTATGTATCTGGCACTGAAAAGGTTTAGAATAAAATATAGAAAAAATGAGATGAACTGTATCAGGGAATTTAAAGTCATTGTCCAGTTATACGCAAAGGTATTGCCATTGTGTATATTGCCATTTTCTTTACTTTTTTAAAATGAAGCCATATTTCCAGAGCAATTCTAAATGAAAGTTTTACCAAATGGTATTAATTTTCCCTGATATCCTCTATGATGCAAGTGGCACAACTGTGTGCATTTTATTAGATTGAGCTGGCATTGCCTGACAATGTGGAGAGATTTTAGCTACCCCCCCCCCCCACTAACCACCACCAAGGGGTGTCAACTAGACAAGAGTCTGAGGCTGGTTTCACACCAGTGGGATTGCGGGTGTTTGCTTTTTCAGGTGAGCTCCCCACAATCAGCGTTCAGCGTCTGGAGGCCATTAGCTTTTGCGTTCTCCGCTCAATAGAGTAGAATTGCAAGTGTTGCATCCTCAAGACGCTGGCGGCTCCGCAAAAGCCAGAGGCATACGAGTTGCTGTGGAGCACTCACCTGAAAGTGCGAACATTTGCAGTGGTGTGAAACCAGCCTCAGGTTTGAATTGGTGGTCAGGATCAGGGGGGAAGTTAGTGGAGGAAGAAGAGCAAAGACACAGCATGGGACTGACACTGCATCAGGTAAGCTGCCAGGAAAATTACTTAAAATTTTGACTGGTCAATCCAGTTAAAGATGACACAATCCTAACAATGGGCCTGATTTGGAGCCTCTATCGCACGCACCGTACTTGGTCTATTTTCCGTGTCGGGTGATTCAAAGCCTTGTTTTTCTGCTACAGGTAACCTGTTCAGAGTGGCTAGTGTGGGTATCAGCAGGGAAGTGCCTGCAGGACAAACGAAGGGGCTTGGGACTGAGGCTGGGGCTGCAGTACCTGATCCGGGTGCTGCCAGTTCCTTGGCCATGCCTGTGTTCCTGACTGGGAGCTGTAGTGGCACCTGTGGTGTAGCACAGTGAGCTCCTAAGTCAGCAGTGGTGAGAAAATCTGACCCTCAGCTGTGTTCTTTTATACCTAATTGAGTGGGAAATTGTGGTGGAAACAATTTGGTTTATTTAACAGGCCATTACAGGCGCCAGGAACCTATAGGCTATATGGCCATATGGACACAAGCACACTTTCAGGGGTGCATCATACAGACAACATGCACCCACCATGTTCACCTGTGAGCAGCAGGAGGACATTATGATGGTAAGTCACACTTTCATGCCATTCGCTTATGCATGTGTGCCGCATTACACTCCTGCCAAGGTACAAATAGGTGACAGGGGCCACGAAATATGAGAGAAGGCACATGGCACCACAGTAATGGCGGAGGCCTGGCCTTTCAACGTTACAGGGCCACAGTTCTTTGCTGCCACTGTCACATGGACCACTCTGGCATGTTTGTATGTGACGCAGGGGTGACTGTTTGGCATTTCTATGCATTCCATTACTATTGTGGGATGGGAGAGCTGGCTTCGCCTTGTTGCTGGTCAAGGCAAGGGGTCCAACTAGTGGGGCCCAGAAGAAGTGTAGGTGTAAAGCGGCAGCCCCAAACCCTACCAACATCCTCCTCTGTAGCACCACCACCAGACATGGAGCCTACTGAAGAGGAGGGTGTGTTGGGCTTGGGTCACCCACAGCTCCTGCACACTCTAGTTGGCCAATACCCAAAAAACACACAGGTTGTGCTGCATGTAAAATCTAATGTTCCCTAAGTGCTGGTGTGTTGTGCTTCTGGTCCTTAAAGATTGAGGGTATGCGGCGATGGGGCCAACCAAGACTCAGGTGGGTGTGAAGGCAGTGAAGAAGAACAATACCCAATCATTACACAAACAATACATGCCCATAAATACTAACATTCCCCTCTACAGACCCTGAAGAAGGGATGGTGCCGTGGAGGAGGGTGGCCCCTAAAAGTATGCGTCAACCAGTTTAGGTAAGTACGTAAACATGTGCATGTACAGGCACACATGAAGACAAACAAGTTGTACTAATGTATATTTTTTACTCTTTGCAGGTGCCATGTTGGTGCCACACAAACTGTTGACAATATTTGTTATATTTGTTTTATTTTTGCTATTTCTTTTAATTAATAATAATTAATACATTTTTTTTTTTTTAAGAAACCAAGAGTTTTACAGTTATATGCTGCATGGTGGCGTGTTTTCTTTGTAACTACATAAAGCAGGCACAAACCAAACAAACAGCAGTGTAAAACAGAAGGTGGCTGAAGTAGGAGGTGAGTAACAGTGGGTAGCAGCAGACGACATGGCAACCAAGGTACAAAGGTAAGTATGTGCAAGGACATACAGACTACATGAGATGCCCTAGATGTCAGCAGGGGGGACAAAGGTAAGTATGTGCATGGACATACAGACTACCACGGGTTGCCCTAGATGTCAACAGGATGGGAAAAGGTATGTATGTGCAAGGACATGCAGACTACACGGGATGCCCTAGATGCCAGAGGCAAAGGTAAGTATGTGTTAAGACATGCTCTAGATGCCAGCAGGGGGAAGAATGGTAAGTATGGTGAAGGACATGCAGACTACATGGGACGCCCTAGATGCCAGTGGGGGAACAAAGGTAAGTATGTGCAAGGACATGCAGACTACATGGGACGCCCTAGATGCCAGCAGGGGGAAGAAAGGTAAGTATGTGCTAGGACACGCAGACTACATGGGATGCCCTAGATGCCAGCAGGAGGGGCAAAGGTAAGTATGTTCTAGGACATGCAGACTACATAGGATGTCCTAGATGTCAGCGGGGGGACAAAGGTAAGTATGTGCTAGGACATGCAGACTACATGGGATGCCCTAGATGCCAGCAGGAGGGGCAAAGGTAAGTATGTTCTAGGACATGCAGACTACATGGGATGTCCTAGATGCCAGCGGGGGGACAAAGGTAAGTATGTGCTAGGACATGCAGACTACATGGGATGCCCTAGATGCCAGCAGGAGGGGCAAAGGTAAGTATCTGCTAGGATATGCAGACTACATGGGATGCCCTAGATGCCAGCAGGGAGGACAAAGGTAAGTATGTGCAATGACATGCAGACTACCATGGCTACAGTGGCAGGGGACGTTGGGAAGCACCTTAAAAAAGCTGAGAAAAAATGAAAAAAAGGCCACCGAGAACAATGGGATCCAAGTTACGTTCAAAAACAGGTAAAAACTACTTCTGTTGCAAATACTGTAAATGCTCGGTTAAACCGTATATTTACGCAACGCAAATACGCCCGCTTACACATGAACGAACTGCGACACTGTGCCTGCTAAGCTGCCAGCAAAGACCTGTATTTAATCCTTTAAGTACCAGCCTACCTAGAGTTTTTGTCACACATGTTCAACTGTAATTTTTGAAGGGATTTCCAGGAAAATCCCTGTTTCAGGCCTTCTCCTCATGGCAGAAGAGCCCTGGCGGAGGACCCACTGATGGAAGAGGAGAGGGTTTGCGAGTGCAGGTGAATAATTAAGCGGCGGTGGAGGAAGCCCTCTCCTGAAGCGAGAAGAGCCCCGGGGGTGGGGATCCGATGGCCCTTCGGGTGAAGAGAAGACCCTGCCGAATTGATCGAGGGGTCAGGTGAGTTTACTTTTTACTTTTTTTAAATGGGGCTTTTAAGGCAGCTATGTGAGTCTCACGTAGCTGACACTAAAGGGGTTAAAGTCATTCAACGGTCAAACAAAAAACCAAAAGGATACTCACCTTTTGTCCCACACAGATGATCGGCGGTAGTCTGTGATCAATAATTCACATGATCACTGGATCTGAGCCCACGCTGCAGCATTCTGCATCACCCGGGGCCTGAACTCCATTCACCGGCGGGTCCCACCACCCACCATCAGTCACAAGGGTGCGACCACACCCTCTCCATTCACTCCAATAGAGGGGGCATGTCAGGCCTTGGCACACTCCCTCCATTGCAATGAATGGAGAGGGCGTGGCAGCACTCTGTGAATGATGGCTGGTTGGGTTTGGAACCCCATGTATTGTCCGGGCAGCGTGGGATGCGGCTAATGGGACGGGGGCTCGGCCCCAGCGATCAGATGAGTTACTGATCGCCAGACTAGCTGCCTGCAGGCCAAAATAACCCTGTCCCAGATAAAACACAGGTATAGTTTGGCCTAGGCCAGGGTATACCTGGGGGTTTAAAATAGCCTAGGCCAAACTATACTCGGGGTATAAATTGGCCTAGGTCAAACTCTAATCCGAGTATAGTCTGGTCCCGGCCACATTATACCCCTCTATACCGGGTGGTGTAAAATACACTAGGACAGACTATAACCCTCCAGACCATAATGTTATGACTTCACTGGTTTTCTCACCCTGTCTCTAATTTGTTGAAAATTGTGCAGATCTGTTTTTAGCCCAGGCCAAAATATACCCCTCCTGTACAGAACATAACCATCAAACTCTACCCCTCCAGGACAGAATATACCCATCTAATGTAATACCCAGGTATAGTCTGGGCCAAGCCACATTGTACCCTGGGGATAAACTCTATATCTGGTGGTGTAAAATAGCCTAGGCCAGAATATACCCCTCCATGCCATAATGTTATCACTTCACTGGTTTTCTAACCTAGGCCAGACTATATCCCTCCAGGCCAGAATATACCCATCAAAACATAATTGTCTCAGTGACTCTCCCACACAGAAACATTAGCAAACTAAGACTTTCAACCCACTACCAAGCTTAGCACCACTCTTGGTTTTACATTTGGTTGGGTTGTATACTATGGATGCACAAGGGACTTGGACAACCAAGGCGTACATATAAAACCAAAGGTGATGGGAACTGCATCTTCTGGGCCATCAGCTTCATTCTAAAGTTAAATCCTAACTTTAATACTTAAACACCCAAAAGTCTTTTCATCCCATGTGGACAGTAGTATACAAAGAATGAAACCATAAATATATCTGTAGTGAAAGTCCCCCTTTAATCATATACACCTACAATTAAATCACCTTAATAGTTATCAGTGTTAACATTTAAATGTTTATATTGTAGCAAGGAGTTGGTAGTCTAAAGGTCCCAAAACACAGACAGACTATTGGGTGATTTGTTGTCCTGGGCAGTTGTCCTTTGCATTGAGCTATAAGTGACTTATCGCTAATGAGAAATTGCTGAGAACAAAAAATTGCATACTCACCACCCAGCATGTGTAGTAGCATAGTACAAAACAATACACCAGGCCACAGTTGCTTTACAAGCATTGAAATGTATTAAGGGAGAGCTATAGGGAGGTAAAGGAAGCCAACGGGGCCCAAAACAAAGGGGTTTTGGGTATCTGGTGTCCCGGGAAGCTCCCTATTGTGGATGTCACAGGGTCTTCCTCTGTAGGGTAGAGGGATCCTGTATAGACAGAATGGGGGGGGGGGGCTGTTAGGATAGGTGGCAGTGTGGATCCTAAGGTATTGATCTCCTCCTGGCCTTCTCCCTCTAAGGTAAATACATGGGTTACTCACCAGGTTGCTGCCGTGGGGGTTGCTATCCCCAAGGATAGAGCACTGGGGTCCCCAGGGTGTCCCTGTCCTGATCTTCTCCCCCACCAGCTGGAGGCCCCCAGGGGTGGTCCAGGGTCTCCTCGACAGCTCTGGGTCACAACAGTTTCTCTTCTGAAAAACAACAGGACAGGACAGGTTAGCCAAGAGTGGTGCAAGAGACCAGAGTGTAGTTCTCCCTTCTGTTAGTTTTTACTTACCCCAGGTTACAAATTGCATTCTCGAGTCCTCCTCTGGTCGTAATCTGCTGGGCTGCTGCTGTCTGGGGGTAGTGGGGCCTCCATGTTCTTCAGCTGGGATGCCCTCTAAATGCGTGTCTTTCTGGTTGGCATCCCAAGGTGCATGCACCTCGCAGGTGGCCATTTGAAAAGTGGCTTGGGCGGGTACCCACTCTCTCTCCTGGATGGGTTACAGTGGGGGAGGGTTCCCTAGTTCTGCAGCTTCTTAGTCCTGGACCATTGAAAAGTCAGTGGGAGTATGGGGAGGCTCAGGTCAAGCTGGGTGGTGGTCAGGTCATTGGCAGGGCTGTCCTGAGATGCCATCATTCTGAGAATCATGGGACTAGTGCAGGGTGGGAGGAGTGAGTTCTTTTTAGAGAGGGCTGAAGCCTAGGTGGGTGTATGTGGTCACTGCCCCTAGTATGAAAGGGAGCCCCTTGTGAAGCAGCTGGTAGGTCTCTGGCTACCCTCCTGCACCGCCATTGCCTCTGTTATACTGGGGTCATCACCCACAGGACCCGAAGTGTTAAAGGATTTTGTTCTTGGGAGAGTCCAAGGGGAAAGGCCCCCTGCTTGGTGAAAACATTGATTGGAGCACCATGAACCTCCCAAGGTGCTGGGTCCCCCCAGGCGGCTGGGCCCTATGTGTGTTCTGGAAATTTCTACAGTGGTGTGCCTCCACTTATTCTCAAGTCCAACCCCTTGTGTCTTGTCTGAGTCTGTCTCTGTCCTCGGAGGAAGAGAAATGTAAAGCCCCAGGGAGAAGTCTCCACGAAGTGGGATGGTCCCCATCTTCCCCACCCCACATTACTGTCTGTCTTGAGTGAAGTAAACTGAGAAGTTACTGCTGATGTTTATTCTGTGCCTATGAAACAAGTGTACTTGTGTCCTCTAAAAGTCAGGATGTTATAATCTGATTATATTATGAACAGTCAAGTTTTTCTGGTTGAAGTAATAAAAGTTTATGAGTTTTAAGATTTAAGTCAGCTTTCTCACATAACTTACCAGACAAAGCAGAATAATAATTATTCTTTTTTATCTAATAAAAAGATAAAAAATAAGTCAGTCTTGTGTATCTCACTCAATGCTGTTGATATCATATAGGGGTATCATTTTTCATCAAGGGAATGAGTGGCCTCGGCTAGTTTATATTAATTGGCCTGGGCCATAATATATACGGGGTATAACCTAGCCTTTAACCCCAGGTAGTCTGGACTGGAGGTATAATCAGGCCTGTTACACCAGGGCAAAAGGTGAGTATCTTTTATTTGGCTGCTGAATCACTTTGAAAGTGTGCACAGTCAGGCATAATCAGACACAGGCTCCCCAAAGGAAGAAGAATGTGCAGTAGCCATCAAGGCCATGACCAAATAAACAGGGATCCCAAGACTCGAGCTTCCGGCTCAGGTCAAGATTAAACCACAGATCTTAAATTTGGTTCTGATCGTCACCAAAGCTATGGCCTTCACAAAACCTCATTCTTTTGATTTGTTTGCAAATACTGCTGGAGTCTAAAATTGGTTATGCAGTTAAACTGGCAATTCTGTAATCACTACAGTTGTAATACCGAGTCACCTTCAAATATATTCTAGCTCACTTGGAGGGTGCAGCTGTACACTGGTTTATTTTTGTGGTATAGTTTTGATCAAGCTTGTAACTGGTGGCCACACCTAGACATAGGACGGCAACTTGTAAAGTTAGGACCATCTTTATACACGCTGAACTGAATTTAGTTTGCATGTTAAACTAGTGCATAGCTTAGATGGCTCCAATTGAAGTGATTTAGAATTGCCAGTTGACGCAACATGTTTCCTGCCCAATAATTGAAAATAAAGTCCTGCTGGCCATGTGCAAGTAAATTGTATTACCTCTGTGCTCCTGCCATGTTGGCTTGCATATTGTAACTATCAAAATGGTGTCAATGGCTGCCCACAAGGCACATGGTATATTGGGTGATTCTACATGGTGGGCATACATGGCACAAAACAAGGATTAGAGTTGTCAATGTTAAAAGATTTTCACTCGAGGCCTTTGTCATCTGACTGAAAAAATAAAAATGGAGTAAATGCAGTTCAGTTGCTTTTTTTCTTGTATTTATCTTCAAATATTAAATAGTAAAGAACTTCCCAGGAATTGGTTTGCAGTGCTTCCAGTGTGATTTATTTTACATATGGATTCTACCTTTTGTAGCACAGCTGTGGACGCCGGGAACTGGACCTGAGTGCTTGTCTGACCTAAAACATTGCTGGTTCCAAAACACTTGCTTCTCTAACCATTCTTCTCTAGACTCTTGTATGAGTCTGCATATTTTGGTATTTAAGTATTTATATTTAAGTAGCCTATTAGCTGCTGGCTGCCCTGTAAACAATTTGGATATGTAGTCGTATATTACTGTGCGGACATTCAATGTGTCTCCTTGGACTATGTATATAAAAATTGTCTTGTGCCTCCTATCCTTGTCTTCTGTCTTTTACATTATACATTTTAGAATTGCCTGAATGACACGGCAAGCAACTTACAAGATTCTTATTTGTGCCCAACGTGTAAATATGGTAGTATGATACATTCGCTACACCTTTTCAAATGCTGTCTTGCTTGGTGTGCAGGGAAAGGGTCTTATAAACCTGTGGACAAGTCTTTGGCATACAATGCACTACTGGTGTGCTGGCATTTTGCATATAACAAGAATTCTATTAATTTTACCTTTAGGAAATCTCTTCTGCATGTGCTGCAGATGGCTGCACAACTCGCTAGTAATGGTAACAAGCAGTTCACCTATATGGAGAACTCCTAAGCAACTAAACTTCGGAATTATTTAATATAACTTTTTTGCAAAGGAGCCACACTGACCTGAGTCTCCTCACTTTATATTAGGTTGTTTTTATTAAGGGATCATGGTCTGGTTTAGTCATTTGGTGTGCTGTGCATTAAAATGTTGCATGCCTACATGCTCATTTTTGTGCAGGTGAATGAGTGCCATAAAGTGGCTCATGCCATATCTGCCTTCTCACAAAGCTGTATTCTGCCTTTGGTCACTCTAATACATCTGACCTAAGGCAATGCTGGAAAGCTTCTTTAGCATTTTAGTGCATGAGGATCATACAGTATGTATTGGTAACATGTATTACTCGATGCATTGGCTTGATTATACATCTGAAAACTGCTTATTGGATTTTGGCTTAAAGGCCATTTAAAGCATTGCATAACTGGCAACATCAGCAATAAGTTTCACCATAAATGTACAAATGCCCTGCTATAGTCGGTATTGGTATGCTTGAGGTATACCTTCATCTACCATTGGTGTTGAATATCATATCTGGCTCTGGAGTTTAATATTTCTGATACTTTGCTTGCAGGCTATACTGATGGCACCATATCTAAAAGTTCTGTGTGAAGTGAGTAAAGTAGTGGGATGGCTGAAGATAATGGGTAGTGACTACATTAAGTTATGTGCTTTGCAAACATTACTAGTCAATGTCAGTAGCTTATCTGCATGCTCTAGAACAGACTGCAAATCACAAGAGGAAAACTCAAATGTCTGTCCCTTTGTTAATTCTAAATTTGCAGCAATACTTGCATTACAAAAAGACTTTGAAGTGTCTTTGAAGAACCCACTACAGAGCTTGTAAAGGTTTGATATCAAACTGTTGGCAGGTTTATATATTGTACTGGGTTTGATATTTTCACATTGTACAAAATCCTGTCAGCCTTGTATATTTTGCATTTCCCTGTAAAGTATAAACTTCACTGGTTAATCAAAACATGTAAAGTTTCAATTGTTACTAGGTTATACAATTGTGAATTGAACAAGTTAAGATCAATAAAATAGGTGATTTCTGAAAAAACAAAAAAAACAAAAAAAAAAAGACACAGGCTGCCTCACACCACTAGCTAGAAACATAGCAAAAAGAAAAATTTATACACATTTATATGTGTGAATTATAATTTCTCTATACATTGTATAAATCTGTGTGAATATTCTCAAAGCTACAAGTGTATAAAATAGATCATGTTAAAATGTGTTTTTCTTTCAGTAATAAATATTATTTCTAGTCGTTTCTAGTCGTTGTAGAGTTATAACATAAAAAGAACCAGTTTACTGCTGATGTTCAAGTCAGGTGAGCTTGACTGTGCCAGACTGCGCTCAGCACTCAGCACAGAGTAGTAAATATCGAATTCTTTCAATGTGCGAGTGTACCAAGGGAATAATAGCTTAGAGGCTGATTCATTACTAGCGCCAGGTATTGGCAGATGAGCGTCTGTTTAGCAGCGCTTAGAGCGACCGCTATAACAGACCGCCTCAGTCGCTGCAGTAATCTGGCCGGCAATGTATGTTGGGCGCGTTGCAGGGAGCGAAAGGTAGCGCCAGCTCAGTGCGACGGACTCTCAGCAACTCACACCATATTCAACAAAATAACAGACACGCACAGAGTAGGCGCTCTGGATCTGGTCGCTATAGCACAGAGTGCCAGATGCTGTGTGATTAAAGTCTGTTTTTGAACACATATCCACCAGTAACAAAGCGAAAACACATGGAATTACATTGTTGTAACATTGTGACATTAACACTTTAATGCCAGACCTGTAATGACAATTCTGCATAAAAATATAAAAATATATCAAAAATGACTTTTTCTAGGCCAGGAGAGGTGACACAATTATTTGCAAGAAAAAAAAAATGAAAAACAAAAAACCCTGGAACGTCCATTGAAATGTATGGGAGAGCGACAGGTAATACCTGGCGCTCTGGAAGCTATAGCTCCGGCGCTATACACTGAGCTGCCTGTAATAATACATTGGACGCTACATGGCGCCGTTAGAGGCGCTCACCAGATTCACTTTTATAAATGTGGTTTTGCGTACAGCGCCCAGCGTTCACCAGATGCTGCCTGCCGCTACGAGGCACTACCTGGCGCTATCCCTTCATGAATAACCCCCTTAGTGATACGGCTTGGTCTGCTGTGCATGCTACGTCTGGGTATGCTGTCTAATCCTGGACCAGAGCAGCCCCGCATAGTGTTTCCAAAGGCCAGCCCTTCTTTCTTTATTCTTTTTCTAAACTTAAGTTACTGAGAGACCAAAAATAGTCAACTCATGATCACTGGCACATCTCGCAAGCAATGGTCAACCTAAGCTAGGAGCTAGAAACTTGCAGATACCTCCCAGTCCCACCAGTGTCACTCCAGTGATTGAAAAGTTGGGAAGAAACATAGGATTTAATTAAAGAAACTGTATCTGGATCCCTGAGGGAGCTGGGCAAAGGAGGGAGGCAAAGTGTGGAGATGATGGCAGATAAAATTCATGCCTCGGGGTCCTAATTCTTGCTCGAGCAGCCTTGATAGGCTCTGAGCCAGAGGATTGTTTAATGGGAGGCTACAGGCAATCAGGGCTGGTGTGTCCTCTCTGGCCTGAAGGCTGATTTCAGCTGATACTGAGGGGTCACTGACAGATATGGTAAGTGAGGGGCTCGGGGCTTCATTATGAAGTGTTAAAGGAAAAGAAGGTGTGAACGTCATCAGTGTTAGTATTGGAGGTACAAGCTTGTCAGGAAATAACGCATCCCAGCTGATACCATCAGACTTGATAACAGTGGATTAAGTAGCCGGCATCAAATAACAATATCAAAGCTGAAGAGCCACTTTAAATGGACAATGTTGGTTTAAAAGGGATTAGGTGGAAGGGTTAGAGCTTCTTGCTGGTTTCTAAGCTTATTGATACCCACATCAAAGCAAAACTTATTATATTTGCAATAATAGGCCTTTGACTCTAAGCAGACCAAAACCCAAAGGCTCCAGCCCTAGAGTCCTAAAGCCCGGAGCATCGACCCCTTTGGTTCACAATAAACCCTGCTTCCTTGATTTCCTGGCACATGCGTGGCTTAGGCATTCCAGCTCAGAGCGCTGGCAGATATGAATGGATGACAGCAGGGTGGAGGAGACCGGGATACTTTTGGTGTCAACCTTTCATTCAGCTCTGCCTGGCACCTGAGTGTGGACTGGGGATTCTGTGAATTCACCGTGGGAACTATTGCGGAAAAATGTCCCACTGCTGTAAATTTCATTTTGGGTCTGCGTCAACTCTTTGTATCATTAAAGGGGAAGTGGGGAATGAGGATACCTAGAAGGCTGTCATTTATTTTTGGTCTGATTCCACCCTTTGTTCCATCATGTCTTGAAGCAATGGCAGGGGTGGGGGGTATTTAAGGATGTCCTTTAGACCATTGCTGTAAATTTTATTTTAGGTCTGCTTCAACCCTTTGTACCATAACCATCTTTGTCAAGAAAAATCAGGTATGGACTGAAGATTGTCTACTATTTATTTATACTCTAAAGTGAAAAAGATCAAAAGCAGGTAATTAAATGAGGTAATTGTAATTAAATGAGTCTAAGGCTGTGCAGCTGCCTGGCCCTTAACTAGCACCCAACTATGGCGCCCCGAGGGTCCCTTCCATGCGCCTGCTGAAGTACAATAGGGGCTCAGTAACTAAAGCCACTGTTTGCTCTCCTACCACTTAAGCAATGGCAACAGCTAGTTCCTATCCCCCCCCCATTGGTGCCATTTGTGCATATTCCCATCCCCACCCCAAGGCCTGTTGTCGGCCTCCTGCACCAAAACATTTCCTTAATGGCTTCTCATTGGCTTTGTAGGCTGGCGAGTCTCTTTATAAGCCTCTTTGCTCTTTTGTCTTTCGATCGCTTAAAAGAGGTAAAACCTGAGGAAACCTCCATTTGTTTCCATTCTTCTTGCAGCGCGCCTTGTGCTGAAAAAAGCACCCCCTGTTTTTTTTCCACGTGCCAGTCACCTGCAGACCCCGGAGTCCCTTTTTAAGCCTTTCCTTTTCTCTTGTGACTCCTACAAAAGGCCGGCTTCACAAACGAGATTTAGATTGGCTACAGATTGAGACGCCTTTGTCTCTGAAGGGTTGTACTAAGCTAATTAAATTTGATTCCCAACAAATACATTCGCAAGTCCCCCTCCATTAAATTTAGTCCTGCTTTTCATCCAAACACTCCACGTTCACCGGGCAATTTTTTCTTTTTCCTTTCTCTTTTTTTACTACGGGAAATCTTTAGAAAACATTTGCAGATCTCTTTTGTCCAGGAGGACTCCAAGCCCCCCTTTATTTCATCATAAAAGCCACCCCCTCCTTGGCATCACCTTGCCTCCTTTGTGGCAGCGAACCAATGGCCGGCCTTCGAAATGACACTTTAGAGGCATGTGGGGTAAACATTTTACATTTCAAGCTGTTTATCTTCCCCCAGTCTGGACCAGCCACAGCTGATCGAGAACACGAGTCATTGCATTGTTCCCAGCATTTTATGATCTTATTAATATGTTTTATTATATTCAACAAATAATTTAAATAGTACTGCTAATAATTTAATATAACATGTAATAATGAAATGTATTAAATAAATTAATGTGATTTATTATTATTATTATTTTTTGCTTTATTATTTTTAACAATACTTGAATAAAGAAAACATGTATAATAGGAATAAAATATAGTCATAGTATTATATTATATATATACTATTTTGCTTTAATGTATTTACCAATACCATTTATATTTTACCTAAGAAAAAAAATAGTATAGTCTCAGTACTATGTTAGGATTCATAATTCTTGTTTTTGTGGTATTATCTTTAACAATACTATTTATATTTTACCTAATTATCATTTTGTATATTTAAGTATATAAGTACATTATTAAGTATAGTCACAGGATTAGGTTAGGGTTTATTTTTATTTTGCCTTTTTATAATAATAGTAACGCTACAACATACATTAAAGCTGAGGAAAAAAAGTATAAAATTAGGTAAAGTGCCTGATTTATCAAGCACTATGGCGGTGTGCGCTGCATGGTTGCACCTTGGCACATATCTTCCATTGGTGCATGGTAGTGTGCTGTAAAACAGACATTTACAAAGCTATCACTGTGCGTGTTTTTTTTTTCTAGCACACTTAATTCCCATTGGATTGAATGAACAAATTAGACAGCATGTTATTTTACCTGTTTTTGTATTTTTTATCAGATGTTTACATGGCTTTGGGAACATGAGAAGAGCACAATATTTGTGCATTGAAGTTCACTGAGAGTAGACAGACACAAAATCAGCACAAGCACTTATAGGGGTAAAATGTATATTTTGGTTTGATACTAACAATCAAAAGGACTAAAGAAATAATGTTATTTATACTACATATATTGATAAACATAACTGGTGATCAAAAATCACAGAGAAGTATTAAACAAAAAATTGACTGGACATGGACTTTAAGTATTCAGTTTATATTCTACTAACATTTCTTCTTTTTGCTCTATTATAGGCTGTAGTATATCTTTTAGACTATAATCTTGAAAGTGCAGAGTCTTCTCTCCTATTGTAACTTCATAGCATCTGGTCTATGGTCTATGTAATATATGTTTGTCCCCTCTGTAACTACTACATTCAGCGCTATGGAAGAAGATAGCACTATATAAATAGACAGTAATAATGATATTTCATTATTGAATTTACTGTATGTTATACTAATAAAAATGTAATAAGGAAATGTATTATTCATAAACGTACACATGCATACTAAAAATATGAATAGCTAATAGCAATGTAATAATTATATGCGTAATATTATATTAGGATTTATAATTTTTGTTAATTTTATTATATTTAAAGTGATTGACCACCCAAATAAAAAAAACAAAAGGGTTTTGGTCCGATGGGGCGTGTCCGGCCTTGGTACACAGTCATCCTCTCTACTGCAATGAATAGAGATAGCATGGCAGCGCTCCTGTGACTGATGGCAGGGGTGTGAACCCAACAGGGATTCAGTTTCAAGAATGCAACCCAGCGTTCAGATGAGTTGCTGAAAGCCAATCAGCTGTGGGGAAGAGGTCATTAGATTTTTTACATGGGTGGTCAATGCCTTTAACAATGCAATTTATATATAACTTCTATTGAGGCTCCTACAACAACTAATAATGAATGTAATGCATTTGTATTAATGTTTTTTCCTATTTTTTTATATTCTTTATTTAAAGTTTTCATTACAATGTGAAATACATAAAAAAATGTAACAATAGAAAAAAGAAAGAAAGAAATCCATTGTGGTCTCTTATGACTGCCGAGCAACACAGTACAATGTAATGTATCATCATATACATAAACCATTGAACTCATGTTACCTCATCATGTTTTCTTTGTTTTGTGCATTATAGAAATAGCGCAATAGTCAGACCTCCCAACCCAGGTGGATTACAGCCAATCACGCCACTCGTCTATAAGACATCCTCCATCTGTCTCACTAGCGGTAAAGTGTCTGTGCTTTACTCCCAGCACCAGAGACCTGCATTAGTCGGGTGCCTAACATCGTTAGTACAGTGAGTAAAGAAAAATGAAGAATGAAGGAAGAAAAGAAGAAAAAGAGGAAAAAGAATGAGATAAGTGAGAGTAGATGAGGGGGCATTAGAGTGGGTGCAACAGGGATGGGGAAGAGGATAGGGAAAATAGGGGTGGGGGGAGTGTGGAAGGACATAGCTTGATGTAATAAGGCTATTTATTGATTACTGATATTTATGGACTCATACTAACTATGTTAATGTACTGAGCATATTCCGGTGCTTCATGGAAGGTTAACCCTTTTATTATCTTTTTATTTTTTAGAATACAACTAACAATTGAGAAGCCAGTCAGGTTATTAGGGAAACGCCCTAGAATAACATACAGTCTCACAGCTTTGACTTATTAATTATTATTACTGATATATGAACTAAGGAAGAGGGTACAAGAGTGAACTTACCATTCCCCAAAAGGTTTAATCAATATATCATCGGTTTGACATATTAATGGATACTGATTCAAAATGGCCTCTTCCCTATATTGGACATAGTTGCTGCAATGTTCAATCACTGCTTAGCCCCTTCATGCTTTAATGTAACAGCTATATGACACTTTCCAGAGTTAAAGGGCAACTTACAGCAAACCCAAACCCAATCATTCCTTTGCCATCAATACATAATGAGGCAGCTATAGGACACTTATTGGGTCATGATTCAAAATGGCCTCCTCCCAGTTTAAGACAGAGAGCCACCTTTTCCTGTCCAGATCTCAGGCTACTTACTACAGACACACAAATGTAATGTTATCCACCCTCTCTCTCTCTTTATAGCTAATATTTTACAAGCAAGGATGATCTATCATTTTGCATTAATGTAGAACACAAGGCCGCAAGGGTGATTTAAAGTTTGAAAAAAAAAATAAAAAACCTCTTTGCTGCTAAAAGGGTAGGCAACACGTTGCAGAAAGAATAGTGTGAGCCCTATTTTGATTGGCCCGCCTCCCCTACTAGACTATAAAAATGGCTACTGATGGCAGGTAATGGACGCGCCACTAAGGCGCCCAAGTGCCATCCTAATGGCTGCTTGCATATGGAAGTCGGTCATAGTGGGTTGTAGTAATATATAGGCCCCCGCCCCACCCTTGATAAAAGCTTAAGAGTCTTAATGATGGATTTCTATAATTCATTACAGTATGGGGATACCACAGGGGAACATTGCTAAGCTGTACTTACAGATAGAGTTAAGAGACTGCATCCGCCCGCAAATTCTTAGGCATTTATGGTTTTGGCACGGCTTACAATGCTCCGTCCTCAATTATAGGACACCTCAGAGTTCATTATTGCTCAATTACTCCCTCTCAACCATGCCAAATGTGATTTTGGCACAGAGCTCCAAAGATAAATTAGAAGCAAATGTTTGCTGTAATTCTCCACTCTCAATTCCCATCCCGGTACTCAGCGTTAAAGGCTGTCTCAGCATCTTACGGGCTATCAGTCTGAGCTCGCACTGCTCTTCCCATCTTCCACCTGTGCTTCCTCAGTGTGTCTATGTGTCTGGAGCATCATCATAGAGGGAGCAGGCTGGCTGGCATATGTGTCATCCAGAAGGGCTCCAAAAAAAGAAAATGCTGCTCAGATCAGACTAAATAGGTTACCGACACGTAGCCAACTTCAAGGCATGAAGATACGCTAAACTGTAGCCATTAGGTCACTAGCTTCTATAGATGTCTCCATTTCTGATCTGGGATTTGGTAGTTGTCATGCTAAAATCTCAGCATGTTAAGTATGCAGGGCTGAATTTATTAAGTGTCAGTTAAGGTAAATGTGTTTTTTGTTATCTGAGGTACCACCCAGCAGTACAGGTATTACTTCAGTATAGGGCCCCGCCATGTTCCTGCTGTAAATGAGGCTTAGATAGTGCCACCCATCCTTTCTTCAGAAAATGAAGATTTTTGGATGCAAGGTTGTATAAGGTGTCCCAGGACAGAATGGATGGGTCCCAGGCAGGTCCCCATTATCATTGATGCAGTAGATCACCTTCTCTGGCACCCCCATAGCTCAGGGGTCCCAAAAAGGGTAACAGAGCCAAGGAGTGGCCGTTGTGGAGCATTTTGAGCTGGAGGGGAAAATAAAGTAAGAATCAGGGATGAGAAAAAGGAAGAAGCATAGAGAAATGGATGAGAGAAAGAGAAGAGAAACAGAGAAAGGAGAGACAGGGAGAAAAGGAGAGAGAGAATAGAGAAATATAGATAAAGGAAGGGTATAGAGAGTAATAGTATAGCAAGACAGAGAGAGGCAGAATCTACCAGGAGAGGGAGATAAACAGGAGATAGACAGACAGACACACACACACACACACACACACACACACACGAGAAATAGAGAGCAAAACAGATGATAGGGAGAGAGACACACAAGTTAGAGAGAAGGAAAGGGAGAGGGAGAGAGAGAGAGAAGAGGGCGAAGGACAGAGAGAGACACAGAGGAGAGAGTGAGAGAAGAATCAGAGAATCCGGAAAGAGACAGACACAAAAGAGGAGCAAGAACCAGGAGAGAGACACAACAGAGAGAGAGACAAAGCAGGAAAGTGCCAATGACAAGAGAGCAAGAGACATGAGAGGAACTAATGAAAAAGGAGAGAGACACACTTAAGAAAGAAAAACAGAAGAGAAAGAATGAGCCACAGAATCATGTGAAAGACAAAAACAAAGGGAGCCAACAATGGTGAGATAGACAGAAATTAAATGAGACGCAAGAGAGAGAAACAGGAAAGAGAAACAAGAGACAGAGCAACAGAAACAAAACCTGGCATAGTCAAACTCCCGGGTTTTGTTCCACGCGATATTAAGCGATATGTGGCACCCTTGAATTTGGGGCAATAGGGTAACATGGACAGGTGTACATATGGTTCATTGTATAAAAGTAGAGGCAGGTATAAAATATTGCGATGTCATTGTACAAACAAACTTCAATGGCTGCTTCAAATTGAACTTGGATGAGTGCTGGATCCTTTCATTCTTTGTTTCCGGAAGGAACACTAGTAAAACAGTAATGCACTAGTAATGCTGATAATGAGGCAAGGTAACCATTCTGCTTTAAAGCAGCTTTTAACTTGAGAGAAGAAGGGGGAGCATTTATTGGTGTGGGTAGGGTAGTCCTGCAGAGGGCTATGTTCTGAAATGTAACATTCCAAAATGACTGCTTAATTCATCAATACTACAACCTGATCATTGCCTCAATTCATCAATAGCACAACCTGACCATTGCCTCAATTCATCAATAGCACAACTTGACTATTGTCTCAATTCATCAATAGCACAACCTGACCATTGCCTCAATTCATCAATAGCACAACCTGACCATTGCCTCAATTCATCAATAGCACAACCTGACCATTGCCTCAATTCATCAATAGCACAACCTGACCATTGCCTCAATTCATCAATAGCACAACCTGACCATTGCCTCAATTCATCAATAGCACAACCTGACCATTGCCTCAATTCATCAATAGCACAACCTGACCATTGCCTCAATTCATCAATAGCACAACCTGACCATTGCCTCAATTCATCAATAGCACAACTTACTATTGCCTCAATTCATCAATAGCACAACCTGGCCACTGACCATAGCCTTGATTCATCAATACCACAACCTGACCACTGACCATAGCCTTGATTCATCAATAC
The DNA here is from genome assembly GCA_027917425.1 of Gastrophryne carolinensis. Lineage (NCBI taxonomy): Eukaryota > Metazoa > Chordata > Amphibia > Anura > Microhylidae > Gastrophryne > Gastrophryne carolinensis. The sequence goes on from CM051235.1 coordinate 201,455,742, forward strand.
CACAACCTGGCCACTGACAATAGTCTCCATTCATCAATACCACAACCTGACCATAGGCTTTATTCATCAATACCACAACCTAACCATAGGCTCGATTCATCAATACCACAACCTGACCATAGCCTCAATTCATCAATACCACAACCTGGCCATAGCTTCAATTCATAAATACCACAACCTGACCACTGATCATAGCCTTGATTCATCAATACTAAAACCTGACCATAGCCTCAATTTATCAATACTACAACCTGACCACTGACAATAGCCTCCATTCATCAATACCACAACCTAACCATAGGCTTGATTCATCGATACCCCAAACTGACCATAGCCTCAATTCATCAATACCACAACCTGACTAACTGACCATAGCCTTGATACATCAATACCACAACTTGACTATAGCTTTGATTCATCAATACCACAACCTGACAATAGCCTCGATTCATCAATGCAACTTAACCATAGTTTCAATTCATCAATACCACAACTTGACCATACCTTTGATTCATCAATACCACAACTTGACCATACCTTTAACTCATCAATATCACAACCTAAGCATAGTCTCCATTCATCAATACAACAACCCGACCATAGCCTCCATTCATCAATGCCACAACCTGACCACTGACCATAGCCTTGATTCATCAATACCACAATCTGACCATAGCCTCAGTTTATCAATATCACAACTTGACCACTGACCATATTCTTGATTCCTCAATACCACAACCTGACTATAACCTCAATTCATTAATACCACAACCTGACCACTGACCATAGTCTTGATTCATCAATACCACAACCTGACCATAGCCTCGATTCATTAATACCACAACCTGACCATAGCCTCAATTCATCAATACTAGAACCTGATCATAACCTCAATTCATCAATACCACAATCTGACCATAAAAAACAGAAGAGAAAGAATGAGCCACAGAATCATGTGAAAGACAAAAACAAAGAGAGCCAACAATGGTGAGATAGACAGAAATTAAATGAGACGCAAGAGAGAGAAACAGGAAAGCCTCAATTCCTCAAAACCAGAACCTGACCATAGTTTTCATTCTTTTATACCACAACATGACCATAGCTTTGATTCATCAATACCACAACCTGACCTTTGCCTTGATTCATCAATACCAAAACTTGATCATGCCATCAATTCATACTACAACATGACCATAGCTTTGATTCAACAATACCACAACCTGACCATAGTTTTGATTCTTTTATACCACAACATGACCATAGCTTCGATTAATCAATACCACAACCTGACCTTTGCCTCGATTCATCAATACCAAAACATAATCATTCCATCAATTCATCAATACAACTTAACCATAACTTTGATTCATCAATGCCACAACTTGACTTAAGCTATGATTCAACAATACCACAACCTGACCATAGCCTTGATTCGTCAATACCACATCTTGACAATAGCTTAAATTCATCAATACCACAACTTAACCGTAGCTTTGATTCATCAATGCCACAACGTTATAATACCTTTGACTCATCAATACTCTCAACCTGACCATAGATTTGAATCATCAATGCCACAACCTGACCATAGCTTTGATTCATTTATACCAAATCCCGACCATAGCCTTGATGCATCAATACCACAACCCGACCATTGTCTTGAATCGTTAATACCACAACCTGGCTATAGCTTCAATCCATCAATACCATGACCTGAACCTAGCCTTGATTCATTAATACTACAACTTGACCATAGCTTGATTCATTTGTACCAATACCAGACCATAGCCTGGATTCATGAATACCACAACCTCGCCATAGCTTCGATTCATGAATACCGCAACCTGACCATAGCCTTGATTCATCAATACCACAACTTGACCATAGCCTCGATTTATCAATACCACAACCTGACCATAGCCTCGATTCATCAATACCACAACCTGACTATAGCCTTTATTCAGCAATACCATATCCTAATCATAGCCTTGATTCATCAATACCACAACTTGATCATAGCTTTGATTCATAGCCTTTATTCATCAATACCACAACCTGACCCACAGCTCCCATAGTCCCAGACCCATAGTCATCTGTCCCACAACCTGAGCCACAGCCTGATTCACCTGTACTGCAACCTAACATACCGCCTATTTCATCCATATCAAACCCTGATCCCAGGATTAATTCACCTCCACCAGACCGTTGTCATTTGCCCAAATTTTGATGCCCTTGGGGAGGATCCTGGAGTCTTTTAGACTGTAGGGCCAGCTACTAAGGAGTTTGGTCCACTTTATAAACAGGGACTCTGGTTCAACATATATTGTAATTCATATATAAACAGGGCAACCGCATCAAGGTAGTCCAATCTATGCCCAGAACCTACTCTTACTATGCATGCCAATGCTTGCCTGTGCAATTTTTTACTTGCTTACATATATACAAATAAAGCAACATGCTTTACAAAATGAGAGGGAGATTCTGCTGTAAGTCGTTTCCAAGTATACAGCACGTCCTGTTTCACTAAATTCTTTACGTCCGGGTTATCCGCCACAAGGTGGCGCAGTGGACTGCAGAAAGACTTGTGGCATCTCCCGGCCTGATAAAAAGCCAGGAACCTCCCACAAATTCCCAGTTTTCCTTTTGCAGTCGGACTGCGAAGATAGAAGATGGCTCTCTATATTGTGCAGGTGAGCAAGGCAACCAAGCCTGCGGCCCTGCAAGTCTATTCTCATCCGATTCTGGACTCCCACTGCCTCCCAGCCTCGGCTGACAGATCGGGTGAAGGTAGAAGAGCACTAGGGTCAAGTGCTCCAGGAGCGCAGCTCCAAGCCACAGACCCTGTGCTACAAAGGGGAGCCGGCCATAGGCTTTATGGTGAGCCTGATTGGGATGCGGAGACGGGGTGAGTTATTTGGGGACTATGTCCTCTTCTTTTACTTCTGGGGCTCCCCCCCTCCCTGGCCATGGATACTCGCCACTGCCTTCCCTCGTCTCCCTCTCTTCCCCCCCCTCTCTGACTCCGTTTGGGGGTTGGGTGGGCGGGTGTCAGTGGTGGTGAGTGGTGTTTTCTGAGGTAATTTGGCGATTTTGGTGTGTTTTTTGGTGTTTTTAGCTGCCGCGCAGCTTTGTACTACGCTCCGCGGCTGTGGGCGCTATAACCTGAGGTAATTTTGCTTTGTCATGGCCCTGGCCGGGTGACGTGAGCGCCGTTTTCGCGCTCTTTGAGGCGGGGTGGGGCCTGGTGATGCTGTGGATCGCGCTGTTCCCCTGCGGCCCACCCCTCGAGGTACCTCAGCCGGCGCCATTTTGTACAACCTGCTTGTCTGGTTTTCTACATTCCCGGCTGCAGCGCTGTTTTCCCTAGTGTATCGCTTTACCTAGCGGTCTGTGCCTGAGTGACCCCGCGGTGTGTTTGGTCCGTGAGTCTCCCTTGGGGGGGGGGGGGGGGGGGTGTTATTGACCCTGGGATTTTCATGTGCTGCGGGATGCTCATGTGTATTTTTACTTATGTCTTTCAGGTGGAAACCATTGGGTTGTGGTTCTCCCGGCTTACTCCTTCCTCCCCCTCACTCCCCCTTCACAAAATAGACTTCTGGGGGCATCCCGTGGGAGGGCATCCCGGGTGGCTTCTGTCTTAAGCCTTTACCCACTACTGGTCTATTGCGCCTGTGTTAATCACCATATGGAGGCTTCAGGGAATAGCGTGCTTGGGGGCCCTGCGGGGCAAGCCCGGCTATGTTCCATGTGTGGGTATCCCCTGTGATTAACAGTGTCACGGTGTGCGAATGCCGTGTGGTGACAGTGTAATTGCGCTACAAGCTGGTTTTCCTGCTTCACTTCCCACCTCGGCACCTCCCCCTGCTTCCCCTACTCCCCAGCTCCTGCAACTAGGCCCCTTTGAGGGCACTGTTAGTGGGGAGTCTCATTCTGATTTGGCTCTGCGGGTGGCTAACATTGAGAGGCAGCTTGCCAGGCCTGTTCCTAGGAAGGCCTCTGGCAAGAAGCGGCACCTGGATCCCAGGCCCTCCCCCCTTGCTAAGGGGTATGTGGGGATTGATGAGTTTGGTGGCTGTCACCTCCTTGAGATGGGGGGACTTTCCCAGGATTCTGACTCCTCTGGGAACCAGCAGGAGGGTTGCGATAGTGACCCTGGGTCGGTGCCCGGAGAGGATTCATGGTACCCTGAGGACACTGATAATCTTCTGTCACATATTTTTGATATATTGCACATTGCTGCCCCTGAGGTGGCTAAGAGAAAGCAGGGGGAGCTCTTTCGCCCTGGTAAACAGCGTCCAGAGTTCCCTGAGCAGGAACATTTCACCATTTTGGTACTTAAAGTGGGCCAACACCCAGGATTTTGACTATCCTGGGTGTTGGTCCACTTAGGTGGGGCACCCCGATCGGGGGTGCCCCGCTGTGTGAAACCCCCCCGATCGCCACAAAAACTCACCTCTCCCCGCTCCCACGTGACCTCGTCCGGCCAATGACAGCGCTCAGAGCCGCTCTGGTATGCGCGTCCAAAGCCGCTTGGACGCGCATACCAGAGCGGCTCTGAGCGCTGTCATTGGCTGCGTCTCTCGCTTCCCTCTAACAGGGAGCGCGCCTGCGCCGGGCATTCACAAAACGGCCGGCGCGGGAGCGCGCCCTGCTAGAGGAAATTGAGAGACGCGGCCGCGTCTCGCGCATGCGCCGTTGGATCTCCGGTAAGGTAAGGTTTGTGGGCCTCCTGGGGGGTTCCTCCCCGCGGGACATCCCGATTTCGGATGCCCCGCGGGGAGGGATCTGATCGGTCCGGGAATCTTATAGATTCCCGGGCCGATCCCCCCTGGGTGTTGGTCCACTTTAAAGAATGGGAACATCCTAGCAGGCTGCCTGCTGTGCCCAAGGGTTGGATAAGGTATTCTTTTCCTGCTGATCTTGTTAAGAAGGCTTGTCCAATACTTCTGTTATGCCTTCCCCTGACACTACCTCTCTGAGGGATGGTGAGGGCCGTCGCATGGATCAATTGGCCTGCCATGCTTTTACCTGTGTGTGGGCTGGATTGCGTCCGACCTGTGCCTAATTTTGAGCGGCATCAGGATAAGGTGGTGTTTCGGCTTAAGCCAGATTTCTTGCCTAAGGTTGTGTCTACCTTTCATCTCAATCAGGACATTGTCTTGCCTTCATTGTGTCCTAAGCCTGCTAATTCCAAGGAGCGGACTCTGTATTCTCTGAATGTGGTCAGGGCTCTGAAGTTCTCTTTGGTTGCTGCTGAGACTTTTAGGAAGTCTGATGCTCTGTTTGTTCTCACTTCTGTGTCTAGGAAGGGTTTGCCTCCGGCTAAATCCACTATCAGCAAGTGGATCCGTCAGGCTGTTGTACAGGCCTATTCTGCTAAAGGGGAAGAATCCTCCCTTCTGCCTTACTGCTCATTCTACTCGTGCTATTGGTGCCTCTTGGGCCTTTCAGCACCAGGCTTCTGTTGAACAAGTTTGTAAGGCCGCTACTTGGTCTTCTGTTCATACTTTTTCTAAGTTTTACAAGGTTGATGTTAGGGCCTCAGCTGATGCTGCTTTTGGCCACAAAGTTCTTCAGGCGGCAGTGGTTTAAACTGCCCGCCGTTGTTCTTGGGGATCCCACCCTACTTTACGGACACTGCTTTTGGATGTCCCAGACGTAAAGAATTTAGTGAAACAGGACATGCTGTATACTTGGAAAAATACAATTCTGTGAGTACTCCCCTGTAGAATTGATTTTGTAGTATACAGCACGTCCTGTTTTACCCCTCCCTTGTTATTATTATTCTTGGTCACCTCTGTATGGTGATTTGTTCAAATGTTAATTTCTTTCATTATTGTTCTCCCGGCTTCTTGTCTAACTGCTTTGTAACACTGGGAATTTGTGGGAGGTTCCTGGCTTTTTATAGGGCCGGGAGATCTTTCTGCAAGTCTGCAGTCCACTGCGCCACCTTGTGGCAGATAACCCGGACGTAAAGAATTTAGTGAAACAGGACGTGCTGTATACTACAAAATCAATTCTACAGGTGAGTACTCACAGAATTGTATTTTCATGTGTATCCATGAATCCCCCATTACATCCATGAGCTGACAAGTGTTGGCGATCTGCATTAGCGGCAGAAGTCTTTAGAGCTCCTGTAATATTGATAAGAGCAGCAAATGCCTCCAGCAGCCCCCCTGGCCCGGGTAATGGATGCCATGAGCAGCAGCCGAGCTTCACGCGTTCTCCCCATAGTCCATTTATTAGTGACAGCCCGCATCATGTCAACTTGCAAAGAGAGATATACAGTATGAAAATAGAGATTTAAAAGGTGACATATAGCTGATGCAGGATCTTGTGGGCTATGAGGTCACCACCAGCACGCTCGCATACTTAGAAGGAAATTGATTTTTCAAATGTCATATTTTGTTTTTCACATATCTACATGAGAATGCTGTTTTATTCCACTTACTGACCTAAATCAGAATGACCCGACTTAATCTGCACTGATTTTTTTTAAGCTTTGAATGGAGATGGGAAAGGCTAGAACCAATAATGAAAGCTTTTTATGGAAGCCTGGTACCTGCTTAACTTAGGAAACTAACTGCATTTAACTGCAATAAACAGAACCAGAAGCATTAGTATTAGCAAGTGGCAGTGGGGAGCAGCCAACTTTAATGTTCATTCATTGCCAGGCCGTAATGTGGGCTCACCGGGTTGAGGTTAGTAATTTGCAGGGGGGAGGCCCACACACAGGAGCATCCCAGAGCATATCGAAACTTGAAAGTCACAGGTGTTCACCTGGTTTAGAATTGACTGTTGTTCAATTTGAGATGCAACACTGTACACTCACTCTGCAAGCCTGAAACCAAGTAAAGTTTATTTTCTGCTTCTGCATGCCCTTTCAGGATCGGTGCCCTATGTTATCAATCAGGATAATTCCCTGCTATGGGACTAAGCTTTAAATTTACATACAGCATGGTATACCGATTATTCTTATTATTACAAGAGTATCAACGTGTGATCTGGGTCCTGGCTTTTTAAATAGGCTCTCTATATAGGACATATGGTTAGATGTAACAAGTTACATGTAGAGGTCCATTCTGACACGTGTCGCCTAAACTTGGTGTCCTCAGAGGGCAAGTGGTGACTTATCTAAGAGGCTGATTCATTACTAGCGCCAGGTATCGGCAGATGAGCATCTGTATAGCAGCGCTTAGAGCGACCGCTAGTATACGCTGTGATCGGCTATTGGGCGCTGTAACAGAGCGCATCAGTCGCTGTAGTAATCAGGCCGGCATTGATGAATGAGATGTATGTTGGGTGCTTTAACACCAGTACAGCGCTGCAGGGAGCGAAAGGTAGCGCCAGCTTAGTGCGACCAACTCTCAGTGACTCACACCATATTCAACAAAAAAACAGACACACACAGCATAGGTGCTCTGGATCTGGTCGCTCACCAGAATCGCCTTCATAAATGTGGTATTGCGTACAGCGCCCACCGTTCACCAGACACTGCCTGCCGCTACGAGACACTACCTGCCGCTATCCCTTGATGAATAAACCCCTAAGTCTTTGAGCTTGTTAAAGTGGACCAACACCCAGGATTTTCACTATCCTGGGTGTTGGTCCACTTCCGCGGGGCACCCCGATGGGGGGGGTGTGAAACCCCCCAGAAAGCCCCAAAAACTCACCTGACCCCGCTCCCACGTGACTCGCTCCACCAATCACCGCCAACGGACAAGCGAGGTCCGTCGACGGACAAGGTGAGAGCGCCCGCCGCTGCCTCTCGCGCGTCCCTCTTGCAGGGAGCGCGCCCGCGCCGGCCATTCACAAACGCCCTGCTAGAGGGATGCGCGAGAGGCGGCGCCGGCCCGCGCATGCGCCGTTGGAGGTGCCCCGCAGGCAGGGAGCTGATCGGCCTGGGAATCTTATAGATTCCCGGGCCGATCAGCGGTGGGTGTTGGTCCACTTTAATAACACATGGGTACAAAACAAAAATAACAACTGTACATACATCATGCACAAAACGGTACAAGGAAATGTAGCTACATGCCTTATGTTTGATGGTAATGATGGTACAATGAGAATAATATAACAATACAATTAGCAGAAGATTTATAGTTTCCTATTCCTGTTATCTGGGATTAATGTGGTGGTTTCCTCTTTACTCCCCTACACATATTACTCACCTAGCCTTCAAAAAGGGCGGCCTGCATTGATACATTATGCAGCAATGATTACATGCCTACAGGTCTGCAGGTGAGCAGGGCTAAAGCAGATTTAAAGCAGACCTACACCTTCCATAGTAACCCACCACCAGGAAAGGTCCTGGTAAGGACTAAACTAACCTAACCCTTCTATTAAATTCATACTTTCTATTTCCCAGCAGATCTCCATATGACATGATACATGCTTTTATGTCCCTTATAATACAGCGATTTATGAGGAACGGTTTATTTTTAAAGCCTACTTCAAGAGGGAGCAGGGAAGCCACAGGAAGAGGTGTCACATGACTAAAGTCAGATTATCAACAAGGCAACACAGGCAGATATCTAAGGTCCACTGGGTTTCAGGGGTCTGGGTTACCCTGTTTCAACGTCCAAAAGGTTTTCCAAGAAGTTTGTTGGGTTGTTGAGGTGGGGGTAGGTCCTACAAACATATTTACTTATCAGTAAGGCCCAACTTTAGTCTTGGAAAGTGTCTTGAGCAATGATAAGGGTACTAGCCAGCTGTGACTCCATCTTAGATATACAGCCTCACTTACTGTTCTATAGTATGTGTGGGTTGTGATTTCCATAATAGGGGTGTGATTGGAAGGTAGTTGCGTATGCACATGCTTTTAAAGCCCCGGCATTGATACCAAAAAAAATTATCTTCTTGAAAGTAGAAAGAAATTTCTATTTCCGCTCACCCCTAAATATCAGTAGGCTCCTACGTCATCAGATCTCAGCCCCAGGGGTGGATATTTTAGACATAATGTAAAAGGACCCAGCACCACAAGGCCTGAACAATGACATGTTCAAATCCCTGGTGCAATGTGATGCAATGTCCTGCCACTCAAACCCCTGCCACTCTGCTGCCATCCAAAAGGAACTGCCAGTAGCCTGAGGGATGGGGGGATATTAATCAAATATCAGAGTAATCTCCCCATCTCTCACCCGCAGACCCACAAGTAATAGCAAAATAGGCAGATGACACAGCTATCCTTTCACCAACAAGATAATAATTTAATAGGCAGAGGGAGTTATAAGCTCCTCTCCCCTGACTAAAATTGCAGCATAACAATTTCCTACCAGTCCCCAGAGTGCATCCATCCCCCACCTGCATCACCTGGACCATGTTTATCTGAATGGCTGGTGGCAGATATTAATATGCGGAGAAGTACCCCTCATTGAACTGTCATATTGCCAAATCTGGGGTGAGTGTATGGGGGGGACTGGTTTTTCACAGACAGGGACATGCCAAATTGGGACCAAAACCCACTAGGGTAAAAATCCTGGATAATAGGCAGAGAGCATTGCAACCTCCAGCATCTAGCGCAGTCCAAGCCTCCACCTCCCCAGACCCTCAAATGATAGGCAGAGGGTTCAACAACTTTTGTCCCATGTCACCACTATCTCCTCAGATCCTGGTTACAAAGATATGGTAGCTACTCTTTTAGCTAATGGACAAGCTTAGAGCTCTGGGATCACCAGGGAAAAACTAGGCTGTTGTTCCAAGAACTGTCCCTAGAAACCAGGAATGGATGGTCAGTCTATTCTGTTGGTCATTAAAACAGAAAGTGGATCAAAGAAAAATGTGATGCTCCTCTTGTCCCAAGGACACCCGCAAATATTTTGTTAGAAGAACCTCCTCCGTGTGCCATGAAGTTCTGTAATGAAAAGTGCTAAAAGGTGCATTAAACTTGTAATACTAAAGGATTGCATTATATATATATATATATATATATATATATATATATATATATATATAAATATACTATAGTTTATATGTTATAATATATGTATTTTAATCAAATAGCTTAATAAAATGTATTGATATGTAAATATGAAGGTTTTCTAGCAATATTCGAGAGTAACAAAAAAAAAAACACTCATTTAAATGGCAGCCAACACAAAGCAAGAGCCTTCATAGCAATGCGGCTTGCGGGTTATTGTTATTAGCAGCGCTTTTAAACACTGCATGTTAGGTAACCTTTTGCAAGGATTTTCTCTTTTATACCAATATGACACAAAGAGGTAGTACTCCATTCCTTTTTGTTACCTATCAGCAATATAGTCTGAAATGTTTATTCCTCCATATCCCCCCTATTATCACATTAGCATTGAGCATTATGTAAAGCATTGCCAGGAGACCGTCAGGTGAGTATTAGCAATTCTATGGCACTAGGCTAAAGAGGTTTATAAAATTAAAACAACTTTAATAAATTAATCAGAGTAAAATCCTGCTAACGTCTAAATGATGTGATGAAATGCATAGGGAACATCAGGGCGACCATGTTCATGTGCCCCTGACCACCACCAGGGTGATGCCCTCAGAGGAGATCTTTTAGTAATATTTCAATCATAACCAGCTCCTGTTATGATATTAGAAATGAACATTATGTAAAAAATGGCTAAGAGACCAACAGGGGAGTAATAAAGAGATTTATCATATTAAAACACGTTTATTAAGTAAATGAAACACGTAAAATTTCTAGAAACGGCCACCGAGCATCAACTAGACCATGTTATGTGCCTGTCAAAACCACCAGGGTGATGGAAGAGTGATGCCCACAGGGGAGTTCCTTTGGTGAACTTTTGTAAGAATTTTCTCTTTTATATTAATATTAAAGGAATCAACCAATCAAAGTTTAAAGCCCTCCTCCCCCCTACCAGAGTATGTTGGGTCGAGCAATGTAATAGCTCGGTGGAGCCTGGTTTAAAAATGAAACAGGATTTTCCACGGCAGAGACGAGGCAAATCACGCCATGCCCACCTGCCATTTTTGAGATCGACTATTGGCTGATGTCTAGAAAGCAGGCTCAAGTGATTAGCCCACTGGCCACATCCCCGGTTTCCCTGTAGACTAGGAGGCGCTCCTGCCCCCAGCCTTAATAACGGGGCACAGGAACATGCCTCAGCTACAGGGAGGCAGGGGAACAGTCAGTCGGCAATGGCAACGCCCTGGGGGCAGCCAGGAAAGGTGAGTTTACCGAACTTGGGGGTTTCAAAGAGCGAGGTACCCCGATCTTGGATGCCCTGGGTGCAGGCTAGTAGACTAACACTAGGCTATTTTACACCCCGGGGGTGCCCCACAAAGGTTTTGTGTGGCTTTCAAATCAACCTGATCCCATGCTGTCCATTTCCTCTAGTCACGGAAAGGAAGAGAAATTGCTACTTTCTTTCTCTCCAGTGCCTGATCCAGATCAACAATTCAATCCTGAGGCTTGTGTCATGACATCCTCTCTGTTACTGATAGACTCAATCTCCAATCACTCCAATTTGCTTGCATCGATCAGCTCTGCCTCTCCCATCACATAGGACAGCACAGGAAGTGGCACCTTAATTTATAATTACCACATTGCCATGTGTTGCCCTATACAATAGGATTACTTTTGAGTGTCTGGACAATGACTTTAAAGTGGACCAACACCCAGGATTTTGACTATCCTGGGTCTTGGTCCACTGCCCCGGGGTACCCCGATCAGGGATGCCCCTCTATGTGAAACCCCCCAGATCGCGAGTAAAAACTCACCTCACCCCGCTCCTACGACCCATGCACGGCCGCTCGTCCAATCAGCGCACCCGGAGCTGCTGTGGTATGTGCGTCAATGAGACGTCTTACCACAGCGGCTCCAAACACACTGGCGGCCGCTTCCCTCTAACAGGGAGCACGCCCGCGCCAGGCATTCACAAATGGCCGGTGCGGACATGTGCCCTGCTAGAGAGAAGCGCGACATGCGGGCGTGGCCCGCGCATGCGCCGTTGGATCGGGATCCAGGTAAGGTTTCTGGGCATCCTGGGGAGTTTCACACAGTGGGGATGTTGGATGCCCCGTGGGGAGGGATCGGCCTGGGAATCATCCGCCTGGGTGCTGGTCCACCTTAAACAAAGAGAACTTATAACCAATGTAAATGTTCTTTCCTCCATACCCAAGCCCCATCAATTCGCAATTATAATATAAAAACGTATTTAATAAAATTCTGTAAAATGACTTAACATCTAAAACATGCATCAAAACGCACACAGTTCAACGAGACCATGTCCATGCACCTCTGACCACCACCAGGGTGATGCAAGAGCGATGTCCACAGGGGAGCTCTTTTGGTAACCTATTAAGAATTTTTTCTTTTTTCTTTTTATTAATCAAAGAGACCCATCAGCAATATATTCATAAAGTTCTTCCCTCCATAGCCAACCCCTATTATCATATAGGCAAAGAACATTATGTAAAGAAACAGCAAGAGACCATCAAGGAATTATAAGGAACTATAATATAATAACATCTTTAATTAATAAAAATGTGAAATTCTGATAACATGTAAATGATTTGACCAAATGTATACAGATCATCAGCAAGATCATGTCCATGTTCCCCTGAACAGCAGCAGGGGAATAACCACAAGAGAGCTTTTCTGGTAAACTGCTAGCACTTTTTTACTCGAATATGATCAGAAAAAAATATTCTTTATTAGAGTTCTTTATCCTTTATTCATCATATTAGCAATGAGCATTATGCAGAGAATGGTTAAAACACCACCAGGGGTCTTAGTATTGTATAGTGCTATACTAAAGAGCTTTATAAAAATAAATGATAAAAAGATTTATAAAAATACATTTATTTGCATTAAAGAGTCAAATATTAATAACCTATGTGATGTGACAGAACGTACACAGAACATCAGTGAGACATGTTCCTCAGTACACCACCAGTATTATAGAGGAGAGTCACAGCGGAGCTCTTATGGTAACATCTAATATCATATGACACAAAGCGGCCTATCAGCAACATATTCCTAAAGTTTTTTCCTCCATACCCACCCCCATTACCATATTAGCAACAAGCATTATGGAAGGACTCACCATCAAGGTGAGAACTAGTATGTTCAGGGTTGAGTTCTGACTGTGGGACACCAAGGTCACACTGCAAGCAAGATGGGCACCAGAAACTACTACCCAGAACTCATCCTGATTGCTCTGGAATCTAAGGACAACCCTGGTCTTCACTAGAGTTCTCTGTGCACAAGTACAGATTGAGCTGCATAGGAAGGCCAAGGTAATTCCCCAAGGAAATTGAGGGTCTGGGCACCAATGGACTGGCAGCAACTGGATGCCAAAGACAGGGTTAGATGCAACACAAAGGTCTAAAGAGTCTAAAGAGTGATAAGGCAATTTGCCGATCTGCCTTGTGGATCCAAAATAGGCCCAATGGAGTCACAGGTGACTAAGGGGAGGGGGCTGCATAAAAAAAACAGACTGACACAGGTTCAGAATGAAATCATGAGGCTGTCTCTAGCCAATTTACTCAAAGCAAGTTTAAAGTGGACCGTCACCCATGGGTGATCGGCCCGGGAATCTATAAGATTCCCGGGCCGATCACCCCCCTCACCGCGGGACATCCGAGATCGGGATGTCCCGCGGTGAGGGACCCCCCCCAAAACCCCAAAAGAACTCACCTGATCGGGGTGCCCCCCTGAAGTGGACCAAAACCCAGGATAGTCAAAATCCTGGGTGTTGGTCCACTTTAAAGGCATTTCTGCCAAGGCCAGACATTAGGTCATACTACAAACGGATTGGTTAGCAAAACTATAAAATCATTGGCTCAAACGTAGTACGAGTATTCATTGGTTGACTTCATCTCTTGGAACTCTGCCATATTCCTAAGTAGACAAGGCCATATTAGCACAAACAGAACATGGAGACCTGTCATGTTAGAACATCAAGACCCTCCGCCTACACATTCCTCAAATGCTACATCCACAAGTTCGACTTTCTTATTTGCACAAAATGTTAACCTATTGCTATCAAGGGTATACCTCTCCTGGTGAGCTGTGCCCTTGGTATGGCCTCATAATAGCCAGGTGAGAATCATGACCCCACCAATAAAAAGATGCTGGCCTCAATCCTCTCCCCCTTTCCAGTTCCTTGTTCTATTCACTCTATCTTGGTATGTCTTCCTCTGTAACCTCTATTGCCATGGCCTCTGCACCGGGCGGCAGCTGCAGTCTGTGGCTTACTAAAATCCACCAGTGTTTATTAACCAATGTGCAGTAAAGGTGAGCGGACAGGCTAATATTCGTTACAATCTGTGTAACGGGAAAAGAAGACATGACTTTGATTGTATTTACTATGTACCATCCTTCTTTCATTTTATTGTTGTACAACTAAAATCAACCTGAAGTTTGTCCATGAGCACAGATTGTCATATGTCTCCCCTGCGTGGGATGGTTAATTTTGACTATGAGTGATTATGCCTGTATTCCTATTATTAATTATTATAAATAAATAAAAAATTTGAAAAAAAAAAAGATGCTGGCCTCAACGCGGACATGCCCCCTCGTGATCGCAATGAATGAGAGCATTTCCACCTGTTTTTTCAGGGGTTCTGACCCAAATTCCCAGTAGGAGTCCTGGGCCAGGTCCAACGACTTCATTACTGCTACCAGGAGTATCAGAACAGAGAAATCACAATAGCTTTAGTCTGATCCTAACTAAAAAAAAGATTTTACAACTTGGAGATGGACTACATGGAAAATGCCTGGTCTTGGGAGGTAGGGCACACAGGTATATTCCCCCTTCCTGTCTATGGTCAAATTGGATGTATTTGCCTTGAAGGCCAAAAGTGGCCAGTATATTTGGTATTTTTCTTTTTAATCCAGGAGCCCATCTGAAAGCAATTGATGGCAACCCATCACCTACAAGCTAAGTTTTATTTAGGGTAGCAAACCTGTGCACTATTATGTAGAAAATTGAGCTACCTGGCAATTGAGGGTCTGGACAGTGATTCTCTGGCACTAATGGACTGGCAGCAACTGGATGCCAGAGACATGGTTAGATGTAACAAAGATCATGGGTCAGGAGCAAACTGTAATCATGATTGAGGTCCAAAGCAAAGGTCATGGGCTTGCAGCAAAGAATCATAAGGGTTTGCAGCAAAGTTCGAGGGCTGGCAGCAGGAGGCATTTAGATAACCCAGATGAAGGTCAGTAACAAATAGGCAGAATCAGAAACAAAGCTCGGCTTAACCAGTTCCAAAGAAATACAATTCTGTGAAATACTCACCTGTAGAATTGATATTATTTGTATACAGTACGTCCTGCTCCAGATATAATACTTACACTTGGGTTATCCTCCGCCAGATGGCGCTGCACTGCAGAGACATGGAAAAACAGGCTCCTCCTGGCCCTTCAAATACCTAGGGACCTCCCACAAATCCCCAGCATTGAAAAGCAGTGAACAAGAAGCCGGGAGAATTAAACCACCCAGAACAACTGGTAATGGTAACAATGATAACAATCACCATACAGGGGATCCAGAATAATGCAAAAACCAGGGTGGGGTGGAGCAGGACGTACTGTATACAAATAATATCAATTCTACAGGTGAGTATTTCACAGAATTGTATTATTCTTAGTATACAGTACGTCCTGCTCCAGATATAATACTTACACTTGGGACATCCAATAGCAGTGTCCATAAAGTAGGGTGGGATCCCCCAACAAAAGGTGACATCAGGCAGTTTAAACCACTGTCACCTGCAAAACCTTGCGGCCAAAAAAGCATCAGCTGAGGCCCTAACATCAACCTTGTAAAACTTTGAAAAGGTATGAACAGAAGACCAAGTAGCGGCCTTGCAAACTTGTTCAACAGAAGCCTGGTGCTGGAAGGCCCAAGAGGCACCAATAGCACGAGTAGAATGAGCAGTAAGGCGGAAGGGAGGATTCTACCCCTTAGCAGAATAGGCCTGAATCACAGCCTGACGAATCCATTTGCTAATAGTAGACTTGGCAGGAGCCAAACCCTTCCTAGGACCAGAAGGGAGCACAAAAAGAGCATCAGTCTTCCTGAAAGCCGCAGTGACTACTAGGTAATACTTCAGACACCTGACCACATCCAATGAATGCAAAACCCTTTCCTTAGCGTTGCTAGGATTAGGACACAATGAAGGAAGAACAATATCCTGATTCAAATGAAAAGCAGACTCCACCTTTGGCAGAAAATCTGGCTTAAAGCGGAACACCACCTTATCCTGGTGTCTCTCGTAGCATGGGGGCTGGATAGACAGAGCCGCCAGCTCAGACACACGCCTGACCGAAGTAATAGCCATCAGAAAAACAACTTTGAGGGTAAGTACAGCCAGAGCAGCATCTTGAATAGGCTCAAAGGGAGCACCCTGTAAGGCAGACAAAACCAGGTTCAAGTCCCAAACAGGGGCCGTAGTCTTACGTGGGGGACGCACGTGAGTGACCCCCTGAAAGAAGGTCTTAACCAAGGGATGCTGAGCAAAAGACTTCTGAAAGAAGACAGACAGGGCAGAAACCTGACCCTTCAGAGTACTGAGTTTTAAACCCAACTCCAATTCATGTTGTAAAAACTCCAGAATTCTAGGGATTAAGAATTACCTGCAGGGAAGAGACCTAGACTCACACCAGTCAATGTAGGAACGCCATACCCTATAATAGATGGCAGAAGAAGTTTTCTTCCTAGCCTGTACCATGGTATCCACCACTGAGGCAGACAAGCCTTTCTCCATCAAGATGGAGGTTTCAGCAGCCAGGCAGTCAAAGCCAGAGTTTGTAAACTGGGATGACGTAAGGAGCCCTGAGTAAGTAGATCTGGCTCCTCTGGCAGGACGTACTGGTCTACTGCCATTTGTACCACGTCTGCGAACCACACTCTTCTTGGCCACCTCGGGGCCACCAGAATTACTGGCACCCTTTCCAGGGCAATCTTGCGCAGAACCCTGCCCGGCAGGGGGAACGGGGGAAAGACATACAGGAGCCGAAATTTCTTCCATGACATAGACAGAGCGTCCGTGGCCAAGGCCAGAGGATCCTGAGACAGGGAGACAAAGGCCGGGAGCTTGTGATTGTGACGGGATGCAAACAGATCCACATCCGGTAGGCCCCACCGGTAACACAGGGACTGAAATACCCTGTTGCAGAGGGACCACTCCCCCTGACGGGAAGTCCCCCTGCTCAGAGAGTCTGCTAGAAGATTCTCTACCCCCGGGATATAAACAGCCGAAATGCATTGAACATTGGCCTCCGCCCATGTCAGAATCCGTGACACTTCCTGGAGGGCACCCTTGCTCCGGGTCCCTCCCTGATGGTTGATGTAGGCAACCGCTGTCCTGTTGTCTGAGCGCACCTGCACAGACAGTCCCTGCAGGTGATCGGTCAACTGCTCCAGAACCAACCTGACCGCCCGTAGTTCCAGAATGTTGATGGGTAAATGGGCCCCACCTCCCCTGGAACCTCAGGGACTTCCAGAATCCCCCCCAACCTGACAGACTGGCATCCGTGGTGACCGTCTCCCAGGAGGGGGCTAGAAAAGACCTGCCCTTTAGCAAGTTCTTGTGGTCTAGCCACCACGCCAGGGACCTTCTGACCAATGGGGGAAGCACACAAACCCCATCCAAGGACGCAGGGTCCTTGTCCCATACTGATAGGAGGTGAAGCTGCAGAGGCCTCGAATGGAACTGAGCAAAGGGCACCGCCTTGAAGCTCGCCACCATCAGGCCCACCAGCTGCATTCCCTGTCTGAGGGAGAGCTGGGGGCACGAGAGCAGGGACCGCACCTGCGCAGTCAGAGCTTCCACCTTCTGTTGGGGAAGGAATATTCGTGACTGAACCGTATCCAGAATCATCCCCAGGAATGGGGTCACCGGTGAAGGGGACAGAGAGGACATCACCCCCACCAATACCTTGGTGAATACTCTGGGAGCTGAAGTGAGGCCAAACGGTAGAGCCACAAATTGGAAATGTTGATCTTTCAACCCCCCCGGGGCGCAGAGAGCCAACGGCCGAGTGCAGAGTTTCCATGCGAAAACGCTTGTTGTTGACAAATCTCTTTTGGGTACTGTGAAAAGGTTGGCGTAGAACCCTTCTCCCAATTCTCTCAAGGGAACCTTGCAAATAACTCCCAGATCCAGAAGTCCTTGCACTGCCTGCATCAGGACCTGAGCTGATACCGGGTCCTGGGGGATCCGGGACCTGATGAATCTTGAGGGGGGCCGCACAGCAAACTCTTATCTTGTAGCCAGAGGCAACTACCTCCTGAATCCACCGGTCTGAGACTTGGTGCCTCCAGACGTGTGCGAAGTGCTGTAGCCGTCCCCCCACCCTGGCGGGTGAGGGCGCCTCATCATGCCTGAGGGGTCTTGGGAGGGGCTTTGGGTTTGGTCCCCCAGGAGGAGCCAGGACGTCGCCCCCTGCTCCTATGCCAGGAGTCTGCGCGAGCCCCTGCGAAGGACACCCCTTTTCCCTGCTTAGCGCCTCTGTAGGGGGCTGAAAGGGGGCCCTGGCTGCGAAAGTGCCGAGGCTGCTGCCTGCGCTGTGGTAACTTGCCTCCTTTAGCAAAGAGGTCTAGGCGGTCCCCAAACAGTAAGGGCTTTCTTAGCAGCATTGTCGGCCGCCCACTGGCGCAGCCATACCGCACGGCGTATAGCCACCGCCAAGGCAGAAGATCTGGCACACAGCCTAATAGCATCATCCGATGCAGACAGGATAAAGTTCACAAATACATCACAGTTAGACAGTGCATTAATAGTATCAGTAGGCAACTTGTCTGGGCCGTCAAGTGCATTCCTGACCATGGCCCTGAGCGCCACAGCAGTAATGGCCAGAGCGCAGACCAGCCGCAGCGCCGCCCCTCCAAACGCAAAGGCATGGCACGCCAATTGGTCAATGCGCCGGTCCTCAGAATCCCGCAGCGTAGTAGTGTCGGGGGAGTGCATAATAGAGGTGTTAGACAGCCCTAGAATAGGAGCATCGACCTCGGAGGGCGATGACCAGCACTTGACCACTCCTTAAGCACAAGGTTATTGAAGTGGGTTTGCTCAGGAAATTTCAATCGAGCCTTAGCAGTATGAAATAGCTCACCCCTTTGCCCGGGAGCCGCAACAGGGGGAGAGATGGACAAAACCTCAAAAATCTGAAGCAGTAGTTTATCAGTATCATCCGGGGTCCAGTGATCAGAACCAGAATCGTCATGACCCCTAGACTTCTCATCAGATGAGTCAGAGAGCAGCTCCCCTTCGTGAAAGGGCATGGTCATATAGATGCGTAAACTCATCAGACTCCGTAGGGAAAGGGGCAGAGTCAGGGATTATGTGCCATTTTTTTGCGGTGGCCTTGCGCGCTACAGTACTAGCAAGCAATTTTTCAACACTGGCCAGTCTAGTAAACACATCAGGATGAGAATCCCCGCTTGTATTGGGGGTTAGACTCAGGCTTGGGGGGGTAGGTGAAGTGAGGCGAGGTGCAGGCCCAGCCACAGGAGGGGCGGGAAGTACCATTAGCGCCTGCTGTGCACAAGGGACGCAGACCCGTGCATTGTCACCGTTGATAGATGAGACCCCACAAGCTACAAACAGCCGGGCTTGTCCCGAGGGAACCCCGTTCACAATATCCTGGGATGCCTCCATATGGTGATTAATAGGCACAACAGGCCAGTAGGGATTGATGCTATAAGCTACCCTGGAAGCCCCAAAGACCCGCAGGGAAGTGGAAGTAATTATACTAGGTCCAACTGGCAATTACACCGGGCCGGGAGAAGCCACTGGATTCGACCGTCTGAAAGACATAATGGGAATAGGGATGTCAGAGCCATGCGCAGTAAGCAAGAATGATGAAAAATCGCCTGCGAAGGCACTTACAGACCGGGGCAGTAGGAGGACCGTTACCACACGCGTGCGTGCAAAGAGCATCTAAATGGCGCAAAGCGAACCTCGAAGGGCGGGCCAGAGCGGGCTGTGACGCGGAGCGCGCCAAGCCAGGTCCCCACCCCCCCGAAGAGCGCGAAGCTCTGACGCAGTAGTCAACGCAGACAATAAAAAGCGAGTGTATGACACACTTTAGAAGGAAACTGGATTACTTCCAGATGTGACCGACAATGTTTGCCAATGAAGACGCCGCAGCGCCTGAGGCGACGCGCCGCCTGTTCGCATGCCCATCCAATAAGGGCAAGAGACTCGTGCGGCGGCGGCGGCCGATAGACAATAAAAAGCAAACAGCGCGGCTCTGACACCAGGTGTATGAGTCAAGGACAATACTAAGGCCATAACGTGTAACTGAATACACTAAGACCACCACACCCCCCCCCTTTCTTTCCCCCCGAGCTACGGGGGGAACGAGGGAGGATGGCGACCCTTTGAACAGGGTCCACCGCTACACGGGGTATGGGGCAATAATGCGGGAGGGGCATCCACTAGATGCTCACCATCAGCCTAAACCGCCTACCCTTTGGTGGGGGACTGTGGTGGAGCATGGCTCCATGAGCACGCGTAGTGCTGCCTACCTTCACCTAACCAGCGCAGCCCAGGCTGGGAGGCACATCACGAAGAGGACGGGTGGGAGTAGTCCAACAGGGCCACAGGCTTTAATAGCCCTGCTCACCTGCGAGAGAGTGACACATCATGTCTTCGCAGTCAGCACTGCAGAGAAATCTGGGGATTTGTGGGAGGTCCCTGGGTATTTGAAGGGCCGGGAGGAGCCTGTTTTTCCATGTCTCTGCAGTGCAGCGCCATCTGGCGGAGGATAACCCAAGTGTAAGTATTATATCTGGAGCAGGACGTACTGCAATACTAAGAATAACACGGTACCATGTTTAAAGATGGCACATGCGCCCATTGTCTATGCATTGCATGTACATTGTGCCTGGATGTTTACTAATGTACAGATCAGTCTGTGCTGATCATCTCTCATTGGTTCCATGACAATTAAATGACAAAAATACCATTTTGTGAATACTCACCTGTAAAATGGGTATTATAAGTATGTCACACACCCCGCTTCAAGACATTCATTACACTTGGGTATACTGACCTGTAGATGGCGATCTTGCAGAGATAACAAAAAAAGGTCAGACCCTCCCGGCCCATAAATACCTGGGGCCTCCCACTCATTCCCCAGGATAAAGATAGCAGTAAGACCAAGGGACCAGGAAAGCCAATAAAAACTAACAAAGGTTCACCAAATAAAGGATCCAGAATACAAAAGGGCAGGGTGAAGCGGGGTGTGTGACATACTTATAATACCCATTTTACAGGTGAGTATTCACAAAATGGTATTATTCTAAGTATGTCACACACCCCGCTTCAAGACATTCATTACACTTGGGACATCCAATAGCAGTGTCCATAAAGGGCAAGGATCCAAAAAAACAAGGCACAAACTTAAACCACTGCCGCTTGCAGAACTTTGCGGCCAAAAACAGCATCCGCTGAGGCCCGAACATCAACCTTGTAAAACTTGGAAAAAGTGTGAACCGAAGACCAAGTAGCAGCCTTACAAACCTGCTCAACAGAAGCCTGATGCTGGAAGGCCCAGGACGCCCCAACAGCACGAGTAGAATGAGCAGTAACACGAAAAGGGGGAATCTTCCCCTTAGCAGAATAGGCCCCAACAATGGCCTGGCGAATCCTTTTACTAATGGAAGACTTGGCAGGAGCCAAACCCTTCCTAGGCCCAGAGGGCACCACAAAAAGGGCGTCAGTCCTACGAAAAGGAGAAGTAGCCACCAAATAGTACTTCACACAGCGAACCACATCCAAAGAATGCAAAACCCTCTCCTTGTCATTGCTGGGCTTAGGACACAAGGAGGGAAGAACAATATCCTGATTCAAATGAAAAGCAGAGACCACCTTAGGAAGGTAATCTGGTTTGAAGCGGAAAACAACCTTGTCCTGATGCCTCTCAAAGTAAGGAGCCTTAATAGACAAGGCTGCCAACTCCGAAACACGTCGAATGGAAGTGATGGCAACCAGAAAAACAACCTTCTGAGTAAGCGTAGAAAGTGCAATATCCTGCAAAGGTTCAAAAGGAGGACCCTGCAAAGCAGAAAGAACCAAATTCAAATCCCAAACTGGGAGCAAAGGCTTCCTAGGAGGCCGGACATGCGTAACCCCCTGGAAAAATGTCTTAACCAGAGGATGAAAAGCAAAAGACTTTTGAAAGAAAACCGCCAGGGCAGAAACCTGCCCCTTCAGCGTACTAAGCTGCAAACCTTGGTCCAGACCATGTTGCAGAAATTCCAAAACCCTAGGGATAGAATACGCCCTGCAAGGCAAGGCCCTGACCTCACACCAATCAATATAAGACCTCCAAGTCCTATAATAGATGGTAGAGGAAGACTGCTTCCTAGCCCTAACCAGAGTCTGAAGGACAGCATCAGAAAGACCTTCCTGAGTGAGCAGATCCGGCAGAAGGGGCAGGTCTAACTGATCCTCCTCCAACCTTACCACGTCTGCGAACCAAACCTGTCTTGGCCACCTTGGAGCCACCAGGTTTGCTGACGCGCCCTCTAGGGCCAGCTTGCGCACCACTCTGCCCACCATGGGAAACGGAGGGAACAGGTACAGAAACCCCAGATCCCTCCAGTTCAGAGACATGGCATCCACTGCCAGAGCCAGTGGATCCCGCGAGAGAGACACAAATGCCGGAAGCTTTTGATTGTGACGAGAGGCAAAGAGGTCCACCTCCGGAGACCCCCACCGGTGGCAAAGCGACCGAAACACCTTGGGGAAGAGCGACCATTCCCCCCGGCGAGATGACCCCCTGCTCAGAGAGTCCGCCTCTGTGTTCTCCATGTACACCGCCGAGATGCATGGGACACTGCTCTCTGCCCAGGCAAGGATCAAGGACACTTCCCTGAGGGCACACCTGCTGCGAGTCCCTCCCTGGTGATTGATGTAGGCAACCGCCGTCCAATTGTCCGACCGAACTTGGACCGGTAGGCCCCGCAACTGATGAGTCAAGTGAGCCAGAACCAGCCTGATGGCTCTCAACTCCAGAACATTGATGGGATCGTGAGCCTCCAGAGGCCCCCACAGTCCCTGAAACTGAAGATCCTTCCAAAATCCCCCCCAACCGGACAGGCTGGCATCCGTGGTGACCGTCTCCCAACGAGGGGTCAGAAAGGACCTGCCCCTCGTCAGATTGCTTGGTTTCAGCCACCACCGAAGGGAACGCCGCACCCGGGGGGGGATATCAGAAAGGACTGATCCAATGACAGCGGGGACCCGTCCCAGGCCGCCAAGAGATGGAGCTGGAGCATCCTGGTGTGAAACTGGGCAAAGGGAACCGCCTCGAACGACGCCACCATCAATCCCACGAGCCGCATCCCTAGCCGGATGGACGGACGGGGAATGGATAGAAGACGCTGAGTCAATTCCTGAATCAGAAGAACCTTGGCTCGGGGGAGAAACAACCTGGCCTGAGAAGTATCCAGCGACATTCCCAGGAACTCCACCACCCTGGAGGGAGTGAGGCAGGACTTGGGATAGTTGATCACCCAACCGAAACTCTCCAGAGTGGACACCACATTCCTGGTATCCAGCTGCGCCTGATTGAGGGAAGACACCATGATGAGAAGAGCGCCCAGATAGGGCACGATGCGGATACCCCTGGCTCTGAGGATGGCCATCACTCCTGCCAACACCGTGGTAAAAACCCTTGGAGCCGAGGTAAGGCCAAACGGAAGAGCCACAAACTGAAAATGTCGATTGTCCACGACAAACCTGAGGAATCTCTGGTGTGCCGGAAATATTGGGATATGCAGGTAAGCATCTTTGATGTCTATGGACGTCATGAAGTCCCCCTGACGAAGTGAGTGGATGGCTGAGCGCAGAGTTTCCATACGGAACTTCCGGGGACAAACGAACCTGTTGAGCAACTTCAGATCCAGAATGGGACGAACAGATCCGTCCTTCTTGGGCACCGTGAACAAATTGGAATAGAAGCCCAGGCCCCGGTCTGAGTGGGGCACCGGACAGATGACAGCCATGTCCAAAAGACTTGCTACTGCCGCCCGAAGTCCCTGGGCGGCCAGAGGATCTGACGGCACCCGAGAACTGAAGAATCTGGGAGGGGGCCGGAACTCGAACTCCAGCTTGTAACCGGAAGACACCACTTCCTGAATCCACCTGTCCGAGACCTCTTGGACCCAAACCTGGGAGAAGATTAGCAGCCGTCCCCCCACCCGCAAGGGTGAGGGCGCCCCTCATTGCTGAGCCGGCTTGGCAGCGACTCTAGGGTTGGAGCCCCAACTGTGTCCTGGACGGGCCCGACCCCTGCCCCTGGTCCAGGAATCACTTCTGGACGAGGGGAAGGCCGAACCCCTGCCAACTCTAGCCCCAAGAAAAGACTGAGAGAAGGAAGCCGCCCCCCGAAAGGGGCGACGCTGCTTCTTACGCTGAGGTAACTTACCTCCCTTTGCCACCAAATCCAATTTTTCTCCAAAGAGCCGCAACCCCACAAAGGGAAGCGACTTTTTGGACACAAAATCAGCCGCCCACTGGCGTAGCTCTGCTACACATCACCAAAGTGTCGTCCAGGGCGGACAGTACAAAGGATAAAAATAACTCACAGCGCTTAAGGTCGGCAAACTCCTCATTAGATGGGTCAAGCCCGGAAGAGGTCAACAATCCCCTAACAACCGACCTGGCAGCAAGCAGTACAAGCGCAGAAGCACAAACCGGCCGCAAGGCCGATCCAACACTGGCAAAGCCATGACAAGCCATCTGGTCAATGCGTTTATCCTCACCATCCTTGAGAGTAGTGCACTCCGGAGAATGGAGGACTGCGGAGCTGGACAACCCCAAGACAGGAGCATCCACCTCGGGGGGGGGGGGGGTGGAGGACGACCAGTGCTTCACCGCGTCCGCCGGAAAGGGATATTTCTTGTCCCAACCCGGTGGAACACCCGGAAGCCGAGTCAGCCTCTCCCATTCTTTGAGGATGATACCATCAAAATGCTTTTGATAAGGAAATTCCAAGCGTGGCTTAGTTACTTCAAAGAACTCTCCCTTCAGCGGAGGAGCCGCCTCGGGGGGGAGAAATAGCCAGGACCTCAAACATATGAGTCAGGACCCTAGCGGTATCCAAAGAATCCCCCTGGTCCTGCTCGGTATCAGCACCCACAAACTGCTGATCATCGGAGTCATAAGACTCCTCATACAACTCCCCTTCCTCACGCGGGGAAAAATCAGACCAATCCAGGGAGTCAAAATCCTCCCTATCAAAAGGCCTGCGCAGCCGTATACAAATGTTTTTTCTTCGCCGTGGCCTTTTTAGCAACGGCACTGGAAAACATTTTTTCAAGATTGGCCAATCTGGCACACATCTCAGATTGCGACTCCCCGGCAATGACCACATCACATGGGGTACGTGTCAAGCGAGGGGGAGACGGAGAGGAGACAGAGAGGAGACTGGCGGAGCAGACGCCTGAGATCCGGTCTGCCGCGAAATAGACCGCTGCGCACAGGGTACACAAAGAAATACATCATCCCCCACAAGGGATACCCCAAACACAGCCTGGATTGCCCTGAGGGGGGCACAAGCTCAGTATCCGGGGATGCCTCCATACGGTGATTTTTTAAAATGGATATATATATATATATATATGTGTACAATGCTCCGAGGGAATTACGCAGTAATGCAACCCAGGATGCCCCTTTAAGTCCCGAGTGGGAGGAATGTTAAGCCACCAAATTTAACCAGGGACCTTAGGACCGGGAGAGTCCCCCTTTAATAGTGTCAATGGTCCACCTGGAACACACAAAAAACATACACACTCTACTGTGTGGCAATGTCCATAAGGAGTAAATGATAGAAATCTGATGGCCACAGGCCACTCACCATACCTTCGCCCCACCTGATTACCGCACGCAGGCAAGAGGAACTGTGGGGACACGAGGAGAGCAGAGGAGGGAGGGTGGGCCGGAGCGGTTCGCGCCCGGCCCCGCCCCTCCCGGCCAGAAGCCGGAACCTAACACACAGCGCCCGCAGTCCGGGGGGCGGGCCGTAGGCGAGCGCCAGCGCCCGGCCCCGCCCCCATCCCCAAGGAAGAGAAGCGCCTCATGGGCGCCATTTACACACGCCGGCGCCGCGTCCTGCCGGCACCGGTCAAAAAAAAATCAGTTAAGCACCAAACACACACACACACTAATAAAGAAAGAGTGAATCCCCAAAGGGACCCGCCCCCCCCCCCCCTCTCTAGGGGTATCCGGGAGAGGGGGAATCCATGCCAAGGTAGGGCCAAGGCATCCCAACCCGGATATCCGCCTACCCCTTGTTATGGGGTCTCACGGCTCCTAAGCACCAGCAGCCTAGGCTGGGAGGCAAGTAACTTAAAGCGTACCTTCACTCTGAATAAGAGTCTATCTTATATGTTTCCCACACCCTGTACATACAGATTGTCCACATTAAAAATCATCCTACCTGCATCTATTGCATATTATGAGCCTTTAAACATCCAAGATGGCAGCTTATGGAAGCCGCCGTCTTATCAGGCAGCCTGCAAACAGGAAGTGCCTCCTGACTGTGCTGCTCTGCATACTGGGACTGCTGACCGTTACCTGACCCCAGGTCTGCTCTGTCTGAGCAAAGCACAGCTATAACCCCACCCCCTGTACATTATCCCACTCGACTCTCCTCAGTAAGTGTGATGCTTCTGAGTCAAGATGGCCGCGCCCGTATCCTAAATTCCTGAACAGAGTTGCAGCCCAGTAGGGGAAAGAATAATAAGTTAGTTACTAAAAACGTAAAATATATTAATTTTAGATGCTGGGGAACAGTTTTTTAAGAGTTTGGGTATTTCATTAAATCGCGCTGAAGGTCCGGTTTAAGAGAAAGGATCTGGGCAGAAATAGAATAAAAAGTGTCCGGGAGTCATCCCGGCTACCTGCAAGGAGGAGACATCTTCTGACTTGCTCGCCTCTGCAGAGAATGGAAAACTGGGAATGAGTGGGAGGTCCCAGGTATTTATGGGCTGGGAGGGTCTGACCTTTTTTTGTTATCTCTGCAAGATCACCATCTACAGGTCAGTATACCCAAGTGTAATGAATGTCTTGAAGCGGGGTGTGTGACATACTTAGAATGTGTGACAGAACATGATGGAAACCCATGTCCATGCACTGATGAACACCACCAGGTTTCTGATGAGTCGAGGACCATAGAGCAACCTAGTGTGACCAACTGATTTTAAAGAGAATGGCCTTGATTTATCAAGAGTTGAATACAAACTCATGATAGGAAAAAATGTATTTCATGAGAAAAAAAAAGCATGAGAATGTTGATGAATCACTAGTTAGGAAGATAATGAAAGTCAATGGCACGTTTTCACTCCTGAGAAAAGTAGTGAACTGTACACTGTTACACTGTACAAAAAGTGCCATTGTCTTCCTATCTGGTGATTCATGAGCAGTGAAATTCTCAGGCTTTTTTCGCATGAAATTTTTTACTATCATGAGAATTTTTTTCAACTCTTGATGAATCAAGGCCATTGTCTGCCTGATGGACATCCCCTGCTAAAAGGTGATAAGGCAATTTGTCGATCTGATGCCTTGTGGATCCAAATTAGGCCCAATGGAGTCACAGGTGACTAAGGGGAGGGGGGCCGCATAAAGAACAGAATGAAATCATGAGGCTGTCTCTGGCCAATTTACTCAAAGCAAGTTTAAAGACATTTCTGCCAAGGCCAGACATTAGGTCACACTACAAACGGATTGGTCTGAAAAGCAAAACTATAAAAATCATTGGTTCAAGCGTAGTACGAGTATTCATTGGTTGACTTAGAAGCCGATTATTCATGACTCCTGATTGGTTATAGTCTTCCAATCCTTTGGACTACATGGAAAATGCCTGGCCTTGTGTGGTAGGGCACACAGCTATATGTCCCCTTCCAGTCCATGGTCAAATTGGATGTATTTGACTTGAAGGTAATTTCTCTTTTTAATCCAGGAGCCCATCTGAAAGCAATTGGTGGCAACCCATCACCTACAAGCTAAGTTTTATTCAGGATAGAAAAACCTGTGCACCATTACGAAAATTGAGCTAAACCCACCACCTCTCAATTTGTGAGCCCTTCATTCTGAACCTTGTCCCCTCCCAAATACAGAACTTACCAGGTCCAGAGCTTGAACAGTAGCAACCAATAGGGTACAAACCTCACTTGCCCGAAACACTTTACAACTGAGGTGGGCCTGTACATCTGTTTGTATGGTATTCTTTGGATACATTTTGGATTTTACCATGGCTGAATAAATACATGTTATTAATGCTAAGCAGAGCCACCATTACTGTAAAAAAAAACTCCTAATCTATTTTGGCTGGGCATCGATACGGGGCATGCCTGGATTTCATTGAGGGGCAGCCACACAATCCACAGTGAACTCACTGATCAAGCCCGAGGTATGTTCACCCACTAAGCACAGGCATAAACCCCTTCAGCAGTCAGAGACTGTACAGTCCTGTACATACCAACTCCCACACTCCCTACCATCCCTGCAGTTCACATCAGGTTCACACATCAGCATGTGCATATTAACAAACTTCTGCATTTCCTCATATGGCTGCCGTCCACAACAGTCATCAGTATGAGGTGGGAGGCCCTGGTGGCAGCTCTACCCCAAGCACTGCATTCAGTGCCGCCACACTTCCTGTCACCAGTTCAGGGCAGAGTTTAAACTAAGGGACCAGCTATTTCATTAGAGATTGTGGGGCAAACAAAATATGGGTTTTAGAGTATGCGATAGCTGGGCCCCTAGTATGAACTTCAGTTTTCTTAAAACTTAAACAGAGCCTCAATGCAACAAAGCTAGTCCCAGTATTCAGGCAACATAGGAACTGAGGTTCAAACTAGGGGCCCAAAAACCTTATAGGTTATGAGATGCCTAGAAATGATGGCTGTATGGGATACACAAATTCCTGATGGCGGCCCTGGGTATTGGGGCTGCTGCAGGGCATCCTAAATTAGGACAAGCAGACCTCCAATTTGTTTTGTCTGGTGTTCCGCTTCAATCTTAAATAGAACCAATTATTAATAAATATTGAGTGTATCCCAACTCGAAGTAAAACAGACAAAAAAACTTTTACTCCACAAGCAGACTTGTGGCATTTTTATTATATAGCGTGTAAAATGCAATTGTCAGGTAAGACACTGTAACATACTCAATATCATCCAATTGTGTATTTTATTAAATCGTTAAACATTTTTAGGCGTAAAAGAAAATAAAAAGTAAAATTCAAACTTCCCCTTTCCAAAAAACGGAATGTTCCCACAGATTAAATTGTTTTAAATTCACACACACAAAAATTAGCTTTGAATTCCATTTTTTCTTAAAAAGTAAAATACAGTCAAATCTGTACAAGAAAAAAAAGCTACAAATATTCAAAATCATATCCCTTTTATTAAATCAAAAAGTTTTTTTATTTTTAGCACATACTGTGGTTAATACTAGTATTTTTCTAGGATAAATTTGACAATTAGATAAGAAAATATTTAAAACAAAAAAACAAAAAACAAAACCCTGGAGTTAAAAAATAGTTATTACGATTCTTTTTTAAACTTTTCCATACTGTTAAAGGTTCCACAGTGTTTACATTAAAGATTCTAACAGCTGAATTCTTTCATATTAAAAATAATAGTATTTATTTTTCAGACAGCACAAAAAAAGGTAATTTTTCCATTATAGCTTGGAAGTCTGATATACAGGCAACTGAATAACTGATAAACATTGCTTTATAAAATACCCCCTCCCCTGCTAGAGGGACCCAATTCCCCCTTGAAGGAGAGGGGTTAACAATCATTTTATATTAACCCTTCAAAACCCTGGTTATTATACAAACAGCCTACAAAATACGGCCCTGCTCCCCCTCCCCTTATAACCCCTATACACAATACTTGTCTCAAGAAATAGATTCCGATATTTGCTTTATAGAATGAACATTCATTTCCAAGTAACAGATTGATAATTCTTTTTTTAAAAAATATAACAAAACAATGCAATAAAATCAAATACAGTCATAATAACCAGAGGAAAAAAATAGACGTAAAACATTTAAAGAATTTACAGTTAAGAATATTTTTTAAATACACATTTAAAAAAATTAGAGGTTGTATACATAAGGATTTGTTTCTTTATCAATAAATTTTCGTTTCACTTTTAAGACCTCCAAGCTGCAAAGTCCAATAGACAAAAATGCTACAAAAGCGAAAAAAAAAATAAATTGAGACAAATATTTTGCACTATCAGCACCAAGGGGGGGCAGGGGTACATGGTGAAGGAATATACATTTACATATTATATATTTTTTGGTTGTATTTTTTTTTAATTTCTTTAATGTAATTGGTTTCAAAAAGAATTCATGTTAACACTTTTTTTTGAAAGGGTAGAAATAAAATACATAGCCAAAAAAAAAAAACACGGATAAAGAAAAAAACAAATAAAAATACTCCCAGCACATTCAAATCTTTAGTATATTATAGAATCCTGATTCTTAGCAAAGTTCAGTATAGATTTAGCCCTATGACTAGTGTTGTACAAACAAAAAGAAAAAAGTCTTCATCAAAAACGTGTCAAATCTAGAAACTGGTTACAAATTAAGGTTCCCCTCCTGCCATGATTTCGAGGGAAAATGAACTATCCCGGACAATTGTTCTACTGCTCCTGAAAAACGGAAAAGAAAAAATAATGAGAGATAAAACACATCACATGAATAATATTCACCTAGACAAGTTAAAAAAAAACAAAACCACACTACAGAGCAAATAAAAAAAAATTAAATGTGTCCACTTTTAAACGTGCAAAAATCTACCATGTAGAAGAATGAAGATTTTGAATATTGTTTAATGTTTGTGGAAAATCAAGATTTCACAGAGGGTAGTGGATGTCTGTGTCTAGCTTCCTGACCCCCCCCTATCCAATAGGAAAACCAGCTTGGGATACTTTCCTGCTCTTGCTCAAAGCATGTTCTTCCCCGTACAGTGCTCAAAAACTTTGAGAACGGGTCCCGCAGAACCCTAACTTCAGAAGAGGCATGCTGAGAAAGTGCCTGGCACGTCCACTCCATTGAAGTAAATGAAGCTCCAGGGGGAAACTAATCCAGTGCAAGCAGTCCACGAGTATGGCTTGTGGGCTTCCAAATATAGGTAGATGGGCATCCTAAAGTGGGTTAAAGCAGGCTTTGGCCATTTTGACTAGGGATCTATTTTAATTTTTGCACTTAGGAAAGGAGACTAGCTACACTATTCATCTTGCTATTGTGACAGGTAGGGACTACTCACCTGGCTGTGGCCCTGTGTCTGTGCCAACGACTGTCCATAATAAGCAGCCTGCTGTCTGTAATACTCCGCCCATGCCATTGTGTAATCTGGCTGAGAGCTTGGCTGTGAGGTGGCGCTGGCAGCTTGGGCTGTAAACAAAAACCAGAAATTATAACCCCGAGTAATAGGAGCTCATTTTCAAGGAGACTAGGAAGGATGTGGAACCCAATGCATGCCAGGTTCGTCTGGCATGGACAAGAGCAGGATGGGTGGCAGCAAATTAATACTCACTCTGCTTCTTGAAATACTCCTCCCAGGCCTTGCTGTAGTCTGGCTGAGCATTCTGCTGCTGGCTCTGCTGACCTGAGAACAGAAGACAACATCAAGCATAAGTCCAAGGAGGTCCATAAAGGAATCAAGCAGAAGACAAGCCTGGTTTCATACTAAAAGATTTTCATATGAATTAAAGTCCCTATTCAGAGAGTAATGGCGACTTTTCATGTCTTTATCCGCCAATCTTCAAGCTTTTCTCTGAGGAAGCCTCATTAGGGCACATCAGGTCAGAATCAGACATTTATGCTGTAAAGCCAAGATATATTAGAGGAACTGCCCTTTGCTTTAAGGAGTGGCCAACATAATTGAATGGCACTGTAGGCCAATTTTAACAGGTCTATTTTTTGCTTTCCAATAATTTTAGGTTTCAACGGATTTGTATTACATAAATTCAAGAAAATAAACCAACATAAAAACATTGTGGGCCTAATCAAATTACAAATCATCAGCATAAGAGACGCACTTACATATCACATTTATAAATTTATTGAAAAACATAGGTTAAGTATAAGTTAGTTATTAAGGTAAAATAGTAAAGTAGCGGTTTCCTCTCCTTTAAGGTTGGAATTAAGTTAATTATAGTACTCTTTACTCTGATAATATAAAATCAAGGAATCCTTTTAGTCATTATAGTTTATGGACCTCAACCAATTTAGTAAGGGACCCAATCACTAGTATTATAAGGAGAGGAAAAATCAAAAAAGCTTTCCAATAATTTTATTAGAAATTAATACAGATAAGGTGATATAATAAATTGCTCACTACATTATGGTATATATAATACAATAAAAGTGACAGTATGAAAATGGACATTGTACATCTGGATTATCTCCCCAATGACTCGAGACACTGTATAAAACATATTGGAAATTTGGGGACAAACAATCGAGGAGCAACACAAAACTGGAAGATGAGAGATAAAGACTAATAAATTACGGTCTTTAGTACATTGAACACTTAAACAATGCAATTAAACTCCAAGTCAATCACACTTCTGTGAAATCAATCTGTCCAGTTATGAAGCAACAATGATTGTGAATGAATTTCTCCTGCTGTTATGCAGCAGGAATAGACGACAGGTAGAAATGATAGGCAATCAGCAAGACAACCCCTATAAAGGACTGGTTCTGCAGGTGGTGACCACAGACCATTTCTCTGGTTCCCTTTTTTATTGGCTGCTTCGTTCACATCTGCATTTTGTCATTGCTCTCATACTTCGAGGTAGCATTAGGCGGTGTCTACAACCCACAGGAGTTGCTCAGGTAGTGCAGCTCATCCAGGATGGCACATCAACGCGAGCTGTGGAAAGAAGGTTGCTGTGTCCACAGCATGGAGCAGATACCAGGAGACTACCCATGTCCACAAGGTGACGTGGAGGGGGACCATGGGGGGGGGTCAACAAATCCACGTCTGTTCAAACTGTCTGAAACAGACACCATGAGGCCGATATGAGGGCCCTAGGCCCACAAGACTGTGTTGTGCTTACAACCCAACACAGTGCAGGGTGACTAGCATTTGCCCATCACCGATTAGAGCAGATTCACTCAGAGTACATGTGACAGACAAAAAATACAATTCTGTGATTACTCAGCTGTAGAATTGTTATTATGAGTATACAGTACGTCCTGCTCCAGATAAGAATCATTACACTTGGGTATTACTACGCCAGATGGCGCTGGACTGCAGAGACTGCGAAATTGGCTCATCCCGGCCCCTCAAATACCTGGGACCTCCCACAAATCCCCAGCATTGAAAAGCAGAGAAACCGGGAGAATGATAACAGAACCAACTAGTAACTATAACAATGACGACAACCACCATACAGGGGATCCTAGGATAATGCAAAACCAAGGGTGGGGTGGAGCAGGACGTACTGTATACTCATAACAATTCTACAGGTGAGTAATCACAGAATTGTATTATTCTTAGTATACAGTACGTCCTGCTCCAGATAAGAATCATTACACTTGGGACATCCAATAGCAGTGTCCATAAAGTAGGGTGGGATCACCAAAGGTAACAGACAGGTCAGACCACTGCCACCTGCAGAACCTTTCGGCCAAAAGCAGCATCAGCTGAGGCCCTAACATCAACCTTGCAATACTTTGAAAAGGTATGAACAGAAGACCAAGTAGCGGCCTTGCAAACTTGTTCAACAGAAGCCAGGTGCTCAAAAGCCCAAGAGGCACCAATAGCACGAGTGGAATGAGCAGTAAGGCGGAAGGGAGAATTCTTCCCCTTAGAGTAGGTCAGAATCACAGCCTGACGGATCAATTTGCTGATAGTAGATTTCCTAGGACCAGAAGGGACCACATAAAGAGCATCAGTTTTTCTGAAAGGTGCAGTAGCCACCAGATAGTACTTCAGACACCTAGCCACATCCAAGGTATGCAAAACCCTCTCCTTAGCGTTACTAGGATTAGGGCACAAGGAAGGAAGAACAATGTCCTGATTCAAATGAAAGGCAGACACAACCTTAGGCAGAAAATCTGGCTTGAAGCGAAACACCACCTTGTCCTGGTGTCTCTCAAAGTAGAGGGGCTGGATGGAAAGTGCCGCCAACTCAGAAACACGCCTAACAGAAGTGATAGCCACCAAAAAGACAACCTTGAGAGTAAGAATGGCCAGGGCAGCCTCCTGCACAGGCTCAAAAGGAGCACCCTGCAAGGCAGACAAGACCAAGTTCAAATCCCAAACAGGCAACATAGGCTTACGTGGGGGACGCACATGAGTAACCCCCTGGAAAAAAGTCCTGATCAGAGAATGCTGGGTAAAGGAAACAGCCAGGGCAGAGACATGGCCCTTCAGAGTACTGAGTTGAAGTCCCAGCTCCAACCCATGCTGTAGGAACTCCAGGATCCTGGGAATAAAGAACACACGACAGGGGAGAGACCTAGACTCACACCAGTCAATGTAGGCACGCCCAACCCTATAGTAAATAGAAGAGGAAGACTTC
This sequence comes from Gastrophryne carolinensis, assembly GCA_027917425.1. NCBI lineage: Eukaryota > Metazoa > Chordata > Amphibia > Anura > Microhylidae > Gastrophryne > Gastrophryne carolinensis. Next base: position 201,490,260 of record CM051235.1, read on the forward strand.
TTCCTAGCCTTTATCATGGTATCAACAACAGAGGCAGACAGCCCCTTTTCCATCAAGATGGAGGTTTCAGCAGCCAGGCCGTCAAAGCCAGAGTTTGTAAATTGGGATGACGTAAATGACCCTGAGTGAGCAGGTCTGGAACCCTGGGCAGAGCGTACTGATCTACTGCCAGCTGCACCACGTCTGCGAACCACAATCTTCTTGGCCACCTGGGGGCCACCAGAATTGCTGGCACCCCCTCCTGAGCCATCTTGCGCAGAACCCTGCTCAACAGGGGGAATGGAGGAAAGACATACAGGAGCTGAAAGTCCTGCCATGACATTGCTAGGGCATCCGTGGCCAAGGCCAGAGGATCCTGGGACAGGGAGACAAAGGCCGGGAGCTTGTGATTGTGACGGGACGCAAACAGATCCACATCTGGTTGGCCCCAACGGTGACACAGAGATTGAAACACCCTTTCGCAGAGGGACCATTCTCCCAGGCGAGAGGTCCCCCTGCTCAGAGAGTCTGCCTTCAGATTCTCCACCCCCGGAATGTACACAGCTGATATGCAGGGAACATTGTCCTCCGCCCAGACCAGGATCAGAGACACTTCCTTGAGGGCCCCCTTGCTCCGGGTCCCTCCTGATGACTGATGTAGGCAACCGCCGTCTGGTTGTCCGAGCGTACCTGAACAGGCCGGCCCCGAAGGTGTTGAGTCAAGTGAGCCAGAACCAACCTGATCGCCCTCAGTTCCAGAATGTTGATAGGTGTGTGGGCCTCCTGAGGGCCCCACCGCCCGTGGAACTGCAGGGACTTCCAGAAGCCCCCCCCAACCTGTCAGACTGCATCCGTGGTGACCATCTCCCAGCAGGGGGCCAGAAAGGATCTGCCCACCAACAGGTTCCTGGAGTCCAGCCACGAGAGGGACCGCCTGACTAGGAGGGGGGGGGGGGGGGGGGGACAGGACAGGGACGCAGGATCCTTGTCCCATACTGACAAGAGGTGGAGTTGCAGAGGCCTCATGTGAAACTGGGCATAAGGGATGGTTGATCACCCAGCCAAATGACTCCAGAGTGGACACTACTAGCCGAGTATCCAGCTCTGCCTGTTGGAGGGACTGAGAAGTGATGAGAATGTCGTCCAAATAGGGCAGCACGCGTATGCCCCGAGACCTGAGCAGAGACATCACTCCTGCCAGCACCTTGGTGAACACTCTGGGAGCTGAAGTGAGACCGAAGGGCAATGCCACAAATTGGTAGTGATGATCCTCCGGAGTGAACCTGAGGAATCTTTGATGACCTGGAAAAAAAAACCAGGAATATGAAGGTAAGCATCCTTGATGTCCACAGAGGTCATGAAGTCCCCTGGACGCAGGCAACTGATGGCAGAGCGCAAAGTTTCCATGCGAAAGCGCCTGACAAATTTGTTGAGGATCTTCAAGTCCAGGATGGGCCTGACTGACCCATCTCTTTTGGGCATGGTGAAAAGGTTGGAATAGAAACCCTTGCCCCTTTCTCATAAGGGGACCTGACAGATGACCCCCAGCTCCAGAAGGCTTTGCACAGCCATAATTAGAGCCTGAGCTGACATAGGGTCCTGAGACATCCGGGATCTGATTAATCTTGGGGGCGGCCAGGCAGCAAACTATCTTGTAACCGGACACTACCTCCTGAATCCACCAGTCTGAGACATGAAGCCACCAGACGTGAGCTTGTGATTGTGACGGGATGCAAACAGATCCACATCCGGTAGACCCAAACGGTGACACAGGGACTGGAATACCCTGTTGCAGAGGAACCACTCTCCCTGACGAGAGTTCCCCCTGCTCAGAGAGTCTGCCAGTAGATTCTCTGCCCCCGGGATGTACACAGCCGAAATGCATTGAACATTGGCCTCCGCCCATGTCAGAATCCGCGACACCTCCTGAAGGGCCCCCCTGCTCCGGGTCCCTCCCTGATGGTTGATGTAGGCAACCGCCGTCCTGTTGTCTGAGCGCACCTGCACAGACAGACCCCTCAGGAGATTGGTCAACTGCTCCAGTACCAACCTGATTGCCCGTAGTTCCAGAATGTTGATGGGTACGTGGGCCTCCTGAGGGCCCCACCTCCCCTGGAACCGCAGGGACTTCCAGAATCCCCCCCCATCCTGACAGACTGGCATCCGTGGTGACAGTCTCCCAGGAGGGGGCCAGAAAGGACCTGCCCCCCAGCAAGTTCCTGTGGTCCAGCCACCACAAAAGGGACAGTCTGACCAAGGGGGGGGGGGCACACAGACCCCGTCCAAGGACGTTGGGTCCTTGTCCCATACTGACAGAAGGTGAAGTTGTAGAGGCCTCAAATGGAACTGAGCAAAGGGCACCGCCTCGAAGCACGCCACCATCAGGCCCACCAACTGCATTCCCTGCCTGAGGGAGGGCTGGGGACACAATAGCAGGAACCTCACCTGCGCAGTTAGAGCTACCACCTTCTGTTGAGGAAAGAATATCCTTGACTGAATCGTATCCAGAATCATTCCCAGGAATGGGGTCACCGAGGAAGGGGACAGAGAGGACTTGGGGTGATTGATCACCCAGCCGAAGGACTCCAGGGTGGACACCACCAGCTGAGTGTCCAACTCTGCCTGCTGTAGAGACCGAGAGGTGATGAGTATGTCGTCCAGGTAGGGCAGCACGTGTATGCCCCTTGACCTTACCAGAGACATCACCCCCGCCAGCACCTTGGTGAACACTCTGGGAGCTGAGGTGAGGCCAAATGGAGAGGATTTGGGCTTCGACCCCCAGGAGGAGCCAGGACGTCGTCCTCTGCTCCTGTGCCAGGAATCTGCACAAGCCCCCGCGAAGGACACCCCTTTTCCCTGCTTAGCACCGCGGTAGGGGAGTGAAAGGGGGCCCTGGACCCGAAAGGGCCGAGACTGCCACCTGCGCTGCGCTTTAGAAAAAAGGTCTAGGCGGTCCCTGAACAGGCATAGCCCCTTAAATGGAAGCCCAGTAAGGGCCTTCTTTGCAGCATTGTCAGCAGCCCACTGGCGCAGCCGAACCGCGCTGCGTATAGCTACCGCCAAGGCATAAGTTTACGCACACATCCTAATGGCATCATCCAAGACAGATAGGATAAAGTTTACAAACACATCACAGTTAGCGCATTAAATGTATCAGGTGGCAATTCATCAGGCCCTTCAAGTACACTTCTGATCAGGGCCCTGAGCGCCACAGACGTAATGGCCGAGGCGCAAACCGGGCGCAGCGCCGCCCCCACAAATGCAAAGGCATGGCACGCCAATTGGTCAATGCGCCGGTCCTCAGCATCCCGCAGCGTAGTAGTGTCAGGGGAGTGAATAGAGGTGTTAGACAGCCCTAGAATAGGAGCATCGACCTCGGGGGGCGATGACCAGCACTTGACCACATCAGCAGGAAAGGGATACTTTCTGTCCCAACTCTTAGGTATACCGGGAAGTCTACTGGGACGTTCGCACTCCTTAAGCACGAGGTTATTGAAATGGGTTTGCTCCGGAAATTCCAAACGAGCCTTAGCAGTATGAAAAAGCTCACCCCTTTGCCTGGGAGCCGCAACAGGGGGAGAGATGGACAAAACCTCAAAAATCTGGACCAGCAGTCTGTCAGTATCATCCGGGGTCCAGGGATCAGAGCCAGAATCGCCATGACCCGAGTCTCTCGTCAGATGACCCTGAGTCAGAGAACAGCTCCCCTTCGTCCGATGGGGTGTAGCCATATAGATGCAACAACTCATCAGACTCCATAGGGGACGGAGTGGCATCAGGAGTTAAGTGACACTTTTTAGCGGTGGCCTTACGCGCTAAGGTAATCCATTTTTCAACACTGGCCAGTCTAGCAGACACATCAGGTTGAGAATCCCAGCTTGTATGTAATTCAATGGGGGTGAGACTCAAGCTTGGGGGAGTAAGGGAAGTGAGACGAGGTGCAGGCCCAGCCACAGGAGGGGCGGGTTGCAACGTTAGCATCTGCTGTGCGCAAGGAACACAGACCCGTGCGCTGTCGCCGCTGATAGGCGAGACCCCACAAGCTACACATAGCCAGGCTTGTCCCAAAGGAACCCCGGTCACATTATCCTGGGATGCCTCCATATGGTGATTAATAGGCACAATAGGCCAGTAGGGATTGACGCTGTAAGCTACCCTGGATGCCCCAAAGACCCGCTAGGGAAGTGGGAGTAATTATACTAGGCCCAACTAACAATTACACCGGGCCGGGAGAAGCCACTGGATTCACCCGTCTGAAAGACACAATGAGAAGAAGGGGTGTCAGAACCATGCACAGTAAATAATGAGCATAAAAGTCGCCCGCGAGGGCTACAGACCGCAGAAGGGGGGACCGTTACGCGCGCGCGCGACTGTACAAACGGAATGGCGCCGAACGAACCTCGAAGGGCGGACCAGAACGGGCCGCGACGCGGAGCGCGCCAGGCACCCGCCCCCCCGAAGCCCACAGACAGCAGCCGATAACGCAGAAGCGTCTGAGGTAACGCCGCCGTCCGGCACGGACATCCAAATGCCCCCGAGAGCTACAAGGGAGAGCGAGGGAGGGCAGCGGCCACTTAACGTAGGGCCCACCGATTGACAGGGGCAAGGGGCAATAGTGCAGGAGGGGCATCCCATAGAGGCTCACCATATGCCTATACCGCCTACCCTTTGGTGGGGGATTGCGGTGGAGCAGCGCTCCTAAGCACCTGACAGCGGTGCTGCTTACCATCATCTGGACCAGCGCAGCCAAGGCTGGGAGGCACATTAATAATGGAACGGGTGGGAATAGTCCTACAGGGCCGCAGGCTAATAGCCCCACTCACCTGCGAGAAGAGAGCCATCTTCTTGTCCTTCGCAGTCCAGACTGCAGAGAAATTCTGGGGATTTGTCGGAGGTCCCGGGTATTTTAGGGGCCGGGAGGAGCCAATTTCGTAGTCTCTGCAGTCCAGCGCCATCTGGCGGAGTAATACCCAAGTGTAATGATTCTTATCTGGAGCAGGACGTACTGTATACTAAGAATAAGTTGCTGCAGAGAACGTTCTGATGCCTGCAACATCCTCTAACATGACCGGTTTTGGCATTGGGTCAGAAATGGTGTGGGGAGGCATTTCTTTGGAGGGCTGCACATGTGCTAGCAAGAGGTACCCTGACAGCCATTCCATTTACCATTGCACCACAGACTGTCAAGAAGTCTGCTGATTATTTTTTTTATTTTATTAGGAGCATGTCCAGGTGTGGTAGGGAGGTCCTACAGGCACATGGAGGCCACACACTACTGAGCCGCATTTCCTTGTTTTAAGGCATTTCTACTGAAGTTGGATTAGCCTGTAAATTGATTTTCCACTTTGATCATTCCAAATTCATACCTCCATGGGATGGTCATTTCGACTGATAATTTGTATGTTTTATTGTTCTCAACAAAGAGAAAAAAAAAGGAGACGAGAAAAGGAAAAAAGGGGGTGGCCAATGGTACATCTTTTGTTTTAAATATTAGGAATATATATATTTTTTTTTTTGAGGGGGGGGGGGTGTTTGGGATATAGATGGCCATTGCATGCCAATGGTCACTGGTTATTTATAAGCCGTCAGCAGATCCATGCCCATTTTTCAAGCTCTTCGGGAGCAATTTAAATTGTTAGTAATGTTTATTTATAAAGCACCATCTTCCATGGCTCTGTACAATGTGGAATTACAGGTACACAAATCAGGTTGTCAAAAGCAAAGGAGGACCCAGAAAAAGGGTCAGTAAAGCATATATGTCAGATTTAAGTTTCCAGTTTAAATAGGGCAAAACATTTATTGGAACAACCAGGCCTTCCAAAACAGACAGGAGTAGCCCGAAATCAAACAGAATACTCATAGCACAGCCCACTGGTGGTGACTGCCGTAGGCGAACTGCTGGACACACTGCCACTGACAACTGTGGAAGTAGAGGTCTGCTCTATATCACCATGACAAATAAGCATTTGTAACAAGTTCTAAATATGTTATTTGGCTGATGGACGTTTGGCCTAATCCTTTTAATGCAATTAAAAAATATATATATTATATATACATACACATTTGAAAAATCAGATGAACAAGTGAAAGGAGAGCACTGGACAGGAGGTGCTGCATCCTCTGGCTAAGGGCTGACCGATGCCACAAGTCAGGCCGCTGTCCGCTCATGAATAGCTTGGGGTCACATCAAGTGCCCACCTGCTAATTCACACAATGGGGACTCCATCAATGGCTATTCTTTGGGCAAGTCATTGAGGGACACGCCAATTAATGGACTGCAGCCTGGCGTGTTTTACCTCATTGGATGTTTTATGTAGGAGGTGAAGAGGGGCTGTAAGGGGCCATAAAACCTTTAAATGATTAGATCACTTATTAGGATGGGTGTGGGAGGGAAACTGACTCGCTCAATTTGTTCTCCATTTGGGGCAATGAATGGGATACAGACGCCCTCAAGCTTGCCTACAAAATGGTCATGGGAACAATGGCAGCTGCAATAAGGTTCATTCTCACATAAAAGAGAGGAGGGAGAAGTGTTACAAGAGAACAGAGCGCCTGATGCTGCTGCGGATACATGTTGCCTAAACAGGAGTATAATGCCCATTTTTCCGTAGACCCATTTGGAACTTTAACCAAGACTGGACAAAATTTATCAGGCAAGGTAATAGTTTCAGGTCTGCAAAACTATAAAAATACAATTCTGTGATTACTAGAATACCTATAGAATTGATATTATGAGTATACAGTACGTCCTGCTCCAGATAAGATTCTTTACGTCTGGGTATTACTCCGCCAGATGGAGCTGGACTGCAGAGACAGCGAAATTGGCTCCTCCCGGCCCCACAAATACCCGGGACCTCCCACAAATTCCCAGTATTGAAAAGCAGTTAACAAGAAGCCGGGAGAATGATAACATAACCAACCATTGACTAAACCAACAATGATAACAATCACCATACAGGGGATCCAAGAATAATGAAAACCAAGGGTGGGGTGGAGCAGGACGTACTGTATACTCATAATATCAATTCTATCACAAATCTAATCGCAGAATTGTATTATTCTTAGTATACAGTACGTCCTGCTCCAGATAAGATTCTTTACATCTGGGACATCCAATAGCAGTGTCCGTACCATCCGTCCGGGACCATCAACCTTGTAAAACTTGGAAAAGGTATGAACAGAAAACCAAGTATCGGCCTTGCAAACTTGTTCAACAGAAGCCAGGTGCTGAAAAGCCCAAGAGGCACCAAGAGCACGAGTGGAATGAGCAGTAAGGCGGAAGGGAGGATTCTTCCCCTTAGCAGTGTAGGCCTGAATCACAGCCTGACGGATCCATTTGCAGATAGTAGATTTAGCAGGAGCCAAACCCTTCCTAGGGCCAGAAGGGACCACAAAAAGAGCATCAGTTTTCCTGAAAGGTGCAGTAGCCACCAGATAGAACTTCAGATTCCTGACCACATCCAAGGAATGCAAAACCCTCTCCTTAGTGTTACTAGGATTAGGGCACAAGGAAGGTAGAACAATGTCCTGATTAAGATGAAAGACAGACACAACCTTAGGCAGAAAATCTGACTTGAAGTGAAACACCACCTTGTCCTGGTGTCTCTCAAAGTAGGGGGGCTGGACGGAAAGCGCCGCCAACTCAGAAACACGCCTAACAGAAGTGATAGCCACCAAAAAGACAACCTTGAGAGTAAGAATGGCCAAGGAAGCCTCCTGCACAGGTTCAAAGGGAGCACCCTGCAAGGCAGAAAGGACCAAGTTCAAGTCCCAGACAGGCAACATAGGCTTACATGGAGGACGCACATGAGTAACCCCCTGGAAAAAGGTCTTAACCAGAGAATGCTGAGCAAAAGATCTTTGGAAGAAAACAGCCAGGGCAGAAACATGACCCTTCAGAGTACTGAGTTGAAGCCCCAGATCCAAACCATGTTGAAGGAAATCCAGAATCCTGGGGATAGAGAACACACGACAGGGAAGAGACCTAGACTCACACCAGTCAATGTGGGCACGCCAAACCCTATAGTAAATGGAAGAAGAAGACTTCTTCCTAGCCCTAATCATGGTGTTAACGACAGAAGCAGACAGCCCCTTTTCCATCAAGATGGAGGTTTCAGCAGCCAGGCTGTCAAAGCCAGCATGTGTAAATTGGGATAGAGTAAATGTCCCTGAGTGAGTAGGTCTGGAACCCTGGGCAGAGCGTACTGATCTACTGCCAGCTGCACTATGTCTGCGAACCAAACTCTTCTTGGCCAACGGGGAACACCAGAATTGCTGGACTCCTTCCTGAGCTATCTTGCGCAGAACCCTGCCCAACAGGGGGAATGGGGGAAAGACAGACAGAAGCTGAAAGTCCTGCCATTGCTAAAGCATCTGTGGCCAAGGCCAGAGGATCCTGGGACAGGGAGACAAAGGCTGGGAGCTTGTGACGGGATGCAAACAGATCCACATCTGGCTGACCCCAACGGTGACAGAGAGTGAAACACCCTGTCGCTGAGGGACCATGGCCCCAAAGTGAGCCAGAACCAACCTGATCGCCCTCAGTTCCAGAATGTTGATAGGGGTGTGGGCCTCCTGAGGGCCCCACCGCCCTTGGAATTGTAGGGACTTCCAGAAGCCACTCCAACCTGTCAGACTGGCATCCGCGGTGACCGTCTTCCAGCAGGGGGCCAGAAAGGATCTGCCCGCCAACAGGTTCCTGGAGTCCAGCCACCACGAGAGGGACCGCCTGGCTAGGGGGGACAGAACAAGGACTTGGTCCAGGGACGCAGGATCCTTGTCCCATACGGACAAGAGGTGGAGTTGCAGAGGCCTCATGTGAAACTGGGCATAAGGAACCGCCTCGAAGCACGACAGCATCAGGCCCACCAGCTGCATTCCCTGCCTGATGGAGGGATGAGGGCAAGATAGAAGGAACTGAACCTGCGCTAGCAGACTGTCCACCTTCTGCTGAGGAAGAAAGATCCTTGCCTGAACTGTATTCAGATTCATTCCCAGAAATGGCGTCACCAAGGAGGGAGACCGGGAAGATTTGGGATGGTTTATCACCCAGCCGAATGACTCTAGAGTGGACACTACTCACCGAGTATCCAGCTCTGCCTGTTGGAGGGACTGAGAAGTGATGAGAATGTTGTCCAAATAGGGCAGAATGCGAATGCCCCGAGACCTGAGCAGAGACATCACTCCTGCCAGCACCTTGGTGAACACTCTGGGAGCTGAAGTGAGACCGAAGGGCAATGCCACAAATTGGTAGTGCTGATCCTCCAGAGCGAACCTGAGGAATCTTTGATGACCTGAAAAGATGGGAATACGAAGGTAAGCATCCTTGATGTCCACAGAGGTCATGAAGTCCCCTGGACGCAGGGAACTGATAGAGCGCAGAGTTTCCATGCGAAAGTGCCTGCAAATTTGTTGAGGGTCTTCAAGTCCAGGATGGGCCTGACTGACCCATCTCTTTTGGGCAAGGTGAAAAGGTTGGAATAAAAACGCTTGCCTCTTTCTCGTAAGGGGACCTGACAGATGACCCCCAGCTCCAGAAGGCTTTGCACCGCCAGAATCAGAGCCTGAGCTGACATGGTGTCCTGAGACATCCGGGATCTAATGAATCTTGGGGGCGGCCAGGCAGCAAACTATCTTGTAACCGGAGGACACTACCTCCTGAATCCACCGGTCTGAGACATGATGCCTCCAGATGTGAGCAAAGAGCTGAAGCCATCCCCCCACCCAGATGGGTGAGGGCGCCCCTTCATGCCTGAGGGAGCTTGGGGAAAGGATTAGGTTTGGAGCCCCAGGATGGGCCAGGGTGTCCACGTCCTCTGCCCCTACCCCAGAAATCTCCTCGGGCCCCAGTAAAGGAGACCCCTCTCCCCGTTCTAGATCCACGGTAGGGGGAAGGAAAGGAGCCCAGGCCCCGAAAGGGCCGAGACTGTCTTCTGCGCTGGGGTAACCTGCCTCCCTTAGCAAACAGGTCCAGGCGGTCCCCAAATAGGCATAGTCCTTTGAAGAGAAAACCAGTGAGAGCCTTCTTGGCAGCATTGTCAGCTGCCCACTGGTGCAGCCAAACCAAGCTGCATATAGCCACCACCAAGGCAGAGGCTCTGCCACACATCCTAATGGTATCATCCAAGGCAGAAAGGACATAAGCAACAAATACCTCAACGCGAGAGTGCATTATACTCTTCAGTAGAAACATCATCAGGAGCTCCATCTAGGACACTTTTAAGCAGAGTCCTAATAGCCACAGCTGTAATGGCAGAGGCACAAACCGGGCGCAGTGCCATCCCCCCACAGGCAAAGGCATGGGAAGCCAGCTGATCAATACGCCGGCCCTCATTATCCTTCAGGGTAGTAGAGTCAAGGGAATGCATGACAGAGGTGTTAGACAAACCCAGAATTGGGGCATCCACTTTGGGAGGGGATGACCAACGTTTAACCACATCAGCAGGAAAGGGATATCTCTTATCCCAACTCTTAGGGACTCCGGGGAGCCTGCTAGGACGCTTCCATTCTTTGAGCACGAGATAATTAAAATGAGATTGTTCAGGGAACTCTAAACGTGGCTTAGCAATATGAAACAATTCCCCCTGCTGCTTAGGAGCCGCGGCTGGGGGAGAGATAGAAAGCACTTCAAAGATCTGAGCCAAAAGCCTATCAGTATCATCTGGGGCACAGGGATCAGAGCCAGAATCAGAATAACCCTTGGGCCGTTCATCAGATGATTATGAGTCAGAGAACAATTCCCCTTCTTCCAGGGGAGTATAACCAGACAGATCAAAGAACTCTTCAGCCTCCATAGGGAAAAGAGTGACATCAGGCACCAAATGCCGCCTCTTAGCAGAGGCCTTACGCTCCATAGTATTAGCAAGCAACTTTTCAACACTAGCCAGTCTAGTAGACACATCAGGCTGAGACTCCCCACTGGTATGCAGCTCACTGGGAGTCGGATGTAAGCGTGGGGGAGTAGGCGAAGCTATACGTGGCTCAGGCCCAGCTGCTGGTAAGGCTGCAGCACAAGCACCTGCTGGGCACAAGGTACACAAACCCGCACATTGTCAACACTTGTAGGGGACACCCCACACACAGCCGGACTTGTCCCGAAGGAACCCCGAGCCCATTATCCTGAGACGCCTCCATATGGTGATTATAGCGGCACAATCGGCCGCTAGGGATTCACGCTATAAAAGCAACCCGGGATGCCGCAATAGCCCGCCAGGGAAGTGGGAGGAATTAGCACACTAGGCCTCAATAAGTTTAATAAACTAATAGAGGGGGTAGGGCCGGGAGAAACCAATTGAGTTTGAACCGCCTGTAAGACATAAAGCAAAAAACCCCGTAAGCGACATGCATACATAACTTAAAAAAATACAATTCTGTGAGATACTCACCTGTAAAATGGTTATTACGAGTATGTCACACCCCCCACTTCCCGATATTCATGACACTTGGGAACCCGGCCTGTAGAGGGCGATCTTGCAGAGAAGACATGGAAAAAAGGAGCCCCTCCTGGTCCTTAAAGTGGACCAACACCCAGGATTTTGACTATCCTGGGTTTTGGTCCACTTCGGCGGGGCACCCCGATCGGGGGTGCCCCGCTGTGTGAAACCCCTCAGAAAGCCCCAAAATCTTACCTGTCCCCGCTCCCACGTGACTGGACGGTCCAATCCCCGCCAACGTCCAGGCGGGGATCAGGAACGTCCAAGCGGCTGCCGCCGCCTCCCTCGCGTCACTTTCGGCGCGCGCGCGCCCCCGCCGGCCATTCGCAGACGGCCGGCGCGGGCACGCCTACAGGGGCGCGAGGGAGGCGGCGGCCGGCCGCCGAAGATCAGGTAAGCGATTTGGGGTGTCTGGGGGGGTTTCACCCCGCGGGACATCCCGATCTCGGATGTCCCGCGGGGTGGGAGGTGATCGGCCCGGGAATCTTATAGATTTCCGGGCTGATCACCTCTCGGTGTTGGTCCACTTTAAGTACTGGGTTCCTCCTCCTCAGTCTTTTTAAACAGCAGTGAAGAACCAGGAAGAGCCAATTATATTCAATAATTTGTAAAATTATATGAGAATAATAATAGCAAATAAAGGATCCCTTAGAGCAAAAAGAGCCAATTATATTCAATAATTGTAAAATTATTTGAAATAATAATCACCATATAAAGGACCCCTCGAACAAAAAAGGCGGGGGAAGTGGGGGGTGCGACATACTCGTAATAACCATTTTACAGGTTAGTATCTCACAAAATGGTATTAGTCCTAGTATGTCACACCCCCCACTTCACGATATTCATGACACTTGGGACATCCAATAGCAGTGTCTATAATGGGTGGGGATCCCAAAGGAATAATGCATAACTTAAATTACTGCAGCTTGCAGAACTTTGCGGCCAAAAACAGCATCCGCTTAGGCCCGCACATCAACCTTGTAAAACTTAGAAAAAGTATGCACAGAAGACCAAGTCGCAGCCTTGCAGACTTGTTCAACAGAAGCTTGGTGCTGAAAAGCCCAAGAAGCTCCAATAGCACGAGTAGAATGAGCGGTGACACGAAAAGGGGGAACCTTCCCCTTCGCCATATAGGCCCCAATGATAGCCTGACGTATCCACTTAACTAAGGGAAGATTTGGCAGGAGCAAAACCCTTCTTGGGCCCAGAAGGCATAACAAAAAAGGCATCCGTCTTGCGGAAGGCCGAGGTAGTAACTGAATAACACTTAACACAACGAACTACATCCAAATAATGTAAGACCCTTTCCTTGTCGTTACTAGGTTTAGGACACAAGGAAGGAAGAACTATATCCTGATTTAGGTGGAAAGCAGACACCACCTTAGGAAGGAAATCCGGTTTAAAACTGAAAACAACCTTATCTTGATGCCTCTCAAAATAAGGGGCTTGAATAGACAAAGCCGCCAGTTCAGAAACTCGGCGGACAGAAGTAATAGCAACCAAAAAGGCAACCTTCTGAGTAAGAATAGGAAGAGGAATATGCTGCAATGGCTCAAAGGGAGCAGCTTGCATAGCCGAAAGCACCAAATTAAGATCCCAAACAGGAAGTAAAGGCTTTCTGGGAGGCCGCACATGCGCGACTCCTTGGAAAAAGGTCTTAACCAAAGGATGAAGAGCAAACGATCTTTGAAAGAAAATTGCCAAGGCAGAGACTTGCCCTTTCAAAGTACTAATCTGTAATCCCATATCCAGACCTCGTTGCAGATATTCCAGAATTCTAGGAATAGAAAATACTCTACAGGGCAAAGCCCTGGATTCACACCAATCAATATAGGACCTCCAAGTCCTGTAATAAATGACAGAGGAAGACTTCTTCCTAGCCCTAATAAGAGTCTGAATAACCACATCAGAAAGACCTTCTTTCAAGATGGAACTTCAGCAGCCATGCCGTCAAAGCCAGCAATTGTAAATTGGGGTAACAAAGTTGACCCTGAGTGATGAGATCTGGAAGAAGAGGCAGATGGACACGATCCACTGCCAGCCTTACGACGTCTGCGTACCACAGACGTATTGGCCACCTTGGCGCCACCAGAATTGCTGGCACCTCCTCCAGTGCTAGCTTGCGCACCACCTTGCTGATCATGGAGAATGGGGGAAACAGATATAGGAACCCCAGATACTTCCAGGCCCGAGACATGGCATCTGCTGCCACTGCCAGAGGATCCTGGGATAGAGACACAAAAGCTGGCAGCTTGTGATTGTGACGAGAAGCAAACAGGTCCAACCGTGGAGTCCCCCACTTGTGACAGAGGAACTAAAAGACCCTTGGATTGAGAGACCATTCTCCCTGGCGAGAACATCCCCTGCTCAGGGAGTCTGCCTCCACATTCTCTATCCCCGGAATGTAAACTGCTGATATGCAAGGAACATTGATCTCTGCCCACTGAAGGATCAGAGACACTTCCCGGAGGGCACCCCAACTGCGAGTCCCTCCCTGGTGATTGATGTATGCAACAGCTGTTCGGTTGTCTGACCGAATCTGAACTGGTAGACCCTGTAAGAAATGGGTCAGTCGAAGTAGAACAAGACGTATGGCCCGAAGCTCTAATACATAGATTGGAGAATGAGCCTCCTGAGGCCCCCACAATCCTTGGAACGGATGCTTCTTCCAGAAGCCCCCCAGCCCACCAGGCTGGCATCCGTGGTAACCAGTTCCCAACGCGGAGTCAGAAATGACTTGCCCTTCTGGAGGTTGTGCGATATTAACCACCACTGAAGGGACTGCAAAACGTGGGGAGACAATAGACAAGTCTGATTCCATGATAGTGGGCACCTGTCCCACTTTGCCAAGAGGAAGAGCTGAAGCGCCCTTATGTGAAACTGGGCAAACGGGACTGCCTCGAATGCAGCTACCATCAATCCCACTAGTCTCATCCCTAGACGGATAGACTGACGAGGGTTGGACAAGAATAGACGAATCAAGTCCTGAATCAGAACCATTTTGGACTGAGGAAGAAAAATCCTGGCCTGAAATGTATCCAGAATCAGGCCCAGGAAGGGAATTTCCCTGGACGGACAGAGAGAGGATTTGGAGTAACTTATTACCCATCCGAACCTCTCTAGCGTAGAGACCACCATCCTGGTGTCCAACTCTGATTGGTCGAGGGAGGCGGCCGCGATAAGAAGATCGTCCAGAAAAGACACAATGCGGATGCCCTGGACCCTGAATATAGCCATCACTCCTGCCAGCATCTTTGTAAAGACTCTTGGGGCCGAGGTAAGGCCGAATGGCAGGGCCACAAATTGATAATGCTGGTCTTCTATCGAGAACCTGAGAAATCTCTGGTGACCCGGAAAATAGGAATGTGCAAATAAGCATCCTTGATGTCTATGGATGTCATGAAGTACCCCTGACGGAGAGCATCGATCGTTGATCGCAGAGACTCCATGCAGAATTTTCTGAAACGGATAAATTGATTTTGTCTCCTTAGGTCTAGGATAGGCCGAACAGAGCCGTCCCTTTTGGGTACCGTGAATAGGTTGGAATAAAACCCCAAACCCCTTTCCGCTGGAGGCACTAGGCCGATAACAGCCATGTTTAACAGATTCGCTACCGCTGCCCGCAGTCCGTGTGCAATTGCCGGATCTGACGGCATCCGGCACATGAAAAATCTGGGAGGAGGCCGGGACTCGAATTCCAGTTAGTAACCGGAAAAGACTACTTCCAGAACCCAATTGTCTGATACCTCCTGAACCCAGACCTGGAAGAAGAACCGCAGCCGTCCCCCCACCCGTAAGGGTGAGGGCGTCTCCTCATTGTAGAGCAGGCTTAGTGGCAGATTTGGTTTTGGACCCCCAATTCTGACTTGGACGGCCACATACCTTTCCACTATTCAACGAAAGGAACGCCGTTGTTTCTTACGCTGAGGTAATTTACCTCCTTTAGTGACAGAATCCAATTCTTTCTCCAAAGAGGCACAATCCCACAAAAGGGAGCGCTGTAAGCGATTTCTTAGCTACAATATCAGCTGCCCACTGCCGCAACCATACTGACTGCCGGATGGCGACTAACAAGGCAGAGGTTCTGCTGCACATGAGCAGAGTATCATCTAAGGCAGAAAGTACAAAAGATGCAAACATCTCACATCGCTTAAGAGCGGCGTACTCATCAGAGGCTGGATCAAGCCGTGAGTAATTCATTAGGTCTCTCACAACAGACCTAATAGCCACTGTCATGAGTGCCAAAGCACCAACAGGCAGCAAGTCCGAGCCCACACTGGAAAAAGCGTGGCACGCCATTTGATCAATACACTTATCCTCTCCATCTTTAAGTGTAGTGGAGTCAGGAGAATGCAACACAGAAGAATTGGATAAATTAAGCACAGGGGCATCCACCCATGAGCAGAGTATCTTTTAAGAATCCAGTCTCTCTATAAATTAAATATTAATGCATAGATGGCCATTGTATGCTTGCGCACACATAGGAATTTGTCCTCCGCATTTAACCCATCCGTGCAGTACACATGCCCAGAGCGGTGGGCACAGGTGGTGATGACCAACGCTTAACAGTATCAGCTGGGAAGGGATATTTCTTGTCCCAGCCCAACGGAATGCCAGGAGGCCGCGCAGGCTTCTCCCATTCTTTAAGAATAATTTCATCAAAAATGCTTTTGATTTGGAAATTCTAAACGAGGTTTAGAGACTCCAAAGAATTCCCCTTTTTGAGGAGGGACTACTTCAGGAGGAGTAATAACCAAAACCTCAAATAACTGAGCAAGAGCTTTTGGGGTATCCACAACACTTGCTTCAACCTGCTCAATCTCCGTACCAACAAATTGCTGTTCATCAGAAACATCTGATTCCTCATAATAATTCTCCTTCTAACTGAGAAGGATCAGACCAATCAAGCAATTAACAATTGTCTGACTCCCTTGCCGGAGTGGCATGAGTCAAGTGCTTTCTTTTAGCTGAGGCCTTCTTAGGCACAGAGGTAGACATTAATCTTTCAAGATGAGCCAATCTGGCACATAAATCAGCATGCGACTCACCACCCATGACAATATCAATGGGGGTACAAACAAGACATGGCGGAGTAGGAGATGAGGCATTAGCTGCAGGCCCTGAAGCCTGGGCCTCAGTTTGCTGCATAATAGTTAATTGTGCACAAGGGACGCAAAGAATTGCATTATCCCCAACAAGGGATGCCCCACATCCAAAACATTGCCGAGTCTGTGCAGAGGGAATTGCATGTCCGTTATCCTGGGATTCCTCCATATGGTGTTTAGTATTATACTGTAATTGATTATAGTCGCCAAGTATAAATGGGATTTACGCAATTGCTACCTGGGATGCCCCTTTAAATAGTCCCAAGTGGGAGGATTGAAACACAAATGGACCCCCAAATAAGGCTTAAGGACTTTTTTTTTTTATATATGGAGAAACCCTTTTTTAAATAAGGAGTTTCTACCTACAGAGAAAACAAACACCAAATCACCAAATGCACACAATATAAATAAATGACAGAAAAAAACTCCCTTCAGCCAAGCTGAAGGGTACTCACAGCCCATGCAATAAGCTCACATCATGAGGTAAGGCCACATGGAAACAGGAAGTCAAACAGAGCATACAGGAGCTCTCTGAATAAAAGCATGCCTAAGCCCCGCCCACTTCCAGGATCACATGGCCAAAAATGGAGGGAAAGTTCAAATCTGAACACAGCCAGAAAACAAAGAGCTTTAATAGGTAAGCAAAAAATGCTGCCTAGACAGATAGGAAAATCTAAATAAAACATTTCCTATTAAATAGTATAGTAAAACATACATAATAAAAATAAGAAATAAAGACTTATTTTATATATTTTTTTTTTGTGTGTGCATGGTGACAAATAAGCCCAGATAACGCCCCCCTTCCCCCCTCCTTTTTACCCAGCAGGGTTAAAAGGAGACTAAGGGGAGAGGATGGAAATGCACCCATAAGGCACAAGGGGATTATAAAGGGACAGGGGCATCCCATACCGGGATCACCAACCCGGAAGCCACCTACCCACATTTGGGTCTCACGGAGGAGTAATACTCCTGTATACACCAGAAGGTGTATGTATCTACCTTTGCCTGAACCACACATCCAGGACTGGGAGGCATACAATATAACCAAACAGGTTTAAAGAGTTTCAGACAGAAATAGAGAAAAAAAGGGCCGGGGCAAACCCGGCTACCTGCAGCTTGAAGGAGAGTCATCTTCTGAATGCTTCGCCGACTGCAGAGACGAAAAGACTGAGGAATAGTGGGAGGAACCCAGTACTTATGGACCAGAAGGGGCTCCTTTTTCCATGTCATCTCTGCAAGATCGCCCTCTACAGGCCGGGTTCCCAAGTGTCATGAATATCGGGAAGTGGGGGGTGTGACATACTAGGAATATATGAACAAACAGCCCGCGGGGACACTCATGGACCGCGGTAGGTATGCGCCAGCCACGTAGCATGAGGAAGCAAAATGGCGCAGAGTATACCTCGAGGGGCGGGCCGCGGAGACAGTGATGCAGAATGCACCATCTGCAGGGTCCGCCCCCCCCGAAGAGCGCGAAGCCGCAGACATGACAAAATCAACCAATGATGGCGCAGCAGCGCCTGAGGTAATGTCGCCGCCGACCGCTGAACGCCGTACAAGCACGCGCGGTGGCGGCATATTCAAAAAGCAACCAGTGCAACCAAAGCTGTGCGGTGACACGAAAAGGCAACCCCCCCCCCCCCCCCCCCGAGAACTACAAGAGAGAGCGAAGGAGGGCAGCGGCCACCTAACATAGGGCCCACCGATAGACAGGGGCAAGGGGCAAGGGGCAATAGTGCGGGAGGGGCATCCCATAAAGGCTCACCATGTGCCTATACCGCCTACCCTTTGGTGGGGGATTTCGGTGGATGGCTGCCCACCATCACCCGAACCAGCTCAGCCAAGGCTGGGAGGCAAATTAACAATGAAACGGGTGGGAATAGTCCTACAGGGCCGCAGGCTAATAGCCCCGCTCCCCTGCGAGAAGAGAGATCTTCTGGTCCTTCGCAGTCCAGACTGCAGAGAAGATCTGGGAATTTGTGGGGCCAGGAGGAGCCAATTTCACTGTCTCTGCAGTCCAGCGCCATCTGGCGGAGTAATACCCAGACGTAAAGAATCTTATCTGGAGCAGGACGTACTGTATACTAAGAATAATGAGCCTGTAGTGATAAGTCAAGGCAACTGGACTTGCTATGCAGTTTCTCAAGATGCCTCACTAACCAGTTAGATCACTACAGATGAATAGGAATCTTCATTGACTGAACTGGGGCAGATTTCTAATGGCCAAAGGGCAGCTACTGAAGTTACCCTTACCAGCATTTGTCTTATCCCAAGCTTAATTCAATAGGAGGGTAAAGGATTGCTACATCCATGCTACTCATGCAGCTATTTAGCAGAAAAGTTCACTTCTTAAAGTGGACCAACACCCCATGCTGATCGGCCCGGGAATCTATAAGATTCCCGGGCCGATCAGCATCGCGCCTGCGGGGCACCCTGTGTGAAACCCCCCAGAAACCCCCGAAATCCCTACCTGCTCCTCGATCCAGCCGCAGCTCGCGCATCCCTCTAGCAGGGCGCGCGCACGCTCGCTTGTCAGTCGACGGACCTCGCTTGTCTGTCGGCGGGGATTGGCTGCAGCGGTCAAGTGGGAGTGGGGACAGGTGAGTTTTTGGGGCTTTCTGGGGGGGTTTCACACAGCGGGGCGGGGTGCCCCACCGAAGTGGACCAAAACCCAGGATAGTCAAAATCCTGGGTGTTGGTCCACTTTAAAGACGACCAACGCCCATATAAAGGAAAATGGGCGTTTCCTGTACAGGATGGTATCCCGATTGCAGACACGGCTGTGGGCATCAGCACTTAGGATGCTGTCCTTGTACCCAGACCAAGCCCCATTTTTTCTAAAATTGGTGTTGCTCCTCTTTAGCCCAACCCAGACAACAGTGATGAAACTTGTGTGAGTAATTTAGAGATGGTATGTATTAGAAGCCAAAAACAGGTTCAACGTGTCTATTCAAATGTCAAGTTTGTTGGGTACATACAGTACCTAAACTTTTTGATAGCCAAAAATAAAGATCAGCTTGAACCCCAGAAATGTGTTAAGAGTTAAAATTATACTGCAGGTAAGGGAAATTGTTACACCATTGTGTGGGGCTTCATTTGGTGCTGTCCTAAATTGTTTACCATTTTTAAATGGAAGAAGAAATGGCCGAGATATTGGGGTTTAACAGGTTCAGCCTATGACATTTTTCATCCCGTCCCCCAATCACCTTGGCAGAGCAGGACAGGATTGTTGGTCCCTCCCTCCTCCTCCAGATTCATCCCATTGATTATTATGCAGCATCACAGATAAAGGGCAACGCCCACTTTTTTCTGAAGAAAAATCATAAGCTGAACCTTTAAACCCCAATATCTTGACCACTGCTTCTTCAATTTTAAAAAAAGAAAAAAAAACGTTTAGGACAGTGCCAAATGTAGCCCGATGCAATGGTGTAACAATTTCCTTTGCCTGCTGTAGCACTTTAAGGTAGCATCTTTTATTCCGCTAGGAATTAGATTGTTTTATAGTGAACTCTCCCCCCTTCTGTTAGGCCTCCTAGTTCATGAGTTATCCCTGTGCAGTTTAAAGTGGAGCAAAACCCATTTCTGGGTGCTCCGCTCTTCCCCTACGATGCGATGCAGTTGCCTCGCCGATGGCCCAGTTTTCCACCGCCGAGGTGACACCCATCTGCCCCTGTACAGATCGCCGATTGGCTAATCTCAATGTCTCATTTTGAATGAGTTGCTGGGTGATGCGTCAGTGCCACAGGGGTTTTGCTCAGCTTTACAACCATGAAGGGTAATTTAATTAAAGTGGACCTCCAGTCAAAAAGTCAAAAGCTTAGTAAATTGCTCCCCCAAAGCTTCTCTCTGGCATTTAGAAACATAAGCTTACTGAGAGTGATTAACACCATCCCATGTTTGGAATAGCCGGCATATACTGCACTCTTAAACATGCATGGCAGTGGCCATCTTGCCACACGCATGAAGGAGGAGATTCTGAAAAATACCATTTTGTGAAATACTCACCTGTAAAATGGGTATTATAAGTATGTCACACACCCCGCTTCAAGATATCCATAACATGTGGGTAATACTGACCTGAAGAGGGCGTTCCTGCAGAGATGATAGCAAAAAAGAAAGCCCCTCCCTGATCCATAAATACCTGGGACCTCCCACTCATCACCCAGTATATAGAAGCAGTAAGGTAAGGGACCAGGAAGAGGCAAATATAAATCAAAACAACGCAAAGTTCACAATATAAAGGATCCCGAATACAAGAAGGGCGGGTGAAGCGGGGTGTGTGACATACTTATAATACCCATTTTACAGGAGAGTATTTCACAAAATGGTATTATTCTAAGTATGTCACACACCCCGCTTCAAGATATCCATAACATGTGGGACATCCAATAGCAGTGTCCATAAAGGGTGGGGATCCAAAACAAGGCAACAATGCACAACTTAAACCACAACAGCTTGCAGAACTTTGCGGCCAAAAACAGCATCCGCTGAGGCCCGAACATCAACCTTGTAAAACTTGGAAAAAGTGTGAACAGAGGACCAAGTAGCGGCCTTACAAACTTGCTCAACAGAGGCCTGGTGCTGGAAGGCCCAGGACGCTCCAACCGCACGAGTAGAATGAGCAGTAACACGAAAAGGGGGACTCCTCCCCTTGGCAGAATAGGCCCCAATGATGGCCTGACGAATCCATTTACTAATGGAAGATTTAGCAGGAGCCAAACCTTTCCTAGGTCCAAAGGGCACCACAAAAAAAGCATCAGTCTTAAGAAAGGAAGACGTAACCACCAGATAATATTTCACAACACGAACCACATCCAAGGAATGTAGCGCCCTTTCCTTGTCATTGCTGGGATTAGGACATAGAGAAGGCAGAACAATATCCTGATTCAGATGAAATGCAGAGACCACCTTAGGTAGAAAATCCGGCTTGAAACGAAAGACAACCTTGTCCTGGTGCCTTTCGAAGTACGGAGCTTTAATGGATAAAGCTGCCAACTCAGAAACACGCCTAACAGAAGTGATGGCCACCAAAAAGGCCACCTTTTGGGTAAGTGAAGACAAAGCAATCTCATTCAAGGGCTCAAACGGGGGACCCTGAAGAGCAGAAAGAACCAGGTTCAAATCCCAAACTGGAACAAAGGGCTTCCTAGGAGGCCGTACATGCGTAACTCCTTGGAAAAAGGTCTTGACTAAGGGATGAAGTGCAAATGACCTTTGAAAGAACACCGCCAGGGCGGAAACCTGCCCCTTCAAGGTACTAAGTTGAAGCCCCAAATCCAGACCATGTTGAAGAAACTCCAGGATTCTGGAAATGAAAAACTCCCGACAAGAGAAAGACCTACTTTCACACCAGTCAATATAGGACCTCCAAGTCCTATAGTAAATAGTAGAGGAAGAGCGCTTCCTGGCGCTAATAAGAGTCTGAACCACCGCGTCAGAAAGACCTTCTTCCTTTAAGATGGCGGTTTCAGCAGCCACGCCGTCAAAGCCAGCGAAGGTAAATTGGGATAGAGCAGCCGACCCTGGGTGAGCAGGTCCGGCAGAAGAGGCAGAACGAACTGATCCTCTGCCAGTCTTACCAGGTCTGTGAACCAAACCTGCCTTGGCCACCTTGGTGCCACTAGAATCACCGACGCGCCCTCCAGAGTCAGCTTGCGCACCACTCTGGCTACCATTGGAAACGGAGGGAACAGGTAAAGAAACCCCAGATCCCTCCAGTTCAGAGACATGGCATCCACTGCCAGAGCCAGAGGATCCTGCGAGAGAGACACAAAGACTGGAAGCTTGTGATTGTGACGAGAGGCAAAGAGGTCCACCGCTGGGAACCCCCACCTGAGACATATGGAACGAAACACCGTGGGACTGAGAGACCACTCCCCCTGACGAGAGGAGGCCCTGCTCAGCAAGTCCGCCTCCGTGTTCTCCACTCCCGGAATGTAGACTGCTGAGATACACGGGACGTGACTCTCCACCCAGTCCAGAATCAAAGACACTTCCCTGAGGGCACTCCTGCTGCGAGTCCCCCCTTGGTGATTGATGTAAGCAACCGCCGTCCTGTTGTCCGACCGGACCTGAACTGGCAGGCCTCTCAACTGATGAGTCAAGCAAAACAGAACCAACCTGATGGCTCTCAACTCCAGAACATTGATGGGCTTGTGAGCCTCCTGTGGACTCCACAGACCCTGAAACTGGAGGTCCTTCCAAACACCCCCCCAACCTGACAGACTGGCATCTGTGGTGACTGTTTCCCAGCACGGGGCCAGAAAAGATCTGCCCTTCGACAGATTGACCGACCCCAGCCACCATTGCAGGGATCAACGAACTCGGGGAGTCATCAGGAAGGACTGATCCAACGATAGAGGAGACTTGTCCCAAACCTTCAACAGATGAAGCTGAAGCGTCCTTGTATGAAACTGCACAAAGGGAACTGCCTCGAATGAGGCCACCATTAACCCCACCAGCCTCATCCCTAGCCGGATGGCCGGACGAGGGGCCGACAAGAGAAGCCGAGCTAATTCCTGAATCAAGAGAATCTTGGCCTGGGGCAGAAATACCCTGGCCTGCGAAGTGTCCAGAGACATTCCCAGAAAGGTCACTACTCTGGACGGAGAGAGAGAAGACTTGGGGTGGTTGACCACCCAACCAAACCTCTCCAGGGTGGACACCACCATTCTGGTGTCCAACTCCGCTTGGTTGAAGGAAGAGGCCATGATCAGAAGATCGTCCAAATAGGGCACAATGCGGATACCCTGAACCCTTAGCAGAGCCATCACCCCCGCTAGCACCTTGGTGAACACCCGAGGGGCCGAGGTGAGGCCGAAAGGGAGTGCTACAAACTGAAAATGCCGATCCTCCACCACAAACCTGAGAAACCTCTGGTGTGCTGGAAAAATTGGAACGTGTAGATAAGCATCCTTGATGTCTATGGACGTCAGAAAGTCTCCCTGACGAAGAGAGTGAATGGCCGAACGTAGCGTTTCCATGCGGAATTTCCGTGGCCGGATGAACCTGTTGAGAAACTTCAGATCCAAGATGGGTCGGACCGATCCGTCCTTCTTGGGTACCGTGAACAGATTGGAATAAAAACCCCTGCCCTGATCCGAAGAAGGCACTGGGCAAATGACAGCCATGTCCAGAAGGTTCTGCACTGCCAACAGAAGCCCCTGCACCGCTAGAGGTTCTGAAGGCATCCGAGACCTGAAAAATCTGAAAGGGGGGCGGAGCTCGAACTCCAACTTGTAACCGGAAGACACCACTTCCCGGATCCATCGGTCCGAGACCTCTTGATCCCAAACCTGGGAAAAGAGTCGCAGCCGTCCCCCCACCCGCAAGGGTGAGGGCGCCCCCTCATTGCTGAGCCGGCTTGGGCTTAGAGCACCAACTGAATCCTGGACGGGCACGTCCTCTGCCCCTGCTCCCAGAATCTCCTCTGGAAGAGGGGAATGCAAATCCCCTGCCAGATCTGGCCCCACGAAAGGAGGGGGTAAAGGGAGGGGCCCCCCGAAAGGGGCGGCATTGTTTCTTGCGTTGAGGTAACCTACCACCCTTGGTAACAGAGTCCAATGTCTCTCCAAAAAGCCGTAATCCAACAAAGGGTAGAGCCGTTAGTGACTTCTTGGACATAAAATCTGCCGCAGCCACACCGAGCGCCGAATAGTGACCAGCAGCGCCGATGTTCTACCACACATCATCAAAGTGTCATCCAAGGCTGTCAACACAAAAGATAAAAACAACTCACACCGTTTAAGGCTAAGGAACTCAGCACTACCAGGACGCAGCCCGGAAGAGGTCAACAGGTCCCTAACCACGGACCTGGCAGCCAACACCATTAGTGCCGATGCGCAAACAGGTCGCATGGCTGACCCAACGCTAGCAAAACCATGACAAGCCATCTGGTCAATACGTTTATCCTCTCCATCCTTGAGAATGGAACAATCAGGTCTATTTAAAACCGAGGAATTGGACAACCCCAAAACCGGCGCATCCACCTCGGGGGGAGATGCCCAGCGCTTAACCGCCTCCGAAGGGAAGGGATATTTCCTATCCCATCCCTGAGGAATGCCAGGGAGCCGAGCCGGCCTATCCCATTCCTTGGCAATAATTTTGTCAAAATGCCTTTGTGTAGGGAATTCCAAGCGCGGCTTGGATTCCTCAAACAATTCACCCTTCTGCTGTGACACCTCCTCAGGAGGGGAAATATTCAATACCTCCAACATCAGAGCCAGAGCGTGGGGAGTATCAGAGGATCTCCCCAAGTCACCCAGCTCGGCATCAGCGCCAAAGGACTGCTCATCGTCCGAAAAATCAGAATCCTCATAAACTTCCCCTTCCTCTAGCTGGGAATAATCAGACCAATCCAGATTAACATCCTCCTAGTCCTCCACCAGCAGAGCCGGCGACAAATGCTTTCTCTTAGTCGGAGCCTTACGGGCGACCGAGCCAGAGATAATTTTTTCAAGGTTAGCCAATCTGGCGCACATCTCAGATTGCAGCTCCCTGCCCATGACGACGTCACACGGGGCACGTGTCAAGGCGGGAGGTGGAGATGAAGCGACCGGCGGCGCTGACCCAGACGCCTGTGGTTCGGACTGCCGCGTGATGGTCTGCTGTGCACATGGTATACACAGAAGTACATCATCCCCAGAAATGGATACCCCACATAACATACACTTTCGGGGATGCCCCGAAGGGGCCCCGAGCCCAGTATCCGGGGATGCCTCCATAAGGTGAACTTTATATATGAAAAGACACTTGTATTAGCACACTGAGCACCCGAGCACCTTATTGGTGCCTGTGCTTTCACCAGTGGGACACTCTTGTCCCTCTTTTTTCTTTGATTGTTCACCTATACTTTTTATTATTTCTTTACTTCTACTATTCACGTGAGTTCACTATTTCGTTTCACTTGGTATGTGTTTTGCTCTGGGCACACTTTATTATAGCACTTTCTGAGGGGTAGTTCCCGTGGCATCTATTTGAATCTTTAATCTGTACAGATACTGATAATTTAACCAGGGTATTACAACCATGTAAATATAAATATTTTTGTAACATATTTTTGTATATAGTCCCATTGTGCATACTTGTAGATATTAGATTTAATTTATCAATTGAACTGATATAGTCCAATCACATTTTGCCACACCCCACGGTTGGGGTTTTATCTTTGTATTTTAAATGTATGTCTTTCCCTTTTCCCTTTTGGCTTATAATAAAGAATTTGTATTAATTTCAGTCATGCTATTCTGTTGAGCGGTCTATCAGCATAGATAGGAGGGGGGGGGGTTCCGGTGAATTGGGCTGGTTATTCACCACCTGCTTTCTATATATGAAAAGTCGCTATGACCCAGGGAATTACGCCGTTAGACAACCCGGGATGCCCCTTTAACGTCCCGAGTGGGAGGATTTATGGTAAAAAATTAACCCAGTGATAAGGATCAGGAGGGACCCCCTAAATGCTACTGGTGAACCTCCTGAACCACCATCTGAAAGACAGAACAGAAGGACTAGATAAGGCTAATGAAAACACAAAATCAATCATACAGTGAGAAGAAAGAATGGCCAGAGGCCACTTACAAAACCTTAGACCGCAATGGCGACCGTGAGGGAATTTCCAGACGCTCCACACCAACACCAGAGCTGCAGCCAGAAAGGGAGAAGGGGGCGTGGCCAGCGCGGGACGCGCGCGAGGCCGGGCCACGCCCCCCCCTCCTCTCCACAGAGCTCCGCAGTGGCGCCAGCGAAGGCTGGGGGCGGGGAGCGGTGACGCGCCGTCACACCGACCCCACCCCCCCCAGTCAGCGTGAGGTGAATCACCTCAGAGAATAATGGCGCCCAGAGCCGGCCGGCGCCGCATCAGCAAAGAGCGGTCGCCGGCCTGGCCAGTTAAAAGCACGTCTCACACACACATAACAATGTGAAAACGGGAGGGACAAGTCCCAGCCCCGCCGACGGTACGGACCCCCCCCCCCCCCCCCGAAGCACAGTAACATGGCGTGAGGTGAATACCTCCGCCATTAATAAAGGTGAAGGGAAGATGGGGGGAAGAAATCAGGCCAGCACCGCACAGGCCCAGTAAAACGGCTGCGGCGGCTGAATACAGTTAAAGAGACACTACACTCACACACACACAAAGTATGCTGTCCTGTGAAAAGGATAAATTAAGAAAGGACCCACACTCCCCAACCCCACCTATGGAAGGGGATCCTGGGAGGGCCATTGTATGTTAAGTAAGGGACAGGGCATCCCAAACCGGGGTCACCAACCCGGAGTAACCGCCTACCCTCTCATATAGGGTCTCACGGTGGAGCATAGCTCCTGAGCACCTAAGGTGCTGATATACCCTCGCCTGGACCCTCAGCCGAGGCTGGGAGGCATATAGAGTTCTGGGGAAAAAAGGTCCAAACGGAAATAAATGAAAAGCGGGCCGGGAATCATCCCGGCTACCTGAAATCCCCCTGTGCAAGGAGGAACCATCATCTTCTGACTTGCTCGCCGTCTGCAGAGATGGAAAACTGGGTGATGAGTGGGAGGTCCCAGGTATTTATGGATCAGGGAGGGGCTTTCTTTTTTGCTATCATCTCTGCAGGAACGCCCCTTCAGGTCGGTATTACCCACATGTTATGGATATCTTGAAGCGGGGTGTGTGACATACTTAGAATAAATGTAGTCCCTCGGTCAAAATTGCCTCATAGCTCTGTGCAATCATGTCTTTCTAGCCAGGAGTAGTAAACCTTCAGCTGTTAACATTGTATCCCCTCACTGGATATTTTTGGGGCCCCCACCATTGAGAAACATTGTAACAGTTTCCCTCACACAGATTGGTTTTGCTACATTAGCGTTTTTTCAGTGTTTGTGTGAAATATGGCGTCTTTGTTTCTGTGGCATAGGTCTCTAACTATTTGATGTGAATTGCTGCCGTCACAGCACCCCCCTTGTTCTTATGTGTAAGCAGGACTATCAGATGTGTTGCAAGATGGTCGCCCCATGTATTTCAAGAGTGAATCTTTATGCCATTCCACAACTTCTGCATAGGGTTTAAGCTCTCCACTACGGGTTATGCCACTTATCATAAGGAGGGAAACAAATTTACTAAACTTTCCTTTTCTTGACTGAATGTCTGCTTTAAGGGGACTGACTTTGCCAAAGTTTGTCTAGTCTCTAATTTTAGCCTGTTCTTGGCTGCCTTTTACCATTTCACTGGTAAATAGGAGTCCCTAAGGTGCCCAGAATTTAAGGACCACTTTAATCTGTAATATCAACACCTACTCCTCCAAAGGGCAGCTGTTAACCGCAAGTCATTTAAACAGCAGCAGGACCTCATCAGGGTAGGCACCAGTTTCCAAACAAGGAGATATCTAAACATACAGCTATAGCCTGACTTACCTGGAAGTTGCTGGGCAGGCTGTTGCCATGCTTGGTAAGTGCTACCCCAACCCTGTGTTAAAAACGCCTGAGGACCACTGAAAAACAAAAGAAGTATACATCAGTTACAATTTTTCCCCATTATAGCACCCACATATCACTGACTTTCGAACCAAGTTATTTAGTTCCTGACCCACAATGACAGACCTTTCCTCAGCATTAGCTACAATGTTAAATGTGTAAAACCGTTCCTCCATACAGTACAGTAGAACATAGCAAATACATGAAACATGACCACTCTCACTCACTTTTGATGAGGTGTCGCATGTGGTTGGCTGAATGGACTTTGCCCGTAGCTGCTTGCAGCACTGATCGATGTGCCCTATACAACATAAAAAGGCACAATATAAACATATTTAACAAAAAACTGTAAAATTAATTAACAGCAATGTACATCTAGGGAAACCAGTTATAGATCAGGAACTGTAACATATCAGACATTCACATTTGTATTACCAAACAGAAACCCTCAACCTAACAGCTTAGACACAGATATATTATATATAGCAGTGTACTAGTGGGGGATGTTGCACTACAAATAACTCCCATTAGGGAAACAAAAAAAAATCTATTATACTGAACAGATGAATGGCCCACACCCATTCAAAAAGGAGACTTTGCACAGATCTGTGAAGAGGGACATCTTTGCACAGGGCTTGCAATACACTCTACCCTCAGCCTCCCAATCCTGGACCCACTTGTCTTCTGACCTGCAACTGTTTAGGTCACTTGTAAACTGCATCTTAGTGTATTGGAATAATCAAAGCATTTCTCATGGTACCAGGGGCCCTGAGACAAGCAGGGAAGTACACATTCTGGGAGTTATGCTGGAACAGATGCCTCCTCAACACTTTCCTGCATACTAAACTAGTGACCCCCACAGCAGATTGGTCTTACTCCAGCGATCAGGGCCCAGCCAGCATGGGATGCGAGTTTCGTATCACCGCCAGCTACAAGGGACAAATGGCGAGCACCCTTGTGTTTATTTGGGTGGTCAATCCCTTTAACCCAGCCAGCCTACCTGGAGTTTTTGTCACACTCTGTTGCCAGACCATTTTGCACTATTTTGCACTCCCCATGTTCAAATGTGATTTTTGAAGGGATTTCCAGGGATTTCCCAGGAAAATGATATATTGTTTTTTTCAGCAGAGTCTGAGCTTTAACATGAAATGTCTTGTTTGTCATTTTTTAGGTGTATTCTCAATATTTTTTGGCGAAATATGTGCAAAAAAATTTAAAAAATCAATTTTTTACAATTTTTAGTGTTTTTTTGTAATAAAAAATGTAAGTTTGTCAATAAAATCTTATTGTGTGTGAAACCCCAATTTCTCACAGTTACAGCGGTACCACATATGTATAGGTAGACACCTTTTCCTGCCCAGGAGACTCCCCCAAACTGAAACAGAGCTTTAGGGGATTTTCAGAAAAAATACAACTGTGATATGCGCTATGCGCACCTTGCAGTTTTTCCAGAAAAACAACCCTTTACATTTGAAATACCCCCCACAAACTATATATTCTCTGGAAGTACACACCTCAGGCTTTCTATTTGTACCAGGCTTGTTGATGTGGCCACAGTTTTCTAGAAGTAATCCCTCAATGTATTCTTTGGTTGCAAAGAGTTTCCCTAAAAAAAGGATAAAAAAGCAGAATCAAAGCCACATTTTCCTAGAAAAACTATATACAAACAAGAAAAAACAAGTATAATCTGAAAAAGCAACATCCCCCGAACAGAACAATACAAACATGCATAGGTTCTGTCAAGGGAAGAGTTGCCAAAGACCCCAAAGTAAAGCATGAGCATAACGGTAATTTTTCTTGAAAATTTCAGCTCTGCAGACAAAGTGCGCACCTTGCGATTTTTCAACCAAAACAACCCTTTACATTTGGAATATCCCCCATAAACCATATATTCCCTGAAAGTACACATGTTAAGCTTTCTAAGCGTACCCAGCTTGTTGTAGTGGGCTAACCTTTCTGGAATTAATCCCTCAAAGAACTCTTTGGTTGCGCAGAGTTTCCCTAAAAAATGTATAAAAAAGCAGAATAAAAAACACCTTTTCCTAAAATATAAATATGCAAACAAGAAAAAACAAGCTAAGTCTGAAAGCGCAAGGTCCCCCGAACAGAATACCCAACATGCAGAGGTACTATTAACCCTTTTAATTGCCAGCTTACTTGAGATTTTGTCACCCTCTGTTGACAGGTCATTTTTCCCCATTTTGCGCCATGTTTTGCGTCATTTTTGCTGGAATTTTCAGGAAAATTATATATATATTTTTTGCAGCAGAGTTTAGGCTTTAACATGAAATGTCTTGTTTGTAAATTTTATTTATTATTAATTTTATTTATTATTAAGTAAAAAAAATAAATAAATAAAAAATTTTTTTTAGAAAATTGCCTCCTTTATTTAAAAAACAAAAATGTATTTGATTAGGGAAAACCATATTGCATGTGGAAGCCCCATTTCTACCGATTAGAACGGTACCACATATTTATCGGTAGCCCCCTGTTCCTGCCCAGGAGACCCCCCTAACTGAAACAAGTAATTTTTAACATTTACAAATAAAATACAACTACCATCCACACTACAAAGGGTTAAATCGAGAAAAAAAAAAATGACATAGGGTCCCCCCTCCCGGGAGGGGGGGGCCCATTTTTTGGGGGGATTTTTAAGGGTTAATGACATGGGCCCCCCCCTTACCCAAAGTAACCAGCCCGGGACCAGCTATGCAGGGTTTGGAGGAACAGGGCGCAGGGGCCAGCTTTTGTGGCCCCTGGCCCTGCAGGCTACAAGCCCGCATAGCCAGTGGGCCCGGGCTCTTCTGCCCCCCCCCTGGGCTTTGGGGAGGCAGGTAATGGGGGTGCCGGGGGTTAATGGCAAGTCACCGGCTAGCGCAGGTGACTTGCCACCTCCCCCAGCCTTGTGAACTGGTATAGGGGTCATGGACCCCTTACCAGTTCACAAGGGGTTAAATGTAAAAAAAAAAAAAACAGACACACAAAGAGAAAAAATATTTTATTATTTTTTTTTTTTTAATACTTACCTCCCATCCATAGTGGAGCACTCTTTCAGCCTTTTATAGCTGCTGGATGACAGAAAACAAAAGGGTTAATTAAAAAAAAAAATGACATAGGGTTTCCCCTCTTAGGGGGGGGGACCCCATTTTTTTTTTGAATTTTAAGGGTTAAAAACCCTTAAAAATCCCAAAAAAAAATTGACGTAGGGTCCCCCCTACCCAGCATTACCGACCCGGGCCAGCTATGGGGGCTTGTAGAACAGGGCGCAGGGGCCAGCGTTGGTGGCCCCTGGCCCTGCAGGCTACTAGCCCACATAGCCACTAAGTGGCCCGGGCCCTTCTGCCCCCCCCCCCCCCGGCCGTTGGGGAGGCAGGTAATGGGGGGCTGGGGGTTATGGCAAGTCACCCGCTTGCCGCAGGTGACCTGCCATACCCAGAGCCATGTGAACTGGTATAAGGGGTCTCATGGACCCCTTACCAGTTCACAAAGGGTTAAATGAAAAAGACACCACACAAAAGTATTTTATTAAAAAAAAAAATAATAATTTTTTTTACTGTACTTACCTCCGATTGTAAGCTCCTTTGTCCCGCGCCGCTCTGCTGACAGATGCCGGTGGGGGGCGGGGCTTAGCGGCAAGATGGCGGCCGCCATCGAGGAGGAGAGAGCCTCCCGGGCTCTCTCCTGAAGATCGGTAAGTCCTGGGGGGGGATCGGAGGCCCCCCAGGTGAAGAGGAGGGACAGCGGGAGCCAGCACACACACAGGTAAGTGAATGTCATTTTTATTTTTTATTTTTTTTTACAGTTAGCTGCTGCTGCAGAAGCGGGGGGGGGGGCGGCCTATTCCGGGGGCTCTCCTGGAGCCATCCGACCCCCCACGGGGGATCGGATGGCACCAAATTATAGAGGAGACCCGGCCGGATCCAACAACGGGTCAGGTGAGTATTTCTTATTTTTATTTTTTAAACCAGCAGCAGGGAAAGTCAAGCACGTAACACCTACGGGCTTGGCACTTAAAGTGGACCAACACCCAGGATTTTGACTATCCTGGGTCTTGGTCCACTTCGATGGGGCACCCCCGATCGGGGTGCCCCGCTGTGTGAAACCCCCCCCAACCCCCCGAAAAACTCACCTCTCCGCGCTCCCAGCGCCAACGTACAAGGACGTCTAAGCGGCTGCCGCCGCCGCCGCCTCGCGCGCGTCCCTTTTGACGCGCGCGCGCGCCCGCGCCGGCCATTCGCAGACGGCCGGCGCGGGCGCGCGCACGCCTGCAGGGGCGCGAGGGAGGCGGCGGCGGCCGGCCGCCGCCGAAGATCAGGTAGGGTTTTTCGGGGGTTTTGGGGGGGTTACACCCCGCGGGACATCCCGATCTCGGATGTCCCGCGGGGTGGGGGGTGATCGGCCCGGGAATCTTATAGATTCCCGGGCCGATCACCCGTGGGTGTTGGTCCACTTTAAGGCCCAGCCAAGCCAGCACGTAGGTGTTACGTGCTTGGCAACAAAAGGGTTAAAGTGGACCAAAACCCAGGATTTTGACTATCCTCTGGTTTTGGTCCTTTCACCCTGGGCACCCCGTTCGGGAGTGCCCCGCTGTCTGAAACCCCCCAGATCGCCGGAGCTGATGTCACGACGTCTAAGCCTTCATCCCCTGCTTCTCTCTAAAGTTGACCACTTCACTTTAAAGTGGAAAAAAACCCAGCTCGATCGACTCGGGAATCTACATGATCCAGGGCCGATCAATTCCCTCCCCCGGGGCATCCAAAATCGGGATGCCCCAGCTGTGTGAAACCCCCAGGTGGCCGCATTCTTACATTGCTTCCCGATCCAACGGTGCATGCGCAAGCTGCATCCTCACCATTTCTCTAGCAGGTCTCGGTGTCCGCACCAGGCATTTGTGAATGGATGGTGCAGCCACGCTCCCTGTTAGAGGAAAGCAGGGGATGCAGCCGTCAGCGAGCTTGGAGCCCAAGCGTGCCGATTGGACAAGCGGCCGTGCATGCGTCGTGGGGCCTGGGAGTGACGAGTTGCGCTGGGCAATCTGGGGGGTTTCACACCGCGGAAAGGACTAAAACCTAGGATAGTCAAAATCCTGTGTTTTGGTCCACTTTAACTATACAAAACCCTAATTCTATTTCAAAATAGCTTCCTGCTGTACTTGTAGGCATATTGACTGGAAAAGTGTCTGCTCTCTTCATTGACTAAAGCAGTGCCATATTATTTAGAGCTCATCAGTGATCTCAGAAGTGCTTCATGGTTCTCAACCGCAGACATATCTGGGACCATAAACTTACCCCGACTTTCTCATCAATAAGATGCCTGGCCATTTCGATCTGCTGGGGGATGCCCCGGATGGTGAATATCCGAACACTTGGGTCTGTATTGGGTGGAGGATTCCTCTGAAGCTCCACGTGGGCCCCTGATTGCTGGTTAATGCTTTTGATATTTTCACCTCCTGTGTGCAAATACAAAGAGCGGTCAGTAACTGGTTACACTTCTCCCAAATATGCTCAACCTTAACCAACATGTACCACTCTTCAACCATTCAAAAATGCCATTAAAACTCACCTATTTATATGAGCCCATCATCTGGCTTAACCAATGCACACCAGTCCTACCACCATGTTTATTACTTACTACCTTTACCCAACCTCTTGTCTCCACTCATATTCTTTAGATTGTAAGCTCACAAGGGCAGGATCTGTTCATCAATCCTCCTTAAAGGGCAACTAGCAATTTTCCCCCAGAGGACCTCCATAAGGTCCTAGCACAAGAGGATCATTATGAAAGTGGCTACCATGTCTGGTTACTCAGATTATTATAGCATTGCCAGCGTTACCTATACATTCACACAATGACGGCAGCAGAAGTTTGAGGGAAAGAACCGACAACAGTCAGTTTATCAGTATCCAGCATGGTGCAGCCTCGCCACACAAATTAGACCATAATGGCAGCTCCATCAGCTCACCAGGAGATAAAATCGATTATCGCACGTTGGGTAAGTGTGTTAATTGCTGCTGCAATTAGCTTCAAAAGAAAGGAGGAAATGCTGGTGGAGGGCCGGAGACTTCAAGCTATTCATAATGCTTGATGGGAAAAGCCCGGAGGAAGCCACGCGGGCTGGCGGGAGGGTTTATTCAGGCACCACAATACAAACTGCAACAAGACAAAAATGACTTGTGTAACTGATGAATGAGGCTAGGAACATTTTTCACATTAAAAAAATGATCATTTGGCAAAAAGTCAGGGTCGCTCAACTAGTTCTGCAAGACCAACCCTGGAGGAGTAACTGACAGTAACTAAAACATAAAACTTGGAACAGTAAGCAGATAGTATTTGGATAATGGGCTTCAGGGAACCATTATTTTTTTGTGAAGGGCCAGGAGCTTCTGAATAGATCATCTTGTTGTCCTGCAGGCCTGTTCAGCTGAAACCACCATCAAGTACAGTGTTCCTTCACATCAGGCACAGCGGCTCCAGGGTGTCCACTCTACTCACTGCAATGGGAAGTGGTGTGGCAGGTCTCGCTGCCCCCTACTCCTGCAGAGTATAGGGGGTGTCCATACCCTGACAAAGAGGGTGTTCTCATTTGCCACGCCATTCAGCAGGGCGCCGCAATACTCCCATCACAGAACTGGGTGTGTTTTATTCAAGGACTAGGATAAAAAGGTTGAGTTTTTTCGTGTGTTAATGGGGTAGGGACCTGGTACAACTGTCATAAAAGCAGATCTAACCCTCCATAACCTGACGGGTAGGGTCCAGGTCTGCAGGAACTACCTACTCCCGCTGCCCCTGTCCTGCAGTTTTAGCAGATACTTCTTTTGGTTATAGAAATCTAGGGGGGGGGGGGTATGGAAGTGACTGAACACTGTAGTACCCTGTGTTTCCTAATTACCACAGATGTTTCACATCTACCATCAAATGGAGATCAGTTAGGAAAAATACAATTCTGTGAAATACTCACCTGTAGAATTGATATTATAAGTATACAGTACGTCCTGCTCCAGATAGATTACTTACACTTGGGTTATCCTCCACCAGATGGCGCTGCACTGCAGAGACATGCAAAACAGGCTCCTCCCAGCCCCTCAAATACCCGGGGACCTCCCACAAACCCCCAGCATTGAAAAGCAGTGAACAAGAAACCGGGAGAATTTAATCACCCAAAAACTGGTAACCATAACAATGATGACAATCACCATACAGGGGATCCGGAATAATGCAACAACAGGGTGGGGTGGAGCAGGACGTACTGTATACTTATAATACCAATTCTACAGGTGAGTATTTCACAGAATTGTATTATTCTTAGTATACAGTACGTCCTGCTCCAGATAGATTACTTACACTTGGGACATCCAATAGCAGTGTCCATAAAGCAGGGTGGGATCCCCAATAAAAAAGTTAACAGCAGACAGTTTAAACCACTGCCACCTGCAAAACCTTGCGGCCAAAAACAGCAACAGCTGAGGCCTGAACATCAACCTTGTAAAACTTTGAAAAGGTATGAACAGAAGACCAAGTAGCGGCCTTGCAAACTTGTTTCAACAAAGGCCTGGTGCTGGAAGGCCCAAGAGGCACCAATAGCACGAGTAGAAAGAGCAATAAGGCGAAGGGAGGATTCTCCCCCTTAGCAGAGTAGGCCTGAATCCACTTGCTGATAGAAGACTTGGCAGGAGCCAAACCCTTCCTAGGACCAGAAGGGCCCTAAAGAAATGTTGGAGGACTCCATCGCCCAAACAGAGGCCTGAACCCTGAACCCTCAGATTAAAGATCTGATGCTCTACCGACTGAGCTATCCGGGCTCTTCAGTGTTCCTGAAAGGTGCAGAAGCCACCAGATAGCACTTCAGAAAACCTAACCACAACCAAAGAGTGCAAAACTCTCACCTTAACATAGCTAGGATTAGGGCACAAAGAAGGAAGAACAATATCCTGATTCAAATGAAAGGCAGACACTACCTTTATGCAGAAAATTAGGTTTGAACGAGATAACACCTTGTCCTAGTGCCTCGCAAAGTAGGGGGGCTGAATGGACAGCACCGCCAACTCAGACACACGCCTGACAGAAGTGATAGCTACCAGAAACACAACCTTGAGCGTAAGAAAGGCCAAGGCAGCATCCTGCACAGGTTCAAAGGGAGCACCCTGCAGGGCAGGCAAGACCAATTCCAAATCCCAAAAACAGGGACCATAGGTTGGCGTGGGGAACGCACCTGAGCAACCCCCTAAA
Source organism: Gastrophryne carolinensis (assembly GCA_027917425.1). Classification (NCBI taxonomy): domain Eukaryota; kingdom Metazoa; phylum Chordata; class Amphibia; order Anura; family Microhylidae; genus Gastrophryne; species Gastrophryne carolinensis. The sequence continues at coordinate 201,526,447 of CM051235.1, forward strand.
AGCAGTCTTAAACAAGGAATGCTGAACAGAAGACTTCTGAAAGAAGACAGACAGGGTAGAAACCTGATCCTTCAAGGTACTGAGTTAGAGACCAACCCATGCAGTAAAGCTCCAGAACCCTGGGAACTGAGAACATCCAACAGGGAAGAGACCAAGACTCAACCAGTTAATGTAGGTACGCCATACCATATAACGGATGGAAGAAGTAGTCATCTTCCTAGCCTTCACCATGGACTCAACCAACGAGGTAGACAAACCTCTCTCCATCAAGATGGAGGTTTCAGCAGTCAGGCCGTCAAGGCCAGAGTTTGTAAATGGGATGGCGTAAATAGTCCTAAGGGAGCAGATCTGGCGCTCCCGGCAGAAAGCACTGATCTACTGCCATCGGCACCACGTCTGCTAACCACACTCTTCTTGGCCACCTGAGGCCACCAGAACCACTGGCACCCCTTCCAGAGCAATCTTGCGCAGAACCCTGCCTAGCAGGGGGAATGTAGAAAGACATACAGAAACTGAATGTCCTGCCATGACATTACTAAGGCATCCATGGGCACAGCCAGAGGATCCTGGGACAGGGAGAAAAAGGCCGGGAGCTTGTGATTGTGACAGAACGCAACAGATCCACATCAGGTTGGCCCTAACGGTGATACAGAGATTGGAACACCCTGTTGCAGAGGGACCCCCCCCCCCGGAATGTATACCGCTGAAAAGCAAGGAACATTGGCCTCCACCCAGATCATAATCAGAGACACTTCCTGGAGGACCCCGTTGCTCCGGGTCCCTCCCTGATGATTGAAGTAGGCAACTGCCATCAGAGTGACAATGCGCCCCTGAGCAGGCAGGCCCTGAAATGAGTAGTCAAACGAATCAGAACTAACCTGATCGCTCACAGCTTCAAGATATTGATAGGTGAATAGGCCTCCTAAGGGCCCCACCTCCCCTGGAACCGCAGGGATCTCCAGAAGAAACCCCCCCAACCTGATAGACTGACATCCGTGGTGACCGTCTCCCAGGAAGGAGCAAGAAGGTTCCACCCCCCAATAGGTTCCTTGAGTCCATCCACTACAAGAGGGACCTCCTCACCGGGGGCTGGGTCGTTGTCCCATACAGACAATAGGAGAAGTTGCAGAAGCCCCAAGAGAGACTGAGCACAAGGGGCCGCTTCGAAGCACGCCACCATCAGGCCCACCAGCTGCATCCCCTGCCTGGTGAAGGGACGGGGACAGCTAGGAGGAACTGAACTTGTGCAAGCAGATTGTCCACCTTCTGCTGAGGAAGGAATATCCTTGCCTGAACTGTGTCCAGATACATTCCTAGGAATGAAATTACCAAGGAAGGGGACAGTGAGGACTTGGGATGGCCGATCACCCATCCAGATAACTCCAGGATGGACACCACCAGCTGAGTATCCAACTTTGCCAGATGTAGAGGCTGGGAAGTGATGAGGACGTCCAGGTAGTGCAGCACGCGGACGCCCCTTGGCCTCATCAGAGACATCACCCCCGCCAGCACCTTGGTGAGCACTCTGGGAGCTGAAGAGAGGCCAGATGGCAAGGCCACAAATTGGCAGTGTTGATCTTCCCACGTGGATCTAAGGAATCTTGGTGTCCTGAAAACACAAGGATGTGAAAGTAAGCCTCTTTGATATCCACAAACAGCATGAAGCCCCCAGGTCGCAAGGAGCAGATGGCCGAGCGCAGCGTTTCCATGAGGAAAGCACCTGTACTTGACAGTTTGCTGAAGATCTGTAAATCCAGACTGGGCCAGACTGACCCATCTTTTTTGGGAACCGTGAAAGGGTTGGTGTAGGGTCCCTTGCCTCTGTCTGTTAAGGGAAATCTGCAAATGACCCCCATACCGAGCAGATCTTGCACGGCCTGCGCCAGCATCTGAGCAGAAGCAGGGACCAGGAGTACCCGGGACCTGAAAATCTTAGGGGAGGCCGCACAGCAAAAACCATCTTGTAGCCGGAGGACACTACCTCCTAAATCCACCGGTCTGAGGTGTGATGCCTCCAGACTTAAGCACGGTGCCGCAGCCGTCCCCTCACCCAGGCGGGTGAGGGCGCCCCATCATGCTTGAGGGGACTTGGGCTTAGCCCCCCAGAGGAGCCAGGGTGTTGTCTCCTGCTCCTGGGACAGGGAGCTGAGCGAGCACCCGCGAAGGACACCCCTGGTTCCTGTTTAACACCATGGTGGGGGGTGGGAGGGGGGACCCTGGCCCCGAAAGGCCCGAAAGAGCCGTCTGCGCTGGGGTAACTTACCTCTCTTACCAAACAGGTCTAGGCGGGCCCCAAACAGACGTAGCCCCTTAAAGGGGAGCCCAGTAAGGGCCTTCCTCGCAGCATTGTCAGCATCCCACTGTCGCAGCCAGACCAGGCGACGTATAGCCACCACGAGGGCAGAAGTTCTTTCACACATTCTGATGGTGTCATCCAATGCTACTAGAACAAACTTTATAAACACATCACAACTGGAGAGTGCATTAAACACCTCACAAGGGAGATCATCAGAGGCACTATCAAGCACATTACTGATGAGGGTTCTAGCGGCCACAGCAGTAATGGCAGAGGCACAGACCGGACGCAGCGCCGTACCCGCACATGCAAAGGCGTGGGAGGCCAGCAGGTCAATGCCCCGGTCCTCAGCATCCCGCAGGGTAGTAGGATCAGGGGGATGCGTGACACGGGTGTTAGATAGCCCTATGATCGGGACATCCACCTCGGGGGAGGATGACCAACATTTAACCACCTCAGGGGGAAAAGGATACTTCCTATCCCAATCCCTTGGAACCCCGGGAAGTTTACTGGCGCACTCCCATTCCTTGAGCACAAGGGTATGGAAATGTGCCTGCTCTAGAAATTCCAAACGTGATGTTGCTGTATGGAAATGCTCCCCTCTTTGCCTGGGAGCCTCACCCGGGAGAGAGATGGACAGAACCTCAAAGATCTGGGTCAATCTGTCAGTGTCATCCGGGGCCCAGGGGTCAGAGCCAGAATCGTCATGACCCCTTGGTCTCTCATTAGATGAGCCTGAGTCAGAAAAGAGCTCTCCATCAGAAGGGGTATAGCCACACAGATTCATAAACTCCTGAGATCCCATAGGGAAAACAGTAACATTAGGCGTCAGGTGCCGCTTCTTGCCAAGGCCCTTACGCGCCAAGGACCTCGCAATAATCATTTCAGCAGTAGGTAGTCTAGAAGACACATCAGGCTGAGAATCCCCACTTGTATGCAACTCAGCAGGAGTGAGATTTAAGCTTGGGGGAGAAGGTGAAGTGAAACAAGGTGAAGTGAAACGAGGTGCAGCCGCTGGCAGGACAGATTGCAAAGCCAGCGCTTGCTCGGCACAGGGTACACAGACCCATGCCTTGTCAGCATCAGCATGAGGTTGTCCACACGCCATACACCGCCGGGCTTGTCCCGAAGGAACCCCGGTCCCATTATCCTGGGATGCCTCCACATGGTGATTATTAGGCACAATATGCCAGTAGGGATTGACGCTATAAAGCAACCCTGGATGCCCCAATGACCCGCTAGGGAATTGGGAGTAATTATACTAGGCCCAACTACAAATGCATCGGGCCAGGAGAAGCCACTGGATTCACCCGTCTGAAAGATACAATGAGAAGAAGGGGCGTCAGAGCTACACAGTAACTAATGAGTATTAAAGTCGCCCGCGAGGGCACTTACAGACCACGGGAGGGGGGACCGTTACACACGTGCGCGCGACTGTACAGGGAAATGCCGCCAAACGAACCTCGAAGGGCGGGTCAGAGCGAGCCATGACGCAGGGCGCGCCAGGCCAGACCCCGCCCCCCTGAAGAGCGTGAAGTCCACCAGACAAGCACCCAATGAGGACGCAGGAGCGTCTGAGACAACGCCGCCGCCCGGCGCGGAACATCCAAATGAAGGAAAAGGCGCGCACGGTGGCAGCGTTTGCAATAGTAAAAAGACAAGTCAGCGCGGCGGTTACCACATATACTAGTCCCAACACACATGCCAACAGGCGGTATACACGGATCACGATACACGCTCACCCCCCCCCTTTCCTCCCGAAGGCTACGGGGAGAATGAGGATGGCAGCCCTTTGTGCAGGGCCCACCGCTACCGGGGCATGGGACAATAATGCAGGAGGGGCATCCCATAAAGGCTCACCATCAGCCTATACCGCCTACCCTTTGGTGGGGGACTGGGGTGGAGCAGAGCTCCATAAGCACCCATGGTGCTGCCTACCTTCACCCGACCAGCGCAGCCCAGGCTGGGAGGCACTTCACATCAAGGACGGGTGGGAATAGTCCAACAGGGCCGCAGGCTTTAATAGCCCCGCTCACCGGCGTGATAATTTCATGTCTTCGCAGTAATCACTGCAGAGAAATCTGGGGATTTGTTGGAGGTCCCCGGGTATTTGAGGGGCCGGGAGGAGCCTGTTTTGCGTGTCTCTGCAGTGCAGCGCCATCTGGCGGAGGATAACCCAAGTGTAAGTAATCTATCTGGAGCAGGTCGTACTGTATACTAAGAATATGGGCAAGGGCCTGGGACAAGGCAATAGGGTTTGTAGCGATATAGGGGGGCTCACACGGTCGGGCACACCTAGTCAGGGGTGATTTGTCCATTTTAAAGTGGAAGAAAAGGAGCATATAATTTCCAGGGTTGGAGCACCTGTTCCAAACCTGGGAAGTCTTATCTAAACAATTAAAAACAGACTTCGCACTGGATGAGAGAGCGCCAAGATCTAACCTGAACCAGGCAAGCGTCGGCAACTGCATGGCTTGGTTTTTGTACATAAAGGACCATAACTGTGTGTCTTAAAGTCTCCTGTGGCAGAAATTTCCTACCCCAGGGACATCCCAGTGTCCCTGTATGCTCACCTTGATCCAGGATGCCACAGGGCATGGGCAGAACAGGGATGCTGTCAAAGGCCTGCACATGTAAGGTGGGATTAGGGCAAGTTCCTAGCGATATCAGGGGGTTGCACACTGTTGGGAATCCCAAATAGGAGTTAAAGTAACAGGTTTTGGTCCTTTTTAAAACCTGCCCTACACCCCTCCTGGGAAAGTGTAGGACTGCTTCAATGAATCAGTAATATTACACTTTTTTTTTCTTAATGGAGTGACAACATAGTATGTGAATGTATTTTTTCTTTCCTTACAAATGTGAGGACCCTGTAGTCTGCAATAACCAGAGATAAAGGAGGGGCCAGGTTACGGAAAGTTCAGGACACAACAAGAAAGTGTAAATAAACCAGAGACCAAAGCGAAACAATTTCATATAGATGACGAAAATCCCACCTCTGTTTCCGTTGAATGCGGGATGGCAGCCGGCCAGGCAGATTTCCCCCCTCCCCCCCATTATGGTGGTAATGATGAGCTGCACCATGAATGGATAGAAGAGGGCTCTCCTAATCAATTACAGAGGAACAGCTCACAGCAGGGACACCCGTGTAATCACCTCTAACCTCCAATCTGTTGTCTCTTTCAGTGCATGAGGCCAATGGGCTGGAGGCTGAATGGATGCTTAACAGACTCCAGATAGAGTGCGGCCATGAGGAGGAAGTGAATTAAACTCGTGGTGGGTGAACAAGGTTTATTCTGGCCGTACGGGGAGAACGCACACTGATGTGCACGAGGGCTCGTGCAGACTAGCCTTCATTTTAAAGCAGGTGAGACACCGTATGGAAAATAACCCTTTCAAGAATTTTGGAAAGTCAAAATCAAGCATAAAACATGGGGGGACAGTAAATAGCTGATGGGGGACAGTAAATAGCTGTGCACCAACTGGCATCCCAGCAGCTGCCGCAGATTGACTGACTAGGCACTCCGTCACGGCCAGGGTGGGTAGTCTGCCCCCAATCAGCGCTGGGGTTGCTGTTCTGCGGCGCTAAGCGGGGGGGCTGGACATCCACTTAAATACATCTCAGATTAACGTGAGAAAGTGATCTAACCAAGAAAACAATCCACTTCATATAATATACAGCAGTAAAGAATACATTACACAACAAATGTGTCAATGACACAGCATCACTATTACATGTGGATCTATTACTTGGGACTAAAACACTACGGCAGCGGGGGGGGGGGGGGGGGGGGGCGGAGGGGGTGGGCAGGGGGGTTATATATTTTCCTCTCCCTGTCACTCTATAGGGTTATTTAGCCATGTAATTGGATGCCCATTTCACGCCAATGTTTATATGGGCTATTACTTCGCTCTCATGGCATTCAGTAGCGGCTGTCCCAATTTGTCCCTGCAGTCTGGGAGTAGGTGAATAGCGGCCCCCTCCTCCTATTTACAGGAGCTGTGAGGAGAGGGCCCCCCAGCTGGGTGGCAAATTGTAAAGCAATTAATCACTGCGGTTAAAAGGCAGAGTGGACAGGCTGAGGCAGCGCCCATCACCAACACACCGTTTATCATGGAAATGTGACCATGGAGGGGAGGCTGGGGGACTGAGGCCTCCCTTCTCCCAAATCTGCCACTAGGAGCAGAGTTCCAGGAGTAGGTCAGATGCAGATCGCAGTAAACACATTTGTAACCCTAAGGCAGATCTAATGCAAAAAGTGGTCAAATAGCAACATGTGGTGTTAAACAAGACCAAAACTAATAATTTAGTCCAGTTAGTACATTTACTGAGCATCCTGATGTGTCCCACAGTAGGAATCACAGCCTAAGCATCCCGCCTGAGCAGCAAAATCTAGCTGTGGACCACTGCTGTAGACTATTTTAGCACTAGAGGTACATGCACGTGCAAGCTTATAAGGACAGGGCCCTCCTGTATCCTAGTCTCCATTTTTACTTTAAACTTCTTCGTAATAGTTCATGTACTGTAGGTTTTACCCTGTCCTTAATTAGTACTTTGTACAGTGCTATGGAAAAAGATGGCACTATATAAATACTGCATTATGGTGAAAAACACACAAGTGCAGCTTGGCACACTATTGTGTACTGCACTGTGCCTCCATTGCAGTGACAGCCCTATTGGCTGCCCTGCACCAACTACGGTTTGCCACCCTCCCAAGGACGATGGTTGCGGCATGTGGTGGTTCCAGGATATCAGTTGCAGCAGCTGGAGGACCAACCCGAAAGACCCCAAAGCATAAACTGGTGACCGTCAGCAATGGACCAGAAGATGGTGGTAAGCTGGTTAAACGGGAAGTTCAGTTACAAAGAAATAAAACCCTTGCCTTAGCCATGGTTCAGCGATGCTCTCGGGGTACAAACGGCAGCTGAACAGAAAGACACAAAGTGACACACAGAAACGGGAGAGTGGCGCTGGACCGTGGCTGAGGTAAGGATGTTTTTCCTTTGTAACCCTCCCCCCCCCTCCATCCTGCCTCAATTTATTCCGATGCTTGGGTAGATACCAGGGTGGTTACTACTAAAGCTTCCCAAAGATTGGCTAAGCAGGCAGTTGAAATTAAACCAGCCCTTTTGGAAAAGAGGAGTTGTATGTCCAGTAAACAGTCATCAGTTTCTTTCCTGCAGTAGGGATTTGTGAACAGACCAGTCAGAGGCTGTGATCTGATTGGAGTTCTATGCAGTGTCCGTTTGCTGTGGGCCATAGGTTAGGGGCAGCGTGCCCTAGTAAGGTTTATTTTCCCAGAGTGGCACCGCAGTATTGGTGCTCTGTCTACAGCTAGGGTTATGTGCAAGGGGTGTGGATTCCGCAGGGCAGAACACCTGGTTTTCTGCAGTGCTCTATACATATACAATTTTAAGCATTACACCAGCAACTGAGCGTCTGCAGGCTTATTTGCTTATACCCAAAGCAGTTCCTCCCTTTGATTAACAGGCAGAGTAAAATATATGGAGTCACATGCATTGCCCATAATACATGAGCTGTGCCCAGCTACACCGAAGGAAATGGCAGCAGCCATACAGCACAGGCTGGCACTCTCTCAGCAGGTAAAGAGGCCAGGTCAACAAGTTGCTTCTAAATATACTTAAGTGCCCAAGTGGCTAATCGTTCTGCGATTATAATCTAATTACGCAGCCACGCTTCGCCAAGCTCATGCTGCCTGAGAGATTAATAGACGCCGGCAGCTTACACACCACTAAGGTTGTACAGTAACCACTACCAACAGGAGAATTCTGAATGATTAGAAAACAAAGAACAGAACAAAGATGCAGAGCACACAATAAGGTCTTTACTAAATAAAACAAAATAGGGTGAGCTGGGAATCATTGTGGCAGCAGAAGACAATGAGGGTGTCGGGAAGGAGTTTGCTGGTGATTTATACATCCTGTTGCTCCGTCAGCTGCAATAGTTAGTAGAAGGTAACTCACTAAAATGTGATGAGCTCTCCCATAATATGGAGAGCTTTTCACATATGTGAATCGCCTGCTACGCATGCATGCTCAGGCCTGTGGAAGCAGGTACAGAGCAGCATGGACAACAAGGTAAGGAACAAACTTTTGTCCTGACAGGTTTCTTGGGCACCTCAGTCTGGGCTCATATTTTACATATGGCCACCTAGTACTGCCTAAAACTGTGGGGACCTCAGAGAAGCCAGGCCTCAAAAACCATGAAAGATGCTGGAGGAGCAACAGCAGCAGTCCACAGAAAGGGTTTGATCGGCCTGCTCTGCACTCACCTCACATTGGCTGAAAGGGGCAGTGTGTTTCATTCAGCACCAGATTACCCACTGACCTCAGTGTGTTCTCAAATTGCACTTATCGGGGGTGTTCAGTCTTAAAGCAGAACAGACCTGCGTGGGGTGGTCAGCAGGAGGGAGCAATTTCGTATACAGGTCCCTTTCTCAGCAAATCTAAAGTGCTCCAGAACAAAAGACATAACTTAACAGCCAGCATGGAGGTGAGCAGAAAGCAAACCAATGTAACATATGCTATATGCAATTTAACCTTTTGCCTGGACAGGACATTATTGAGCAACCTATTAGTGGGACACCAGATGACACCCTACAACAGGCAGACAATTTCAAAGTAAATTCAGAATTTTAGAAAGGGAATTCGGGGTGTAGCGCCTGCAACAGGCTTCAGATCTGGGTATAGGTCCACTGCACTTGCAGTTTCAATTCAGAATGACTCGCTGCTAGATTCTGGTACACATTCATCTGGATTAAGAAACCCAGTCAGAACCAAAAAGAAATACAGCCAAGCAATGGCTGGTATAAAACACCCCCGCCTGTATCTGAATGGCACAAACTAGGATTATTCATCTAATCCTTTAAAACATGTACAGGGGTCATTTGCCAAACTGGTAGTTTATGAAAAACTTCAGAGCACAAAAGGTACCCTTATAGGAGAGCATAACCATTCACTTTCTGTTTGCAAGGTGGGTAAGTGTCTCCAAGGGAATTTCATTTCAGCATGGGGAACAAAAGTTGCTCTATGCCACATTACTTGAGTATTAGTGGACAGAGGTAGCTCTAAAGCCACATCATCACTTTTGCCAGGATCAGGTCTCATTGGAAACATTCTATAGCAATGCCTACCTTTGCCAATAACAAGTCCACATTTATCAGCAGGCACAGTGTAGGTGATCTCTTGCATTCCTCCTGAAGTACCAATATTCCATTCGCGATTACGTCCCCGTCCTCTGGCCATCGCCAAAGCACCAAAACCATCACGTTCCTGTGGGAGACACATTTTTTAAAAGTATCTCATCTGGTTAAAGGAGCACTATCACGAAATCGGGTAATATTAAAAATCTAAATAAACATGTTGGCTAATGAGTGGATGATTTATACACCCAAGCATGCAGGTAATTCTCTAATGGTAGGAAGAAAATCTAGGGATGACAGTTTTGGGGTGTATCGTCATTTTCTCTTCCTTCCATTAAAATAAAAAAAAACAAGTGACCTCTCCTCCCACCATTCAGCATATTTATATGGATTTTTATCACTGGGCCATTGTTTGCGATAGTGCTCCTTTAATAAATGAAAAAATACACCAGCATCCATGCACACTCCCTGCACAGCCAGAAGGAGCAACTATTTGGGCCTGCCTATTGCAGTGTAGGGAGGTCGCGACACATGCGCCATGGTAGTGGGCAGTGATATTGCAGATTGTGGGAAGGAGCGTCAGCAGGGCATGCTAAATCAGGATGCCATGGGGGGAGGCTTTTGTCCAGCTCTAGTCTTTTTAGGCCCTAAGGCAGGGTTTGTAGGGATTTGGTCCTCTTTAAAAAAAATAAATAAAAAAAAACAACTTGTTTGCGTTTTGGTCCACTTTATAAAATAAAACAAAAAAAAATACAATTCTGTGAATACCAGTAATGATTCATTATGTCTGGGATATAGTCCACAGAGGGCGCTTTACTGCAGAGATGGTAAAAAAGAGGCCCCAGTATAAAAAAGCAGTAAGGGAACCAGGAGAAGCCAATAATAAAAGATTAACAATAATAACCAGGAAACAGTCACCATAGAGAGGATCCAAGAATAAGTACTCAAGGTGGGGTGGAGCCCTAACAATGGCCTGACGAATCCATTTACTAATAGTAGACTTAACAGGAGCCAAACCCTTCTTGGGACCCGAGGGTACCACAAACAAAGGGTCCGTCCTTCTGAAAGGCGCTGTAGTCACCAGGTAGTATTTCAAATTCCTGACCACGTCCAGAGAATGCAGGGCCCTCTCCTTGTCATTACCAGGATTAGGGCACAAGGAAGGAAGCACAATGTCCTGATTGAGGTGGAAGGCAGAGACAACCTTAGGCAAGAAGTCTGGTTTAAAGCGGAAAACCACCTTGTCCTGGTGTCTCTCAAAGTAGAGCCGCCAACTCAGAAACACGCCGGACAGAAGTGATAGCCACCAAGAAGGCAACCTTCAAAGTGAGAATAGACAGCGCAGCCTCATGCACCGGCTCAAAAGGAGGACCCTGAAGGGCCGACAATACCAAATTCAAATCCCAGACCGGTACCATGGGTTTGCGGGGAGGGCGCCCACGAGTGACCCCCTGGAAGAAAGTCTTGACCAGAGGATGAAGAGTGAAGGACCTCTGGAAGAAAACAGCCAAGGCGGAGACGTGCCCCTTCAGAGTGCTGAGCTGAAAACCCAAATCCAAACCATGTTGAAGGAACTCCAGGATCCGAGGAATGGAGAACACCCGACAGGGAAAGGCCCTAGCCTCACACCAGTCAGTCAATGTAGGTCCGCCAGGTCCTATAGTAGATGGTAGAAGAGGATTTCTTCCTAGCCCTGACCAGAGTCTGAACAACTGAATCAGACAGACCTTTGTCCCTTAGGATGGAGGTTTCAGCAGCCAGGTCATCAAAGCCAGCGTTTGTAAATTGGGGTAACAGAGCCGTCCTTGAGCGAGAAGATCCGGAACCAGGGGCAGAGGGTTCTGATCCATCGCCACCTGCACGATGTCTGTGAACCACACCTGTCTTTGCCACCTGGGGGCCACCAGAACAGCTGGCACTCTTTCCTGAAGCAGCTTGCGCAGAACCTTGCCCAGAAAAGGAAACGGAGGGAAGAGGTACAGGAGACCGAACCCCTGCCAAGACAGAGACATGGCATCCACCGCCAGAGGATCCTGGGACAGCGAGACAAATACTGGCCGCTTGTGATTGTGGCGAGAAGGAAACAGATCCACATCCGGCATCCCCCACCTGTGACAAAGGGATAGGAAGACCTCGCCGTTGAGGGACCATTCTCCCCGGCGAGGGGCCCCCCTGCTCAGGGAATCCGCTTCCAGGTTCTCCGCTCCCGGAATGTAAACCGCAGAGATGCACGGGACATTGTCCTCGGCCCAAGACAAGATCAACGACACCTCCCGGAGGGCACTCTTGCGCCGAGTCCCTCCCTGATGATTGATGTAGGCGACCGCAGTCCGGTTGTCAGAGCGAACCTGAACCGGCAGGCCCTGGGAGGTGAGGCGTCAGCACCAACCGAACCGCCCTCAGCTCCAGAACATTGATGGGGGCGTGGGCCTCCTGAGGGCCCCACAGCCCCTGGAATTGGAGGGCTCTCCAGTAGCCCCCCCCAACCTGACAGACTGGCATCCATAGTGACCGTCTCCCAACATGGTGCCAGAAATGACCTGCCCCCCAGAAGATTCCTCGAGTCCAGCCACCACAGGAGGGACCGCCGGACCAGAGGAGATAGAACAAAGGACTGATCCAGAGACAGGGGACTCTTGTCCCAGACTGACAGAAGATGTAGCTGAAGGGGTCTCATGTGAAATTGAGCATAAGGGACTGCCTCGAAGCAGGCCACCATCTGTCCCACCAATTGCATCCCTTGCCGGACGGAGGGATGAGGGCTGGACAGCAAGAAATGAATAAGAGCTTGAAGAGAGTCCACCTTCTGCTGAGGGAGGAAAATCCTGGCCTGAATGGTATCCAGAGTCATACCCAGAAAGGGGGTCGCCCGGGACGGGGAGAGGGAGGATTTAGGATAATTGATCACCCATCCGAACCTTTCCAGGGTCACCACCACCATCCGGGTGTCCAATTCTGCCTGCTGGAGTGAATGGGACGTAATGAGAAGGTCGTCCAGATAAGGAAGAATGCGAATACCCCGGGCTCTGAGAAGGGCCATCACGCCCGCCAACACCTTGGTGAACACTCTGGGGGCTGAGGTGAGACCGAAGGGAAGTGCCACAAATTGGTAGTGTTGTTCCTCTACTGCGAACCTGAGGAACCGCTGATGCCCCGGGAAGACCGGCACATGAAGGTAAGCATCCTTGATGTCTATTCACGTCATAAAGTCCCCCGGGCGCAGGGAGCTGATAGAGCGCAGAGTTTCCATGCAAAAACGTCTGGTCCTGATGAATTTGTTGAGAAGCTTTAGGTCCAGGATGGGTCTTATGGAACCATCCTTTTTCCAACACCTGTTCAAGGAATGCAGGAAGAACAATATCTCGAATCAATGAACATAAGACACCACCTGATGCGGAGAGTCCGGCTTCAGGCGGAACACCACCTTATCCTGGTGTATCTAAAAGAATGGGGGCTAGGTAGACACAGCCGCCCGCTAACACACGCCTGACCAAGGTAACAGGCACCAGAAGGACAACCTTGAGGGTAAGAACAGCCAGACAGCATCCTGCATACAACCAAAGGGACAAAACCCTGCAAGCAGACAGAATGAAATTCAATTGAAATCCCAGCAGGGACCATAGAATTACAAGGGGGACGCACATGAATACCCCCTGAAAGAAGTCTTAACCAAGGAAGACGGAACCAGAGACTACTAAGGCAAGGTGGACAGGGCAGAACCTGACCCATCAGAGTACTGAGTTGGAGAACCAACTCCAAATCATGCTGAAACCAACTCTAGAACCCTGGGAACCGAGAACGCCCAACAGGGAAGAGACCTAGACTCACCCCAATCAATATGGGTATGCCATACCCTATAACAGGTAGAAGAAGAAGAGGAAAAAGCTTGCTCCTAGCCTTCCCATAGGCTCAATCACCGAGACCGATAAGCCTGTCTCCATCAAGATGGATGTTTCAGCAGTCAGGCCGACTAGGCCAGAGACTGTAGATTGGAGTGACGTAAAGGGGGCCCTGAATGAGCAGAACTGGCACTCCTGCAAAAGGTACAGAAAACTACTGTCCTCGGTACCATAACCACACTCTACTGGGGCACCTGGGGGCCACCAGAATCACTGGTCCCCTTACCAGAGCAATCTTGCGCAGAACCCTGCCTAGCAGGGGGAATGGAGAAAGACATACAGAACCGAACGTCCAGTCATGACGTTACTAAGGCATCCGGACCACTGCCAGAGGATCCTGGGAAAGGGAAAATACAATTCTGTGAAATACTCACCTGTAGAATTGATATTATTTGTATGCAGTACGTCCTGCTCCAGATATAGTACTTACACTTGGGTTATCCTCCGCCAGATGGCGCTGCACTGCAGAGACATGCAAAAACAGGCTCCTCCCGGCACTCAAATACACGGGGACCAACCACAAATTCCCAGCATTGAAAAGCAGTGAACAAGAAGCCGGGAGAATTTAACCACCAAAAACTGGTAACTATAACAATGGTAACAATCCCCATACAGGGGATCCAGAATAATGCAAAAAAAAAAAAAAACAGGATGGGGTGGAGCAGGACGTACTGTATACAAATAATACCAATTCTACAGGTGAGTATTTCACAGAATTGTATTATTCTTAGTATACAGAACGTCCTGCTCCAGATAGAGTACTTACACTTGGGACATCCAATAGCAGTGTCCATAAAGTAGGGTGGGATCCCCAACAAAAAACGACAACAGCAGACAGTTTAAAACCACTGTCACCTGCATAACCATATGGCCAAGACAGCATGAGCTGAGGCCCTAACATCAACCTTGTAAAACTTTGCAAAGGTATGAGCAGAAGGACAAGGTAGTGACCTAGCCAACCAATTCAACAGAAGCCTGGTGCTGAAAAGCCCAAGAGGCGCCAAGCACGAGTAGAAAAAGAATCAAGGCGACAAGGAAGATTCTTCCCCTTGTTGGAATAGGCCTGAGTAACAGTCTGACGAATCCAATCACTACAGTAGACTTGGCAGAAGCCAAAGACCCTACCAAGTACCAGAAGGAACATCCATTAAGGTAATAACCAGGGCCAAAGCCGCCCAACTCCGAGAACAGACAAGATCGGGCACATTCAGGATGTAATGACCATAGGCCCCAAGGAACAACAGTTCCCCTAAAGGACACAGTGACTACCAAGGAAAAACTTCCAACACCTGTTTAAGGAATGCAGAACCCTTTCCTCAGCGTTGCTAGGAAAAAGGCACAGCAGGGATAGCAATATCTCGAATCAATGAACATAAGACACCTCCTGATGCAGAGAGTCCGGCTTCAGGCGGAACTCCACCTTATCCTGGTGTATCTCAAGGAATGGGGGCTAGGTAGACAGAGCCGCCTGCTAACACACGCCGGACCAAGGTAACAGTCACCAGAAGGACAACCTTGATGGTAAGAACAGCCAGACAGCATCCTGAATAGGACCAAGGGACAAAATCCTGCAAGCAGACAGAATGAATCTCAATTTCAAATCCCAACAGGGACAATAGGATTACATGGGGGACGCACATGAGTACCCCCTGAAGGAAGTCTTAACCAAGGGAGACTGAACCAAAGACTACTAGGCAAGGTGGACAGGGCAGAACCTGACCCATCAGAGTACTGAGTTGGAGAACCAACTCCAAATCATGCTGAAAACAACACTAGAACCATGGGAACCGAGAACGCCCAACAGGGAAGAGACCTAGACTCACACCAATCAATATGGGTATGCCATACCCAATAACAGATAGAAGAAGAAGAGGAAGCTTGCTCCTAACCTTCCCATAGTCTCAATCACTGAGGCAGATAAGCCTGTCTCCAGCAAGATGTATGTTTCAGCAGTCAGGCCGACTAGGCCAGACACTGTAGATTGGAGTGACGTAAAGGGGTCCCTGAGTGATCAGGGCTGGCACTCCTGGCAAAGGTACAGAAAACCACTGTCCTCGGTACCATGTCTGCAAACCCCACTCTACTAGGGCACCTGGGGGCTACCAGAATCACTGGTCCCCTTACCAGAGCAATCTTGCGCAGAACCCTGCCTAGCAGGGGGAATGGAGAAAGGACATACAGAACCGAACGTCCTGTCATGACGTTACTAAGGCATCCGGACCACTGCCAGAGGATCCTGGGACAGGGAAACAAAGGGCGAGAGCCTGTGATAGTGACTGAACACAACAGATCCACGACTGGTTGGACTCCATAGTGACATGGGGATTAGCACATCCTGTCGCAGAGGGGCTCCACCGGAGCTAATATCACTGATATGCAGGGAACATTGTCTCCACCCAGAAAAGGAACAGACACTTCCTGGAGGGTCCACCAGCTCCAGGCCCCTTCCAATGATTAATGTAGGACATCTGTCGTCAGACAGACCGAGCGCCCCCAAACTGGCAAGCCCAGAAGGGAAGTGATCAAGCGAGATAGAACCAACTGAAAACCCTCACTGTTTAGAACCTCACTAGGTGTAAGGACCTTCTAAGGGCCCCACCACCCCCAGAATCGCAGGGAGTTTCAGAAGAAACCCTCCCCCTTCAACCTGATAGGTTGGCATGCATGGTGACCGTTTCCAGGAAGGGGCAAGAAGGAACTGCCCCCAGACAGGTCCCTTGAGTTCATCCACTTCCAAGAGAAAACCTTCTACCAGGTGGGAAGGCCCACAGACCCAGCTCCAGGGATGCTGGATACCTGTCCTGTATTAACAATAGAAGTCGCAGAAGGGTGCAAGGGGAACTGAGCATAAGGGACCTCTTCCGAGCAAGTCACCAACGGGCCCACCAGCTGCATCCCTGCCTGGTGAAGGGACCGGGATAGCAATGAGGGACTGAGCCCATGTGACCAGATTGCCCACTTTATCGCTGAGAAGGGGAGATTCTGGTTTGAACCTAATCCAGAATCATTCTTAGTAATGGAAGTTACCATTTAAGGGGACCATGAGGACTTGGGGTGATTGATCACCCATCCAAAAGACTCCCAATGGACACCACCAGCCGGGTATCCAACTTAGCCTGACGTAGAGACTGGGAAGTGAGAAAGGACGTCCAGGTAGATCACCTCATCGCGCGGACGCCCCTTGGTCTCAGAGACATCACCATCGTCAGCACCTGAATGAGCACTCTGGGAGTTGAAGAGAGGCAAGATAACAAGGCCACAATTAGCAGTGTTGGACTACTAACACGAACCTGAAGAGCCTCAGAGACCTGAAGGCACAAGGATGTAAACATAAGCATTTTAGAGTTCCCCAGATGGCAAGAAGCCTACTGGGCGCAAGGTGCTTTGCAAGCGATTTGCCACCGCCGCTCGGCGCATAGATACACAATAAAAATGCAAATAGCGCGGCTCTGACACAAGGAATACCAGTCAAGGACAATACTAAGGCCATAAGCGTGTAAACACCATACACAGACCACCACACACACCCCCCCCTTTCTTTCCCCCCGAGCTATGGGGGGGGAACGAGGGAGGATGGCGACCCTTTGTACAGGGCCCACCGCTACACGGGGCAAGGGGCAATAGTGCGGGAGGGGCATCCCCTAGAGGCTCACCATCAGCCTAAACCGCCTACCCTTTGGTGGGGGACTGCGATGGAGCATGGCTCCATAAGCACGCATGGTGCTGCCTACCTTCACCCGACCAGCACAGCCCAGGCTGGGAGGCACATCACAGGGAGGACGGGTGGGAATAGTCCAACAGGGCCGCAGGCTTTGATAGCCCCGCTCACCTGCGAGAGAGTGATACTTCACGTCTTCGCAGTCAGCCCTGCAGAGAAATCTGGGAATTTGTGGGAGGTCCCCGGGTATTTGAGGGCCGAGAGGAGCCTGTTTTTGCATGTCTCTGCAGTGCAGCGCCACCTGGCGGAGGATAACCCAAGTGTAAGTACTATATCTGGAGCAGGACGTACTGTATACTAAGAATACAAAGGCCGAGAGCCTGTGATAGTGACGGAACACAAACAGATCCACAACTGGTTGGACCCCATAGTGACACAGGGATTAGCACAACCTGTCGCGGAGGGGCTCCACCGGAGCGAATATCACTGATATGCAGGGAACATTGTCTCCACCCAGAAAAGGAACAGACACTTCCTGGAGGGTCCACCAGCTCCAGGCCCCTTCCAATGATTAATGTAGGACTATGTCGTCAGACAGACCGAGCGCCCCCAAACTGGCAGGCCCAGAAGGGAAGTAGTCAAGCGAGACAGAACCAACTGAAAATGCTCACTGTTTCAAACATCAATAGGCGCAAGGACCTTCTAAGGGCCCCACCACCCCCAGAATCGCAGGGAGTTTCAGAAGAAACCCTCCCCCTTCAACCTGATAGGTTGGCATCCATGGTGACCGTTTCCAGGAATGGGCAAGAAGGAACTGCCCCCAGACAGGTTCCTTGAGTTCATCCACTCCAAGAGAAACCTTCTTACCAGGTGGGAAGGCCCACAGACCCTGCTCCAGGGATGCCGGATCCCTGTTCTGTATTAACAATAGAAGTCGCAGAAGGGCCCAAGGGGAGCTGAGCATTCCGAGCAAGCCACCAACGGGCCCACCAGCTGCATCTCTGCCTGGTGAAAGGACCGGGACAGCAATGAGGGACTGAGCCCATGTGACCAGATTGTCCACTTTATTGCGGAGAAGGGAAGATTCTCGTTTGAACCTAATCCAGATTCATTCCTAGTAATTTAATTACCAATTTAGGGGATGAGGACTTGGGGTGAATGATCACCCATCCAAATGACTTCCAATGGACGCCATCAGCCGGGTATCCTGACGAAGAGACTGATAAGTGAAAAAAGGCGTCTAGGTAAGTCATCGCGCGGACGCCCCTTGGTCTCATCAGAGACATCACCGCCGTCAACACCTGAGTGAGCACTCTGGGAGCTGAAGAGAGGCCAGATAACAAGGCCAGATAACAAGGCCACAATTAGCAGTGTTGGACTTCCAACACGAACCTGAAGAGCCTCGGTGTCCTGAAGGCACAGGGATGTGAGCTTAAGCATTTTAGAGCTCCCCAGATGGCAAGAAGCCCCCTGGGAGCAAGATGCTGATGGCTCATCTCAGAGTTTCCATGCAGAAACTGCCTGTAATTGGAGAATTGCTGTGAATCCAGAATGGGCCAGCATGACCCATCCTTTTGGGGGACTGTGAAAAAGTTGGTGTAGCGGCCCCTGCCTCTGCCTGTTACGGGCAATCTGCAAGTGACCCTCAGACCTAGCAGGCCTTGCATGGCCTGTGCCAGCAACTGAACAGAGGCAGGGACCAGGAGGACCAGGAGTACCTGGGACCTGATAATCTTGGGGAAGGCCGCGCAGCAAACTCTCTTGCATCCGGAGGACACTACCTCCTGAATCCACCAGTATGAGGCGTAAAGCCTCCTGACAAGAGCAAAGTGCCGCAGCCATCCCCTCACCCAGACGGGCGAGGGCACCCCATCACGCTTGAGGGGGATTGGTGGAAGATTTAGGCTTAGCCCCGCCGGTGGGGCCAGAGCGTTGTCTGCTGCTCCCAGGGCCGGAGTCTGCGCGAGCCCCCACGAAGGACACCCCTGGTACTTGTTTAACAGTAAGGAAGGGGGAAATAGGGGTGCCCCTGCCCCGAGGGGACCTAGACGGCCGCCTGTGTTGCGGTGACTTACCCTTTTTGCCAAACAGGTCTAGACGGGCCCCAAACAAGCGTAGCCCTCTAAAGGGAAGCCCAGTAAGAGTCTCTTTAGTAGCATCGTCAGCACCCCACTGTCGCAGCCAAACCAAGCGACGTATAGCCACCGCAAGGGCAGAAGTTCTAGCACATATTCTAATGGTGTCGTCCAACACTAATAGGATGAATCTTACAAACACATCACAGTTGGAGAGTGCATTAAACACCTCCCAGGGGAGATTATCAGAGTGATGATCAAGCATCTTTCTGACGAGGGTTCTAGTGGCCACTGCCGTAATAGCCGCGGCACAGACCGGGCACAACGCCGTCCCTGCACAAGAAAAGGCGTGGGAGGCCAGCAGCTCAATGGGCCGGTCCTCAGCATACCGAAGGGTATTATGAGCAGGGGCTGTAATAAAGGGGGGGTTAGGAACCCCTATGATCGGGGCATCCACCACGGGGGGGGGGGGTGACCAGCAATTAACCACCTCAGGGGGAAAGGGGTATTTCCTATCCCAGTCCCCTGGGACCCCTGAAAGTTTACTGGGGCATTCCCTGTTCTAGGAATTCCAAACGTGCTGTTGCTGTATGGAAACGCTCCCCTCTCGGCTTGGAAGCTTCACCAGGGAGAGAGATAGACAGAGCCTTAAAGACCTTAATCAACAAATCGTCAGTGTCACACTGGCCCCAGAATTCAGGTCCAGAATCATCATGACTCCTCGGCCTCTCATCAGATGAGCCTGAGTCCGAGAATAGCTCTCCTTCATCAGAAGGGGAATAGTCACACGGAGTAGAAAACTCCTCAGTTCCCATAGGAAAAATAGAAACAGGAGACGTCAAGTGCCGCTTCTTACCAGGGCCCTTGTGCTCGGACAACCTCGCAATGATCTGTTCAGCCGTGGACTGTCTGGAAGACGCAACAGGCTGCAACTCCCCCTTTATATGCGACTCAGCAGGAGTGAGATTTAAGCAAGGGGAAATAGGTGAAATGAAGCGAGGTGCAGCCACTGGCAGGCCTGATTGCAGAGCCAGTGCTTGCTCGGCATAGGGTCTGCAGACCCGTGCCCTGTCAGCATCAGCATGGGGTTGTCGACACGCTATACACAGCCGGTCTTGTCCCAGAGGGACCCCGGTCACATAATTCTGAGATGCCTCCATATGGTGATTATTCAAGGCACAATATGCCAGTAGGGATTTACACTATAAGCAACCCTGGATGCCCCAAAGACCCGCTAGGGAAGTGGGAGAATTTTACAAGGCCTGCTATAATTTTACACCGGGCCGGGAGAAGCCAATGGTGTTCACCAGTCTGAAAGACACAAAGTGAAGAAAATGGTGTCAGAACCAAGAAAACTATAATGAGAATAAGCCGCCCGCGGGGGCACTTACAGTACCACGGTAATCAGGAGCGTCCCGCGCGGACAAAATGGCGCAGTGTACCTCGAAGGGCGGGCCAGCGGTCCATGACGCGGAGCGCGCCAAACCAGACCCCGCCCTCCCGAAGAGCGCAAAGTCCGACAACAGCCAATGAGGACACGTAGGTGTCTGAGGTAACGCTGCCGCCCGGCGCGGAGCCTTCAACTAAGGAAGAAGCGCGTGCGGCGGCGGCAGTCCGCAAGTAAAATACATAGAAAGAGCGCTGCGGCTGACACCATATCTATAAAAGTCCAAAGACAGACAAGGCCATATAAGTGCAAGGGTCCAATACAGAGCATACATAGAAAGGGCACGGCGGCTGATATGTCCAAAGACAGACAAAGGCCATATAAGTGCAAGGATCCAATACAGACCACACAGGCACCCCCCCCCTTTCTTCCCCCCCCCCCCCCGACTACGGGGGGGGGGGGGGACGAGGGAGGATGGCGGTCCTTGGTACAGGAACCACCGCTACACGGGGCAAGGGGCAGTATTGCGGGAGGGGCATCCCATAGAGGCTCACCATCAGCCTACACCACCTACCCTTTGGTGGGGGACTGCGGAGGAGCAGCGCTCCATAAGCACGCGTGGTGCTGCCTACCTTCACCCGACCAGCGCAGTCCAGGCTGGGAGGCACAACACAACGAGGACGGGTGGGAATAGTCCAACAGGGCCGCAGGCTTTAATAGCCCCGCTCACCTGCGAGAGAGTGGTACTTCATGTCTTCGCAGTCAGCACTGCAGAGAAATCTGGGGATTTGTGGGAGGTCCCCGTGTATTTGAGGGCCGGGAGGAGCCTGTTTTCTGCATGTCTCTGCAGTGCAGCGCCATCTGGCGGAGGATAACCCAAGTGTAAGGACTATATCTGGAGCAGGACGTACTGTGTACTAAGAATATTTCTCGATGCTGGCCAACCTAGCACAAATATCGGAATGCGACTCTCCGCTAGCACCAATGTCACTTGGGGTACGGATAAGGTGGGGAGGGGAAGGCGCCGACCCAGAAGGCTGGGCACCCGACTGCCGCGATATGGCCTTTTGTGCACATGGTATACAAATAAGCACATTCTCACCCGTAAGGGATGCCTCACAACCCACACATGGCCGGGATTGTCCCAGAGGGAGCGGAGCCTCCATATACCCTGTGGAGCCTCCATATGGTGATTTTTGTGGTCCATCGCAAGACCGCAGTGAATTTAAGCAATGAGCAACCCGGGATGCCCCTTAAAAGTCCCAGTGGGAGGATTTGTGATCTATATAAGGCTAGGGACCCCAGGACTAGGAAGAACCCCTTAACATGCACATAAACGATGCAATCTGAAACACACAATGAAGCATCTAAGTCAAAATTGCCTCATAAAAACATATATAACAACATATATACATACACACACATACGATAAAACAGGAGGCCCCCCTGCTGAAGAGGGGCCCCCGCATAAACAAAGGAAGTGGCCAACAGGCCCTTACTGGCCAGGATCCCGCAGCAGCACCAAGATGGCCCCCTGGAGAAGAGCCTCGTGAAAAAAGGAGGAAGAGACGTGGGGGCGGGCCAGCGCAGAACGCGCGTCACCAGGCCATGCCCCCCTCCCAGCAATGCAGATCCCAGCCATGGGCTGGCCCGCAGCATCGCGCCAAATGAGGGCACCGAGAGCCCGGCCCGCCCCCTCCCCGAACCCCCGAACAAGCCTGAGGGGGAGAAGCTCCCTAGGTTGAGTGGAGGAGGCCAGCACCGTTATGGCCCTAAGTATAAGCAAACATCCTGTCAGCACCCATCACAAGTAAAAACACTCACACACACAGTGCCATACACACATATAAACCAACAGGGTATACAGGCCCACCTCCACCCCCAGAGGGAAGTAAGGGACCCGGAAGGGGGGAATCCCAGCCAGAATCTGGCCATAGGAATGACAGGGACAGGGCATCCCACACCAGGATCACCAAACCTGGGCAACCGCCTACCCCTTGTAATGGGGTCTCACGGCGGAGCAATGCTCCTTGCACACCCATAAGGTGCTACCTACCCTTACCAGGACCCGCAGCCAAGGCTGGGAGGCTCGAATAGGGATAATTTAGGGAAAGTCCTGGCAGCAATAGGGGCAAAAAATGGCTGGACGCGAACCCGGCTTACCTGCAAGTAAGAGAAGTCTTCATCTTCTGTCTTGCTCGCCTTCCTGCAGAGAAGAAGGGGAATTGGTGGGAGGTCCCAGGTATTTATGGACTGGGAGGAGCTCCTTTTTTCCATTCATCTCTGCAGAAGTTCGCCCTCTACTGGAGAATAACCCAAATGTCATTTAGAATTGAAGTGGAGTGTATGTCACACTTGGAATAAAAAAAATTAAAAATGACATTTACTTACCTGAGGCCGCGCTGTCTCCCGACGGGTGTCCTCTTCACTGGGGGGGGGCCTCCGATCGCCCCCCCAGCCTCTTACGTGGCGGGGAGAGGGCAGAAATTGCCCCCCCCCCCCACTTCCTGGAACGGTCTGCTAGCCCAGCCCCTGGGGGCGGGGCCAGGTGACATTGTTGTGATGTCACCAGCAGCCCCCTCTTAATGCCGGCACCCGACACAGAGAATCAGTCTGCTCGGGTGCCTGGAGGAGAGAGGCGGGGAGGAGGAGAGGGCTGAGATCGCCCCTCCCCCTCCCCAGGCTCTCTCCTCCAAACACCCGAGCAGACTGTCATTGCAGATCGCCGGGGGACACAGGATCGGAGGTGAGAAAAGTAAAAAATAAAAAAAAATTAAAGATCATTTTTTTTCTTATGTGTCTGTCTTTTTATTTGACATTTAACCCCTTGTGAACTGGTAAGGGGTCCATGAGACCCCTATACCAGTTCACGAGGCTTGCCATTAACCCCCGGCACCCCTGTTACCTGCCCGGGCACACACAGGCTATGTGGGCTCGTGGGCTGCAGGGTGGGGGGGGGGGGCACAAAAGCTGCCCCCCCCCCTCTGTTCCTACAAGCCCCCATAGCTGGTCCTGGGCTGGTAATGCTGGGTAAGGGGGACCCCATTTAATTTTTTTGGGATTTTTAAGGGTTTTTAACCAAAGAATACATTGAGGGATTACTTCCAGAAAACTAAGCCCACATAAACAAGCTCGGTACGCCTAGAAAGCTTGAGGTGTGTACTTCCAGAAAATATAGTTTGTGGGGCGTATTTTAAATGTAAATGGTTGTTTTTCTGGAAAAACTGCAAGGTGCGCATAGCGCAGTTGTATTTTATCTGAAAATCTGCTAAAGCTCTGTTTCAGTTTGGGGGAGTCTCCTGGGCAGGAAAGGGTGTCTATCAATACATATGTGGTACCGCTGTGACTGGGAGGGTTTCGCACGCAATAAAATTTTATTGACAAACATATTTTTTATTACAAAAAAACACTAAAAATTGGAAAAAAATAGATTTTTTAAAAATTTTTTTGCACATATTTCACCAAAAAGTATTGAGAATACATTAAAAAATGCCAAACAAGAGATTTCATGTTGAAGCCCAGACTCTTGAAAAAATTTTTTTTCCCAGACTCCCTGGAAATCCTTTCAAAAATCACAGTTGAACATGTGTAGCGCAAAATAGGGAAACATGGTCTGGCAACAAAAGCTGCAGGTAGGCTGGCAGCGAAAGGGTTAAAAACACCTCTAATAGGTGCTGCCTACCGTCACCCGGCCACGCAACCAAGGCTGGGAGGAAAGTAAAGAGTGGAACGGGTGGGAATAGAACACAGGGGCAGGGGCTAAGCAGCCCAGCTTACCTGCAAGGAGAGAAGCCATCATCTTGACCTTCGCAGCCCACTGCAGAGAAGAAACTGGGGAATTTAGTGGGAGGTCCCGGGTATATAAGGACCGGGAGGGGCCACTTTTTTGCCATCTCTGCAGTAAAGCGCCCTCTTGTGGACTATATCCCAGAGGTAATGAATCATTACTAGTGCAGGGCGTGCTGCATACTTGGAATAACATTGCTTCCTAATCAGGAACCTGAACTAACTTCTGGCTGTGAGTCACAGCCACAAGAAAAGGCCAGAATTAACCATTAAAAGGAATGCCTGGAGATTCGTCTGGACAATGGCTAAAGTGGAACAAAACTCAAGTGGGCTTGCTCTGCCAAATCAGGACACCCTGCTGTGTAAATCCCCTGAGTTTGCCTGTAACACCTTACCTTTTCCAGGTCCAACGCCACATGCGTCCGCAGAATGGGAAGTGAGGCTGCATCCCCAGTTTGCGCACTCACGCTGCAGCCTATCTAAATGGCTGGGGCGGCAGCACTCTTGCTCCTCATTCAGAAGGGCAGAGCCCAGATTGGACGAGATCCAGTGCATGTGCCGCTGGACCGAGGAAAGGTAAGCTGTGATAGGTAAGCTGAGGGGGTTTCATACAGCCCGGGGTACAAAAAAACCTGTGAAAGTCAAAATCTCGGGTTTTGCTCCGATTTAAGAATGCAGCTTCTTACTGCCGTAAGCCTGGTGACCTGAATAGTGCTACAGGGACAGTTTCCCCTATAGAATGTACATCTGTTTTAAACAGACCCTAGTGTTTATCAAACATAAAAGACAATTTTTTAAATTAAATTTACTATGAAGTGTAAGCCCTTCAGCAGAGCACGAGTCTCACCTGAGCTGTCACAATGAGTTCGTTGATGATATGCGCCGCATGCTGACATCGGTCAGGGAGACCCATTACTTGCGCCACTCGTTCAGGGCTGATTCCATCGTCTGCAGGAGGCAAAAAACAACCAAAGCAAACCATTTAGCTCCCTCCACTGCCAGCCTAGCTGTAGCTGCTGCTTTATAAAAACAGCTTAGCATATGTAAGATCAACACAAGCAGGACTAGCAGCGGCAGCTCCCTGCTTGAGCGTGGGGATGTTATAGAAAATCACAGGCTTCGGCACACATTTATGGCCATAAAAAGCAGCGGGAATGCCACGGTTAGTGAAATTACTATAATGGCACCGTAGGGCCCACACTCCGTAACACTCGGAGTCACTAAAGCTGCTGTTTGAGTCCAGCTCAGCTATGCTAAACCAACACTTTTTGGACCCCATGTGGCCCTTACTTTGCCTTGCAGCCATTACGTTTAAGATGTTCCCGATAATAAATGAATGCGGCATATATAGGTGTATGTCATTAAGGCTCTTTCTCTACATTTTATGACGTCAACTAAAATGTATTTCTTACAGGAACTGGGGTGGGGTGGGGTGGGGGGTTGTTTTGCTGCTGGTGATTCTGCAGGAAAAACATCACTTCTCCCCCCCCCCACAAAAAAAAAAAGCTTTTCCACATATTATTTGCTGAGTTTTTCCCCTAATACGACCTACCATATTTGCTCCAATGTTCGGGTTGGGATTGCCTTTATCTGGATCTATAGCTGCCCGGATGTATTACTACAGATACTTTTGGGGTTAAACTATTAAAGCAGATAAAGAGAAAGACTGTTTTTTAGGCCTTAGATCATGGGTGCCATAGAGAGGAGGCTCCCCAGCATTTCTCCTATCTCCATTGATCTTGTGTCTTACCATGGAGTGATAGTATCTGGTGGCTCTAATGATGTTGTACAAGGGATTTTCCACTTTATACATTTCTGGGTTTTTTGGGATACAGCCACCAATCAATGTCATCACATTTTGTTTGCCAATGTGGCACCTCCTATATAGGTCTGCTGCTATCTCTCATTCTTAATATGCCTCAATTTAAACCTTTATGCTCTGGTTCTATGTACCCCAGCCACTATCCCAACTGCGGTTCGGGCCACATCAGATGGCTCAGAGACAAACTTGGCCCCCGGACCACAGGTTGAGCATGTGCGATCCAACCTGGTTGCAGCCCTCTATGCCTGCTGTAATACAAGCTGGACCACACCTCAACTACCAGCAAAAGGGAGACTTCTGGAATTACTAGATTAGGTAAATCGCTAATTTGATAAGATGGGGATAGAGAAGCAAAAGACAGGCAAATGATGCAGCCATTTGAGTGCGGTCTCCGTTTAACTAGGGAAGCAAATAAAACACAAACCTGGCTTAAACTGAATTCTTACGCCGGCATCATTTTGAATTTTTTTGATCATTTCCCCGTTTCTTCCAATGACTATTCCGACTGCAAACCTAGGTACAGATACCTGAGCAATGTCAAAAAATCATTATTAAAGTAAAAGCGTATATATCACACTTGCTGATAAATGCAGTATTTTATTGCAGGTAATCACACCAACAGTGGGGGACCAGAAGCAGCATTATAAACAGCTGCAGCAGGAACTTCCTCCTGTGGTGGGGGGTGGGTGAAAATCTGCTTCTAACAATACATACATTGAACCTGAACAGTTACTGGCCCACAGATATCTATACTGCCCTCCTTTAAGAATGATTGGGGGGGGGTCTTCTGTAAATAGTACAGTATAGACCCCTTTAGAATAACTTTCAACATTTACAGCCAGACACCTACCCTACACATCCCATAAACCGAGCGTCCAGATACACTATTTATTGGGTAAGTGGTTGAGGTAGGTGCTAATCACCCAAGAATTGCCCAAAGTAGCAAAAATACCATTTTGTGAGTACTCACCTGAAAAATGGATATTGTCAGTGTGCCACACACCCCGCTTCACTTTTAATATTCTTCACGATTGGGTTACTCACCGTCAGGTGACGCTGTTACAGAGAGGAAGTCTTGTAACAAGCCCCCTTCCGGCCTATATATACCTGGTACCTCCCATTTATCACCAGTGATTTAAAAAGCAGAAAGACAAGGTACCAGTAATTCAACGGTAACCTCAAAATAAATAAAAGCTTCACCATATAAAGGATTCGGGATACCGAAAAGGGTGGGAGTGAAGCGGGGTGTGTGGCACACTGACAATATCCATTTTTCAGGTGAGTACTCACAAAATGGTATTATTCTCAGTGTGCCACACACCCCGCTTCACTTTTAATATTCTTCACGATTGGGACATCCAAAAGCAGTGTCCACAAGGGATGGATATCCCAAGGCAAGGTGTAGCATAACTTAAATGACTGCAGTCTGCAGCACTTTGCGGCCAAAAACAACATCCGCTGAGGCTCGCACACCAACTTTGTAAAACTTAGAAAAAGTATGAACAGAAGACCAAGTGGCGGCCTTACAAACTTGTTCAACAGAAGCTTGGTGCTGAAAAGCCCAAGACGCTCCAACGGCGCGAGTAGAATGAGCAGTGATACGAAAAGGGGGAACTTTCCCCTTAGCAGCATAGGCCGCAATAACGGCCTGACGTATCCATTTGCTAATGGCAGATTTGGCAGGTGCCAAACCCTTCTTAGGCCCACAGGGCACAACAAAAAAGGCATCCGTCTTACGAAAAGGAGACGTGATAATCAAGTAGTACTTAACACAGCGTACTACATCCAAACAATGCAAAACCCTCTCTTTGTCATTCTTAGGATTAGGACACAAGGATGGAAGAACAATATCCTGATTCAAATAAAAAGCAGAAACAACCTTAGGAAGAAAGTCTGGTTTGAACCGAAAGACCACTTTATCCTGATGCCTCTCAAAGTAAGGCGCCTGGATAGACAAGGCCGCCAACTCCGAGAAACGCCGGACCAAAGTGATAGCTACCAAGAAGACAATCTTCTGAGTCAGGGTAGACAAAGCAATATCTTGCAGAGGCTCAAAAGGAGGAGCCTGCAGAGCAGAAAGAACCAAATTCAAATCCCAAACCGGGAGTAATGGTTTCCTGGGAGGCCGCACATGCGTAACCCCCTGGAAAAAAGTTTTAACTAAAGGATAAAGCGCAAAACGCTTCTGAAAAAAGATAGATAAGGCAGAAACTTGCCCTTTCAAAGTACTTAGCTGAAGACCAGAGTCCAGCCCAGATTGTAAAAACTCCAGAATCCTGGAGACCGAAAAGACCCTACAAGGAAAAGATCTCATCTCACACCAAGCAATATAGGCTTTCCAAGTCCAATAGTTGATGATAGAAGAAGACCTCTTCCGGGCACTGATCAGAGTCTTAACGACTGAGTCAGAAAGACCCTCCTCCTTCAAGATGGAGGTTTCAGCAGCCAGGCCGTCAAACCCAGCGCTGGTAAATTGGAGTAACACAACCGACCCTGAGTGAGCAGATCGGGCCGAAGAGGCAGAACGGACTGGTCCACTGCCAGTCGAACGATGTCTGCGAACCACACTCGCCTTGGCCACCTTGGGGCCACGAGAACGGCGGACACCCTTTCCAGAGCCAACTTCCGAACCACCCTGCCCAGCATGGGTATCGGAGGAAACAGGTATAGAAATCCCAGATCCCCCCAGCTCAGGGACATGGCATCCACTGCCAGAGCCAGAGGATCCTGGGAGAGCGACACGAAGTTCGGGAGCCTGTGATTGTGACGAGAGGCAAACAGGTCCACCTCCGGTGTCCCCCATCGGAGACACAGTGAGCGAAAAACCTGAGGATGGAGAGCCCATTCTCCCAGACGGAGAGAGCCCCTGCTCAACCGGTCAGCTTCCTGGTTCTCCACTCCTGGAATGTATACCGCCGAGAGACAAGGAACATGGGCCTCTGCCCAGGTCATATTCAGGGACACCTCTCTGAGAGCACTCAGACTGCGAGTCCATCCCTGATGATTGATGTAAGCAACCGCCGTTCGATTGTCTGAACGCACCTGGACCGGAAGGCCCAGAACGTGTTGAGTCAGGAGAGCAAGCACCCGACGGATGGCTCTCAGTTCTAGAACATTGATGGGTAAGTAGGCCTCTTGAGGTCCCCACTGCCTCTGGAACCGAAGCTCCTTCCAGAATCCGCCCCATCCCGAAAGACTGGCGTCCGTGGTGACAATTTCCCAAAGAGGGGTCAGGAAAGACCTGCCCTTCACGAGATTGGCCGAGACCAACCACCACCGGAGGGACTGCCGGACTCGGGAGGACAACTGGAAGGGCTGATCCAGCGACCAAGGCTGCCGGTCCCAGGACGCCAACAGATAAAGCTGAAGCGTCCTCGTGTGAAATTGAGCAAAAGGAACTGCCTCGAAAGAGGCGACCATCAACCCTACCAGCCTCATCAACAGACGGATGGACGGCTGAGGATTGGAAAGAAGGACCCGAGCCAACTCCTGAATCAGATGAATTTTGGACTGGGGGAGAAACACTCTGTTGATGAGAGTCCAACTGCATCCCCAGAAAGGACACCACCCTGGCCGGAGCGAGGGAGGACTTGGGGAAGTTGATCACCCAACCAAAGCTTTCCAGCGTGGAGACCACCATCCTGGTGTCTGTCTCCGATTGATTGAGTGACAGAGCCATGATGAGAAGGTCGTCCAAATAAGGTACGACACGAATGCCCCGAGATCTGAAAATGGCCATCACCCCTGCCAGCACCTTGGTGAACACTCTTGGAGCCGAGGTAAGGCCAAACGGAAGTGCCACGAATTGAAAATGCTGATCTTTCATCACGAATCGAAGAAAACGTTGATGAGCCTGGCAGATGGGAACATGAAGATAAGCATCCTTGATGTCTATGGACGTCATGAAGTCCCTCTGCCGCAGGGAACCGACGGCCGTACGCAAAGTTTCCATGCGAAACTTCCGAAAACGGATGAACTTGTTGAGTAATTTCAGGTCCAGGATGGGACGAACCGACCCGTCCTTTTTGGGGACTGCGAAAAGATTGGAGTAGAAACCGAGTCCCATCTCTAAGCGCGGTACCCGCCAGATGATGGCCATTTCCAACAGATTCTTTACCGACGCCAGGAGCCCCTGTGCGGCCAAAGGATCGATGGGCACCCGAGACCGAAAGAACCGTGAAGGAGGGCGAGACTCGAATTCCAGCTTGTAACTGGACGACAACACCTCCCGGATCCATCTGTCCGGAACCTCCTGGTCCCAAACCTGGGAGAAGTGTCGCAATCGTCCCCCCACCCGCACGGGTGAGGGCCGCCCATCATTGCTGAGCGGGCTTACCAGCAGGCTTGGGCTTGGTGCCCCAGGACTGAGTGGGACGGCCACGGCCCCTCCCCCGAGTCCAACCTGCACCTCTGGTAGCGGGAAAGGAAGCCCCCCTACCCGCTCTGAATCCCCGAAAGGAAGGCCTAACAGTACTTGCCCCCCGAAAGGGGCGACGAGGCCTCTTGCATTGCGGCATTTTACCACCTTTTGCAACTGAATCAATTTTATCACCAAACAGCCGCAAGCCCAAAAAGGGGAGAGCTGTGAGCACCTTTTTAGAAACTAAGTCCGCCGACCACTGGCGCAGCCAGACTGCCCGCCGAATAGTCACCAGCATTGCCGCTGTCCTGCTACTCATAGCCAGCGCATCGACCTGAGCGGTCAGAACATAAGAAACAAAAGACTCACACTGCTTGAGAGCAGTAAACTCCTTACAAGTGGGATCAAGATCCACACACAGATCCTGAATAACAGACCTAACCGCCAATAGAAGAAGCGCCGAAGCACACACCGGGCGCATCGTTGATCCGGCACTAATAAAACCATGGCGAGCGTACTGGTCAATCTGACGATCCTCACCATCCTTAAGGGCAGTGGTCTCAGAAGACTGCACCATAGCCGTGCTAGAGAGCCCTAGCACAGAAATATCGACGTCAGGGGGAACCGACCAAAGCTTCACCAATTCTGGCGGAAAAGGATAACGTTTCTCCCAACTGGAAGGAATCCCAGTTAACCGCGTGGGATGTTCCCATTCCTTAAGCACAACCCTCTCAAAGTGTTGTTGTCTGGGAAAAACCAAACGCGGCTGAGGCACATTAAACAACTGACCCTTTGGCAGGGTGACAGCCTCAGGCGGATCTAAATTCAAAATTTCAAACATTTGAGCCAGAATGGAGGGGGTGTCAAGGGAAACCCCCGCAGTCAAATCGCCAATAGCATCAACCTCAAGCTGATCTGCAGGCTCATCTAACTCCACCAGGAATTCCCCCTCCTCGTCCAGGGAGCAATCGGACCAATCTACAGGCTCACATACCTCATCCTGTGAAGCCGGAGGTACAGGAGAAAGGTGCTTCCGTTTCGCAGTGGCCTTCAACCCTGCTTTGACGGAAATTATCTTCTCGAGGTTGGATAATCGTGCAGACACCTCGGATTGCGAATCCCCACCTTTGACAATGTCACACGGGGTCCGGAACAGGGAGGGAGGGGTAGGGGATGATGGAAGTTGCGAAGAGCCAGCAGCCGGAGCGACGGACTGACGCGCAATATTCTGTCTTGCACAAGGAATGCATAATATAACATCATCGCCTGGGAGCGGAGTCCCGCAGCCCCCACACAGCCTAGATGGCCCAGAACCATTTCCGGTATAATCGGAAGCCTCCATATGGTGATTTATGGTATTCGCAAAACCATGGGTTTAAGGCATAAGCCACCCGGGATGCCCCTTTATGTTAATGTCCCGGGAGGGAGGATTTAATTAATAATAAAGATCCCCTTTTAAATAAATTTTTTTTTTTTTCATATATATATATATATATATATATATATATATATATATATATATATATATATATCCCCCAATTTAGAAAAAAAGGACTAGCCAGGTATAATAGAACCGGGAGGCCACTGTAATGAGGGAATCCCAGGATCTGTGGGGGAAGAAAAAACCAACAGTAAGACCCCCAGAAAACAAGTGGCAGCATGCAATACAACATTCATGCAATAAAGTAACACATGATAATGCACACACCAGAGTGCTTTAAAGAGGCAAAAGAAACTTGTCCTCTGTTTTTCCTCCTTTTCTTAATATATATATATATATTTTTTAATAAAAATCAGTCATAATAACAATGGACAGCTCCACGCGAGGTGAGGCCGCTTACCTGCCCAAGTGAGGCTGAGAAGCCAAGGCACCCGACCAGCAGTAATGGCAGTATTAGCAAAAGTAGCAGCAGTAGCCGCAATGGCGGCAGTAGCGGCCCTGGAGGTGAAACACATATGTGGCTGAGAGCCCCGCAACTGTCCTCTTAATAAAGGGAAGGCAGTGCGACTGGGGCCGGGTAGAATGACGCCGCAGCCGTAACCACGCCCCCCACTGACGTCATCCGGGCCCCGCCCCCCTCCAGATTCAAACAGTGCGGCCCACCAGACGGCAGCGCCGCAAAACAAGAGGGCACACAACGCCCTCAGTAGATGGAGGGGGGTGAGGGGAGAAGAGAGCTAGCTAGGCAGCCTGCGCTGCAATAGTGCTGACCATGCGGCCCGCCGAACGGCGGTGCCGATTAAAAGAGGAGACAAAGGGGGGAGGGGGAGGGAAGCTGTAACCACCTGAGAAGGGACGCAGGCAGCCTCAGACAAGCCTGCCACAGCGCGGCCCGCCCCGGCCGCCCTAAAGCTGACCCAAACTCTGGCCATGCAGGCCAGCAGCAGCCCGAAAAAATAGCAGAACTGCCAGAGGGGATAACAACGTGCCATGTAAGGAGGAATCAGTCAGGCCAAGTGCACCCTTGCTTGCGGTGCAGCCTGACAAGTGTTAAATAAGTAAAACACATGCAAACAAACATACAGTAAAACACACATGCAAACACACATCCCTCTACCCCCCCCCCCCTCGTGAAGGGAGAAGGGACCGTAACGGGAAAGCAAGGGGCCAAGGGGAACCTCAGGACAGGGGCATCCCAAATCCGGATCACCATGCCGGATAGCCGCATTGCCCCCAAAACAGGGGGTCGAGCGGAGGAGATAAGCCCCCAAGCACCTATAGTGCCATCTACCAATTGCCCAGTGAGCAGCCTAGGCTGGGAGGCTTCCATTTAACCACAAAGGTAACAATCAAAGCTGGGCAGAAATAGACCAAAAGGGGGTGCCGGGGTAAGACCCCGCCTACCTGCAAGCAGGAGAC
This sequence comes from Gastrophryne carolinensis, assembly GCA_027917425.1. Classification (NCBI taxonomy): domain Eukaryota; kingdom Metazoa; phylum Chordata; class Amphibia; order Anura; family Microhylidae; genus Gastrophryne; species Gastrophryne carolinensis. Next base: position 201,559,750 of record CM051235.1, read on the forward strand.
TTCATTCTTCTGTCTTGTCGTCATGCAGAGAGAAAAACACTGGTGATAAATGGGAGGTACCAGGTATATATAGGCCGGAAGGGGGCTCGTTACAAGACTTCCTCTCTGCAACAGCGTCACCTGGCGGTGAGTAACCCAATCGTGAAGAATATTAAAAGTGAAGCGGGGTGTGTGGCACACTGAGAAAATAAAGTCAACTCCATCCAAAACCCATGTGTGTAGGGGTGTTTATGCAGCTGTGCTACTAAACCAGTTTTTTAAGTGCAGAGACACATCTCCTACAATGGCCCATGGTAGCAATCACCTAACTCCGAAGCGGTTCGAACAGCCCCCTGAAATCAAGAGGAATTGCTAGTCAGCGTAGTCATATGTGCCCCCCCCCCCCCCCCCCCGTTCTCCCAGACCAAAAAGCTGAGTTCTATGGCACCAATGGGCCCTATTGTTGCAATAAAAAACAAAGTAACAGGAGGTATCGGTACTACTGTATGACTACTTACTTCTATGCTTCCTCCTCCCATCCTGGAGCTGAAGTCATTGCGTAAACCTCTGAAATCGGCCTGATCCTTTTCTCTGATGATCTCTACTACCAGCTCTCTTGCTTGCTGAAAAAAAATTATTAAAAAAATACATTACAAAACAACCCGTTAGGCTTACCGCTAATGGTGTTTCTACGAGTACTTCAGGCTGGCCACAGAGAGAGAGGTTCCTGCCCCTATAGAGGAAACAAACTGGGACAGTTTAGAAGCCCCATCCCTTTCTCCTAGCCCTCGGTATTAAGCAAGAAAACTAACACTAAAACCGCTGTACTAATCAAGAGGGTCGTATGGGCCTACGGGCCTTCAGAGTGGCCACTGGGAAGACCAACAAAAAATGCATCCTAAGGGTGGGGTACAGCCTGTAAAACTTTTCTACCAAAAAATTGTAGTTTATCAGATAATAGGTCTAATTTTTAAAAATATATATTTTTTTTATTTCTTTTAATATTAAAAATTCTTTTCTGCCCAGGATGTTGAGACCGCACTCATGGAATATGCTGAAATATAAGAAGGTGGTGTATCCATACAAGTGTATGACAAGGAGATCCTAATTCATCTGCAAGTCGGTAATGAAGTCCTCTATTCTTGCCACAAAAGGAAATAGACTCCTGATTTCTGTAGAACAGATCATTTGTTCTAAGTAGGATATAAGACATCTACAGGCATCTAGAGATTGAGAATTCTCCTCATACAACTGAGTGTAAATGAATGAAAAAGAATACTTTTAGTATAGTGAAAGTGAGGTTACCTTGGGCAGATATAAGGGATCTGGCTTAAGAAAGAGCATCTGTAAGGTTCCTGCATGGAGAGAGCCTGAAGGTCGCTAACCCTTCTAGCAGAAATAATGGCTAGGAGGAAATACAACTCTGTGAAACTCACCTGTAGAATTGTTTGAGTATATCCAGTCCAGGTCGTCCCATTGATGACATGTGGGTATTCCGCCCCCAGGGGGCGCTCGACTGCAAGATCAAAAGGTGTCGCTCCTCACGGCCCCCTATAAAGGCAGGTGTCCCTCTATCATTCCCCAGTGGTTAAAAAGCAGTAAAGAGGAGACAGGCCGGGAGGCCAAGAAACCATGCTACTTCACATAGCTTCAGCTTGTACTCTCTCAAACAAAAACTTGAGGACAAACAGTCCAAGAATAAAAAATGGTAATCACCATAAAAGGCAAAAGAGAATGAACAAGGGTGGGGTGGGACGACCTGGACTGGATATACTCAAAAACAATTCTACAGGTGAGTTTCACAGAATTGTATTTTTCCCTATATCCAGTCCAGGTCGTCCCATTGATGACACGTGGGACAGCCAAAAGCAGTGTCGATATAGGGCGGGATCCCCAGTGCAGAACAGCATGTAGTTCATTTCACTTCCGCCTGAAGCACCTTTGGGCCAAAGACAGCGTCAGCTGAGGCCCTAACATCAACCTTGTAGAAGTAAAAGTATGAACAAAAGACCAAGTGGCGGCCTTACAAACTTGTTCAACCGATGCCTGGTACAGAAAAGCCCAGGAGGCACCAATAGCTCTGGTAGAATGAGCAGTGATCCGAAAAGGGGGTTCCTTCCCCTTGGCCGAATAGGCTTGCACCACCGCCTGTCTGATCCACTTACTGAGAGTGGACTTGGCTGGTGGCAAACCCTTCCTAGAGCCATCTGTTAGGACAAAGAGCAAATCCGATTTCCTGAAGGATTCAGTCGCAACCAGGTAATACTTAATGGCTCTGACCACATCCAAGGCATGGAGGGTCCTTTCCTTAAAATTAGTCGGCAAGGAAGGCAAAACAACTTCCTCATTAAAGGTGGAAGGGAGAAACGACCTTAGGCAAAAAATCAGGTTTAAAGCGAAAAACCACCTGATGCCGCTCACAATATGGAGGCTTCATACAAAGCACGGCCAGTTCTGATAAGCAACGCACCGAGGTGATCGCTACCAAAAAGACTACTTTGAGAATCTAAATAGACAATGCAGCATAGCACAATGGTTCGAAGGGAGGACCCTGAAGAGCAGATAGTACTAAATTCAAGTCCCACACCGGAATTACTGACTTACGCGGTGGACAGACATGGGTGACTCCCTGGAAAAAGGTCTTGATCAACCTATGGTTGGCAATGGATTTCTGGAAGAAAATGGCTAAGGCCGAGACCTGGCCCTTGAGGGTGCTCAGCTGAAGACCCAAGTCTAAACAGTGTTGTAAAAACTCCAGAATCCTGGAAATAGAAAATGTGCCACAAGGAAGACTCCTGGACTCGCACCAAGCAATATAGGAGTGCCAGACTTGGTAGTATATCATACAGGAAGACTTTCCGTGCCTGAATCATGGTATGCACAACCGTGGCCGACAGCCCCTTTTCCGTCAGGATTGAGGTTTCAATAGCCAGGCCGTCAAAGCGTCCGTAAATTGGGGTACCGCAGCGACCTGTGTGAGAAGCCCTGGGTCATCAGGCATGATGTAACGATCTACTGACATCTGAACTATGTCCGCAAACCAACTTCTTCTCGGCCTATCTTGCGCAGCACTTTGCCCAGGAGTGGAAACGGAGGGAATGCATAAGGGAACTTGAACTCCGTCCAGGGAATTGCCAGAGCGTCTGTGGCAATGGCCAGAGGATCTCTTGAGAGGGAGATGAACCTTGGGACCTTGTGATGGTGTCTGGACGCAAACAGGTCCACATCCGGCTGACCCCAGCGGAGACACAGAGCGTGAACGGTCTTGTTGCTGAGAGACCATTCCTCCAGGTGCGAGGCACTCCTGCTCAGGGAGTCTGCCTCCAAGTTTTCTCCCCGGGAATGTAGAAAGCCGAGATGCAGGTAACATTCTCCTCTGCCCAAGTCAGAATCTGGGTCACCTCCTTGAGGGCTCCCACTGGTGATTGATGTAGGTGACAGCCGTCGGATTGTCCGAGCGAACCTGAATCGCACGACCCTTTAAATGGGGAGTCAAGTGAAGAAACACCAACCGGATCGCTCCTAGCTCCAAGAGATTTATGGGTAAGCGGTTCTCCTGTGGACCACACTGACCCTGGATCTTCTCAAACTGCCAAACGCCTCCCCAGCCGGTCAGACTGGCATCCGTGGCAACTATCTCCCAACGGGGAGTCGGAAAAGACTTGCCCACCAACAGGTTCCTGGAGTCCAACCATCACAAGAGAGACTGCCCGGCCAGGGGGGGCATAGAAAAATACAATTCTGTGTTTACTCACCTGTAGAATTGGCATTATGAGTATACAGTACATCCTGCTCCAGATAGATTACTTACACGTGGGTATTACTCCGCCAGATGGTGCTGGACTGCAGAGGCATCGAAAATAGGCTCCTTCTGGCCCCTCAAATACCCAGGGACCTCCCACAAATCCCCAGCATTGAAAAGCAGTTAACGAGAAGCCGGGAGAATTAAAACAACCCAAACTATTAATTATAACAATGATAACAATCACCATACAGGGGATCCAAGATAATACAAATCCAAGGGTGGGGTGGAGCAGGACGTACTGTATACTCATAATACCAATTCTACAGGTGAGTAATCACAGAATTGTATTATTCTTAGTATACAGTACGTCCTGCTCCAGATATAGTACTTACTATCGGGACATCCAATAGCAGTGTCCATAAAGTAGGGTGGGATCCCCAAAGCTAACAGCAGACAGTTTAAACCACTGCTGCCTGCAGAACCTTTCGGCCAAAAGCAGCATCAGCTGAGGCCCTAACATCAACCTTGTAAAACTTTGAAAAGGTATGAACAGAAGACCAAGTAGCGGCCTTGCAAACTTGTTCAACAGAAGCCTGGTGCCCAAGAAGCACCAATAGCACGAGTAGAATGAGCAGTAAGACAGAAGGGAGGATTCTTCCCCTTAGCAGAATAGGCCTGAATCACAGCCTGACGGATCCATTTGCTGATAGTAGACTTGGCAGGAGCCAAACCCTTCCTAGGACCAGAAGGGACCACAAAAAGAGCATCAGTTTTTCTGAAAGGTGCAGTAGCCACCAGATAGTACTTCAGACACCTAACCACATCCAAGGAATGCAAAACCCTCTCCTTAGCATTACTAGGATTAGGGCACAATGAAGGGAGAACAATGTCCTGATTCAAATGAAAGGCAGACACCACCTTAGGCAGAAAATCTGGCTTGAAGCAAACCACCACCTTGTCCTGGTGTCTCTCATAGTAGGGGGGCTGAATGGAAAGCGCCGCCAACTCCGACACACGCCTAACAGAGGTGATAGCCACCAGAAAGACAACCTTGAGCGTAAGAATGGTCAGGAAAGCATCCTGCACAGGTTCAAAAGGAGCACCCTGCAAGGCTGACAAAACCAAGTTCAAATCCCAAACAAGCACCATAGTCTTACGTGGGGGGCGCACATGAGTCACCCCCTGGAAAAAAGTCCTAATCAGAGAATGCGGAGCAAAGGACTTCTGGAAGGATGAAGGCAGGGCAGAAACCTGACCCTTCAGAGTACTGAGTTGGAGCCCCATCTCCAACCCATGCTGTAGGAACTCCAGAATCCTGGGAATCGAGAACTCACGACAGGGAAGAGACTTGGACTCACACCAGTCAATGTAGGCACGCCAAACCCTGTAATAAATAGAAGAAGATGACTTCTTCCTAGCCTTTATCAAGGTATCCACAACCGAGGAAGACAGCCCCTTCTCCATCAAGATGGAGGTTTCAGCAGCGAGGCCGTCAAAGCCAGAGTTTGTAACATGGGATGGCTTAGTGAGCCCTGAGTGAGCAGATCTGGCACCACGGGCAGAGTGTACTGATCTACTGCCGGCTGCACCACGTCTGCGAACCACACCCTTCTTGGCCACCTGTGGGCAACCAGAATTGCTGGCACCCCTTCCAGAGCAATCTTGCGCAGAACCCTGCCCAGCAGGGGGAATGGAGGGAAGACATACAGAAACTGAAAGTCCTGCCATGACATTGCTAGAGCATCCGTGGTCAAGGCCAGAGGATCCTGGAACAGGGAGACAAAGGCCGGTAGCTTGTGATTGTGACGGGATGCAAACAGATCCACATCTGGTTGGCCCCAACGGTGACAAAGAGATTGGTCCCTATGCAACAGGGTGTTCCATTCTCCCTGGCGAGAGGTCCCCCAGCTCAGAGAGTCTGCCAGGAGATTTTCCACTCCCGGGATGTACACAGCTGATATGCAGGGAACATTGGACTCCGCTCAAGTCAGGATCAGAGACACCTCCTGGAGGGCCCCCTTGCTCCGGGTCCCTCCCTGATGATTGATGTAGGTAACTGCCATCTGGTTGTCCGAGCGCACCTGAACAGGCAGGCCCCGAAGGTGAGGAGTCAACTGAGCCAGAACTAACCTGATCGCTCACAGCTTCAAGACATTGATAGGTGTGTGGGCCTCCTGAGGGCCCCACCTCCCCTGGAACCGCAGGGACTTCCAGAAAACCCTCCAACCTGACAGACTGGCATCCGTGGTGACCGTCTCCCAGGAAGGGGTAAGAAAGGATCTGCCCCCCAACAGGTTCCTTGAGTCCATCCACCACGAGAGGGACCTCCTGACCAGGGGGGAGAGCACACAGACCCTGTCCAGGGACGCTGGATCCTTGTCCCACACTGACAATAGGTGGAGTTGCAGAGACCTCAAGTGGAACTGAGCATAAGGGACCGCCTCGAAGCACGCCACCATCAGGTCCACCAGCTACATCCCCTGCCTGATGGAGGGATGATAAGATAGCAGGAACTGTGCAATCAGACTGTCCACCTTCAGTTGAGGAAGGAAAATCCTTGCCTGAACTGTATCCAGATTCATTCCTAGGAATGGAGTCACCAAGGAGGGGGACAGTGAGGAATTGGGGTGGTTGATTACCCATCCAAATGACTCCAGGGTGGACACCACCAGCTGAGTATCCAATTCTGCCTGTTGTAGAGATTGGGAGGTGATGAGAATGTCGTCCAGATAAGGAAGCACGCGGACGCCCTGATACCTGAGCAGAGACATCACGCCAGCCAGCACCTTGGTGAACACCCTGGGAGCTGAGGTGAGACCAAAGGGCAATGCCACAAACTGGTAGTGTTGATCCTTCAGAGCGAACTTGAGGAACCTTTGATGACCTGGAAATACAGGAATATGAAGGTAAGCATCCTTGATGTCCACAGAAGTCATGAAATCCCCTTGGCGCAGGGAACTGATGGCAGAGCGCAGAGTTTCCATGCAAAAGCGCCTGCTCCTGACAAATTTGTTGAGGATCTTCAAGTCCAGGATGGGACTGACTGAACCATCTTTTTTGGAGACTGTGAATAGGTTGCCAATTTCTCTTAAAGGGACCTTGCAGATGACCCCCAGCTCCAGGAGGCCTTGCACTGCCTGCACTAGCTCCTGAGCTAACACAGGGTCCTGAGGAATCCGGGAACTGATGAATCTTGGGGGAGGAGGAGGACACTACCTCCTGAATCCACCGGTCTGAGACATGAAGCCTCCAGACGTGAGCGAAGTGCTGAAACCGTCCCCCCACACGGATGGGTGAGGGCGCCCCATCATGCCTGAGGGGGCTTGGGATAGGATTTTGCCTTGGGACCCCAGGAGGAGCCAGGACGTCCACGTCCTCTGCCCCTACTCCAGAAATCTCCCCGGGCCCCAGTAAAGGAAACTCCCCTCTCTTGTCTAGCACCACGGTAGGGGGAGGAGAAGGAGCCCTGCCCCCGAAAGGGCCAAGACTGCCGCCTGCGCTGGGGTAGCCTGCCTCCCTTAGCAAAAAGGTCCAGGCGGTCCCTAAACAGGCGTAGTCCTTTGAAGGGAAACCCAGTGAGGGCCTTCTTGGCAGAGTTGTCAGCAGCCCACTGGCGTAGCCAAACCGAGCGGCGTATAGCCACCACAAGGGCAGATGTCCTGGCACACATTCTAACGGTGTCATCCAAGGCAGAGAGGACAAAATTTACAAAAACATCACAACTGGAGAGTGCATTAAACACCTCACAAGGCAAATCATCAGGGGCACTATCAAGTATATTTCTGATCAGGGTCCTAGTGACCACAGCGGTAATGCAGAGGCACAGACCGGGCGCAGCGCTGTCCCCGCACATGCAAAAGCATGGGACGCCAGCTGGTCAATGCGCCGGTCCTCAGCATCCCGCAGGGTAGTAGAGTCAGGGGAATGCATGACAGAGGTGTTAGATAGCCCTAGGACCGGGGCATCCACCTCAGAAGGGGATGACCAACACTTTACCACATTAGCAGGAAAGGAATACTTCCTATCCCAACTTTTAGGTACCCCGGGAAGTCTACTGGGGCGATTCCTTGAGCACAAGGTTATTGAAATGTGCTTGCTCGGGAAATTCCAAAGGTGATTTAGCTGTATGGAAAAGTTCCCTCCTTTGCCTGGGAGCCACAACAGGGGGAGAAATGGACAGAACCTCAAAAATCTGTCAGTGTCATCCGGGGCCCAGGGGTCAGAGCCAGAATCGTCATGACCCCTCATCAGATGACCCTGTGTCAGAAAAAAGCTCCCCTTCATCCGAAGGGGTATAGCCACAAAGATTCCAAAACTCCTCAGTTTCCATAGGGAAAAGAGTGACATTAGGCATTAAGTGCCGCTTTTTTGCAGGGGCCTTACGCGCCAAGGTATTAGCAATCAACTTCTTAACAGTAGCCAGTCTAGAAGACACATCAGGCTGAGAATCCCCACTTGTATGCAACTCAGTAGGAGTGAGATTTAAGCTAGGGGGGTAGGTGAAGTGAAACGAGGTGCAGGCCCAGCCACTGGAAGGCCAGATTGCATTGCAAGCACCTGCTCAGCACAGGGTACACAGACCCACGCCTTGTCAGCGTCAGCATGAGGCTGCCCACACGCTACACACAGTCGGGCTTGTCCCAAAAGAACCCCAGTCACATTATCCTGAGATGCCTCCATATGGTGATTATAGTGGCTCTATAGGCCGATAGGGATGAATGCTTATACAGCAACCCTGGATGCCCCAATAACCCGCTAGGGAGTGGGAGCAATTACACTAGGCCTAACAAGTTAGCAAACGAATAGAGGGCCGGGAGAAGCCAATGGATTCACCCCCCTGAAAGACATAATAAAGGGAGGCCGTAAGCAGACAGTAATAAAAGGGAGATAATAAAGCAGCCCGCGAGGGCACTTACGGACCGCGGTAGGTAGAGGTCTGTCGCGCGTAAACCAACCAAGCAGACAAAGATGGCGTCGGTATACCTCGAGGGGCGGGCCGGTATCCGCAATGACGCGGAACGTGCCATAGACGGGCCCCGCCCCCCCCCCAAAGAGCGCGTAACCAGCACCTGACAAGCAGCCAATGACGGCGCGCCGGCACCTGAGGTAACGGCGTCGCCAAGCGTGGAACATAATGACAAAAGGCGCGCAGCAGCGGCAGTTTTAAATATACACACAGTAAAGCAAGTCAGCACGGCGGCTGACACAAGGCAGAATGAATAAAGCATAAGGCCAATACACGTGAATACATAGTATAACACAGACACAACCCCCCCCTTTTCCCCCCGAAGGCTACGAGGAGAATGAGGGAGGACAGCGGCCACTTAAATAGGGCCCACCGATAGGCAGGAACAATAGCGCGGGAGGGGCATCCCATAGAGGCTCACCATAAGCCTGAGCCGCCTACCCTTTGGTGGGGGATTGCGGTGGAGCAGCGCTCCTAAGCACCCAACAGCGGTGCTGCCTACCATCACCCGGACCAGCGCAGCCAAGGCTGGAAGGCATATTACTAATGGAACGGGTGGTGAATAGTCCTACAGGGCCGCAGGCTAATAGCCCCGCTCACCTGCGAGTAGAGAGAGCCATTTCTCGTCCGTAGCAATCCAGACTGCAGAGAAAATCTGGGGATTTGTGGGAGGTCCCTGGGTATTTGAGGGGCCGGGAGGAGCCTATTTTCGGTGTCTCTGCAGTCCAGCGCCATCTGGCGGAGTAATACCCGATAGTAAGTACTATATCTGGAGCAGGACGTATACTGTATACTAAGAATATTCCTGTTCCAGCGACTCCGGTCCCTGCCGGTCAACAGGTTCAATTGAAGGAGATCTCATGCGAAATTGGGCGAAGGGCACTGCCTTCGAAGCATGACACCATTAGACCCACCAGTCTCAACCCCAGACGGATCGATGGCCGTTGACAAGACAGCAAGACCTGCACCTGCGGCTGTAGACCAGACACCTTCTGTTGTGGCAGAAAGACCTTTACCTGAGCGGTGTCCATAGTCATTCCCAGAAAGGATCTCACTGTTAAGGGAGTGATAAAATACTTTGGGTAATTGATTACCCAGCCTCCAGGGCTGACAAAACCGTCCAAGTATCGCTCTCGGCCTGCTGCAGGGACTGGGCCGCAATCAGCAAGTCGTCCAGATAGGGCAGCACACGAATGCCCTGATTCCTTAGGATGGCCATGATGCCGCCAAGAAAATCCCGAATGCCAGAGCCACAAACTGGTAATGTTGGTCCTCCAGAGCAAACTTCAGGAACTTCTGATGTCCCAGGAAAATCGGGATGTGCAGATAAGCATCCCTGATGTCCACCATGGTCATGAAGTTGCCGGGCCGAAGCGAGCTCACCGCCGGCCGTAAGGTTTCCATGTGAAAATGTCTGACTCTGACAAACCTGTTGAGACCCTTCAGGTCCAGTATAGGTCTTAACGTTCCATCCTTCTTGGGAACCGTGAACAGATTGGAGTAAAAACCTTGACCCTGTTCCTGAGGAACAGGGCAAATCACACCTAACCTCAGGAGGCGTTGCACGGCCATTCTCAAACCCTGTGCCTTCAATGGGTTTTGGGATATCCAAGACCGAAGAAATGTTGTGGGCGGCCTGACTGCCAGCTCTATTTTGTAACCGGAATCCACCGATCCTAGACGTGCCGTCTCCAGATATGAGCAAATAGCAGAAGTCGCCCCCCCACCCGGATGGGCGAGGGCGCCTCCTCATGCCTGAGGGGACTTGGCATGGGGCTTGGACTTTGCTCCCCAAGCGGGATTGGGTTGGCCGCGGAACCTACCTCTACCCCAGGTATCCCTGCGGCCACCTGAAAATGAAGAGCCTCTTCTTCCTCGAAAGAAGCGACAGGCAGATGAGCTCCGAAAGGGCTGAGCAGGCTTCCGTCTCTGAGGGAGTCTACCATCCTTGACAAGGAGGTCCAGACGCTCCCCGAACAACCTGTGCCCCACGAAAGGGATACTAGTAAGCGACTTTTTGGCTACGGCCTTAGCCGACCATTGCCGCAACCAGAGCGAGCGGCAAAGTGCAACAAGCAGGGCCGAAATCCTGGCACCAAGCCGGACACCATCATTCATGGCAGAAACAACAAAGGCAATGAAATCCACGCAAGCCTTGAGGTCCTTATACTCCTCCGCCTGCTTGTGAACCTTAGCGCTATCCACAAGGCGTCTCACCTTCTTTCTGATGGCCAGGGAGACAATAGCCGCGGCAAACACAAGGCGAAACACGGCACCAGCAAAGGTGAAGGCATGACAGAAAGCTTGTGGGATGGGGAGGGATATAAGGCACATCTAGCCTGCAATGTGGTTCCCCCAGTTAGGCTAACCATCAGCCTATAGCCAGCTACCCATTAAACAGGGTCTGCGGCCCAGAGCCTAGCTCTGCCAAAAACGCCTGACCCCGGCGTTCTCCCTACTGTCACAATCCCGAGTCAGCCGCGGCTGGGAGGCAAGAGTGGATCAGTGGGAATAGGGTCCCCAGCGGCCGAGGGGCTAGGAGGCCCCGCTCACCTGCCAAAATTCCAAGAGAGTATCCAAAAATCTTCAGCAGCCAGACTGCAAGATGAACACCGGGGAATGATAGAGGGACACCTGCCTTTATAGGGGGCCAGAAGGAGCGACAGCTTTTGATCTTGCAGTCGAGCGCCTCCTGGGGGCGGAATACCCACATGTCATCAATGGGACGACCTGGACTGGATATAGGGAAACACTAGTTTTAAAGTGGACCGGGGTGCCCCTGGGGAAAGGATCAAAACCCAGGATACTCAAAATAGTCAAATAGTCAAAATCCTGGGTTTTGATCCTTTCCCCAGGGGCACCTCGATTGTGTGAAACACCCCCAGATCACCGCAGCCAACTCACCTTATCCCATTCCCACAGCGCATCAAAGTGCAGTGGCTTTGACGACCGCATCCTCCGCTTCCCTGTAGCAGTGTGTGTGCGCCCGCGCCAGGCATTTGTGAATGACTGGTGCGGGCTGTAGCATCCTCAAGCAGTTCAAATGGAGGCCTGACTAAGCCCCTCAGGACCAAAGATAGGTCACAAGAGGCCCCCTACTTGCGAGGAACGGTTCTCTTCCTGCCAATAAAGAATCTATCAAACCTTCACTTCTGAGGCTCTTGTCTAGGAAGACATAAAGGGCAGAGGCCTGTGTTTTGAGCGTACTTATTGCTAGTCCCAATTCAAATCCCTCCTGTAAAAACTCCAGAATTGTGGCAGTGAGATCCTTCTTCAGACTGTTAACTTCACAGAATGACGAGAATCTTTAACAGATCTTTAATTAGCAGAAAGAAGTTGTCAACTAGACGCATTTATTTTAAAGTTTCAATAACTATGGGATAGTCAGGAAGCAGAGGATTGTCACTGGGGCAGAAACTCCAGATCTGTACTGGTCTCCACCTTTGATTCCCAAAAACCATGCTCAAGGATTGACAGTATTTCAACTTAATGATAAGTACCAAAGTAAAGGATGCTCAAGAATGTATATTCTTCTATGAAAACAATGAGACAAAGCTTTCCATACACACAGCCTTTTTATGTAGATGGCTGTTTATCTCCTACCTGTACTTTAAAAGGGTCTCCAGTGATTCTAAGCGGCTTGTCCGCGCCTGTTGGTAATGGACCATCTTGGATCATGATCATCTTAACGCCAGCCCTCTCCTGCAATGACAGGGCGTTTTTAAAAAAAGAAGCATGAAAAAAAAAAATTACATCTGCATTTTGATTTTGTAATGGTCATTTCAGTGTCATTTCAATAAATCTAGCCTTAGTTCCTGTCTGGTTGCAAAAGAGGCAAGTTAAAAGACTGTAGGCTGACTTAAACTAAGCTCATCTTACCCACAGAAACTTCATATATAATGGCACCATCACCTCTGACATGCAGCCTGTGAACCTGCCCAATTTGGGCTCCAGATACTCTTAACCAGTTTCCACTGATCAGATTGTACAAAGGAGCTGCTGTGGGCAGCAAAACGGAGTCCCAGAGCCAGGTAAATAACCAGCCACATGTGACAACCAAAAGTGTGCCTTTACTAAAAAAAAAAAAAAAAAAAAAAAAAAAAATTATACTGACCAAACTGACCACTTGACCAGCAAATCAATTTTTCAACAGCCGATAACTGGTTTTCGATGTACACCCTTTTAATGGTATACAGTCATGGCCGAAAGTGTAGGCAACCCAAAAGAATTTTCCAGAGAACAAAGTATTATTCCCAGAAAATGATTGTGACTACACGTTGCAACATGTGTATTGGACCAAAAAATTAGCCAAAAATAAAATGTTTGTACTTAAGAGAAAATGTGTGTACTCACCGGTAAATTTTCCTTTCTCGTCCTCTTCCATTCCAGGGCAACACCAGTAGCAACGCGTGGATTAATCTCAGCCTTAGGCGGGGACTGCAAGATAAAAAAAAAAAAAAAAAAAACTCCTGGCCTATATAGGGCAGGCTGTGGCAGGATATACTCAGTTAATTAAAAAGCAGTTCAGCCACAGCTTCCGGGAGGGAAGAACGCTAACCTGCGCATAATGTACGCAACAAAACTAAAATCACATAGGAGGGCATTACCCACCACCGACGCAGTCACAACACAACAGAAGGGCAGGTGTGTTGCCCTGGAATGGAAGAGGACTAGAAAGAAAATTTACCAGTGAGTACACAAATTTCCCTTTTCCCATATCTTCCATTCCGGGGCACCACCAGTAGCAACGTGTGGGACGTCCCAAAGCAGTACCCTCAATAAGGGCGGGACAGTACAAGAACAGCCAGCAGAGTCAACCTAACCAAGATCAACGGCACTGACACCCCCAGCTTACTCCCCAGAGAGGGGTTCACCACCGTCTGCAACACCTTGCGCCCCAGAGCAGCATCGGCAGATGCCCCGACATCAAGTTTGTAGAAGGGTGAAGGTGTGGAAAGACGACCAGGTCCGTCGACACCTGGTGTTTGAGCCACCAGACCCCTCCTTGGTCCTTTTGTGATCACGAACAAGACATCTGTCTTACGTACTTCTTGAGTAGCGGCCAAGTAATACTTTAATGCCCTGACCACATCGAGGTAATGCAGGAGTTGCTCCTTATGGTAGCACTATCACCTGATTAAGATAGAAGGGAGAGACCACCTTGGGCAAAAAAATCCTGATTCTCACGAAACACTGCTTTGTTTTCATGCAGCAACAAAAAGGGTTATCTGATCAAAAGCGCTGCCAGCTCCGAAACGCGACGAATGTAGGTGGCCACAAGAAAAGCCACCTTCAACATGAGCGTCAGGGAAGCCTCCGCCATGGGTTCAAAGGGGGGCCCCCTGAAGTGCTGATAGCACCAGACTGAGATCCCAGGTCAAGACTATCGAGCGCCAGAGACCGAACATGTGCAGCGCCCTGCATGAAAGTGCGGAGCAAACTTTTCTCCCAGATCGCCCTGTTGGAAAAAAACAGACAAGGCTGAGACCGGACCTTAACTGTGCTGGATGTAGGCCAACATTCAAACCTTGCTTGAGGAACTCCCAAAATGTTGGGTACCAAGAACTGCCTACTGGAGTGGCCTGTAGATTCACAAGACATGAAGGCCCTCCAAGTCCTGTAGTTAATTGTGCTCGAATCAAGGTCCGAATTACCGTGGCTGACAAACCCCTGTTCTTCAATATGCTGGTCTCAACAGCCAAGCCGCTAAAGCCAGCGCTGGAGAATTGGGGTGCCACAGAGGACCCTGTTGCAGAAGGTCTGGGCAGTTGGGGAATTGCCATGGGGGCTGACCAGATCTGCCAACTACACCCTCCTGGGCCAGTGTGGGCAATCAGCATAGGAATCCGCTCGCAGTTGACCTTCTTTAACCCTTTGAGTGCCAGCCTACCGAGATTTTTTGTCACACTCTGTTGCCAGACTACTTTTCACGTTTTTGGCCAACACGTGTTCAACCTGGATTTTTGAAGGGATTTCCAGGGATTTTCCAGGAAAATTATATATTGTTTCTTTCAGCCTGCATGTTGAAGTCTGGGCTTCAACATGATATGTCTTGTTTGGCCTTTTTTTAGTGTATTCTCAATACTTTTGGGTGAAATATGTGCAAAAAAATTTAAAAACACTATTTTTTGCAATTTGTAGTGTTTGTTAATAAAATATTATTGCGTGTGAAAGCCCTATTTCTCCCGGTTACAACGGTACCACATATGTATTGGTAGACACCCTTTCATGCCCAGGAAACTCCCCCAAACTGAAACAGCAGTTTAGGAGATTTCAGATAGGATACAACTATGCAATATGATTGCATAGTTGTAAGGGGTTAATTTAAAAAAAAAATGACCTTAAAATCCCCCCAAAAAATGACATAGGGTCCCCCTTACCCAGCATTACCGACCCGGACCAGCTATGGGGGCTTGTAGAACAGGGCGCAGGGGCCAGCGTTGGTGGCCCCTGGCCCTGCAGGCTACTAGCCCACATAGCTACTAAGTGGCCCGGGCCCTTCTGCCCCCCCCCCCCGGCCGTTGGGGAGGCAGGTAATGGGGGGGGGGGCTGGGGGTTATGTCAAGTCACCTGCTGGCCGCAGGCGGTTGCCAGCCCCAGAGCCTTGTGAACTGGTATAAGGGGTCTCATGGACCCCTTACCAGTTCACAAATAGTTAAAAGAAAAAAAAACAGACAAAATATTTTATTCTTTTTTTTACTTATACTTACCTCCCATCCAGTGTCCCGCGCCACTGCAGATGACTCACCTCACCATCCTCTTCGGCCGGTGCTGGCCCGCCCCTAGCCCCGCCCACTTGATGTCATCCCGCTCCTCGGGTTACCGGCACCCGGGCTCCGATCTGTCAGTTGTCGGTAGTGATCAGAGCAGGGAGGGTGGGAGGCAGGGAGATCAGAGCCACCCTGCCTGCCACCCTCCCTGCTCCGATCGCTACCGACAACTGACAGATCGGAGCCCGGGTGCCGGTAACCCGAGGAGCGGGATGACATCAAGTGAGCGGGGCTAGGGGCGGGCCAGCACCGGCCGAAGAGGATGGTGAGGGCCTGTTTCTGGGCCCTCACCCGAAGCGTGGACAGCCGGCGGGGGGTGGGCTATTACGGGCCCCCTCCTGAAGATCAGAGGCCAGGGGGCGGAAATCAAGGTGATTCTTGTACAGAATCGCTGACCCTTTCAAATGAGGGGTAAGGTAAGTCTATGTTTTATACTTTTTTTTATGGGGCTCTAAAGTCAGCTACGTGAGTCTCACGTAGCTGGCACTTAACGGTTGGAGAGGCAGCTACGTGAGACTCGCGTAGCTGGCACTAGAAGGGTTAACACACGACCCAGAAGTGGCGGGAATGCATAGACACTGACCAGGGAATGGGCAGCTTGTTGACCGCCACCCAGGGGGTCTCGCCCAGAAGGCCTGGAGATGGGCAGACCAATGCCGGAGAACCGGCAGAAACGTCCTCTGTTCCAACACAACGAATGAAATACTGTACTCCCGCTGGACCCAGAGACACTGAACTGTCTGGTTGTCCAGAACACCACCTTAAGCCGTCAGACTGGTCAGGATGACACACCGGACCGGCAGGAAAGACCGACCCACTGCGAGTGACTGCTGGTCCAGCAAGCATTGTCAGTCAAGATGAAGAGATGGCCCAACGACTGCATAGTCCTGCTCCGTGTCGATAGGAGCAGCATTTGTAGAGGAATGGTGTGAACTGGGCAGACGGTAGACACCATCAGGCCAAGGAGACACATGGCCTGCCTGACAGTCGAATGTTGTCACCGTTTCCTGAAGAGCCATGCACCTCTGCACTGGAAGAAGGACCCCGTGCTAGCTAAGTATCCAATGTCATACCTAAAAAGGTTGCCACCATGGAGAGAACCACCTGGGAATTGGGGTAGTTGATCACCCACCCTAAAGTTCCAGCATGGACAGGACCATCTGAACATCTGGCTCCTACAAGCAAGTCGTCCAGGTATGATTGATGTGCACACCCTGCCTCCGTAGGAGTACCATCACCACAGACAAGACATTCGTGAATGTGGGGCAGTGGACAGTCCGATGGCAGCGCCACAATGTCGGGCATCCACCGCAAAGCGTAGGTATCCAGGATCAGCCGAACGGACCTGTCCTTCAACGGGATGACGAATAATATTGAGCAGAAGCCACAGCCCCACTCTGAGGGAGACACAGGTACTACAACTCCCTGGTCTAGCAAGAGCTCTATTACACGGTTGTGAGCCACTGCCCTTTCCGCCAAAATTGTGTGGAGGCCTGGTCCCGAACTCAACCTTGTATATGGAAGAAAAAACCTCCCGGACCCAGGTGCTGGATCTGTTCCCTTCACACAGGCATGTAATACAAAAACCGTCCCCCCACCCAATCACGTGAGGGTGTCCTGTCAACCGTGAGAGGGCTTGGCTGGGGGCCTGGTTCAGGTAGCTCCTTGGGGGATCTAGGTTTCCCCCGTGGCTTTCGCTTACCCAAAAATCATTGCAACATCTGAAGTCTGTAGAACCTCCAAACTTCCAGAAAGGATGAAAATTCGGCAACCTGCACAACAAGGCCCTCCACTTTCTGTGGAAGCCTAGTCGACTTCACGCACGTGGCCTTCCAGAACAGGTAATCCAGAGGCTCACTGAAAAGACGACCTGATGAAAAGGGAAGGGAAGCACTCTCTTAGAAGCAGTGTCGGCCGACCACCTTTTCAGCCAGACCAAAGGCCCCCGGAAGAGGACAGCCCTATATGTTCAAACACAGAACATGGGGCAACCCTTTATGCTAAAATAGCAGACCTGAATGCCCAAGTCATAGTAAAAATTAATATCCCTGAGGGCTTAGACTGAAGTCTCTGGATAGTCACAAGTTACTCCTCCAGACCCTATGGGTGGACCACAACCTAATATCCTTACCCACAATATTGGAAAAATAACCTAATTAAAAAAGTATATCCACCAAGGAAAATATGATAGAAAACAGGACCTACCTGCCCACGGAAAGAGGGAAAAAACACAGCCAGTACGAGGAGCCCAGATCCAGCAAATGAAGTCTCTGATGAAGACATCCTCTCGATCGGAGGCAATGGAAGCTAGACAGAGGAGCAGGCGGGTGGCAACGGCCTGCAAGAATTGGCCCTACTAGGAGAAGGAGCCGAGCCCTCGGGTGTGTCTGCAGCAACAGCAGCTGCGGCTCCATGAACGTGCACAAGCCGCACTCCTAACCACGGCAGATTGCGGATGCAGCGTGAATACCAGAAGCCGCAACTTTCCTCCTTCCCGTTTGACATAGGACACGCCTTGCCCATCACCAGTCCATTGCCACCTCCCTTCCATGGCGCGAAATTCGAATCCTAAAAAATGCCATAGCAAACACCGACATAAAGCAAAATGTGGGAAGAAAGAGGGCAAAGGGGAACATTACCCCAGTGGTCCTCCCTGCAGGCTCACCACATAAAAACCTGCGGTTGGTTGCCCTTCAGGCCGGAAACTCCAGCTCTTGAGAGCCAGTTTAAAGTGGACCAACCCCCAGACGGATAGGTCCGATTCCCAGGCTGATCCGATCCCTCCCCGCGGGGAATCCAAAACCAGGATGCCCCGCTGTGTGAAACCCCTCAGGACGCCCAGAAACTTTACCTGTATCCTGATCCACCTGCACATGCGCGGTCTTCCTTGTCAAAGTGAAGCGCGAGATGATGCTGCCAGCGTGCTCGGAGCCGCTGTGGTAAGACATCTCATTGACGCGCATACCACAGCAGGTCCGAGCGTGCTGATTGGACGAGCGGCCACGTATGCGACGTGGGAGCGGGGTGAGGTGAGTTTTTACTCACAATCAGGGGGGTTTCACATAGCGGGGCACCCCGATCGGGGAAGTGGACCAAGACCCAGGATAGTCAAAAAACTTGGGTGTTGGTCCACTTTAAAAAAAAAACAAGGTGACATCCCGTAGTGTCCACCTGGCGCCCACCCGTAAATCACCCTGATCCACACTTTTTAACTGACTCCAGGAAGCCTATATGGATCCACCGGATCAGTGGGACCGTAAGGGCCTGGAAGACTGACTGGGTTATATCCCCTGCTTCCCGAATAAATGCCTTTATAAAAGAAAAAAACATGAAGTGAGGGAGAGGTACAACTTTCGCAGTCCAGTCCAACTGCAAGAATTAAACTGGATTGCAGAGAGCAGCCAGAAGTATATATAGACCGATTTCCTGACACCCTGGAGTGGAATATGATAGAAATAAACATTTTTAATTGCAAACATTTTCTGGTACAAATACTTCACTTTCTGGAAACATAAGGCGGCCAAGACTGCATATGTAAATTGCATTATTTGATATATCAATCTTCCTTGCACTGTTCTGCCAGTAGTTATTGGAGATTTCGGCATAGTTATTCAAAAATGTTCGACATGGATTGCAGGGACAATTTTTATTAGTAAGGTTTTATTGTATTCCCTGACTGACACCATTTTTTTTTATTTGTTAAAGCACATTTCTAATTGGCTCATTTAAATTACACTACTTGCTTACATAAAAAAAAGCTACAGCAAGTCTCCACTGACCACGATTTGTTTCTTACAAACTCTGGGTAAAAAAAAAAAATATGCATTTTATATTTATAACCTTTTCTCCATAGTAACACAAGTGTACAAAGGCGTAAGCGTCCATCAATGGCAGGAAAACAATACCTGCAGCCATTATTAAATCAGTGACATTTTGAGTACCTGTCTAATATGCATTAAAGTGTGACTCCTCGCTCTTATGATTGCTCATTACATCAAGGCAACCAGCGATTATCAGTCACTCACTTGCTTGCAACAGCATTTGTACGGCGCTTTTAAAAATGACAGTTTTTCTACTTTTAAACTAAAACAGAAAAAAACTAAAATAGGATTACAATGTTTTTATTCTTTAAAAAAGGTAGCATTTGGGGCAGAGGAGTGGGTCCTAAGACATCGATACTGTGGTACAATGCCTTCATAGTGACATTGTGAAGGGACTTGCTGTCCTCCTCTGGTGACCCCCCCCCCCCCCCCACAGCACCATAAGCGCCAGGGTCTAGCTGTCGCCCTCACCTGTGTCTGCCCCCTCCCCCGCTCTTTTTTTTCTTCCTTTTCTTCTCCTTTTTTCTCCCTTCATATATTCCTCCGCTTCTTGCATTCTCTCATATCTCCTCTACACTTACTATTGCTCAATTCCTCTATGTTCAATCCCCTTGCATTCTTCCCTCCTGATTCTATGCCCCCTACCATGTCCCACCCTAACCCCAGTTTGTGATTTAATCCCCCTCTTTCCCGTGCACTGGTCTTTCAGAAGGATGGCCTTCCCACGCCAGGTCCCCAGGACCATCGAGACTTGATGGTCCTTATCCAGAATCCACGCCCAAATGTATTACCTTTGCAGCCATAAACTACTGCCCCGCGCCCAGGGGGACTAGTACTTGCTTAATGTCTCTTATCCTGGGCACATACTCAGGCGGCGGCTCCATCTTACTTGCTACGGGCACAGAGACGACGTCATATGCACTCACATCCTGCCTCTATGTGTCGGCAGGGGTATAGGACACAAACACTGATGGTCTGCTGGGTTTTCCCCTCTTTTCTCTCCTTTTATATGGGGACATGTCTCTCATCAAGCATCCTATGGTACCATGGTGGGGCATGGGCGGAGAGGATAGGCTCTGACGTGTCATTTAGGGATGGTTGCACCGGGGCCCGTGGGGGTGAATCGTTTACACGGTCTCCTTCTGCTACTGTATTTTTGTATTTTGTGTATTATGTATGCTCTTGTATTGTGAAAACTTAATAAAAAAAAATTAAACTAAAAAAGGTAGAGTTTTAGCAGGAATTAAGTGCTAATTAGCAGCAGCCTGCACTCTTCTGAAAATTAACATACCCCAAAGAATGTTCCTCAGAGTATAATTACACGCTTATACCTGCTGCAGAGCAGAGCTATTAGCAAAATGCTATGGATGAGGGAAAAGGTGCCCAGGGAGGCACTGCCGATAATGGACCCAGGGATGGGGAGTCGCATTAACTCGTGCTGTGCAAGCGTTTTTGGCAAGTCATGGGGTAGGACCATTTTTACCTGCAGCTGTTTGATGGTTTCCCCTCCCTTGCCGATAACCAAGCCAACTTTGGACGCTGGGATGAGGATTTCTTGGATGGTGCTGTTGCCGTCCAGGTCGTTGTGGAAACCGGGACCATTCCGACAGCGATCCACAATCTGACCCAGGAGACGCTTTGCCTGCCTGTAGGACGAAAAATACAGTTTTGTGAGTACTCGCCTTTAAAACGGGTATTATGAGTGTGCCATACACTCCACTTCATGACATCTGGGTAATCTCCAGTAGAGGGCGAACTTCTGCAGAGATGAATATGCAAAAAAAGAAAGCCCCTCCCGGTCCATATATACCCGGGACCTCCCACCAATTCCCCAGTGTATAAAAGCAGTAAAGGGACCAGGAAGAACCAATTATAACCTTAACAATCAAAACCAATGGTTCACCATATAAAAGCCCCGGAAAACCTGAAAAACTTCGATCTTCATGACATGTGGGACATCCAATAGTGTCCGTCATGGGTGGGAACCAGAAACAGTAAAGAATGTACCAACTCAAACCACTGCAGCTTGCAGAACCTTGAGGCCAAAAACAGCATCCGCTAAAGCCCGCACATCAACCTTGTAAAACTTGGAAAAAGTAGGAACGGAAAACCGGAAAGTAGCAGCCTTACAAACTTGTTCAACAGAAGCCTGGTGCTGAAAAGCCCAGGATGCACAGACCGCACGAGTAGAGTGCGCAGTGACCCTAAAAGGGAGTCCTCCCCTTAGCAGAATAGGCCCCAACAATGGCCTGACGAATCCATTTACTAATTGTAGACTTAGCAGGTGCAAAACCTTTCCTGGGCCCGCAGGGCACCACGAAAAAAGCATCCGTCCTGCAGAAGGAAGAAGTAGTCACCAAATAGTACTTCACACAGCGAACAACATCCAAATTGTGCAGAACCCTCTCCTTGTCATTGTTAGGCTTAGGACACAAGGAAGGGAGAACAATATCCTGATTGAGGTGGAAAGCAGACACCACCTTAGGAAGGAAATCTGTCTTAAAACGAAAAACCACCTTATCCTGGTGTCTCTTAAAGTAAGGGGCCTGAATCGACAGAGCCGCCAACTCAGACACGACGAACAGAGGTAATAGCCACCAAGAAGTGAGAACCGAAAGAGCAATATCCTGTAGTGGCTCAAAAGGAGGACCCTGCAGAGCCGAAAGAACCAAATTCAAATCCCAAACAGGAACTACAGCCTTCCGAGGGGGCCGCACATGCGCCACCCCTTGGAAAAAGGTCTTAACCAGCGGGTGTAAAGCAAAAGACCTCTGGAAGAAAACCGACAGAGCAGAAACCTGTCCTTTCAAGGTACTAAGCTGGAAACCAAGATCCAGATTATGCTGAAGAAACTCCAAAATCCTGGGTATTGAAAAAACCCTGCAAGGCAAGGCCCTAGCCTCACACCAATCAATATAGGACCTCCAAGTCCTATAGTAAATGCCAGAAGAGGACCGCTTCCTAGCCCTAATCGGGGTCTGAACAACAGCCTCAGACAAACCTTCCTCCTTCAGGATGAAGGTTTCAGCAGCCAAGCCATCAAAGCCAGCGTTTGTAAATTGGGGTAAAGTAGATGACCCTGAGATAGCAGGTCCGGCAACAAGGGGAGCCGGTACTGGTCTACGTCATCCTTACGACGCCTGCGTACCAAACCCTTCTTGCCCACCTTGGAGCCACCAGAATTGCTGGTGCCCCCTCTAGAACCAGTTTGCGAACTACCTTGCCCAGCATGGAGACGGGTGGAAACAGGTACAGAAACCCCAACTCCTTCCAAGCCAGTGACAAGGCATCCACTACCAGAGACAGGGGATCCTGAGAAAGACACAAAGGCCGGAAGTTTGTGATTGTGCCTCGAGGCAAAGAGATCCACCTCCGGAGTCCCCCACTTGCGGCAAAGATCCAGAAAAACCTCGGGATTGAGAGACCACTCTCCGTGGCGAGAGGATCACCTGCTCAGGTAATCCGCTTCCGTGTTCTCCACTCCCGGAATGTAGACTGCCGAAAGGCAAGGAACATTGCTCTCCGCCCAGTGCAGGATCAGAGAGACTTCCCTGAGGGCACTCCTGCTGAGAGTCCCTCCTTGGTGATTTATGTAAGCTACTGCCGTTCGTTTGTCCGCACGAACCTGAACCGGAAGACCCCGTAAATGTGGGGTCAGCCGAGCCAGAACCAGTCGAATGGCTCTGAGCTCCAATACATTGATGGGGGTGTGAGCCTCCTGGGGACCCCACACCCCGCTGAACTGTTGACTCTTCCAATAACCTTCCCAGCCCGACAGGCTGGCATCCGTGGTAACCGTCTCCCAAAAAGGGATCAGAAAGACTCTGCCCTTCACCAGATTGCTCGAGTCCAGCCACCACCGAAAGGACTGCCGAACCCTGGGAGACATCCTGAAAGGTTGATCCAATGACTGGAGGGCACCTGTCCCAATACATCAATAGGTGAAGTTGAAGAGATCTCATGTGAAACTGTGCAAACGGCACCGCCTTGAAGGAGGATACCATCAAACCCACCAGTTTCATCCCGTCGGATAGAGGGACAAGGACTGTCCAGAAGAAGGCGGATCAGGCCCTGAATCCCCTGCACCTTGGACTGGGGCAGAAACTCTGGCCCGAATGGTATCCAGATTCATGCCCAGAAATGAAATCACACAAGACGGGGAGAGAGAAGACTTGGTGCGGTTGATCACTCACCCGAACCTTTCCATGGTCGACACCACCTGGTGGTTGTCCAGCTCCGCCTGACGAAGGGAAGAAGCTGATATCAACAGATCGTCCAGATAAGGCACAATGCGAATGCCCTGAGATCTGAGCAGAGCCATTATGCCCGCCAAAACCTTGGTGAAGACCCTCTGCGCCGAGGTCAGACGAAGGGAAAAGCTACAAACTGATAATGTTGATCCTCCACCGCAAAACAGAGGAATCTCTGATGTGCCTGAAAAATCGGAACATGCAGATACGCATCCTTGATGTCTATGGATGTCATAAAAATTGATAGCCGAGCTAGAGTCTCCATGCGGAACCTTTTGGCTCTGATAAATCTGTTGAGAACCTTGAGATCTAGAATGGGTCTCACCGAGCCCTCCTTTTTGGGAACCACTTCCAAGATTCAATTGTCAGTGACCTCCCGGGCCCAGACCTGGAAGAAGAGCCGCAGCCGTCCCCCCACCCTTGCGGGTGAGGGCGCCCCTTCATTGCTGAGCCGGTTTAACAGCAGGCTTGGGCTTGGAACCCCAGGCAGGCGCGCCTCTGGATGAGCCCCTGACACCTGAGAAGGCCAAACCCCTAGACGCTCTGGCCCTTCAAAAGGAAGGAGTGAACGAGCCCGCCCCCCGAAAGGGGCAGCGCTATTTCCTCCGCTGAGGTAACTTACCTCCTTTAGCAACAGCATCCAATTTAGCTCCAAACAGCCACGAACCCAAGAAGGGAAGAGCTGTGAGCGACTTCTTGGCCCCAACGTCCGCTGTCCACTGGCGGAGCCAGACCAATCTGCGCAGAGCCACCAGTAAGGCTGAAGTCCTACTACACACGACAATAGAATCTTCCATCGCAGCCATGACAAAATTCATTAACAATTCGCATTTCTTAAGGATAGCGAACTCAGCGCCCAGCTGGATCAAACTGAGCGTTATTCAGCCAGTCCCTGATAAGAGACCTGGTAGCAAGCGACACCAGGGCAGATGCACTAACAGGCCGCAGGGCCGAGCCCACGTTGGCAAATGCGTGGCACGCCATCTGATCAAGGCGCTTATCCTCGCCATCCTTAAGGGAAGTGGCGTCAGGGGTGTTCAGCACAGAAGAGTTGGTCAAACCTAAAACAGGCGCGTCGACCTCGGGAGGAGAAGACCAGCGCTTAACCTCCTCCACCGGAAAAGAATATTTCTTATCCCATCCCTGAGGCACACCAGGAAGCCGACTGGGCCTCTCCCATTCTCTAAGTATCAGCGCATCAAAATGACCCTGGGAAGGGAATTCCAGATGGGGCTTGCAGGTCCCCAAAAATTCCCCTTTCTTAAGAGGGGGCGCCTCAAGTGGTTCAATATCCAACACCTCCAATAACTAACAGTGGCCGTATCTACGGCATCCCCCAGCGCCTGCCCGACTTTGGAATTCCCAGAGTGAACATAGTCAGCCTCTGATTCCTGATACAATTCCCCCTCCTCTAATGGGGAATAATCTGACAAATCAGCGGACTCATCGTCAATATCCCACAATGGCTGGGCCGACGACAAATGTCTCTTTTTAGCATGGGCCTTCTTGCCCACCGTGCTAGCAATAATTTTCTCGATGCTGGCCAACCTAGCCCAAACAGCAGAAAGCGACTCCCCATTGGTACCAATGTCACTTGGGGTACGGATAAGGTGGGGAGGGGAAGGCGATGAAGCGGGAGGAGCCGACCCAGAAGGCTGGGTACCAGACTGCCGCGTTATGGCCTTTTGTGCGCATGGTATACAGATAAGCACATTCTCCCCCGTAAGCGATACCCCACACCCCACACATGGCCCGGATTGTTCCAGAGGGATCCCGAGCCCAGTATCCTGCGGAGCCTCCATATGGTGAATTTTTTGTGGTCAGTCGCAAGACCGCAGGGAATTACGCATAAGCAACCCGGGATTCCCCTTAAAAGTCCCGGTGGGAGGATTTTTGGGTGGACAATTTTACACTAGGGACCCCAGGACCAGGAGGGACCCCTTAATATGCACATATACAGGGCCACCTGTAACACACAAAACAAGCAACATAAGTGCAGAGCTGTGTAAAAATGGCCATAACCTTACATGTAAAAGACCACAGCATTTGATCTTGCAGCCACACAATAGGTATATATATATACCATATCCCAGGCAGACAGTGTAGTTAATGCACACACACACGCTCTAGACCAGTGGGGGCCCCCGCTAAAGAGGAGCCCCCACACACACACAAGCTAAGGAAGTGGCCATCGGGCCCTTACCACACTGATTGCTATGCGGCTTGCTCAAGAAGATGGCCCCCACGAAGCCTCATGCCTGAGGGGGGAGAGCAGGGGGAGGGCGGGCCAGCGCAGAACGTGCATTTGCCGGGGCCAGCGCAGAACGTGCATTTGCCGAGGCCACGCCCCCCTCCCAGCAACGCAGACCCCTAGAGAACGAGCAAGCAATCGTGCCAAAGATGGGGGCGGGGCTACCGCAGCCACGCCGAGAGCCCGGCCCCGCTCCTTCCCGAACGCAGCCTGAGGGGGAGAAGCTCCCCCAGGCCGCCATTAGTCCCTGGTATGCCAGTAAGGCAGTATGACACACACACACAAACACAGTAAAAGACACTCAGCACACAGGGAACAAGCTGGGGAAAACGAAATAACGGCCAGGCACGAATAGAAGGCCGGGCGCGAGGCCGGCTTACCTGTAAGTAAAGAAGTCTTCATCTACTGTCTTGTCGCCTTCTCTGCAGAGAAGGAACTGGGGAATTGGTGGGAGGTCCCGGGTATATATGGACTGGGAGGGGCTTTCTTTTTTTGCATATTTATCTCTGCAGAAGTTCGCCCTCTACTGGAGATGTCATGAAGACCGAAGTGGAGTGTATGGCACACTTAGAATATATTTAAAATGCAGACAAATAATATACATGTTAACAACTTAAAGTGGACCAACACCCAGGATTTTGACTATCCTGGGTTTTGGTCCACTTCGGTGGGGCACCCTGATCGGGGGTGCCCCGCTGTGTGAAACCCCCCAGAAACCCCCAAAAACTCACCTCTCCCAGCTCCCACGTGAACGCCGCAGCCAATCCCCACCAACGTCCAGGCGGGGGACAGGAACGTACAAGCCGCCGCCTCCTCCCGCGCGTCACTCTCGGCGCTCTCTGTGAATGGCCGGCGCGGGCACGTCTGGAGGGGCGCGCGGGAGGCGGCGGCGGCGGATCAGGTAAGGTCTTTTTGGGGTTGCTGGGGGGGTTTCACCCCGCGGGACATCCCGATCTCGGATGTCCCCCGGGGTGGGAGGTGATCGGCCCGGGAATCTTATAGATTTCCGGGCCGATCACCCCTGGGTGTTGGTCCACTTTAACCCTTTAAGTGCCAGCCTACCTTAAGATTTTGTCACCCTTTGTTGCCAGACCATTTTGCACTATTTTGCGCTCCCCATGTTCAACTGTGGTTTTTGAAGGGATTTCCAGGGATTTCCCAGGAAAGTGACATATTGTTTTTTTCCGCAGAGTCTGGGTTTTAACATGAAATGTCTTGTTTGTCATTTTTTAGGTGTATTCTCAATATTTTTGGATGAAATATGTGCAAAAAAAACCCCAAAAAACTATTTTTTATGATTTGTAGTGTTTTTTTGTAATAAAAAATGTAAGTTTCTCACTAAAATCTTATTGCGTGTGAAACACCAATTTATCCCGGTTACAGCGGTACCACATGTGTATTGGTAGACACCCTTTCCTGCCCAGGAGACTCCCACAAACTGAAACAGCGCTTTAGGAGATTTTTAGATAAAATACAACTATGCTACGCGCTAAGCGCACCTTGCAGTTTTTCAAGAAAAACAACCCTTTACATTTGAAATACCCCCGACAAACTATATATTCTCTGGAAGTACACACCTCAAGCTTTCTAGACGTACCAGGTTTGTTGACATGGGTGCAGTTTTCTGGCGTTAACCCCTCAATATATTCTTTGGTTGCACAGGGTTTCCCTAAAAAAGAATAAAAATGCAGAATCAAACCCACATTTTCCTAAAAAAAACTATATGGAAACGAGAAAATCTGAAAAAGCAACATGCCCCGAACAGAACAATACCCAGCATGCATAGGTCCTGTCAAGGGAAGAGTTGCCAAACACACCAAAGTAAAGCATGTGCGTAACAGCAATTTTACTTCAAAATTTCAGCTCTGCAGACAATGTGCGCACCTTGTGCTTTTTCTACCAAAACAACCCTTTACATTTGGAATATCCCCCATAAACCATATATTCCCGGAAATTACACATTTTAAGCTTTCTAAGCGTACCCAGCTTGTTGTCGTGGGCTCATCTTTCTGGAAGTAATCCCTTGAAGAATTCTTAGGTTGCACAGGGTTTCACAAGAAAATGTATAAAAAAGCCGAATAAAAAACACCTTTTCCTAAAATATCAATATGCAAATAAGAAAAAACAAGCTAAATCTGAAAGCGCAAGGTCTCCCGAGCAGAACAATACCGAACATGCATAGGTACTATTAACCCTTTTAATTGCCAGCCTACTTGAACTTTTGTCACCCTCTGTTGGTCATTTTTCCCCATTTTGCGCCATGTTTAACCGTGATTTTTGCCGGAATTTCCTGGAAAATATATATATATATATTTTTGCAGCAGAGTTTAGGCTTTAACATTAAATGTCTTGTTTGTAATTTTTCTGCTGTTTTTTAAATATTTTTGCGTAAAAAAAACAAAAAAAATAAATAAAATAATATTTTTTAAACAATTGTCTCCTTTATTTTAAATAAAACATTTGTTTTAGTAATGAAAACCATATTGCATGTGATAGCCCCATTTCTCCCGATTACAACGGTACCACATATGTATCGATAGCCCCCCATTCCTGCCCAGGAGACCCCCCCAAACTGAAAATAGCACTTTATAACATTTAAAAACAAAATACTACTATCCACACTATAAACGCAAGGGGTTAATTTAAAAAGAAAATGACATAGGGACCCCCCTCCCGGGGGGGGGGGGGGGACCCCGTTTTTTTGGGAATTTTAAGGGTTAGGGTTAGGCTAAGCCTAACCCTAACCCTTAAAATTAAAGAAAAAGTGACGTAGGATCCCCCCTCCCAGGGGACCCCATTTTTGGGGAGGAATTTTAAAGTGGACCAACACCCAGGATTTTGACTATCCTGGGTCTTGGTCCACTTCGGTGGGGCACCCCCGATCGGGGTGCCCCGCTGTGTGAAACCCCCCCTAACCCCCCGAAAAACTCACCTCTCCCCGCTCCCAGCGCCGACGTACAAGCGAGGATCAGGAACGTCTAAGCGGCTGCCGCCGCGGCCGCCTCCCTCGCGTCACTTTTGACGCCCGCGCCGGCCATTCGCAGACGGCCGGCGCGGGCGCGCGCACGCCTACAGGGGCGCGAGGGAGGCGGTGGCGGCCGGCCGTCGCCGAAGATAAGGTAAGGAGTTTGGGGGGGTTTCACCCCGCGGGACATCCCGATCTCGGATGTCCCGCGGTGAGGGGGGTGATCGGCCCGGGAATCTTATAGATTCCCGGGCCGATCACCCGTGGGTGTTGGTCCACTTTAAGGGTTAGCGTTAACCTAACCCTAACCCTTAAAGTGGACCAACACCCAGGATTTTCACTATCCTGGGTTTTGTTCCACTTCCGCGGGGGTGCCCCGATGCGTGAAACCCCCGAGAAAGGTATAAAAAAACTCACCTCACCCCGCTCCTACGGCGCATGCGCGAGCGCTCGTACAATCAGAGCGCTCAGAGCTGTGGTATGCACGGACAAGGGACAGACAACCACAGCAGCTCCGAGCACGCTGGCAGCCGCATCTCGCGCTTCCCTCTAACACGGAGCGTGCCCGCGCCGGCCATTCACAAACGGCCGCCCTGCTAGAGAGAAGCGCGAGAGGCGGCGGAGGCCCCCGAATGCACCGTTGGAACGGGGATAAGGTAAGGCGAATGGGGCGTCCTGGGGGGTTTTACACAGCGGGGCATCCCGATTTCGGATGCCCCGCGGTAAGGGATCTGATCGGCCCTGGAATCTTATAGATTCCCGTGCCGATCAGCCTGGGTGTTGGTCCACTTTAAAAAAAAAAAAGAAAGACGTAGCATCCCCCCTCCCGGGAAGGGGGGGGGAACCCATTTTTTGGCAGAATTTTAAGGGTTAGGCTAACCCTAACCCTTAAATTTTTTTTAAAAAATGAAGTAGGGTCCCCCCCCCCTCGGGAGGGGGGACCCTACGTCATTTATAAAAAAAAAATTAAGGGTTAGGGTTAGGCTAACCCTAACCCTTAAAATTAAAAAAAAAATGACGTAGGGTCCCCCCTCCCAGGGGGGGGGGGACCTCATTTTTTTTTTGAATTTTAAGGGTTAGGGTTAGGCTAACCCTAACCCTAACCCTTAAAATTAAAAAAAAAAAATGACGTAGGGTCCCCCCTACCCGTCATAACCAGCCCGGGACCAGCTATGGGGGCTTGTAGGCACAGAGTGGGGGGGCCAGCTTTTGTGGCCCCCCACCCTGCAGCCTACGAGCCCACATACCCTATGTGGGCCCGGGCTCTTCTGCCCCCCCCTGGGCTTTGGGGAGGCAGGTAATAGGGGATGCCTCGTGAACTGGTATAAGGGGTCTCATGGACCCCTTACCAGTTCACAAGGGGTTAACAGTAAAAATAAACACACTGACACTTTAATAAAAAATTTTATTAAAAAATAAAAACTTTTTTTTTACTTTACTTACCTCCGATCGTCAGCTCCTTTGTCCCTCGATGTGATGACAGATGCGATCATGCTGGCTGCAGTAGCAGAGGGGCAGGTGATGATCTGATCACCTGCCCCTCTGCTCCTGTGGCCAGCATGATCGCATCTGAAAGAACAACAGCCGGGAGCCAGGACGGCACCCGGCGAGTGACGTCACAAAGGGGGCGGGGCTTCGAGCCGGGATCGTGATAGGCCCCGCCCCCAAAGGGGCGGAGCTTGAGCGGGAGACGCGATAAGCCCCGCCCCCAAAGGGGCGGGGCTTATCACAAGATGGCGGCGCCCGTCGGAGCAGGAGGGGGGAGAGCCCTTTCAGGCTCTCCCCTGAAGCTGAAGAGCCAGGGGGGGGCGATCGGAGGCCCCCCCAGTGCAGAAGAGACCTGTCGGGAGGCAGCGCGACCTAAGGTAAGTGAATGTCATTTTTTTTTTTTTTTTTTTTTCACAGATAGCAGCTGCTGCTGCCGAAGCGGGGGGGGGGGGGGCACTATTCCGGGGGCTCTCCTGGAGCCATCCGAGACCCCACGGGGGATCGGATGGCACCAAATTAAAGAGGAGACCCGGCCGGATCTAACGAGGGGTCAGGTGAGTATTTTTCTTTTTTTTTTTGCCCACTAGCAGGGGTAGATGCCAGGCACGTGAATTTTACGTGGCTGGCACTTAAGTCCAGGAGAAGCAACCACGTAAAATTTACGTGGCTGGCATTTAAAGGGTTAAGATAAGGACACTAACCAGTTTACTTTACTTCCCTAATTTGGGATGTTGCTCAGCGCGATAACCCCCAGGCCACTGCATACTTTGCTCCGGGATCCAAGGTGCATCTCTGCAGTGGCCTCTCTGCTCTGCATACCCGGCGCAGGCTTTGATTCAGAGGATGCAGGGATGATGTGGCCTGGCAATTGAGGGGACACAAAGCGAGGCAAGTATACAGCAGGCCAGGGGGGATCCGCTGTGGGATCCCCAAGGATGGGTTAACCCTAGTCTAGGACTAGAACCCGGCCCAGACTAGTCTTTTAGGTTTAGTCCCAGTGGGCCCCACCGGAACTCTGAGAACCGGTATTGTGAGGGGAAAGTGGGTTGGTGCCCACAGGTCCCATGGGCAGTCTTGATTGCTGAGCCCAGATAACTCCAGGGGCCCCAGCACTTTAAAAATACAATTCTGTGCTTACTCACCTGTAGAATTGTTATTATGAGTATACAGTACGTCCTGCTCCAGATAAGAACCATTATACTTAGGTATTACTCCGCCAGATGGCGCTGGACTGCAGAGACCGCGAAATTGGCTCCTCCCGGCCCCTCAAATACCCAGGACCTCCCACAAATCCCCAGCATTGAAAAGCAGTTAACGAGAAGCCGGGAGAAAGATAACAGAACCAACTAGTAACTATAACAATGACAACAATCCCCAAGGATAATGGAAACCAAGGGTGGGGTGGAGCATGACGTACTGTAGACTCATAACAATTCTACAGGTGAGTAATCACAGAATATACTCAGGATACTTTGAAGCTTGAGTGCACGTCCTCTCTGGGTGTCGGCGTGGTGAGAGCTACTATCTGACATGACAGCTGTACTTGAATTGTGCTTGTTTTAATTGAATATTTTGTGAGTGCAAATTTTACTTATTAAAATTTAGATATTTTTAGACAATCTGCACTATATATCTTCTTAATTTTTCTCCACATGGTCAATTAAATTTGAGCCACTTTTGATCTATTGATGTGGAGTTTCCATCCTTGAATATGATTCTGGAGTAGGATTTGAATGATCTCTGGCTTTTGATCATTGATCAAAATCTGATCGCTCTGAAGATTATATTGAGGATCAAAAGAAGAATCCAGAGAAGACCGGGATTCAATTGAGAGATCATACCTTTCTGCTGTTTTATACTAGTTGTCCGGTAAGAGGCTTGATTGACCGGTGGTGGATTGCCCTGTGTGCTAACACGTGTGGATTGAAGTACATCACGGTGGATTATTGAGAGCTCTGTGTAATCATATGTTTATGTGACATTTGTGAAATTTCCTATGCAAGGACTGGAACCTTACATCTCGCACGTTGAGCTCCGCCTTTCTTAATAGATTGGAATAGATTGGACTATTTTATTGTAGTTGTGAGCAGCGCGGTATTACAACCTATTCTTTCTGAATCACAGAATTGTATTATTCTTAGTATACAGTATGTCCTGCTCCAGATAAGAATCATTACACTTGGGACATCCAATAGCAGTGTCCATAAAGTAGGGTGGGATCCCCAAAGGTAACAGACAGGTCAGACCACTGCCTCCTGCAGAACCTTGCGGCCAAAAGCATCATCAGCTGAGGCCCTAACATCCACCTTGTAATACTTTGAAAAGGTATGAACAGAAGACCAAGTAGCGGTCTTGCAAACTTGTTCAACAGAAGCCAGGTGCTGAAAAGCCCAAGAGGCACCAATAGCATGAGTGGAATGGGCAGTAAGGTGGAAGGGAGGATTCTTCCCCTTAGCAGAGTAGGCCTGAATCACAGCCTGACGGATCCATTTGCTGATAGTAGATTTAGCAGGAGCCAAACCCTTCCTAGGACCAGAAGGGACCACAAAAAGAGCTTCAGTTTTTCTGAAAGGTGCAGTAGCCACCAGATAGTACTTCAGACACCTAACCAAATCCAAGGAATGCAAAACCCTCTCCTTAGCGTTACTAGGGTTAGGGCACAAGGAAGGAAGAACAATGTCCTGATTTAGATGAAGGGCAGACACAACCTTAGGCAGAAATTCTGGCTTGAAGCGAAAAACCACCTTGTCCTGGTGTCTCTCAAAGTAGGGGGGGCTGGATGGAAAGCACCACCAACTCAGAAACACAGAAGTGATAGCCACCAAAAAGACAACCTTGAGAGTAAGAATGGCCAAGGCAGCCTCCTGCACAGGTTCAAAAGGAGCACCCTGCAAGACAGACAAGACCAAGTTCAAATCCCAAACAGGCAACATAGGCTTACGTGGGGGACGCACATGAGTAACCCCCTGGAAAAAAGTCCTGATCAGAGAATGCTGGGCAAAGGAAACAGCCAGGGCAGAGACATGGCCCTTCAGAGTACTGAGTTGAAGTCCCAGCTCCAACCCATGCTGTAGGAACTCCAGGATCCTGGGAATAGAGAACACGCGACAGGGGAGAGACCTAGACTCACACCAGTCAATGTAGGCACGCCAAACCCTATAGTAAATAGAAGAGGAAGACTTCTTCCTAGCCTTTATCATGGTATCAACAACAGAGGCAGACAGCCCCTTTTCCATCAAGATGGAGGTTTCAGCAGCCAGGCCGTCAAAGCCAGAGTTTGTAAATTGGGATGGCGTAAATGACCCTGAGTGAGCAGGTCTGGAACCCTGGGCAGAGCGTACTGATCTACTGCCAGCTGCACCACGTCTGCGAACCACAATCTTCTTGGTCACCTGGGGGCCACCAGGATTGCTGGCACCCCCTCCTGAGCCATCTTGCGCAGAACCCTGCCCAACAGGGGGAATGGAGGAAAGACATACAGGAGCTGAAAGTCATGCCATGACATTGCTAGGGCATCCGTGGCCAAGGCCAGAGGATCCTGGGACAGGGAGACAAAGGCCGGGAGCTTGCGATTGTGACGGGACGCAAACAGATACACATCTGGTTGGCCCCAACGGTGACACAGAGATTGAAACACCCTGTCGCAGAGGGACCATTCACCCAGGCGAGAGGTCCCCCTGCTCAGAGAGTCTGCCTGCAGAATCTCCACCCCCGGAATGTACACAGCTGATATGCAGGGAACATTGTCCTCCGCCCAGACCAGGATCAGAGACACTTCCTTGAAGGCCCCCTTGCTTCGGGTCCCTCCCCGATTATTGATGTATGCAACCGCCGTCTGGTTGTCCGAGCGTACCTGAACAGGCCGGCCCCGAAGGTGTTGGGTCAAGTGAGCCAGAACCAACCTGACCGCCCTCAATTCCAGGATGTTGATAGGTGTGTGGGCCTCCTGAGGGCCCCACCACCCTTGGAACTGCAGGGACTTCCAGAAGCCCCCCCCAACCTGTCAGACTGGCATCAGTGGTGACCATCTCCCAGCAGGGGGCCAGAAAGGATCTGCCCACCAACAGGTTCCTGGAATCCAGCCACCACGAGAGGGACCGCCTGACTAGGGGGGACAGAACAAGGACCTGGTCCAGGGACGCAGGATCCTTGTCCCATACTGACAAGAGGTGGAGTTGCAGAGGCCTCATGTGAAACTGGGCATAAGGGACCGCCTCGGAGCACGACACCATCAGGCCCACCAGCTGCATTCCCTGCCTGATGGAGGGATTAGGGCAAAATAACTGAACCTGCACTAGCAGACTGTCCATCTGCTGAGGAAGAAAAATCCTTGCCTGAACTGTATCCAGATTCATTCCCAGGAAGGGTGTCACCAAGGAGGGAGACATGGAGGATTTGGGATGGTTGATCACCCAGCCAAATGGCTCCTGAGTGGACACTACTAGCTGAGTATCCAGCTCTGCCTGTTGGAGGGACTGAGAAGTGATGAGAATGTAGTCCAAATAGGGCAGCACATGAATGCCCTGAGACCTGAGCAGAGACATCACTCCTGCCAGCACCTTGGTGAACACTCTGGGAGCTGAAGTGAGACCGAAGGGCAATGCCACAAATTGGTAGTGCTGATCCTCCAGAGCGAACCTGAGTAATCTTTTATGACCTGGAAAAACAGGAATATGAAGGTAAGCATCCTTGATGTCCACAGAGGTCATGAAGTCCCCTGGACGCAGGGAACTGATGGCAGAGCGCAAAGTTTCCATGCGAAAGCGCCTGCTCCTGACAAATTTGTTGAGGATCTTCAAGTCCAGGATGGGCCTGACCCATCTCTTTTGGGCATGGTGAAAAGGTTGGAATAGAAACCCTTGCCCCTTTCTCATAAGGGGACCTGACAGATGACCCCCAGCTCCAGAAGGCTTTGCACCATCAGAATTAGAGCCTGAGCTGACACAGGGTCCTGAGACATCCGGGATCTGAAGAATCTTGGGGGCGGCCAGGCAGCAAACTATCTTGTAACCGGAGGACACTACCTCCTGAATTCACCGGTCTGAGACATTAATTGGAGAAAAAATTTGATAAGCAGAAAAAACATCAAGCAAAAAAAATGTTTGAATGTCTATCCGCTTGTCATCAGGCGCGCTCCTTGTGTGGGATACTCAGGCGGATATCAGGATAAAAGACATAAATTGATCTTATCCTTTTATTTTAGATCAATAATTTTGTATCCCTTTTATATTACTGCAATTACATGATATTATAAATCAACTCTTGCAGTTGGTGTGTTTTTATCTTAAATAGCCTCTAGCTTTTTCTACATAACCAACATACGTGAATGTGAGTAAAGAAAGCCACTTACCGGCCAGGCCCGGTGGTTAAAACCTGACCTGGGCCCCTTTTAATAAAGATCTCCAAATATCTCGTTTGATAGATTCTTCCAAAAAAGCTCTTTATTAGTAGAATAGATAAAATTCCATCATAGAGTGAAACAAAGATCACAGGTGAGCGAGGCAGCTGGCTCTCTGAACGCCACACTGCTTCGCCTCAACTGGATGTCCGTTTACAGCATGTAAAAAAACAGTTCGGCTGTGTATTCAGTCCCGTTGTCCTAAACAGTATTCTGTTACCACAATAAAGTCCTCTGCTGTCCCTTATAGTTGCGTTGGTGGCAGGGCTCAAATGCCGGCAATTAGATGTACTGTGCCTGTCGAAGTTTTCAAGCCTCCAGACGTGAGCAAAATGCTGAAGCCGTCCCCCCACCCGGATGGGTGAGGGCGCCCCTTCATGCCTGAGGGGGCTTGGGAGAAGACTTAGGCTTGGAGCCCCAGGATGAGCCAGGGCGTCCACGTCCTCTGCCCCTACCCCAGAAATCTCCTCGGGCCCCGGTAAGGGAGTCCCCCCTCCCCTGTCTGGCTCCACGGTAGGGGAAAGAAAAGGAGACCTGTACCCGAAAGGGCAGAGACTCCTGCCTGCACTGGGATAACCTGCCCCGTTAGCAAACCGGTCCAGGCGGTCCCCAAACAGGCGTAGTCCTTTGAAGGGAAAACCAGTGAGAGCTTTCTTGGCAGCGTTTTCAGCAGCCCACTGGCGCAGCCAACCTGAGCGGCGTATAGCCACCACAAGGGCAGAGGCTCTGCCACACATCCTAATGGTATCATCCAAGGCAGAGAGGATATAAGTCACAAAAACCTCACAACGAGAGAGTGTATTAAACTCCTCACTAGACACACCAGGAGCACCATCTAGGACACTTCTAATGAGGGTCCTAATAGCCACAGCCGTAATTGGCAGAGGCACAGACCGGGCGCAGCGCAGTCCCCACACAGACAAAGGCATGGGTCGCCAGCTGATCAATACGCCGGTCCTCACCATCCCGCAGCGTAGTAGAGTCAGGGGAATGCATGACCGAGGTGTTAGATAACCCTAGGACCCGGGCATCCACCTCTGGAGGGGATGACCAACGCTT
The DNA here is from genome assembly GCA_027917425.1 of Gastrophryne carolinensis. NCBI lineage: Eukaryota > Metazoa > Chordata > Amphibia > Anura > Microhylidae > Gastrophryne > Gastrophryne carolinensis. The sequence continues at coordinate 201,596,442 of CM051235.1, forward strand.
CACCACATCAGCAGGAAAGGGATACCGCTTATCCCAACTCTTAGAAACTCCGGGAAGCCTGCTGGGACGCTCCCATTCCTTGAGCACGAGATTAAAATGGGCTTGCCCAGGAAACTCTAAACGTGGCTTAGCAGTATGAAACAATTCCCCCTGCTGCCTGGGGGCCGCAACTGGGGGAGAGATAGACAGTACCTCAAAAATCTGAGCCAACAGCCTATCAGTATCATCTGGGGCCCAGGGGTCAGAGCCAGAATCATCATGACCCCTGGGCCTCTCATCAGATGACTCGGAGTCAGAGAATAACTCCCCTTCTTCCAAAGGGGTATAACCAGACAGTTCCAAGAACTCATCAGCCTCCATGGAGAAGAGAGTGACATCAGGCGTCAAGTGCCGCTTCTTAGCAGAGGCCTTACGCGCCAAGGTATTAGCAAGCAACTTCTCAACACTAGCCAGTCTGGAAGAGACATCAAGCTGAGAATCCCCACTGGTATGCAACTCAATGGAAGTCAAATTTAAGCTTGAGGGAGTAGGTGACGCCATACGTGGCGCAGGCCCAGCTACTGGTAAACCAGGCTGCAGCGCAAGCACCTGCTGGGCTCAAGGTACATAGACCCCGCACATTGTCAGCACTAGCAGGGGACACCCCACAAGCTACACACAGCCGGGCTTGTCCCGAAGGAACCCCAAGCACATTATCCTGAGACGCCTCCATATGGTGATTATAGCGGCGCAATAGGCCAATAGGGATTCACGCTATAAAAGCAACCCGGGATGCCCCAATAGCCCGCTAGGGAAGTGGGAGTAATTTACACACTAGGCCTCACAAGTTTAATAACTAAATAGAGGGAGTAGGGCCGGGAGAAACCAATAGAGTTCGACCCGTCTGAAAGACATAAGAGAAGAGAACACCATAAGTGACATGTATAATGACATAGGGTAAATAAAGCCACCCGCGAGGGCACTCACAAACAGTGGTAGGTAGATGCCCGCCACGCAGTAGCCAAATCCAGAAAAAAATGGCACCGTGTATACCTCGAGGGGCGGGCCGCGGAGACAGTGACGCGGAACGCGCCATCCATGGGCCCCGCCCCCCCGAAGAGCGCGAAGCAGCACACGTGACAAGCAGCCAATAACAGCGCACCAGCGCCTGAGGCAATGCCGCCACCAACCGGAACACAGTGGAAGCGTGCGGCGGCGGCATACTCAAAAATGCAACCAAGTCAGTGCAGAGACTGACACCAACCAGAAGCACATAATACAGTGAAAGCACCAAGGCATATACACACCCCCCCCCCCCCCCCCCCCGAGAGCTACAAGGGAGAGCGAGGGAGGGCAGCAGCCACTTAACATAGGGCCCACCAATATTGGCAAGGGGCAATAGGGCGGGAGGGGCATCCCACAGAGGCTCACCATATGCCTATACCTCCTACCCTTTGGTGGGGGATTGCGGTGGAGCAGCGCTCCTAAGCACCTGACAGCGGTGCTGCCTACCATCACCTGGACCAGAGCAGCCAAGGCTGGGAGGCACATTAAAAATGGAACGGGTGGGAATAGTCCTACAGGGCCGCAGGCTAATAGCCCCGCTCACCTGCAAGAAGAGAGCCATCTTCTTGTCCATCCCCCCTCCCCATCCCATATAGGTAATGTGGCATTCATCCCCCCCTCCCCATCCCATATAGGTAATGTGGCATTTCCATCCCCCCTCCCCATCCCATATAGGTAGTGTGGCATTCATCCCCCCCTCCCCATCCCATATAGGTAGTGTGGCATTTCCATCCCCCCTCCCATTCCCCATAGGCAAAAGTAAAAAGTGAGAAAAAAAAAGTAAACTTACCTTTCAATCCTCCCCGCTGTCCTCACCGTCTTCACACAGACACACTGGCTTGGAATAGCGGTGGGCGTGGCAGCCGCTCGTGTCGGCCACGCCCACCGCTGTTTAAGTCCGGGTGTCTCTGTCTGCTGGCACCGTGGAGAGGTGGCAGGGACAGTGCGAGTGTCAGGGAGCAGCTGTCCCCGCCGCTTGCACTGTCCCTGCCACCTCTCCACGGTGCCAGCAGACAGAGACACCCGGACTCGAGCGTCGGCCACGCCCACCGCTATACCAAGCCGAGTGTTCACTGATGCTGGCGCTGCAGAGAGGAGGCGATGGAGCAGCTGTATCTGCCACCTCCTCCGCAGCGCGAGAAGGCGGCAGACACAGCAGCCCCCATCGCTTCCTCTCTGCGGCGCCAGCATAGAGTGAACACTCGCCTTGGTATAGAGGCCACGCCCACCACTGTAACAGGCTGGGTGTCTGGCTCTGCAGAGAAGGCTGCCTCCGCGGCTTCCGGGACAGCACGAGCGATGGAAATGCGAGTTAACTTTCTGCTTTTTATTTACTTTTTTTCCCACCTTCGCCCGATAAGACACATGGATAGTTTCCCACAACTTTTTGGGAAAAATAAGTGCGTCTTATAGGGCAAAAAATACGGTATCTGAATTACAGCATCCCCTGCAGCCTCTTCTACAGGAAGCAAGGAGAGGCAGTTCCATGGCCACTCAGGCACTCCATTCACCAAGACATGACATGTCATAGCAGTGTTCTGTCCACACTGACTGCTGCCAGACGACCACTGGGGATATGCCTAGATCTTTAGGCCTTTTAAAGCAATCCTCAAGTCCAAAAATACTAACAGAAAGGGAGGTAAATGGGCTACAATGCTCACCTGCTTCTGGGGCTAAAATCTATGGCAAAAAGCTGCAGAGAAGAGGCCTCCCAGCTTCCTCCGGTTCACTAGGTGTGATGAGAGGAGGAAGCAGGGCTGCAGATCCTTCGTTTTCAGAATTAATGATCACTTTAAAGTATAGCAGATACGGACCAGATTCCATAGCCTGCAGGGGACCAATGGCAAGTAGAGCAGTTATTTCTAGTATGCCCAAACAGGGCCTTTAAATTAAAAATATTACAAAGGGAAAACCAAGACAGACCGTGTAATACACATGTAATACTGTGGGACATAACTGGGTTAAATGCTTCAAAAGAGACCCCCTCCTTACCACTGCAGCACTATGTCCGCACGCACAAAGTGCAGATAGTAATGCGTGATAAAAGAAAAAATCCCAAACAAAGCAAAAACTCCAGCACTTGCTGTGTAATGTGCACTTGCCAATAACACTTATTCCAGATCAGCAGTCACAGCAACCCGGCATGAACGAGGGGGCTTGTGAAACGCCCCTAAAACTCCCAAGACTTGCTGGGGTGCAGGAAAACCAGTTATCTTTTCCAGGAGCCAGGGAGGAGAAAGATAGCCGTCTAGCGCCAGTGCTGCGCTAAGAGCCTGTGATGGGTAGCAAGGCAGAGGGAGAAAATGTATACAGCACCACCTCTGCCTGCTGTGACACCTTTAAAGACTTTTGTATTCACTCGCCAAGCGAAAACGTGCAGCAATTGTGGGGAGGGGAGATTGTAGCTTTTGGGGAATAGGAAAGGAGGGGAGTGTGGAGGAAAATTGGCATGGGATTATACTTTACCGCCTGGAAAATTGACTCAAACCCACCAACATCAAGTACTGCGTTCACTGCATACCACCGCATGGGTTTGCTTCTGAGCCCATCCCAAAAAGCACCTTTGTTCCAGTTATCTTGAGATTGCAGTGGTAGACTGCGTTATTTTTTTTTTGGGGGGGGGGGGGGGGGGGGCTGGGCTGTCAGGCCAATTAGAGATGCATATTTGCCATAATACCACAATGCCACATCTCATGCACTTGCCGACTATGGTCCTGCTGGCAAACAATAGAGTACTACCTTGCTGTTTTTCCTACCAAACAGGGATACATATCTGCCTTTCATTATTTAAAATGGCAGGTTTAAATAGAAAAAAATACAATTCTGTGAAATACTCACCTGTAGAATTGGTATTATACGTATACAGTACGTCCTGCTCCAGATATAATACTTACAATTGGGTTATCCTCCGCCAGAGGGCGCTGTGCACTGCAGACATGCAAAAACAGGCTCCTCCCGGCCCTTCATATACCCAGGGACCTGCCACAAATCCCCAGCATTGAAAAGCAGTGAACCAGAAGCCGGGAGAATTCAACCACCAAAAACAACTGGTAATGATAACAACAATCACCATAGAGGGGATCCAGAATAATGCAAAAACCACGGTGGGGTGGAGCAGGACATACTGTATACGTATAATACCAATTCTACAGGTGAGTATTTCACAGAATTGTATTATTCTAAGTATACAGTACGTCCTGCTCCAGATATAATACTTACAATTGGGACATCCAATAGCAGTGTCCATAGAACAGGGTGGGATCCCCAACAAAAAAGGCAACAGCAGACAGTTGAAAGCACTGTCACCTGCAATACCTTGCTACCAAGAGTGACACGAGCAAAGGCTCCAACTCAACATCAAAACAACCCTTGAAAGGGTACAAACAAGAAACCAAGTAGTGTTCAAGCAAACCTGTTCAACAAGACCTGGTGCTGAAAGGCCCAAAGATACCAAGGCACCAGCGTAATCAGAATAGAGTGAGAAGAACTCTTCCCCTTAAGGAATAGGCTTGAGTAAAGGCCTAACACGAGCAAAAGTAGCCCAGGAAGAAGCCAAGCCTTCCCCAGGACCAGAAGGGACATCTTATACATGTAAAGGCCAGGCCCACGGCCGCCTAACTCCTAGAGGCAGACGAGATCAGGCACAACCAGATGTAGGTGCCCACAACCCCGAGGACCATCAGTCCCCTAAGGGGACAATCCGGGAAAAAAATTCCAGCACCTATTGAGGGAAAATAGATTCCCTTGCCTCAGCATTACAAGGAATAAATCCCAGAAGAAGGATAATGTCTTAATACCTGAGCCTAAGACACCACCTTAGGCAGAATAACCGGCGTAAGGCGGAACGCCACCTCATCTCGGTGAAGATACAGTAAAGAAAATGAGGGCTAGCTAAACAGATCCGCCCGCTCAGGCGCACGGCCGACTGAGGTAACAGCCCCAGAAGGGCAACCTTGTGGATAAGAATAGTCAGACAGCATCCGGAATAGAGCCAAAGGGGAACACCCCGCAAGGCAAACCGAATAGAAATCAATCCCAACAGGGACCCTAGAACTACGTGGGGGATGTCACTGAGCAACCCCTGAAAAAAAAGTCAACCCAGGTAAGGAACTGAGTAAAGACTTCTGCAGAAGACAGACAGGGCAGAGCCTGAACCACCAGGGCACCGAGTAGAAAAGCCAACTCCAACCCATGCTGTAATAACTATATAACCCTGGGAACAGAGCTCGCCCACAGGGGAGAGACCAAAAACACACCCCAATCAATATGGGTAAAAATACCCCACAGTAGACGGAAGAAGAGGCAGAAGAAGCCAACTCCTAGGCTTCCAGAAGTCAGACACCCAGAAGGTACACCCACTTCCATCAAGGTGGATGAATCAACCGTCAGACCATCCAGACCAGAGTCTGTAGATAGGGGTGAAATAGAAAAGGGGGGCCTGAGTGAGCAGGCCAGCACTCCTGACAGGACGTACAGGTCCGCTGTCCACATAACCACATCTGCAACCACACTCCACTAGGCCACCCAAGGGCCGCCAGTATCACTGGTTCCCCCTTCCAGAGCAAACTTGCACAGAACCCTGTCCAGCAGGGTGAATGAAGATAAGACATATAGAAACAGAATGTCCAGCATAAAGTCACGAAGCCTCATGACCAAGGACAGAACAATCTGGGACAGGGAAACAAGGGCCTAGGACCCATGATAGTGACGGGCCCAGAAACATCCACACTAGACGGATCACATGGAGACACAAGAATTAGCACATCCTGTCGCAGAAGGACATCCACCGGAGCGAATATCGCAGATATGCAGGGAAAGCTGTCCTCCACCCAGATCAGGATCAGATACCTTCCTGGGGGATCATCCTGCTTCCAAGTCCACACAGATAATGAATACAGGCCACTGTCGTCAGACAGACCAAGGGGCTCAAATAGACCGATCACGCAAGGGAGAAGTCCAGCGATATAGAGCCAACCTGAAGGCCTACCGCTTCCAATTAGACAGGTGGAATGACCCCTAAAGGTCCCACCTCCCCCGGAATCACAGGGGAATTTAGGAGAAAAAAGCCCCCCCTCCGTCGACCTGATAGATTTGGTATCCAACTGCAGGAAGACACAAGGAAGGGGGCGCCCCGACTGGTAACCCTAGTACCACAGTCTCAAGGGTAACCATCGTACCAAGGTGGAAGGGTACACAGACCCAGCTCCAGGGAAGCTAGAACCCAGTCCAGCATTTACAATATGAGTAGCAGAAGAGCCCAAGGGCTCCGAGCATAAGGGGCAACCTTTGAACAGCCACCAACAAGCCCACCAGCTGCAATCCAGCCTGGTGAAGAGACGGGAACAGCAAGAGGGACCGAGCCTATGCAAACAGATTGTCAATTTATAGTCAAGGAAGCAGGTTCCCGTATGAACCGAATCCAAGTTCAACCCTAGGAATGGAGATACCACTAAGGGGAAAAAGAGGAATTGAGGTGATTGAGCACCCATCCAAAGACTCCCAAAGGACACCACCAACCGAGTAACAAGCTCGGCCTGACGCGGGGATTGGGAAGCAAAGAGGGACGGCCAGGCAGTTCCTCGTGCGGATGCCCCCTTGGTCTCAGTAGAGATATCACCCCTGTCATCGCCTAGGCGATCACTCAGGGAGCAGAACCAAGGCCAGATAAGGCCACAATCAGCAGTGTTGGAGCGCCAACACTAACCTGTAAGGCCCTTGGTGCCCGGAGGGCACAATGGCAATGAAATAAGCGTCTTAGGTCCCTACCGACGGCAAGAGGTCCCTGGACACAGGGCGCTGGCAGCCCAACTCAGAGAAACCATGCAGTAAAAACCGCCTGTGAATGTAAATTGCCTCACCTATGGAAGGCCATAATGGACAGAGTGTCTCATCCTTTTGGAGGAACGTGGAAAGGTTAGTGTAGAGGCCCCTGCCTCTGTCTGTTAAGGGCAACCAGCAGATGACCCCAGACCTCGCAGACCGCGCGTGGCCTGCGCCAACACAAGAAGAGAGGCAGGGACCAGAAGCATCCTGAATATCTCGGGAAGGGGCCGCCCAGCAGACACTATCCTGCTCCAGAGGAAACTTCCTCCTGACTCCATCAGAACAAGGCATGACGCCTCCTGATGGGGGCAAGGTGCTGCGGCCATCCCCTCACCCAAGCGGGCGAGGGCGCCCCATCATGCTTGGGGGGTGTTTGTAAAAGGTTTGGACTTAGTCCTGCCGGAGGGACCAGGGCATTGTCTGCCACTCCTGGGGCAGGGATCTATACCAAAAAGCTGGAAGGACACCCCTGGTTTGGGTTTGACGTTAACATAGGGGGGTGGAGGGGTGCCCCTGCCCCGAGAAGGCCGCCTTCTGTAAAGGGGTGTTTTGCCCTTTTTCCCAAACACGTCCAAACGGGCCCCGAATAGGCATCGCCCTCTAAAGGGAAGCCCAGTAAGAATCTTTTTTGTAGCATCGTCAACACCCCACTGTCGCAGCCAGACCAGTCAGCGTATAGCTACCGCAAGGGCAGAAGTTCTTGCGCACATGCTGATGGTGTCATCCAGCGCCAACAGGATAAATCTTACAAATACATCACAACTGGAGAGTGGATTAAACACCTCCCAGGGGAGATCCTCAGGTTGATGATCAATCAACTTTCTGATGAGGGTCCTAGAGGCCACTGCAGCGATGGCCGCGGCACAGACCGGGCGCAGAGTCGTCCCTGCACAAGAAAAGGCGTGGGAAGCCAGCCTATCAATGCGCCGGTCCTCAGCATCCCGAAGGGTACGATAAGTAGGGGCCGCAATAAAGGGGGGGTTAAGAACACCAATGATCGGTGCATCCACCATGGGAGGTGATGACCAGCAGTTAACATCATCAGGGGGAAAAGGGTATTTCCAATCCCAGTCCCCTGGAACCCCTGGAAGTTTACTAGGGCATTGCCATTCTTTGAGCACAAGAGCCTGGAAGTGATCCTGCTCCAGAAATTCCAAACACGGTGGCGCTGTATGAAAACTCTCCCTTCTAGGCCTGGAAGCCTCACCAGGGAGAGAGATAGACAAGACCTCGAAGATCTTTATCAGTAATTCATCGGTGTCACACAGGCCCCAAGAACCGGGGCCCGGATCATCATGACTCCTCAGCCCCTCGTCAGATGAGCCCGAGTCAGAGAATAGCCGACCTTCATCAGAAAGAGCAAAACCCTGCTCAGCAGTGAACTCTTCAGATTCAGAAGGAATGGGCGAAACCGGATGCGTCAGGGACCGCTTCTTACCAGGGCCCAAGCGCTCTGCCAACCTCGAAAACACCTGATCGGCCGTAGGCCGTCTGCGTGGCACGACTTGCTGTTCATTTCCGCTCGAGTGCGACTAATCAGGAGTGAGATTTAAGCACGGGGAGAGAGGTGTATTGAAACGAGACGCAGCCACTGGCAACCCTGACTGCAGGGCCAGTACTTGTTCAGCACAGGGTCCGCAGACCAGTGCTCTGTCCGCATCAGCATGGGGCAGTCCACACAGCCGGTCTCGACCCCGGTCACATAATTCTGAGATGCCTCCATATGGTGATTATTAATGTACTATATACCAGTAGGGATTCACGCAATAGGCCACCCTGGATGTCCCAAAGACACGCTAGGAATGTGGGAGAATTTGTAAGCCTGCTACAAAATATGTTAGGCCGGAAGAAGCCACCGGACTCTTCGACGTCTGAAAGACAGAAGGGGAATAATGGGTGTCAGGGCCATGCGCAACAGAAAGAGTGCTAATGATGAAAACATGAGGGCACTCACCGACCTGGGGAGGAGAAGGACCACCAACACGCGCGCGTGCGAAGATCAACAAAGTGGCGCCGACCGAACCTCGGAGGGCGGAGCGCGCCACGCCAGGTCCCCGCCTCCCCCAAAGAGCGCGAAGCTCTGAAGCAGCCGTTAAAGGCTTGACAAGCCAAGCATAGAATATGCCAGTAAAGGCATCTGCTAGTGGATACTAGTAAAGTCTAAATACGCCGCCCCCATTCTGATGCCCTTAGGCGTGCACAAAATTAGTTTCCTGCCCAGATGCAGGATAATAAGGCAGGACGTGCTGTACACTAATGCATAATAAATTGAGAAAGAGAAGGGCAGCGCGGCTCTGACACCTAGTTGCCGGTCAGGGGCAAAAGCAAGGCCATAAGCGTGACAATACTGTACACTGAGACCGCCAACGGACACACACCCCCCTTCTGTCCCCCCGAATACGGGGGGAAAACAAGGGAGGACGGCGACCCTTTACACAGGGTCCACCTCTACACGGGGCATGGGACAATAATGCGGGAGGGACATCAACTATGAGGCTCACCATCAGCCTAAACCGCCTACCCTTTGGTGGGGGACTGCGGTGGAGCATGGCTCCGTTAAGCACGCATGGTGCTGCCTACCTTCACCCAACCAGCGCAGCCCAGGCTGGGAGGCACATCACATCAAGGACGGGTGGGAGTAGTCCAACAGGGCCGCAGGCTGTAATAGCCCCACTCACCTGTGAGAGAGTGATACTTCATGTCTTCGCAGTCAGCACTGCAGAGAAATCTGGGGATTTGTGGGAGGTCCCTGGGTATATGAAGGACCGGGAGGAGCCTGTTTTTGCATGTCTGCAGTGCACAGCGCCCTCTGGCGGAGGATAACCCAATTGTAAGTATTATATCTGGAGCAGGACGTACTGTATACTTAGAATAAAAAATCAGTAAGTAAGGCTTTAACATAAAACTATAATCTAAAGGTATAGCCAAGTGCTGCAATGTGTGGGGCTTCTCCTAAACTGCCCTCGGTTTTAAAGTCAAAGTCTAGGTGACAAAGATGTGTGATGCAGCCAATTACCAGCACCCCTCACCTACATCACAATCACATGTATGACTAATATTTGTATATATGTTTAGTTGCTTTCGGGGTTTTCAAGTGAGTTTGCCAACAGGTGGGAAGAGAGTGTCTTGTAAGTGTGGAGACAAGGGGAGGTGTGTTAACATGGCACACAAAAAAAAAATCTGCGTGAGACTTCCAAAATGAATTCAAATATTCGGTGAATGCTACCCAATATTCTGCTGCCCGCTAACCCACTAAACCTAAAATATAAAATCCTAATTACCGGATTTTACCCATCTAGGAAGGAACAATTAAACCCAGTCTGGGTTTGATATCAAATACTATAAAGGGTAAGTGGGGTGTCCAACCCCATGTTATAGACCTCACTTGGATAATTATCCCTCTATCAAAGTGTTACCACATCAAAACAATGGTTCATGAAATATATCTCAATTTACTCATAATAAATAGCTCTTATGTGTTACATCCCATCATAAAGAATGTAAAAATACAATTCTGTGATTACTCACCTGTAGAATTGGTATTATATGTATACAGCACGTCCTGTTCCACAAGATATTCCTTACACTTGGGATATACTCCAGTAGATGGCGCTGGACTGCAGAGAGAGAAAAGTGGCTCCTCCTGGCCCCATATATACCAGGGACCTCCTACAAAATCCCCAGTATTGAAAAGCAGTTAGCAAGAGACCGGGAGAACTAAAACCTTTATATGAAAATTTGAACATAAGAACAATCACCATAAAGAGGTAACTAAAGATAATGATAACAAGGGTGGGGTGGAACAGGACGTGCTGTATACATATAATACCAATTCTACAGGTGAGTAATCACAGAATTGTATTATTCTAAGTATACAGCACGTCCTGTTCCAGAAGATATTCCTTACACTTGGGAAATCCAATAGCAGTGTCCGTAAGGTAGGGTGGGATCCCCAAAAGTAACAGCAGACAGTTTTAACAGCAGCATCAGCTGAGGCCCTAACATCAACCTTGTAAAACTTTGAAAAAGTATGAACAGAAGACCAAGTAGCGGCCTTGCAAACTTGTTCAACAGAAGCTTGGTGCCGAAAAGCCCAAGAGGCACCAAAAGCATGAGTAGAATGAGCAGTAAGGTGGAAAGGAGGCTCCTTCCCCTTAGCAGAGTAGGCATGTATCACAGCCGGACGTATCCACTTGCCGATAGTGGACTTAGCCGGAGCCAGACCTTTCTTAGGTCCAGACGTAAGCACAAAAAGAGCATCAGTCTTCCTGAAGGATTCAGTAGCCACCAAATAGAACTTCAGAGTTCTGACTACATCCAAAGAATGCAAAACCCTTTCCTCAGTGTTACTAGGATTAGGACACAGAGAAGACAAAACAATGTCCTGATTGAGATGAAAGGCAGAAACAACCTTAGGCAGAAAATCTGTCTTAAAACGAAACACCACCTTGTCCTGGTGTCTCTCAAAATAAGGAGTCTTGATGGAAAGCGCCCCCAACTCAGAAACATGCCTAAAAAGTGATAGCCACCAAAAAGACCACCTTAAGCGTAAGAATGGACAAAGGAGCCCCTTGCAAGGGTTCAAAGGGAGACCCCTGCAGGGCAGATAAGACCAAGTTCAAGTCCCAGACTGGTAACATAGGCTTACGTGGGGAACGTACGTGAGTAACCCCCTGAAGAAAGGTCTTGACCAGGGGATGCTGAGCAAAGGATCTTTGGAAAAAAATTGCCAAAGCAGACACATGGCCTTTCAGAGTACTGAGCTGAAGACCCAGATCCAAACCATGTTGCAGAAACTCCAGAATCCTAGGAATAGAAAACACACGACAGGGAAGCGAGTGGGACTCGCACCAGTCAATGTAAGTACGCAAAACCCTGTAATAGATGGAAGAAGAGGACCTCTTCCTAGCCCTGATCATAGTATTCACAACCGAGGCAGGCAGCCCTTTTTCCATCAAGATGGAGGTTTCAACAGCCAGGACGTCAAAGCCAGCGTTTGTAAATTGGGGTGGCGTAGGTGTCCCTGAGTGAGCAGATCTGGAAACAGTGGCAGGGCGTACTGATCTACTGCCAACTGCACGATGTCTGCGAACCACACTCTTCTTGGCCAACAGGGGGCCACCAGGCACCCCTTCCTGAACTATCTTGCGCAGCACCCTGTCCAGCAGTGGAAACACATACAGGAGCTGGAACCTCGTCCAAGACATTGCCAGGGCAACCATGGCCAAGGCCAGAGGATCCTGGGACAGAGAGACAAAGACTGGAAGCTTGTGATTGTGACGGGACGCAAATAGATCCACGTCCGGCTGACCCCAGCGGTGGTACAGGGAGCGAAACACCCTGTTGCTGAGGGACCACTCTCCCAGACGAGAGGTCCCCCTGCTCAGAGAGTCTGCCTCCAGATTCTTCACCCCTGGGATGTACATAGCTGAGATGCAGGGAACATTTTCCTCCGCCCAGGACAGTATCAGGGACACCTCCTTGAGGGCCCTCTTGCTCCGGGTCCCTCCCTGATGATTGATGTAGGCAACCGCCATCTGGTTGTCCGAGCGGACCTGAACAGCCCGACCCCTCAGGTGTGGGGTTAAGTGGCCGAGAACCAACCTTATTGCCCTCAGTTCCAGAATGTTGATAGGGGCATGGGCCTCCTGAGGGCCCCACTGACCCTGGAATTTCATGGAATCCCCCCCAACCTGTCAGACTGGCATCCGTGGTGACAGTCTCCCAGCAGAGGACCTCCACCTTCTTTTGAGGAAGAAAGATCTTGACCTGAGCTGAATCCAGAATCATGCCCAGAAAGGACTTCACCCTGGAAGGAGACAGGGGGAATTTGGGGTGATTAATCACCCAGCCGAATGACTCCAGTGTGGACACCACCCTCTGAGTGTCCAGGTCTGCCTGATGGAAGGACTGAGAAGCAATAAGCATGTCGTCCAGGTAGGGAAGAATGCGAATGCCCTGAGATCTCAGCAGGGCCATCACACCTGCCAGCACCTTGGTGAATACCCTGGGGGCCGAGGTGAGGCCGAAGGGCAAGGCCACAAATTGGTAGCGCTGATCCTCCAGAGCGAACCTGAGGAACCTCTGATGACCTGGAAAAATAGGAACGTGAAGGTAAGCATCCTTGATGTCTACAGAGGTCATGAAGTCCCCTGGGCGTAGGAAAGTCACAGCTGAGTGCAGAGTCTCCATGCGAAAGTGTCCGAATCTGACAAACTTGTTGAGAAGCTTTAAATCCAGGATAGGTCTGATGGACCCATCCTTTTTGGGCACAATGAAAAGATTGGAATAATAGCCTTTGCCCCTTTCCCTCAAGGGCACCCGGCAGATGACACCTAGGTCTAGAAGGCCTTGGAGAGCCAGGGAGAGACACTGAGCTGACAAGGGGTTTTGAGCTACACGAGATTTGATGAATCTTGGGGGCGGCCAGGCTGCAAACTATCTTGTAACCAGAGGAAACTACCTCCTGAATCCACCGGTCTAACACATGACGTATCCAGACGTGAGCCAAGAGCCGAAGCCGTCCCCCCCGCCCGGATGGGTGAGGGCGCCCCTTCATGCCTGAGGGGGCTTGGGGGAAGACTTAATCTTGGGACCCCAGGGGGCCACGATCTCTGCCCCTGCCCCAAAAATCTCCACGGGCTCCAGCTAAGGAAGCTCCCCGTCCAATTCTGGAGCCCCTGAAGGAAGGAGAAAAGGCACCTGAACACCGAAAGAACCGGGGCTGCCTTTTACGCCGAGGTAACTTGCCACCTTTGGCAAACAAGTCCAAACGTTCCCCAAAGAGGCGCAGCCCCTTGAAGTGAAACCCAGTGAGGGCCTTTTTGGCAGCATTGTCAGCTGCCCACTGGCGCAGCCAGACCGAGCGGCGTATCGCCACCAACAAGGCAGATGCCCTGCCACATATTCTAATGGTATCATCCAGAGCAGAGAGAACATATGCAACAAATTCCTCACAATGCAGAAGAGCTCTATACTCTTCACTACCAGCATCATCAGGGGCCCCATCTAAGAGACCCCTGAGCAGGCTTTTAATAGCAACAGCCGTGATAGCAGAGGCACAGACCGGACGGAGCGCGGTCCCAACACAGGCAAAGGCATGGCAAGCCAGCTGATCCATGCGCCCATCTTCCCCATCCCTCAGTGTAGTAGTGTCAGGGGAATGCATGACAGATGTGTTAGACAGCCCCAGAACTGGAGCATCCACCTCTGGAGGACATGACCAATGTTTAACCATCTCAGCAGAAAAGGGATACCTCTTATCCCAACTCTTGGGTACCCCGGGAAGCTCGCTAGGCCGTTCCCACTCCTTGAGAATCAGATTATTAAAGTGAGTTTGTTCAGGAAACTCCAAACATGGCTTAACAGTATGAAACAGCTCCCCCTGCTGCCGCAGGGTCACGACAGGAGGAGAGATACAGAGCACTTCAAAAATGTGAGCCAAAAGTCTGTCAGTATCATCTGAAGCCCATGGGTCAGATCCAGACTCCGCATAACCCCTAGGCTGATCTTCAGATGATTCTGAATCAGAGAATAATTCCCCTTCTTCAAGGGGGGTATATCCAGTAACATCAAAAAATACCATTTTGTGAATACTCACCTGTAAAATGGGTATTATAAGTATGTCACACACCCCGCTTCAAGACATTCATTACATGTGGGTATACTGACCTGTAGATAGCGATCTTGCAGAGATGATAAATACCTGGGACCTCCCACTCATTACCCAGTATAAAGGATAGCAGTAAGATCAAGGGACCAGGAAAGCCAATTACAACTAACAAAGGTTCACCATATAAAGGATCCAGAATACAAAAGGGCAGGGTGAAGCGGGGTGTGTGACATACTTATAATACCCATTTTACAGGTGAGTATTCACAAAATGGTATTCTAAGTATGTCACACACCCAGCTTGAAGACATTCATTACATGTGGGACATCCAATAGCAGTGTCCATAAAGGGCAGGTAAGCATCCTTGATGTCTATGGACGTCATGAAGTCCCCCTGACGAAGTGAATGGATGGCTGAGCGCAGAGTTTCCATACGGAACTTCCGGGGACGGACGAACCTGTTGAGCAACTTCAGATCCAGAATGGGACGAACGGAACCGTCCTTCTTGGGCACCGTGAACAAATTGGAATAGAAGCCCAAGCCCCGGTCTGAGAGGGGCACTGGACAGATGACAGCCATGTCCACTAGACTTGCCACTACCGCCCGAAGCCCCTGGGCAGCCAGAGGATCTGAGATCTGAAGAATCTGGGAGGGGGCCGGAACTCGAACTCCAGCTTGTAACCAGAAGACACCACTTCCTGAATTCACCTGTCCGAGACCTCTTGGGCCCAGACCTGGAAGAAGAGTTGCAACCGTCCCCCCACCCGCAAGGGTGAGGGCGCCTTCTCATTGCTGAGCCGGCTTGGCAGCGGCTCTAGGCTTGGAGCCCCAACTGTGTCCTGGACGGGCCCGACCCCTGCCCCACTGGCGTAACCAAACCGACCGGCGGATAGCCACAAGCAGGGCCGCAGCTCTGCTACACATCACCAATGTGTCATCCATGGTGGACAGTACAAAGGATAAAAATAACTCACAGCGCTTAAGGTCGGCAACTTCCCCACTAGCTGGGTCAAGCCCGGAAGAGGTCAACAATCGACCTGGCAGCAACCAGTACAAGCGCAGAAGCACAAACCGGCCGCAAGGCCGATCCAACAATGGCTCCTCACCATCCTTGAGAGTAGTGCACTCCGGAGAATGGAAGACTGAGGAACTGGACAACCCCAAAACAGGAGCATCCACCTCGGGGGGAGATGACCAGTGCTTCACTGCGTCCGCCGGAAAGGGACATTTCTTGTCCCAACCCGGTGGGACACCTGGAAGCAGCGTCGGCCTCTCCCATTCCTTGCGAATTATACCATCAAAATGCTTTTGATAAGGAAATTCCAAGCGCGGCTTGGTCACTTCAAAGAACTCCCCCTTCAGCAGAGGAGCCGCCTCGGGGGTAGAAATAGCCAGGACCTCAAACATATGAGCCACGACCCTAGGGGTATCCGAGGAATCCCCCCCTGGCCCTGCTCGGTATCAGCACCCACAAATTGCTGATCGGAGTCATCAGACTCCTCATACAGCTCCCATTCCTCACGCGGGGAACAATCACAGCAATCCAGGGAGTCACAATCCTCCCTATCAAAGGCCTGCGCAGCCGTATACAAATGTTTTCTCTTTGAAGTGGCCTTTTTTGCGACGGCCCTGGAAAAATACAATTCTGTGAAATACTCACCTGTAGAATTGGTATTATAAGTATACAGTACGTCCTGCTCCAGATAGGTTACTTACACTTGGGTTATCCGCCGCCAGATGGCGCTGCACTGCAGAGACATGCAAAACAGGCTCCTCCCGGCCCCTCAAATACCCGGGGACCTCCCACAAATCCCCAGCATTGAAAAGCAGTGAACAAGAAGCCGGGAGAATTTAACCACCCAAAAACTGGTAACCATAACAATGATGACAATCACCATACAGGGGATCCAGAATAATGCAACAACCAGGGTGGGGTGAGTATTTCACAGAATTGTATTCTTAGTATACAGTACGTCCTGCTCCAGATAGATTACTTACACTTGGGACATCCAATAGCAGTGTCCATAAAGCAGGGCGGGATCCCCAACAAAAAAGGTAAGAGCAGACAGTTTAAACCACTGCCGCCTGCAAAACCTTGCGGGCAAAAACAGCATCAGCTGAGGCCTTAACATCAACCTTGTAAAACTTTGAAAAGGTATGAACAGAAGACCAAGTAGCGGCCTTGCAAACTTGTTCAACAGAAGCCTGATGCTGGAAAGCCCAAGAGGCACCAATAGCACGAGTAGAATGAGCAGTAAGGCGGAAGGGAGGATTCTTCCCCTTAGCAGAACAGGCCTGAATCACAGCCTGACGGATCCATTTGCTGATAGTAGACTTGGCAGGAGCCAAACCCTTCCTAGGACCAGAAGGGACCACAAAAAGAGCATCCGTTTTCCTGAAGGACGCAGTGACTACTAGGTAATACTTCAGACACAAAAGTCTTAAAGGAGCCACAGCACTCAACCCTGTTAGCTTGCAGGCCAGCCTATAATCTGTCTCTAAACTTGGTTAAAAGCAGAGGACTCGGTCACACACATCTGCAGAAGTATGCTTAAGCTGCACCACTACACCAAAGTGCCTCTGTGCGGTGCAGTCCTAACTAATCTCTGAGAGCCCATTTGGGACATACAGTGCAATAGATAAATTGGAAGCAGGCTTACCTGAGGTTGCCCTAAACCTCTCAAGTGCAAGCCATGGGGTGGAAGGGTCAAAGACCTTGCAATACAGCCTAGACCCCACACACCATGTGTTTGCACAAATTCAAAAGAAACAAAGGGGGAGTGGCAGCCGCTCAGACCATTTTATAACTAACCTGGGAGGTGCACGTTAGCAGGGCAATTAGGATACAAAAGTCTTAAAGGAGCCACAGCACTCAACCCTGTTAGCTTGCAGGCCAGCCTATAATCTGTCTCTAAACTTGGTTAAAAACAGAGGACTCGGTCACACACATCTGCAGAAGTATGCTTAAGGTGTCTAATACTTCAGACACCTGACCACATCCAAGGAATGCAAAACCCTTTCCTTAGCATTGCTAGGATTAGGGCACAAGGAAGGAAGAACAATATCCTGGTTCAAATGAAAAGCAGACACCACCTTAGGCAGGAAATCCGGCTTAAAGCGGAACACCACCTTATCCTGGTGTCTCTCAAAGTATGGGGGCTGGATAAACAGAGCCGCCAGCTCAGACACACGCCTGACCGAAGTAATAGCCACCAGAAAGACAACCTTGAGGGTAAGTACAGCCAGAGCAGCATCCTGAATAGGTTCAAAGGGAGCACCCTGCAAGGCAGACAGGACCAAGTTCAAATCCCAAACAGGGACCATAGGTTTTCATGGGGGGCACACATGAGTAACCCCCTGAAAGAAAGTCTTGACCAAGGAATGCTGAGCAAAAGAAGACAGACAAGGCAGAAACCTGACCCTTCAAAGTACCGAGTTGGAGACCCGACTCCAACCATTGCTGTAAAAACTCCAGAACCCTGGGAACTGAGAACACCCGACAGGGCAGAGACCTAGACCCACACCAGTCAATGTAAGCACGCCATACCCTATAATAGATGGAAGAAGAAGTTTTCTTCCTAGCCTTCACCATGGTCTCAACCACAGAGGCAGACAATCCTTTCTCCATCAAGATGGAGGTTTCAGCAGCCAGGCCGTCAAAGCCAGAGTTTGTAAATTGGGATGGCGTAAGGGGCCCTGAGTGAGCACATCTGGCACTCCTGGCAGAACGTACTGATCTACTGCCATCTGCACCACGTCTGCGAACCCCACTCTTCTTGGCCACTTGGGGGCCACCAGAATCACTGGCACCCCTTCCAGAGCAATCTTGCGCAGGACCCTGCCCAGCAGGGGGAATGGAGGAAAGAAATACAGGAGCGAAATTCCTGCCATGACATGGACAGAGCATCTGTGGCCAAGGCCAGAGGATCCTGAGACAGGGAGACAAAGGCCTGGAGCTTGTGATTGTGACGGGATGCAAACCGATCTACATCCGGTAGACCCCAACGGTGACACAGGGACTGGAATACCCTGTTGCAGAGGGACCACTCTCCCTGACGAGAGGTCTCCCTGCTCAGAGAGTCTGCCAGTAGATTCTCTGCCCCCGGGATGTACACAGCCGAAATGCATTGAACATTGGTCTCTGCCCATGTCAGAATCCGCGACACCTCCTGGAGGGCCCTTCTGCTCCGGATCCCTCCCTGATGGTTTATGTAGGCAACCGCCGCCCTGTTGTCTGAGTGCACCTGCACAGACAGACCCCTCAGGTGATTGGTCAACTGCTCCAGTACCAACCTGATTGCCCGCAGTTCCAGAATGTTGATGGGTAAGTGGGCCTCCTGAGGGCCCCACCTCCCCTGGAACTGCAGGGACTTCCAGAATCCCCCCCCCATCCTGACAGACTGGCATCCGTGGTGACTGTCTCCCAGGAGGGGGCCAGAAAGGACCTGCCCCCCAGCAAGTTCCTGTGGTCCAGCCACCACAAAAGGGACCGTCTGACCAAGAGGGGAAGCACACAGATCCCGTCCAAGGACGTTGGATCCTTGTCCCATACTGACAGAAGGTGAAGTTGTAGAGGCCTCAAATGGAACTGAGCAAAGGGCACCGCCTCGAAGCACGCCACCATCAGGCCCACCAACTGCAGGAACCTCACCTGCGCAGTCAGAGCTTCCACCTTCTGTTGAGGAAGGAATATCCTTGACTGAATTGTATCCAGAATCATTCCCAGGAATGGGGTCACCGAGGAAGGGGACAGAGAGGACATGGAGTGATTGATCACCCAGCCGAAGGACTCCAGGGTGGACACCACCAGCTGAGTGTCCAACTCTGCCTGCTGCAGAGACCGAGAGGTGATGAGGATGTCGTCCAGGTAGGGCAGCACGCGTATGCCCCTAGACCTTACCAGAGACATCACCCCCACCAGCACCTTGGTGAACACTCTGGGAGCTGAGGTGAGGCCAAATGGCAAGGCCACAAATTGGTAATGTTGATCTTCCAAAGCGAATCTGAGAAACCTTTGGTGTCCTGGGAACACAAGGATGTGAAGGGAAGCATCTTTGATGTCCACCGACGTTATGAGATCCCCTGGGCGCAGGGAGCCAATGGCCGAGCGCAGAGTTTCCATGAAAGCACCTGTTCTTGACAAATTTGTTGAGGATCTTTAAATCCAGAATGGGCCTGACTGACCCATCTTTTTTGGGAACTGTGAAAAGAGAATAGAACCCCTTGCCTCTTTCTCTTAAGGGGACCCTGCAAATGACCCCCAGATCTAGAAGGCCTTGCACGGCCTGCATCAAGACCTGAGCTGAGACAGGGTCCTGGGGGATCCGGGACCTGATGAATCTTGGGGGGGGGGGGGGGGGGTTGCGCACAGCAAACTATCTTGTAACCAGAGGACACTACCTCCTGAATCCACTGTCTGAGACGTGATGCCTCCAGACGTGCGCAAAGTGCTGTAGCCGTCCCCTCCACCCTGACGGGCGAGGCTGCCCCATCATGCCTGAGCGGGCTTAGGAGAGGGCTTTGGCTTAGACCCCCAGGAGGAGCCAGGATGTCGTCCTCTGCTCCTGTGCCAGGAACCTGCACGAGCCCCCGCAAAGGACACCCCTTTTCCCTGCTTAGCACCGCGGTAGGGGAGTGAAAGGGGGCCCTGGCCCCGAAAGGGCCGAGACTGCCGCCTGCGCTGGGGTAACTTACCTCCTTTAGCAAAAAGGTCTAGGCGGTCCCAGAACAGGCATAGCCCCTTAAATGGAAGCCCAGTAAGGGCCCTCTTAGCAGCATTGTCAGCAGCCCACTGGCGCAGCCAAACCGTGCGGCGTATAGCCACCGCCAAGGCAGAGGTTCTGGCACACATCCTTATGGCATCATCCAAGGCAGATAGGATAAAGTTTACAAACACATCACAGTTAGACAGTGCATTAAACGTATCAGGTGGCAATTCATCAGAACCTTCAAGTACACTTCTGATCAGGCCCCTGAGCGCCACGGACATAATGGCCGAGGCGCAAACCGGGCGGAGCGCCGCCCCCACAAATGCAAAGGTATGACATGCCAATTGGTCAATGCGCCGGTCCTCAGCATCCCGCAGGGTAGTAGTGTCAGGGGAGTGCATAATAGAGGTGTTAGACAGCCCTAGAATAGGAGCATCAACCTCGGGGGGCGATGACCAGCACTTGACCATATCAGCAGGAAAGGGATACTTTCTGTCCCAACTCTTAGGTATACCGGGAAGTCTACTGGGACGTTCCCACTCCTTAAGCACGAGGTTATTGAAATGGGTTTGCTCCGGAAATTCCAAACGAACCTTAGCAGTATAAAAAAGCTCACCCCTTTGCCTGGGAGCCGTAACAGAGGGAGAGATAGACAGAACCTCAAATATCTGGACCAGCAGTCTTGTCAGTATCATCCGGGTCCAGGGGTCAGAGCCAGAATAGTCATGACCCCTGAGTCTCTTGTCAGATGACACTGAGTCATAAAACAGCTCCCCTTCGTCCGATGGGGTGTAGCCATAGAGATGCAACAACTCATCAGATTCCATAGGAGACGAGTGGCATCAGGAGTTAAGTGATGCTTTTTAGCGGTGGCCTTATGCGCTAAGGTATTAGCAATCAATTTTTCAACACTGGCCAGTCTAGCAGACACATGAGGTTGAGAATCCCCACTTGTATGTAATTCAATGGGGGTGAGACTCAGGCTTGGGGGAGTAGGTGAAGTGAGACGAGGTGCAGGCCCAGCCACCGGAGGGGCGGGTTGCAATGTTAGCGCCTGTTGTGCGCAAGGAACACAGACCTGTGCGTTGTCACCGCTGATAGGGGAGACCCCATAAGCTACACACAGCCGGGCATGGCCCGAAGGAACCCCGGTCCCATTATCCTGAGATGCCTCCATATGGTGATTATTAGGCACGATATGCCAGTAGGGATTGACGCTATAAAGCAACCCTGGATGCCCCAATGACCCGCTAGGGAAGTGGGAGTAATTATACTAGGGCCAACTACAATTACACTGGGCCGGGAGAAGCCACTGGATTCACCCATCTGAAAGACACAATGAGAAGAAGGGGCGTCGGAGCCAAACACAGTAAATAATGAGCATTAAAGTCGCCCGTGAGGGCACTTACAGACCGCGGGAGGTGTGACCGTTTCACACGCGCGCGCGAACGAACCTCGAAGGGCGGGCCAGAGCGAGCCGTGACGCAGGGCGCGCCAGGCCAGCAGCCAATGAGGACGCAGGAGCGTCCAAGGCAACGCCGCCGCCCGGCGCGGAACATCCATAATGAAGGAAAAGGCGCGCACGGCGTTTGCAATAGTAAAAGACAAGTCAGCGCGGCGGTTGACACCGCATATACTAGTCCCAACACACATGGCAACAGGCGGTATGTACAAATCACGATAAACGCTCACCCACACGCCCCTCCTTCTTTCCCCCCCTGAAGGCTACGGGGAGAATGAGGGAGGATGGCGGCCCTTTGTGCAGGGCCCACCGCTACCGGGGCATGGGACAATAATGCGGGAGGGGCATCCCATAAAGGCTCATCATCAGCGTATACCACCTACCCTTTGGTGGGGGACTGGGGGAGCGTCGCTCCATAAGCACACATGGTGCCGCCTACCTTCACCCGACCAGCACAGCCCCTCCCCCATCTCTCCCGGCCAGGACCCGGGACATGAGAAAACGCGCCCGTAGCACGGGGGCGGGCCGTAGGCGTGCGCCCGGCCCCGCTCCCCTCCCCGCCCAGAGGAGACGAATCCCTCATGGGCGCTTCACTGCCGCCATGCAGCACGCCGGAGGCCGGTGCTGCGGGACCGCCGGCGCCAGGCAAACAGTGGAAAACACACACACAGTCAAAGCACACACACACACTATAAAGAGAGGAATCCATAATGGACCCCCCCCCCCCCCCCTCTAAGGGTATCCGGGAGAGGGGGAATCCATGCGAGGGTAGGGGCAAGGGACGGGGTATCCCAAACCGGGATCACCAACCCGGATGGCTGCCTACCCCTTGTTATGGGGTCTCACGGCTCCTAAGCTCCAGTGGTGCCAACTACCTTTGCCCGGACCAGCAACCTAGGCTGGGAGGCAATAAAAATAAGGGGATCCGGGCAGAAATAGGAGAAAAGAAGGCCAGGAGTCATCCCGGCTACCTGCAAGGAGGAGACATCATCTTCTGACTTGCTCGCCACTGCAGAGATGGAAGACTGGGTAATGAGTGGGAGGTCCCAGGTATTTATGGGCCGGGAGGGTCTTAAATTTTTTTGATATCATCTCTGCAAGATCGCCATCTACAGGTCAGTATACCCACATGTAATGAATGTCTTGAAGCGGGGTGTGTGACATACTTAGAATAATACAATTCTGTGAAATACTCACCTCACCTGTAGAATTGGTATTATACGCATACAGCACGTCCTGCTCCAGATGTAGTAATTACATGTGGGTAATCCGCCGCCGCGCACTGCAGACATGTAGAAAACAAGCTCCTCCCGGCCCTACATATACCGAAGGACCTCCCACAAATCCCCACAGGGGATCCAGAACAAAGTGAAACCAGTGTGGGGTGGAGCAGGACGTGCTGCATGCGTATAATACCAATTCTACAGGTGAGTATTTCACAGAATTGTATTATTCTAAGCATACAGCACGTCCTGCTCCAGATGTAGTAATTACATGTGGGACATCCAATAGCAGTGTCCGTAAAGTAGGGTGGGATCCCCAACAGAAAAGGCAACAGCAAGCAGTTTAAACTACTGCCGCCTGCAAAACCTTGCAACCTTGGAAACTAAGAATTCCCGGCAGGGAAGAGACCTGGATTCACACCAGTCAATGTAAGAACGCCAAACTCTATAGTAGATAGCAGAAGAAGTCTTTTTCCTGGCTTGCACCATAGTAGCCACTACAGATGCAGACAAACCCTTTTCCCTCAGGATGGAGGTTTCAATAGCCAAGCCGTCAAAGCCAGAGTTAGTAAATTGGGATGGCGTAGAGACCCCTGAGTTAGAAGGTCTGGCAACCTTGGCAGATCGTACTGATCTACTGCCATTTGAACCACGTCTGCGAACCACACTCTTCTTGGCCACCTTGGGGCCACCAGAATCGTGGGTACCCCTTCCAGAGCAATCTTGCGCAGAACTCTGCCCAGAAGGGGAATTGGTGGAATTGGTGGAAACACATACAGGAGCTGAAACTCCCTCCAAGACATGGACAGGGCATCCGTGGCCAGAACCAGAGGATTCTGAGACAGAGATACAAAGCTCGGGAGCTTGTGATTGTGACGGGACGCAAACAGATCCACGTCTGGCACTCCCCAACGGAGACACAGGGCCTGAAACACCCTGTTGCAGAGGGACCATTCCCCCTGACAAGACGATCCCCTGCTCAAAGCATCTGCCAGCAGGTTCTCCGCGCCCGGAATGTAGACAGCCGAGATGCATTGGACATTGGCTTCCGCCCATGTTAGAATCAGACACTTCCTGGAGAGCTCCCTTGCTCCGGGTCCCTCCCTGATGACTATGTAGGCAACCGCCGTTCTGTTGTCTGAGCGTACCTGAACCGCCAGACCCTTCAGGTGCTGGGTCAATTGTTCCAGCACCAACCTGACCGCCCTGAGTTCCAGTACATTGATGGGTAGATGGGCCTCCTGAGGGCCCCACCTCCCCTGGAAGCAAAGGGACATTCAGAATCCCCCCCCCAGCCCGACAGACTGGCATCCGTTGTGACCGTCTCCCAGGAGGGAGCCAGGAAGGATCTGCCCCTTGTCAAGTTCCTGTGGTACAGCCACCACGCAAGGGATTGCCTGACCGAGGGGGGGGAGCACCCAGATCTCGTCCAAGGGCGCTGGGTCCTTGTACCAGACCGACAGAAGGTGAAGCTGCAGAGATCTCAAATGGAACTGGGCAAAGGGCACCGCCTCGAAGCTTGCCACCATCGAGCCCACCAACTGCATTCCCTGCCGGATGGAGGGATGAGGGCTCGAAAGCAGGGACCTCGCCTGCATTGTCAGAGCTTCCACTTTCTGCGGAGGAAGGAATATCCTTGACCGAACTGTATCCAGAATCATCCCCAGGAACGGGGTCACTGAGGAGGGGAACAGAGAGGACTTTGGGTAATTGATCACCCAGCCGAATGACTCCAGGGTGGACACTACCAACCGAGTGTCCAGCTCTGCTTGCCGCAGAGACTGAGAGGTGATGAGTATATCGTCCAGGTAAGGCAAAACTCGTATGCCCCTTAGTCTTAACAGTGACATCACCCCTGCCAGCACCTTGGTGAACACCCTGGGAGCCAACGTAAGGCCGAATGGCAGGGCCACGAACTGGTAATGCTGATCCAGCAGCGCAAATCTGAGAAACCTTTGATGTCCTGGAAACACCGGAACGTGCAGGTAAGCGTCCTTGATATCCACAGATGTCATGAAGTCCCCTGGGCGCAATGAGGCAATGGCCGAGCGTAGAGTTTCCATACGAAAAGGTTTGTTTCTGACAAATCTGTAACTGTATCTTGTAACCGGAGGACACTACTTCCTGAATCCACCGGTCTGAGACGTGGCGTCTCCAGACATGCTCGAAGTGCTGTAGACGTCCTCCCACCCTGACGGGCGAGGGCGCCCCTTCATGCCTGGGGAGTCTTGGGAGGGGCTTTGGGCTTGGGCCCCCAGGAGGAACTGGGACGGTGTCCTCTGTTCTTGTTCCAGGGCTCTGCGCGAGACCCAGCGAAGGACACTCCTCTACCTTGTTTAGCCCCACGGTAGGGGGTCGAGTGGGAGCTTGGGCCACGAAAGGGCCGAATCTGACGCTTGCGCTGAGGCAACTTTCCACCCTTGGCAAAAATATCTAACCTTTCTCCAAACAGGCGCAGCCCCTTAAATGGAAGCCCCGTAAGGGCCTTCTTAGAGACGTTATCAGTGGCCCACTAGCGCAACCAGACCGCTCGGCGTATGGCTACCACCAGAGCAGAAGATCTAGCGCTCAGCTTAATAGCATCGTCCAATGCGGATAGGATATAGTTCACGAAAGTCTCACAGGTGGCCAGAGCATTGGCAGCATCAGAGGGCAAGTCAACCGCCCCTTCAACAGCAGTCTTAACCACCGTCCTGAGCGCCACCGCCGTAATGGCTAAGGCGCAAATTGGGCGGAGCGACGCTCCCCCAAATGCAAAGGCATGGCATGCCAGTTGGTCAACTTGCCGATCTTCCAAATCCTGCAGCGATCAAAACACAACACACAACATGGGGCATAAAGTGTGGGAGGGGCATCCCATAAGGCTCATCATGGGCCTATACCGCCTACCCTTTGGTGGGGGACTGCGGTTGGAGCAGCGCTCCTTAGCACCTGACAGCGGGGCTGCCTACTTTCCCCCAGAACCAGAGCAGCCTGAGCTGGGAGGCAGTAAAAGGAAACGGGTGGGAATAGTCCTACAGGGCGGCAGGCTAATAGCCCCGCGCACCTGCGAGTAGAGAGAGCCATCTTCTAGTCATCGCAAGCCAAGACTGCAGAGAAGAACTGGAGATTTTGTGGGAGGTCCCTGGTATATATGGGGCCGGGAGGAGCCACTTTTCTGTCTCTGCAGTTAAGCGCCATCTATTGGAGTATATCCCAAGTGTAAGGAATATCTTCTGGAACAGGACGTGCTGTATACTTAGAATAAATCTAATACAACCACTGTGTCCATATGGGATGGAAAGTGGTATCCTATGGCGTGTTTCACCAAGGGGCTTACTCAGGGATTGTAAGGTCTGTAACTTGGGATTGGACATCCAAGTTTATCACTAGAGTGGAACTTCTGAGAGACCGGCATAAGAAGTTGATTAACAAACACTGTCCGGTGCCAATTGCAAGAGGTGGGATAGGCATACTGCCATTCATGAGGTGAGGAAATGTCTGTTAGTTTTGTAACATTTGCCTGGATAGTTCCTTTCAAAAACTATACTCCCTTCTGTCCCCAGTAGCATTAACTCCTGCTCCAATTGATCAAACCGATCGTGTAGAGAAAGTACCCCAACCAATAAATTTACAGACAAGCTGCAGGAAATGCTGCACTCTCCAAGACTACCTACCCTTTGTATGTGCATGCCATTCAATGCAAACCTTATCTGCCGACAGCCACACATGACTTATTAGTATTTCACCCTTTCTAACAGACAACAAGCCGATGGGCATCCTAAATCAGGATTTACGTGATGTAGAGAATGCAGAACACGGGCTTAAACTTTAGGTTCATTTTATACACTGCTAAAAAAAAAGAGGATATATCAAATACTTACTCTATGCTCTCTGGTGCGCCTGTAAGGACACAGGGCCGATCTGGCATTCCACCGCTATCTGCACAGAGAATTCATTGTAAGTTTTTAATCCACAACATGCTTTATTCACAGCATATAAGATCACCTATGGCAGGAATAAAGGGAATGAAAAAAAGTCTACCTGGTGCGATCTGGATTTTGCAACCGGATTCTGACTGGATTCGTGAAATCTGTTCCCCACCCCGTCCAATTACTGGAGAAAAATTGCTAAAGTTAATGGCAACACAAAAACAGAAAAAAAGGACAGCAATCTGTAGCATTATGGATTTATATGGCAACACAACAGATAACGATCAAAACTTTTATAGAGGACCTATACCAACTTAAAAAAGGAGGCCAAAACTTCTCTAGTAAGTCACGTCAAATGGAGTAGCTATATTTTTCATGACAAAAACACGTTTAGTTGGCTCAACTACTACAGATTATACCATGACCGGGGTGATTATATTTATATAAAGTAATTACATTTATATAAAGTAATGGCCAACAAGATGTCTGTTGAATACATTACTGCCTGTGATTCTCTACCATCCTGGGTGGGGACACGTATGGCATTGTCAGAACCTGGGATTGGCTTAAAAAAAAAAAAAGGACTTCCTTTATTATTGTTTTTAAAGGAATTAAAATCAATTGCCTGGCAGCTTAACTGATGCAGTGTCAGTCCGACCCCGTCTCTTTGCTACGGTTACTTAATATAATGACAAGCATTTCTTCTTGACTTCAAATTGAACACTGAGGCTTGTGTCAAGCTTAAACTCTCTCTGTAAGTGTTAGGCTAGAATGGACCCCTACACACTCAAGCCCAGTTCACCCCAATGCAATACACACAGTGTACGCTTGCATCACTCAGCCCTGCCACTCCCATCACAGAAGACAGCACAACAGGAGGTGAAACCATTTTATAATTGAGAACATTACCATGAGAAGCCCTACGCAACAGGAATACTTTAGCGTGTGCCTGGGCAATGAATTTAATAATGTACTTTTACCTGTTATTCTATAAAGTAACTTTGTTTCACTAGATAATCACTTTCGCTTAAAAGCAGACACTCCCATTTCCCCGCTCTAATGGGTGTGGGCCTGGCTGCATTATGACATCAAGATAAACCCCACCTACCCCGCAACTCTTACCTTCTCTTCAGCCAGAAATGCAGAGCTGGGATTGGCCTCTGGTGGTAACATTCTTGATCGGTTGGCGGCCAATTGCAGGGCAGCATTTCCGAATTAGGATCGAGGAGAAGGTAAGCATTGCAAGCATTGCGAGGGGGAACTCCAGCAATCTGGATAGTCACAATGCAACCAGACCCACACACGCACACCTGTTAGAGGGGAAAGGAACGTGGGTCTACTTTAGTGAAAACAAACCCTCTGCCCTGCAACCCTTTTCATGAGGCAGGACGGGTGCTTGCTAAAAAAAAAAAACCTTCCCTTAGCCACGGTCCAGTGCCAGGAGCAGCTCGCCACACAGAAAGAGGCATCTCCCTGCCGAATATTCATGTGAATGGGCGGCACGTGCACAGGGCAGGGGATGCGGCTTTGTGTCTTTCCTGTGCAGCGAGCTACCCGTGTCCTGTTCAAGTGTGCTGCAAGCACGGAGGCAGGGGATGACTCATTGCGCCACATGGGACCCGAGGGCGGCACTGGACTGTGGCTAAAGTAGTTTTTTTTTTTCTTTAGAGACCCAATTGGAAACCCTCTGTTGGAGTAAAACTGCATTGCACACCCCTCCAGGGCAATAGGACAGCTTCGCTTTTCAAGATTGAGTACATTGCTGTAATAATAGCAACAAAAAAGGAAATAAAAAAAAAAATAAATAAAATACAATTCTGTGAAATACTCACCTGTAGAATTGGTATTATACGCATACAGCATGTCCTGCTCCATCTATAATAATTACACATGGGTAATCCTCAGCCAGAGGGCGCTGTTCACTGCAGACATGCGAAAACAGGCTCCTCCCGGCCCCCCCACACACCCAGGGACCTCCCACAAATCCCCAGTATTGAAAAGCAGTGAGAAAAGAAGCTGGGAGAAACCAACCACCAACTGGTAACAATAGTAATGATAACAATCACCATACAGGGGATCCAGAAAAATGTACAACCAGGGTGGGGTGGAGCAGGACGTGCTGTATGCGTATAATACCAATTCTACAGGTGAGTATTTCACAGAATTGTATTATTCTAAGCATACAGCACGTCCTGCTCCATCTATAATAATTACACATGGGACATCCAATAGCAGTGTCCATAAAGTAGGGTGGGATCCCCAAAAACAAAGGCACAGCAAACAGTAAAGGCGCTGTCACCTGCAAAACTTTGCTACCAAGTACGACATGAGCAAAGGCTCTAACGTCAATCCCATAACAAAACCTTTGAAAAGGTATGAACAGAGAAGAGCAGCGGTCTAGCAACCTATTCAACAGAAAACCTGGTGCTGAAGGGCAAAAGGTACCCAAACACCAATATAACAGAATAAAATGAGAAAGGGAGATTCTTCCCCCTTAAAGGAATAGGCCAGTGTAACGGCCCAACCAGCCCACAGGCAACAGAAGCCTGGTGTAAAACTCAGAACACTCCCCAAGTAAATGAGAACTGGTCTCCCGTCAGACAGGCAGGAATACTGACCCCTTCATTAACAAGGATCGGCAAGAAGCCGAAACCTTTACTCAGGACCAGTAAGGCAACCATCCAAGTAAGATCAGTCCAAAAGGCGCAGTGGCCCTGGAAGCAAGCGAGATCAGGCGCATACATAAGGAGGCGCCCGCAGACCCCAAGGGCATCCGTCCCCCTAAGAGACAAGAAACAACCAGGAAAAATTGCAACACCTGTTGAGGGAATGTAGACCCTATACTTCAGCATTATTAAGAATAAGGCCCATAGTCAGACTAAAAGGACTTAAATAATGATCATAAAACACCACTTGGACAAAAGGGGTCCGGCGTAAGGCGGAATACCACCACGTCATTATATATAATATATATATATATATATATCGAGCGAAGGCTAAGTAATCAGATCCACCTTCTCACGCAAACGTCTGACTGAAGCAGAAGCCCCCGGAGAAGCGACTTGGACTACAAAACAGCTCAGACAGCATCCAGAATAAGTCCCAAGGGAACAATCCATAGGGCAAACAGAATGAAAAAGGATCCCAACAGGAACCATAGAACTACTTGGGAGATGCCCTTGAGCAATCCCCAAGAGAGCTCCTCACAAGATAGACTGAACCAGACTTCTACAGGAAGACAGACAGGACAGAACCTGAACCTTCAGAGTACCTAGATGGGGAGCCAACCCCAACCTATGCTGTAACGACTCTAGAACCCTGGGAACCGAGAACGTCCAACAGGGAAGAGACTAAGACTCATGCCAATCAATAAGGGTACACAATAACCCACAATAGACGGAGGAAGAGGAAGCTTGCTCCTAGCCCCCCAAATACCAAGTCACCCAGAAGATAAGCCCGTCTCCAAGGGGTGAATAAATCAGCTGTCAAGCCCCAGACTAGAGTCTGTAGATTGGGATGACAAAAGAAGGGGCCTGACAAGGGCAGAACCGCACTCCTGAGAGAGCGTACAGGTCAGCTGACCTCAGCAGAAGCATCTGTGAACCACAGTTCACTAGGCCACCCAGGGGCCATTAATCTCACTGGTCTCTATCAGCACGACCGTTCGCAGAAACCCACATAGTAGGGTGAATGAAGAGAAGGCATATAAGATAAGATAGAGAGTCCATGCATTATTTTACTAAGCCCCTATGACCAGAGTCAGAATATTCTGGGACAGTAAAAACAAGGGCAGAGCCCCTGTGGTATAAGCGAGACCCAACAGAGCCACCCTAGTTGGCTTTCAGAGTGACACCAGGATAGCATAACCTGCCACTGAAAAACATCCATTGGAGCGAATACCGCTGAGGAGCAGGGGGCGTAGACCCCCGCCCAGATCAGGAACCCTCCAGAGGGATCATCCTGCTTCAAGCTCCAGACCAATAATAAAACAGGCCATTGTCTTTTAACAGGCCAAGATTCCCCAAAAAGACAGGTCTAAAAGAGGAGAAGTCCAGCCGTATAGAGTCAACGGAAGGCTCACTGTTTTAACAAACCAGTAGGTAATACGGACCCTCTAAGGAACCCTACCCAGGAGCCACAGGGGGTTTTGGAAGAAATCCCCCCCGCCAACCTGCGAGACTTGGTACCCAAGGCGACCATTCACAGGAAGATGCAAGCAAGGAAGGGGGTGCCCCCTGACAGGGTCCTTGAGTATAATCAGCTCAAGAGGAACCACCGTACCAAGGGGGAATGAGCACAGACCTAGCTCCAGGGGTGCTGGAACCCAAGGTAGGATCAATAACCTACTGTGCCAAAGAGCCCAAGGGCTCAGTATATAAGGGACATCATCTGATACGCCACCAACGGGCCCACCAGCTGCAATCCTGCCTGGTGAAAGTAAGATGTCAGCAAAGGGGGACAGAGCCCCCATGACCAGGAGTCCACCTGTTGCCAAGGAAGAAGGCTCAAGCCTGAACCGAATCCAAGGAATGGAGATAGCGGATAAGGGACCATGAGGGATTGAGGTGACTGAGCACCCATCCAGTAACTCCCAGGGGACACCGCTGGCCGACTAATCCACTCGGCCTGACGTAGAGATTGGGGAGTAAGGAAAGACGACCTGGTAGGTCCTAATGCGGACGCCCCCCAGGCATGTCCGAGACATCACCCCATTCGCGCCATGGCGAGCAGCTTGGAAGCGAAAGAGAGGCCAAAAAAGCCTCAATCCGCAGGGTTGGTCCTGCAACACCGACTAGTAACGGTCTTGGTGTCCAGAAGACACAGGGGGAACTAATCAGATCTAGAACCCCACAGGGGGCCAGAAGCCCCCCTTGCACAGGGCGCCTGTGTCCCAAGACAGAGATGTCATATAGGGACTACCTGTGAGAGTAGAATTGCCAGGCCTACCATAGGCCAGCATGGCCCAGACTGCCTCATACTGTTGAGGGAAGGAGGAAGGTTAATATAGAGGCCATAGCCCCATTCTGTTAAGGGCAACCTGTAAGTAAGCCCAAACTCTGTAGGCCTAGTACGGCCAGCACCAATTCCTGAGGGGAAAACAGGGGCTAGAAGCACCCTGACAACATCTGAGAGGGACCACCCAGCAAATGCTATCCTGTGTCCAGGGGAACTACCTCCTGGAATCACCAGAAGGAGAAGATACATTCCTATATAGGAGTCAGCTGCTGTAGCAGTACCCTCGCCCAGAAGGGCGAGGGCGTCCCTTCATGCTTGGGAAATCTTGGCAGATTTGGACTTAGTCCTGCCAGAGGGCCCAGGGCGTTGCCTGCCCACCCCATGGTGGAAATCCACACCGAACAGTTGGAAGCACACCTCAGGTTCGCGTTTGACACTAACGTAGGGAGGGGGAGGGGTGTCCCGGCTGGGACGGCCTTCTGCGTAGGGGTGCCTTACCCCTTTTTTCCAAAAAGGTCCAAACGGGCCCCAAATAGCCGCCATCCTCTGAAGGGAAGGCCAGTGAGTGCCTTTTTCGTAGCATCGTCAGCACCCCACTGTCGCAGCCAGACCAGGCGGCGAATAGCTACCACAAGGGCAGAGGTTCTGGCACACATCTTAATGGTGTCATCCAGTGCTGAGAGGATGAACCTCACAAACACATCACAGTCTGAGAGCGCATTAAACACCCCCTAGGGGAGGTCCTCAGGACGGTGATCAAGTACTTTTCTAATGAGAGTCCTGGCGGCCACCGTAGTGATGGCCGCGGCACAGACCGGGCGCAGCGCCGTCCCTGCACACGAAAAGGC
Source organism: Gastrophryne carolinensis (assembly GCA_027917425.1). Classification (NCBI taxonomy): domain Eukaryota; kingdom Metazoa; phylum Chordata; class Amphibia; order Anura; family Microhylidae; genus Gastrophryne; species Gastrophryne carolinensis. Next base: position 201,629,029 of record CM051235.1, read on the forward strand.
GTGGGAAGCCAGTCTGTCAATGCGCCGGCCCTCAGCATCCCGAAGGGTACGGTAATAAGGAGCCGTCATGAAGGGGGGGGGGTTAGTAACCCCTATAATCGGTGCATCCACCACAAGAGGTGCTGACCAAAAGTTAACCACATCAGGAGGGAAAGGGTACTTCCAATCCCAGACCCCTGGGACCCCTTTAAGTTTACAAGGCGATTCCCATACTTGGGATACAAGATTCTGGAAATGCTCCTGTTCCAGGAATTCCAAACGCGGCGGCGCTGTGTGGAAACTCTCCTTCTTAGGCTTGGAAGCCTCTCCAGGAGGGGAGATTGACAAAACCTCAAAGATCTTAACAAGTAGTTCATCTGTGTCACACAGGCCCCAAGAACCGGGCCCAGAATCATCACGGCTCCCGGGCATCTCATCCGAGGAGCCCGAATTGGAGAAAAGCTCACCTTCCTCAGAAGGATCAAGGTCATCAGTATCGTTAGGAACCGGAGAGCCAGGAGGCGTCAGGGACCGCTTCTTTCCAGGACCCAAGCGCTCCGCCAAACTAGACATCACCTGCTCAGCCGTAGGTAGCCCGCGTGGCACTACCTGCTGGTCAACCCCACTCGAGTGCGAACCATCAGGAGTGAGATTTAAGCACTGGAAGACAGGAGTATTGAAGCGAGGTGCAGCCACTGGTAACCTGATTGCAGAGCCAGTACTTGTTCAGCACACGGTCCGCAGACCCGTGCTTTGTCAGCATCAGCATGGGGCTGTCCATACGCTGTACACAGCCGGTCTTGTCCCCGCGGGACCCCGGACACATAATTTTGAGATGCCTCCATATGGTGATTTATCTAAGCAATATACCAGCAGGGATTTATGCTATAAGCAACCCTGGATGCCCCAAGACCCGCTAGGAATGAGGGAGAATTTAAATTGTAAACCCGCTAAGATATATATCAGGCCGGGAGATGCCACCGGGATCTAGGCGTCTGAAAGACATAAGGAGAAGAATGGGTGTCAGAGCCATGCGCAGCCGGAAAAACATAATAAGGAGTCACCCGCGAGGGCACTTACAGACCAAGGGAGGAGGGGAACCACCACCACGCGCGTGCGTGGAGATCAACAAAATGGCGCCCAGCGAACCCCGAAGGGCGGGCTCGATGCTCGGCCGTGACGTGGAGCGCACCAAGTCAAGTCCCCGCCCACCACAAAGAGCGCGAAGCTCTGAGGTATTAGTCAAAAAGGCAAGGATACAATCAACGTATTTTGTAAGGAAAAGGCGCCTCAGCATCTGGACGACGCAGCAAACTATGTAGAAGAGACAGATACGGCGGCAGCCAAAACAGAATAAAGAGCAAGCAGCGCGGCTCTGAGACCCAAATGTTAATGAAGGGCAGAAATAAGGCCATAAGCGTGACATAATAGTACACTGGGACCGCCACACACATACCCCCCCCCTTTCTTTTCCCCCTAACTAGCTGGGGAAATGAGGGAGGATGGCGACCCTTTACACAGGGTCCACCGCTACACGGGGTAATAATGCGGGAGGGGCATCCACTAGAGGCTCACCATCAGCCTAACCGCCTACCCTATGGTGGGGGATTGCGGTGGAGCATGGCTCCATAAGCACACAAGGTGCTGCCTACCTTCACCCGACCAACGCAGCCCAGGCTGGGAGGCATATTCTTCACAAAGAGGACGGGTGGAAATAGTCCCACAGGGCCACGGGCTGTAAAGCCCCACTCGCCTGCGAGAGCGTGATACTTCATGTCTTCGCAGTTCAGCACTGCAGAGAATTCTGGGGATTTGTGGGAGGTCCCTGGGTGTGTGGGGGGCCGGGAGGAGCCTGTTTTTGCATGTCTGCAGTGAACAGCGCCCTCTGGCGGAGGATTACTCATGTGTAATTATTATAGATGGAGCAGGACGTGCTGTATGCTTAGAATAAGGAGACAGGGAATTGTATCTCCTAAAAGTATAGGTCTGTCCTACTGAGAAATTGCCAGTCAGTGCCGTTTCCTAAACTTGAGAACTGGAAAGAACAGACAGGAACAGGTCTGGCAGACCATAGGCCATGGTTTGCGCAGCTCTACATTCATCCTTACTAAGCCATTTTTGACAGAATGAATGAATAGCTGGCCGCCGATTGGAGAAGACACTGAACATGTGCTGTGAGATCACCAGCTAGGCGAGTAAACAAGGCGACCTGGGAGATTTTACACAGCGGCAGATGCCAAATCGGGTTACCCAGCTAAAGAGGGCAGGATAGTAAATTCCGGGTGTTTTTGTGTCCCTCGTCTCGTGTTGGACACCTGCCTTGCCCACACCATTCATGGCAATGGAGGGGGTGTGTCAGGCAAAGCCTCTGCATGCCCCGCCCACTGCTGTGATTTTATATGGTATGGCTGCATGGCATCGGAATAGAAGCAATCTGCTGCAGAGGATGAAAGGAAGTATAGGTTTACTTTTCTGCCAGCACAATCCCTTTAAACTTTTAAATATCAATGAAAAAAGTGGAAAAAATGCAACCGGTAGTATATTTAATTCCATTAAAGATAGGGCTGTGGAGTCGGTAGAAATGTGTCAACTACAGCATAAGAAAGAATCTCTAAATAGTGTTGTATAATTAATAAAGCTTTCATAAGAAGCGTAAAATTTTATTTATAGATATATTTTATATTTATCAATCTAAGACCCATGTTAGACGGAACATTGGCTTACAGACTCCACAGCCCTGGATATGACAACCTGTTCTTTCGAAATAAAAAAAAGCCTGTTATCCTCCCATTATTGATAGCGTGGATATACAGGGTATAAGTATGACTTCTTGGATGACTATTCTCTATATTTAAATAAGGGCAGTTAAGAATATAAAGTCTGCTTAAATCCATGCGAGTACAAAGCTGTCTAACAAACTACGGAACTTTAGTTAACAGGAGCAATGTTTAAGGTGAGCTCCCTATTTTAAGGTGGTCACCCAAGTCTCAGTACATGCCTAACCTCCGTGTAACTTGTGTTACAAATCCACATTTACTTACTGAATCCCACCATCTTATCAGGCACTTTAAATTCTTCCGTCATCACAGTCCTGAATAGAGAAAACACCGGTAAGGCAAATAGTGAATGCAATAGTGAATATAGAGTGTTTAACTTTTGAAATGTAACCATTTACTATTAATTGATAAAGGGATAGCAAAGGGTTACATTAGCCTGCTTTCTACTCATTTGATGCTGGTATGCAGAGGCAATATTTTTCATTCAATTTTGCTTTACATTTCCTTATAAACACTAGTGAACTCATGAGCCAGCCAGTGCTCAGAATGTGGAGGTCCCTGTGAAGTGCAATTCTTCGAGGGAACTATGTATAAGTCAGCAGAAGGGTGTTCAATAGGAAGTATCAAGAAATACAGAAGAACCCCTTTAAACCCAGAGTCCTAAAACTTCAGGGCTAGGCTACATCGTGCTCTTAGATTTGGAAGTGTGAAATTCCTTGGTTTACCTAGTAGTCTAATCGGGGGTTCCCCTGGTTTTGGTCATCTTTAAGATTACAGAAAGCAGGCCGATTAACCCTTTGCCTGGAATGCTCCTTAAACAGTCTGAATTGTACCCATCCGCAAGGGAGGCCATCGGACCAAGCAGCTATAAGACAGGGCACCGTGGGGTTGTCCCTTAAGACGCTCTATGAGCTTTTGCAACTGCTTAGCATTTTAAATAAACCTTTGTGGCAGGAACAACTTGTTTCTCTCAAACAGACCAAAACCCACTGAACTTGTGAAATACATTTGGCCAAAGCCGGGCCGATATTCCCTTATTATGGTGTAGAGCTAGAAATGAATATTTTCGCTTTCTGAATCATCCTGGATCTGTGCAAGACGGCAGGCGATCACACATTGCATAGGTGTTGCAATTACATCATTGGCACACACAATAGTGGCAATAAATGGAGGAGGTGGAGCTTTACATCTACAACAGACACCATTATATGGGATTAGGTTGAAGCAGGAGCAGTAAAAATTGGCAAAAGGTGCTCCTCATGGGGGAGCAAATCAGAGGATGCCAAGTAAAAATGTGGGGTTTGGTCTGCTTTAATTCAATTTCTAGTCAAAAATGAGTAGAAATCTGCTTACCCCCCCCCCCCCCCCCATTCCCAGTTCATCTCAATTTGGGACATTCCCATAGTTAGTAGAGAATAGGACGACCAAACTGCTAACTATAGTGCGACAGGGGGTAGGTATGTGGCTGCATTTTGGACACCCTATACTTGACCCACTGCAATGCCTTCAGGGACTATGAAGCTGACTGCTCTGCAAAGGCTACATAGTCAAAGCAAACCTATACCCAGAAAGGAAGTTAACGTGGTCACCTATCTTCAGCCCAGTGTCTCGCAACAGCCTGTGTTTCCTCAGAATGGGCAGACAGAGGGAGAGAGCATGGGTGAGCAAGCTGCTCATAGCGTGTCTGAGGTAAATCAGAGTCCCCTTCACAGGCTGGCGCCCTATCAGGTATAATCACTGCAATAATATATTATAATATATAAAATTTTGTACATATATTCTTGTGTCATGTGCTTGTCTAAAGAATCCCCTTCCTCCCTCTCTACCCAGTCAGTACTGCTGTGTGAAGGGGACAATGACCACAAAATGTGAGCAGCTCTGGCCATGCCACCCTATTTCATTCAATGCTGAGCTGTGTGTAAGTGAACTGATCATTGCTGGAGAACACCAGGGGGCGCTGAAGCATGGCCAGGGGGGCATAGGGCAGCCATTCGAACTTCATACTGCATCCAGTTTGTGTTTTTCATGAATATTGTGCAAAAAACACACACACTGTTTTGGGCCACTGGACTGTGAATAGAAGGTAACGTCAAACTTCTTTTCTAGTATAGGATCCCTTTAAGTGCCAGCCTACCTGGAGTTTTTGTCACACTCTGTTGCCAGACCATTTTGCACTATTTTGCGCTCCCCATGTGCAAATGTGATTTTTGAAGGGATTTCCAGGGATTTCCCAGGAAAATGATATATTGTTTTTTCAGCAGAGTCTGAGCTTTAACATGAAATATCTTGTTTGTCATTTTTAGGTGTATTCTCAATATTTTTTGGCGAAATATGTGCAAAAAAATAAAAAAAAAATCTATTTTTTACAATTTGTAGTGTTTTTTTGTAATAAAAAATGTACGTTTGTCAAAATCTTATTGCGTGTGAAATCCCAATTTCTCCCGATCACAGCGGTACCAAATATGTATAGGTAGACACCCTTTCCAGCCCAGGAGACTCCCCCAAAATGAAACAGAGCTTTAGGGGATTTTCAGAAAAAATACAACTGTGATATGCGCTATGCGCACCTTGCAGTTTTTCCAGAAAAACAACCCTTTACATTTGAAATACCCCCCACAAACTATATATTCTCTGGAAGTACACACCTCAGGCGTTCTGTTTGTACCAGGCTTGTTGATGTGGCCACAGTTTTCTGGAAGTAATCCCTCAATGTATTTGGTTGCAAAGTTTCCCTAAAAAAAGGATAAAAAAGCAGAATCAAAGCCACATTTTCCTAAAAAAACTATATACAAACAAGAAAAAACAAGTATAATCTGAAAAAGCAACATCTCCCAAACAGAACGATACCCAACATGCATAGCTACTGTCAAGGGAAGAGTTGCCAAACACCCCAAAGTAAAGCATGAGCATAACGGTAATTTTTCTTGAAAATTTCAGCTCTGCAGACAAAGTGCGCACCTTGCGATTTTTCAACCAAAACAACCCTTTACATTTGGAATATCCCCCATAAACCATATATTCCCTGAAAGTACACATGTTAAGCTTTCTAAGCGTACCCAGCTTGTTGTAGTGGGCTCATCTTTCTGGAGTTCATCCCTCAAAGAATTCTTTGGTTGCACAGGGTTTCCGTAAAAAATTTATAAAAAAGCTGAATAAAAAAACACCTTTTCCTAAAATATAAATATGCAAACAAGAAAAAACAAGCTAAGTCTGAAAGCGCAAGGTCCCCCGAACAGAATACCCAACATGCAGAGGTACTATTAACCCTTTTAAAGTGGACCAACACCCAGGATTTTGACTATCCTGGGTCTTGGTCCACTTCGGTGGGGCACCCGCGATTGGGGTGCCCCGCTGTGTGAAACCCCCCCGAACAACTCACCTCTCCCCGCGCCGACGGACAAGCCGCGGACAAGCGGCTCCTCCGCCGCCACCTCCTGCGCCGGCCATTGACAGACGGCCGGCGCGGGCACGTCTAGAGGGGCGCGATGGAGACGGCGGCGGCCGGCCGCCGCCGAAGGTAAGGTAAGGAGTTTGGGGTGTTTGGGGGGGTTTCACCCCGCGGGACATCCCGATCTCGGATGTCCCGCGGGGAGGGAGGTGATCGGCCCGGGAATCTTATAGATTCCCGGGCCGATCACCCGTGGGTGTTGGTCCACTTTAATTGCCAGCCTACTTGAGATTTTGTCACCCTCTGTTGACAGGTCATTTTTCCCCATTTTGCGCCATGTTTTGCGACATTTTTGCTGGAATTTTCAGGAAAATTATATATATATTTTTTGCAGCAGAGTTTAGGCTTTAACACGAAATGTCTTGTTTGTAAATTTTATTTATTAATTTTATTTATTATTAAGTAAAAAAAAAAAAAAAAAGATTTTTTTTTAGAAAATTGCCTCCTTTATTTTAAATAAAAAATGCATTTTATTAGGGAAAACCATATTGCATGTGAAAGCCCCATTTCTACCGATTAGAACGGTACCACATATTTACCGGTAGCCCCCTGTTCCTGCCCAGGAGACCCCCTCAAACTGAAACAAGGAATTTTTAACATTTACAAATAAAATACAACTACCATCCACACTACAAAGGGTTAAATCGAGAAAAAAATGACATAGGGTCCCGCCTCCCGGGGAGGGGGGCCCATTTTTTTGGGATTTTCAAGGGTTAAAAACCCTTAAAAACCCCCCAAAAAAATGACATGGGGCCCCCGGGACCAGCTATGCAGGGCTTGTAGGAACAGGGCGCAGGGGCCAGCTTTTGTGGCCCCTGGCCCTGCAGGCTACAAGCCCGCATAGCCCGTGGGCCCGGGCTCTTCTGCCTCCCCCCCGGGCTTTGGGGAGGCAGGTAATGGGGGTTCAGGGGGTTAATGGCAAGTCACCCACTAGTCGCAGGTGACTTGCCACCCCCCCAGCCTTGTGAACTGGTATAGGGGTCATGGACCCCTTACCAGTTCACAAGGGGTTAAATGTAAAAAAAAAAAAAAAAAAAAAAAAAAAAAAAAAAAACACACACAAAGAGAAAACATTTTATTAATTTTTTTTTTTTTTTTTTTTAAATACTTACCTCCCATCCATCCTGGAGCACTTTGTCCCTCGGCGATCACTGGCTTCTGCTCACTTGCTAGAAGCCTTTTATAGCTGATGGATGACAGAACACAAAAGGGTTAATTAAAAAAAAAATGACATAGGGACATGGGGGGGACCCCATTTTTTGGGGAATTTTAAGGGTTAAAAAGCCTTAAAAATCCCCCCCAAAAAATGACGTAGGGTCCCCCCTACCCAGCATTACCAACCCGGGCCAGCTATGGGGGCTTGTAGAACAGGGCGCAGGGACCAGCGTTGGTTGCCCCTGGCCCTGCAGGCTACTAGCCCACATAGCCACTAAGAGGCCCGGGCCCTTCTGCCCCCCCCTGGCCGTTGGGGAGGCAGGTAATGGGGGGCTGGGGGTTAATGGCAAGTAACCCACTAGCCGCAGGTGACTTGCCAGACCCAGAGCCTTGTGAGCTGGTATAAGGGGTCTTATGGACCCCTTACCAGCTCACAAAGGGTTAACTGTGAAGAAAAAAAAAAAAAAAAAAAAAACACAACACAAGTAATAAAAGTATTTTATTTAAAAAAAAAAGTGTTTTTTTACTGTACTTACCTTTGATTGTAAGCTCCTTTGTCCCTCGCCGCTCTGATGACAGATGCCGGTGATCGGCATCCAGAGAAGGGGGAGGCAGGAGATCAGAGGATCTCCTGTCACCTCCTTCCCCGGCACCGATCACCGGCATCTGACAGCTGAGAGAGCTGAAGCCGGAGATCGGGGCTGGGATGTCGTCATTAGCCCCGCCCCCAATGGCGGCAAGATGGCGGCCGCCATCGAGGAGGAGAGAGGAGAGAGCCTCCCGGGCTCTTTCCTGAAGATCGGCAAGTCCTGGGGGGGACAGCGGACCCCCAGGTGAAGAGGAGGGACAGCGGGAGCCAGCGCACACGCAGGTAAGTGAATGTCTTTTTTTTTTTTACAGTTAGCAGCTGCTGCTACAGAAGCGGGGGGGGGGGGCGACCTATTCCGGGGGCTCTCCTGGAGCCATCCGAGCCCCCACGGGGGATCGGATGGCACCAAATTAAAGAGGAGACCCGGCAGGATCCAACGAGTGGTCAGGTGAGTTTTTTTTTTTTTTTTTGCCCGCTAGCAGGGGTAAATGCCAGGCAAGTAAATTTTACGTGGCTGGCACTTAAGTGACGGAGAGGCAACCACGTAAATTTTATGTGGCTGGCATTTAAAGGGTTAAGCCTAACTGACATGAGGATGTGGCTATGAATGAGTGAGTAGGAACAGAGGAAATCCTGCACACCCCTAAATAGTACTGCTCGGTCTGCCCAAATTCTCAAAGAGGGCATTTCAAAACATGAATGAATTTCCCATTAGTGACCTTGTTGGGAGTGATCTGTAGGTAAGCATTGTTGAAGCTTAGCAGAAATTAGTAAACCTAGGCAACAACAGAAGGTGAAGCAATGCATAGGACATTTTTTTTCTATTCTCCACTGTAAAGCCCCCCCCCCCCCCGCCCCAAAAAAACACAACTCCCCTAGTCCACATGAGCGGAATTTCACTTTTCATGGAATTTTTTTAAGTGTATATTTGTGTGCATCATTTTTTGGGCACAAAAAATAAACACTTCCAAAAATTCAATTGAAAGTGGACTTTTTATTTAAGGCGGAACAAAATCCCACATTTTGTTCCGTGCCCCTGCAGCGCGAAATTGCATAATATTGCGGGGGGTCGTCACACAGCGGGGAATCTTTGATTTTAGGGCGGGCTATGCTAGGTTTTGTTCCACTTTTAAGGGTTTCACATAGAGAAAACCTGGGAGACAGTTCTGTCTTATTCACCAATTCAACCTGCTAAAAGGGCACTTTATTTTGGTTTATAGATCCCCTTGAAAAAGACAATTCTGTGAGTACTCACCTGTAGAATTGCTTTTACCATGCATGGCATGGCCTGCTTCACGAAGTCATTACATCTGGGTATTCCGCCACAAGGTGGCGCAGTGCACTGCAGAAGAGTTGTGGCCCCACCCGGTACCATATAAAAACTGAATCACCATAGACTTATCCAGTAGTTGACAAGCAGTGATACAAGACCCGGGAACTAATAAAGATAACAACCCCAACTAATTTGGAACAATCACCATAAAGAGGAAACCAATAACAATGTAACAAGGGTAGGGTGAAGCAGGCCGTGCCATGCATGGTAAAAGCAATTCTACAGGCGAGTACTCACAGAATTGTCTTTTTCCCAATGCATGGCACTGCCTGCTTCACGAAGTCATTACATCTGGGACTTCCAAAAGCAGTGTCCATAAAGTAGGGTGGGATTCCCAAAGAGTAACAGCAGGCAGTTTAAACCACCACTGCCTGAAGTACATTGCGGCCAAAAGCAGCATCAGCTGAGGCCTTAACATCAACCTTGTAAAACTTGGAAAAAGTATGAACAGAAGAACAAGTTGCGGCTTTACAAACTTGTTCAACAGAAGCTTGGTGCTGAAAGGCCCAAGACGCACCAACAGCACGAGTGGAATGAGCAGTAACCCTAAAAGGAGGAACCTTCCCCCTGGCAGAGTAGGCCTGCTCCACCGCCTGACGGATCCACTTGCTGATAGTGGATTTAGCCGGAGGCAAACCCTTCCTAGGTCCAGCAGGAAGAACAAAAAGAGCGTCAGATTTCCTGAAAGACTCAGTAGCAACCAAATAAAACTTCAGAGCCCTAACAACATCCAGAGAATGAAGGGTCTGCTCCTTGGCATTAACAGGTTTAGGACACAAAGAAGGCAAGACAATATCCTCATTGAGATGAAAAGCAGACACAGCCTTAGGCAAGAAATCCGTCTTAAGCCGAAAAACCACCTTATCCTGATGCCTTTCAAAATAAGGAGGTTTGATGGAAAGCGCCGCCAGCTCAGAAACTCGCCTGACAGAAGTAATGGCCACTAAAAAGGCCACCTTAAGAGTCAGAATGGGCAAGGCAGCCCCATGTATAGGCTCAAAGGGAGGACCCTGCAGAGCAGACAACACCAGATTCAGGTCCCAAACAGGTAGCATAGGCTTATGTGGTGGACGCACATGAGTAACTCCCTGGAAAAAGTCTTAACCAACCGGTGATTGGCAAAGGATCTTTGGAAAAAAATTGCCAGAGCTGACACCTGTCCCTTGAGGGTACTAAGTTGAAGGCCCGAATCCAAACCATGTAGCAAAAATTCCAGAATCCTGGGGATAGAAAACACCCGACAAGGAAGAGACATGGGCTCACACCAGGCAATGTAAGCATGCCAGATCCTGTAGTAGATAAAGGATGAGGACTTCTTCCTAGCCCTAATCATGGTATCAACAACAGAAGCCGGCAAACCCTTATCCATCAAGATGGAGGTTTCAGCAGCCAAGCCATTAAATCCAGCGTTTGTAAATTGGGATGGCAGAGTTGTCCCTGAGTGAGCAGATCTGGATCCTTGGGCAGGGCATACTGATCTACTGCCAACTGCACGTCGTCTGCGAACACAGAGGAGCCGAAACCCCTTCCAAGGCATTGCTAGCGCATCCGTGGCGAAGGCAAGAGGGTCCTGTGACAGGGAGACAAACCTGGGAAGCTTGTGGTTGTGGCAGGACGCAAACAGGTCTACATCCGGCTGACCACAGCGGTGACACAGGGAGTGAAAAACCTTGTTGCTGAGGGACCATTCCTCCAGCCGAGATGTCCTCCTGCTCAGGGAGTCTGCCTCCTGGTTCTCCACTCCCGGAATGTAAACCGCCGAGATGCAAGGAACATTCTCTTCCGCCCAAGACAGTATCAGACACTTCCTCGAGGGCTCGCTTGTTCCGAGTCCCTCCCTGATGATTGATGTATGCAACCTCCGTCTGGTTGTCTGAGCGGATCTGAACAGCCCAACCCCGAAGGGGTGAGGTCAGCTGAGAAAGAACCAACCTGATCGCCCTCAGTTCCAGGACATTGATGGGAGCATGGGCCTCCTGGGGGCCCCACTGACCCTGGAACTGCAGAGACTTCCAAAATCCCCCCCCCCCCCAACCGGTCAGACTGTGGTGACTGTCTCCCAACACTGTGGCAGAAATGTCCTGCCCACCAGGAGGTTCCTTGAGTCCAGCCACCACGAGAGGGACTGTCTGACCAGGGGGGGACAGAGCAAATTCCTGATCCAGGGACACAGGGTCCTGATCCCAAACCGACAAGAGGTACAACTGAAGAGGTCTCATGTGAAACTGAGCAAAAGGGACCGCCTCGAAGCAGGACACCATCAGGCCCACCAACTGCATCCCTTGCCGGATGGAGGGATGGGGACACAAGAGCAGAGCCCGTGCCTGCTGCTGAAGGCCCTCCACCTTCTGCTGAGGCAGGAATACCTTGAACTGAGAAGTATCCAGAGTCACGCCCAGAAAAGACCTCACCAAAGACGGAGACAGTGAAGACTTGGGGTAGTTGATCACCCAGCCAAAGGACTCGAGAGTGGAGGTCACCACCAGAGTATCCCTCTCGGCCTGAGGAAGAGACTGAGCAACAATCAGAATGTCGTCCAGGTAAGGAAGAATGCGAATGCCCTGATGCCGCAGCAGAGCCATCACGCCCGCCAGCACCTTGGTGAACACCCGAGGCGATACCGAACGGTAAGGCCACAAACTGGTAATGCTGATCCTCCAGAGCAAACCTGAGAAATCTCTGATGACCTGGGAAGATTGCCATGTGGAGATAAGCATCCTTGATGTCCACGGAGCTCATGAAATCGCCCGGGAGAAGGGTACTGACAGTCAAGCGAAGGGTCTCCATGTGAAAGTGCTTGAACCTGACAAACCTGTTGAGACCCTTCAGGTCCAGGATGGCCCTCAAGGACCTGTCCTTTTTGGGGACCGTGAACAGATTGGAATAGAAACCCTGACTCCGTTCCTGGGGAGGCACCAGGCAAATGACTCCTGACTTCAACAGACGTTGAACCACAAGGCGCAACCCCTGAGCTGACAGAGGGTTGTGAGACATCCGGGAACTGATGAATCTGGGGGGGCGGCCAGGCTGCAAACTATCTTGTAACCAGAGGACACCACCTCCTAAACCCACCAGTCTGAGACGCGGAGCCTCCAGACGTGAGCAAAGAGCCAAAGCCGTCCCCCCACCCGGATGGGTGAGGGCGCCTCCTCATGCCTGAGGGGGCTTGGGAGAAGGTTTGGGCTTGGGGTCCCATGAGAGCCCGGGACGACCACGGGATATGCCATAGCCCCAAGAATCCGTGCGGATACCTGAAAAGAGGGGACCTCGACCTCCTCTAGGGGCACGAAAGGAGGAGAAGGAAGCGGAGGGCCCCCGAAAAGGCAGAGGCTGCCTCCTACGCTGAGGCAGCCTACCATCCTTGGCTAAAACATTCAGACGCTCAACAAAGAGCCGCAGCCCCACAAAGGGGAGTCCAGTAAGAGCCTTCTTAGCAGCAGCGTCAGCTGCCCACTGACGCAACCAAACAGAGCGGCGCATAGCCACCAAAAGGGCAGAGGCCCTACTACTCAGCCGTACCACATCATCCATGGCAGTAAGGATAAAGGCAACAAATTCAGAGCAAAGCAAGAGGGCCCTATACTTCTCCCTACCAGCTGTAGCGCCATCAAGGAGACGATTGATCTGTCTCTTAAGAGCAATGGCTGTTATGTCAGAGGCACAGGCCGGACGCAGCCCAGCCCCCACAAATGTAAAAGCATGGCAGGCCAGCTGATCCATACGCCCGTCCTCGCTGTCCCGCAGTATAGTAGTGTCAGGGGAAGGCATGACTGAGGTGTTGGACAGCCCTAGAACGCGAGCGTCCACCTCGGGGGACCCGACCATTGCTTAACCAGGTCAGCAGGCAATGGGAATTTCTTATCCAACCCTTTGGGCACCGCGGGCAATCTACTAGGATGTTCCCACTCCTTGAGCACCAAATTAGTGAAATGACTCTGCTCAGGGAACTCCAGACGCTGCTTAACAGTACGAAAAGGCTCACCCCGTTTCCTCTTAGCCACCTCAGGGGGGACAATGTGCAAGATTGTGCAATGTGAGACAACAGATTAGCAGTGTCCTCAGGGAACCAGGAATCCTCAGACTTAGACCCAGGGTCACTGTCGCAGCCCACCTGCTGGTCCCCAGAGGAATCAGAGCCCAGGAAAAGCTCCCCCTCCTCTAGGGAGTAAAGATCATCAAAAATACAATTCTGTGATTACTCACCTGTAGAATTGGTATTACGAGTATACAGTACGTCCTGCTCCAAATATAATACTTACAAGTGGGATATACTCCGCCAGATGGCGCTGGACTGCAGAGACATCGAAAATAGGCTCCTCCCGGCCCCTCAAATACCCAGGGAACTCCCACAAATCCCCAGCATTGAAAAGCAGTTAACGAGAAGTCGGGAGAATTAAAAACCCAACTATAACAATGATAACAATCACCATACAGGGGATGCAAGATAATGCAAAACCAAGGGTGGGTTGGTGCAGGACATACTGTATACTCATACCACCAATTCTACAGGTGAGTAATCACAGAATTGTATTATTCTTAGTATACAGTACGTCCTGCTCCAAATATAATACTTACAAGTGGGACATCCAATAGCAGTGTCCATAAAGTAGGGTGGGATCCCCAAGAAAAAAGGCAGCAGCAGGCAGTTTAAACCACTGCCGCCTGCAGAACCTTTCGGTCAAAAACAGCATCAGCTGAGGCCCTAACATCAACCTTGTAAAACTTTGAAAAGGTATGAACAGAAGACCAAGTAGCGGCCTTGCAAACTTGTTCAACAGAAGCCTGGTGCTGAAAAGCCCAAGAGGCACCAATAGCACAAGTGGAATGAGCAGTAAGGCAGAAGGGAGGATTCTTCCCCTTAGCAGAGTAGGCCTGAATCACAGCCTGACAAATCCACTTGCTGATAGTAGACTTGGCAGGAGCCAAACCTTTCCTAGGACCACAGGGACCACAAAAAGAGCATCAGTTTTCCTGAAAGGTGCAGTAGCCACCAGATAGTACTTCAGACACCTAACCACATCCAAAGAGTGCAAAACTCTCTCCTTAGCATTGCTAGGATTAGGGCACAAAGAAGGTAGAACAATATCCTAATTCAAATGAAAGGCACTACCTTAGGCAGAAAGTCAGGTTTGAAACGAAACACCACTTTGTCCTGGTGCCTCTCATAGTAGGGGGGCTGAATGGACAGCGCCGCCAACTCAGACACACGCCTGACAGAAGTGATAGCCACCAGAAATACAACCTTGAGCGTAAGAATGGCCAAGGCAGCATCCTGCACAGGTTCAAAGGGAGCACCCTGCAAGGCTGACAGAACCAAGTTCAAATCCCAAACAGGCACCATAGGTTTACGTGGGGGACGCACATGAGTGACCCCCTGGAAGAAAGTCCTGGTCAGAGGGTGCTGAGCAAAGGACTTCTGGAAAAAAAAATAGCCAGGGCAGAAACCTGACCCTTCAGAGTACTGAGTTGTAGCCCCATCTCCAACCCATGCTGCAGGAACTCCAGAATCCTGGGAATAGAGAACACACGACAGGGAAGAGACTTAGACTCACACCAGTCAATGTAGGCACGCCAAACCCTGTAATAAATGGAAGAGGAAGACTTCTTCCTAGCTTTAATCAAAGTATCCACAACTGAGGAAGACAGCCCCTTCATCAAGATGGAGGTTTCAGCAGCAAGGCCGTCAAAGCCAGAGTTTGTAAATTGGGATGGCGTAGTGAGCCCTGAGTGAGCAGATCTGGCACCAAGGGCAGAGCGTACTGATCAACTGCCAGCTGTACCACGTCTGCGAACCACACTCTTCTTGGCCACCTGGGTGCCACCCGAATTGCTGGCACCCCTTCCAGAGCAATCTTGCGCAGAACCCTGCCCAGCAGGGGAATTGGGGGGGGAAGACATACAGGAACTGAAAGTCCTTCCACAACATTGCTAGCGCATCCAAGGTCAGGGCCAGAGGATCGCTGGACAGAGACAAAAGCTGGAAGCTTGTGATTGTGGCGGGACGCAAACAGATCCCCATCTGGTTGGCCCCAACGGTGACACGGAGATTGGTCCCTATGCAGCAGGGTGTTTCATTCTCCCTGGCGAGAGAGTCCGCCAGGTGATTTTCCACGCCCGGGATGTACACAGCTGAGACGCAGGGGTCATTGGCCTCCGCCCAAGTCAGAATCAGAGACGCTTCCTGGAGGGCCCCCTTGCTCCGGGTCCCTCCCTGATAATTGATGTAGGCAACAGCCGTCTGGTTGTCCGAGCACACCTGAACAGGCAGGCCCCTGTGAATAGTCAAGCGAGCCAGAACTAACCTGATCGCCCGCAACTCCAAAACATTGATAGGTGTGTGGGCCTCCTGAGGGCCCCACCTCCCCTGGAACCTCAGGGACTTCCAGAAACCCCTCCAACCTGACAGACTGGCATCCGTGGTGACCGTCTCCCAGGAAGGGGCAAGAAAGGACCTGCCCCCCAACAGGTTCCTGGAGTCCATCCACCACAAGAGGGACCTCCTGACCAGGGGGGAGAGCACACAGACCCTGTCCAGGGACGCTGGGTCCTTGTCCCATACTGACAATAGGTGAAGTTGCAGAGGCCTCAAGTGGAACTGAGCATAAGGGACCGCTTCGAAGCACGCCACCATCAGGCACACCAGCTGCATCCCCTGCCTGATGGAGGGATGGGGACAAGCTAGGAGGGACTGAGCCTGTGCAATCAGACTGTCCACCTTCTGCTGAGAAAGGAAGATCTTTGCCTGAACTGTATCCAGATTCATTCCTAGGAATGGAGTTACCAAGGAAGGGGACAGTGAGGACTTGGGGTGGTTGATCACCCATCCAAATAACTCCAGAGTGGACACCACCAGCTGAGTATCCAACTCTGCCTAATGTAGAGATTGGGAGGCGACGAGGATGTCATCCAGATAGGGAAGCACGCGGACGCCCTGACATCTGAGCAGAGACATCACTCCAGCCTGCACTTTGGTTAACACCCTGGGCACTGAAGTGAGGACAAAGGGCAAGGCCACAAATTGGTAGTGTTGATCCATCAGAGCGAACCTGAGGAACCTTTGATGACCTGGGAACACAGGAATATGAAGGCAAGCATCTTGGTGCAGGGAACTGATGGCGCCTGGGGCGCCTGCCCCTGACAAACTTGTTGAGGATCTTTAAGTCCGGGATGGGCCTGACAGAACCATCCTTTTTGGGTACTGTGAATAGGTTGGAATAAAAGCCCTTGCCTTTTTCTCTTAAAGGGACCTGGCAGATGCCCCCCCCCCCCCCCAGCTCCAGGAGGCCTTGCACTGCTTGCACTAGCTCCTGAGCTGACACAGGGTGGGAGCTGACACACTGAGGAGTCCGGGATCTGATGAATCTTGGGGGCGGCCAGGCAGCAAACTCCAACTTGTAACCGGAGGACACTACCTCCTGAATCCACCGGTCTGAGACATGAAGCCTCCAGACATGAGAAAAGTGCTGCAGCCGTCCCCCCACCCGGATGGGTGAGGGCACCCCATCATGCCTGAGGGGGCTTGGGAGAGGATTTAGCTTTGGGACCCCAGGAGGAGCCAGGACGTCCACGTCCTCTACCCCAGAAATCTCCCCGGGCCCCAGGGAAAGAAACCCCCCTTCCCTGTCTTGCACCACGGAAAGGGAAGGAACCCTGACCCCGAAAGTGCCGAGATTGCCGCCTGCGCTGGGGCAACCTGCCTCCCTTAACAAAAAGGTCCAGGCGGTCCCCAAACAGGCGCAGTCCTTTAAAGGGAAACCCAGTGAGGGCCTTCTTGGCAGCATTGTCAGCAGCCCACTGGCGCAGCCAAACTGAGCGGTGTATAGCCACCACGAGGGCAGAAGTTCTGGCACACATTCTGATGGTCTCATCCAATGCTGATAGGACAAAATTTACAAAAATATCACAACTGGAGAGTGCATTAAACACCTCAAAAGGCAAATCATCAGGGGCACTATCAAGCATATTCCTGATAAGAGTTCTAGTGGCCACAGCAGTAATGGCAGAGACACAGACCGGGCGCAGCGCTGTCCCCGCACATGCAAAGGCGTTGGATGCCTGCTGATCAACACGGCGGTCTTCAGCATCCCGCAGGGTAGTAGTATCAGGGGAATGCATGAAAGAGGTGTTAGATAGCCCTAGGATCGTGGCATCCACCTCGGGGGGGGGGGGGGGGGGGGGGGGGGATGACCAACATTTAACCACCTCAGCAGGAAAGGGATACTTCCTATCCCAACTCCTTGGAACCCCGGGAAGTTTACTGGGACGCTCCCATTCCTTGAGCACAAGGTTATGGAAATGTGCCTGCTCTGGAAATTCCAGACGTGATTTTGCTGTATGAAAAAGCTCCCCTCTTTGCCTGGGAGCCTCAACAGGGAGAGAGATAGACAGAACCTCAAAAATCTGGGTCAATAATCTGTCAGTGTCATCCGGGGCCCAGGGGTCAGAGCCAGAATCGTCATGACCCCTTGGTCTCCCATCAGATGAGCCTGAATCAGAAAAGAGCTCCCCCTCATCAGACGGGGTATAGCCACACAGATTCATAAACTCCTCAGTTCCCATAGGGAAAACAGTAACATTAGGCGTCAAATGCCGCTTCTTAGCAGGGGCCTTACGCGCTAAGGACTTCGCAATCTGTTCAACAGTAGCCAGTCTAGAAGACACATCAGGCTGAGAGTCCCCACTAGTATGCAACTCAGTAGGAGTGAGGTTTAAGCTTGGGGGAGTAGGTGAAGTGAAACGAGGTGCAGCCACTGGCAGGCCAGATTGCAATGCAAGCACCTTCTCAGCACAGGGTACACAGACCCGCGCCTTGTCAGCGTCAGCATGAGGCTGCCCACACGCTACATACAGCCGGTTTTGTCTCGGTCACATTATCCTGGGATGCCTCCACTTACGGACCGCGGTAGGTAGGAGTCCGTCGCGCAGAGGCCAACCAAGCAGGAAAGATGGCGTCGGTATACCTCGAGGGGCGGGCCAGTAACAGCGATGACGTGGAATGCGCCAAAGACAGGCCCCGCCCCCCGAAGAGCACGAAGCCAGAACGGCAAGCAGCCAATGATGGTGCACCAGCGCCTGAGGTAATGCCGCCGCCAAGCGCGGAGCCAAGTCCACGTGCGGCGGTAAATTTAAAATGCAGTAAAGACAAGTCAGCGCAGCGGCTGACACAAGAATAAAGGCATGTGAAAAGACAGTGTAAAAAACACAATGCATAACATACCTATCTATACACATACACCCCCCCCCCCCTTTTCCCCCGAAGACTACAAGGAGGATGAGGGAGGACGGCGGCCACTTAAATAGGGCCCACCGATACGTAGGGGCAAGGGGCAATAGTGCGGGAGGGGCATCCCATAGAGGCTCACCATAAGCATGAAGGTATCCCGCAGCCCATGCCCCAAGTACAACAAAAAAAAAAACCAGAGGGGACTCACGGACCAAGCAGGACAAGGATCGCCAGCCACCAGAGGACGCGGCACAGTCAGAAATCACTGCAGACGCCCAGAGATGAAGAGGGCCCCAGACGCACAGCAAAGGCAAGATGGTGCCGTCAGAGGAACCTTGAGGGGCGGGCCGCGGGAGAACGACGCAATACGCATCATCCGCCAGCCCCGCCACCCCCGAAGAGCGCTCACGTGACTTCACCAACGTCATCCACGCAGTAAAAAACGCCTCACAGATATAGCGCCACCCGCCGCAGAGCGTAGTACAAAGCGGCGACGGCGGTAAAAGTATACAAAAAACAGTTTAAAACACACAAAACTACCACCCGCCCCCCCTCCCCCGAACACCCGTCAGGGAGGGAGGGGGGGGGGGGGGAAGAGGAGAGCGAGCAGGCAGCGGTGAAGGCCAGGCCAGGGGGGGCCCAGAAAACATTTCAAAAACTCCCCAAAACACTCCCCCCTCTCAGCAGCTATGACAGGAACTCCGCATCTCTAGTAGGCTCACCATGAAGCCTATGGCCGGCTACCCTTTGTGCTATAGGGTCTGCGGCTTGGAGCAGCGCTCCTTGAGCACTTGACCCTAGTGCTCTTCTACCTTCACCCGATCCGTCAGCCGAGGCTGGGAGGCACAGAGGGTCCAGAAACGGGTGGAAATAGATATGCAGGGACGCAGGCATGGTTGCCCTGCACACCTGCGCAAAGTATATAAGAGCCATCTTCTATCTTCGCAGTAAGCACTGCAGAGAACAACTGGATAAGTCTATAGTGATTCCGTTTTTATACGGTACCGGGCTGAGCCACAACTCTTCTGCAGTGCACTGCGCCACCTTGTGGCGGAATACCCAGATGTAATGACTTCGTGAAGCAGGCTGTGCCATGCATTGGGAAAAAAACTTTTTTATGCTTGTTTGGAATACTTGAAATCCCAATTTTTACAAGGGCTATTTTACAAGAAACTAAACGGTCTATTACATCAGTGGGGGGGGGGGGGTAGCCCTGCTCTCCGGGCCTTGTTGGGAAAGCCCTGGCCCCCATAAATCACACTGGTATTGAGCGGTCCCCATTTCAGCAAGGCTGGAGTACATGAAATCTGCCCCCCCCCTCCACCCCATGTTTCAATCCCATGCTCGAGTACAGATGGTAGATCAATAAACAATTAGAGTGTGATCAATAAATAATAAAACGGAGCCCACTGCTTACCTTTGATGTACCAGAGCCCCTAGCTGGTTACCAACTGTGGGAGAGAAGAGAGGGAAAAGAAGTGTTATCTAAGCAACAGAAGTTTATCTTAAAATAAAATATGCTGCCAAGCACAGTCAGCCCTGTACAATGCTATAGTATAGGTCGCCAATATACAATGCTGGGAAGGTGCTGTAACACAGACTTAAAGTGGGTGTCGCCAGGAAACATACTGGCAGACCCCCCCATGTTATTTTGGAACATAAAAACGCACACACAAGAACAAAAGAAATCTTTAAATCCTCCCTGCTGGCCAGAAAATTAAACACGATGTCAAGATTAGGCAGATTGGTGTCCACATTAATACGGCCCAACAGAGGACCTCAAAGACATATGTCAGTCCTCATAAATGCCGATCAATAGCCCCAAAACAGGACGGGGACTGCGTTCTGCGTACATAAATGCGTCCACTGGGAGCGACTTTGGTGAGAGACACTCCAGGCCACGCGGGAGCTCTATTTATAGTGCGGCCTAATTACCAAGCTATTTAGAGAATGGACGCAGCGGGGCTCCATAAGAAACAGGTGGAACTGTCAATATACGGGATGTAGCCTGGCTATAGCCAGGGCTTTTTTTTTTTTTTAATAAGTACAGGAAGAGTAGTGAAGTGTTAGAACCACTTTAAAGCAGAATAAAACACAGGATGTGTGTTCGTGCCCCCAGGGCATCTCAAATTGCGATGCACACTGTGTGCAACCCACCACTCTTTAGTTCAATGGTACATGTGGGGTTTTCAGCCAATCAGAGCCCTTTGCTGTGCTTTATATCAATTGGCAAAGGGCTCTCACCGACTTCAATAGGGAGTGTCAGTATCCCCCTGCAGATGGCTGGACAGGTGAGCGCTTACAGCGCAAGGGTGCAAGGCATGCGGCATCTTATGAAAGCCAAATGGCTCTGATTGAACAAAAACCCGCACATGCGCCATTGGACTGGGGAAAGGTAAGCGATTATGGACACAGACGGAGCTCAGCGCAGAATAGGTTTCACTGTACCGTAGGTCTGTTTTTTTAAAAAGAACAAGAAACAGTTTAGGGTTGGAAAAACTTAAATGGACATCTGGTGTTTTAGTCACAGCAGCCCTCAAGGCCACTGAATTCCATGCCACCATGGAATTGCAATTTGGGATGCCACCTTCTCAACACTCCCATATGAATGGGAAACCTACCTGATGGGGGACCCAGAAAACTGCTGCATATATACTATTTTGACTACAGGTGTGCTCAATTGTACTGATGTCCACAATCCACTTATCTTAAAGGGACCATCTGGGCAAAATTAAATAAATATACCCACCACTAGTCCCTTGCAGCCTAATTGGCCCTACTCAGCCCTAGTTTGAAATTTACCTCTTGCGGTGATCCAGATCACGACATTCCCCATTCAAAGCCTGGTATTGCTTTGTTGCCTCTACGCATCATGGTGACCGGTCAGGAGCAAGGGGACCTGACTGCCACATGGCTCTGGGGGCAGGATCACAGATGCAGTCAAGTCTGCTGGTTGATGATTGATGATTTTTAGCACACATTCTATAGCCCCTAGCCTTTTCTGGACTTTCTGCATCACAATGTATGAGCCAATAATATATGTGTGTGTGTGTGTGTGTGGGGAGTTTCCAGGGGCAAGTAGTAACATAACCTTACCCACCTCTCACAGCATCAGTGATCCCTGCATTAAAGAGATACTTGCAGTTAACTGTGAGAGCAGTGTTCATTGGAGGGGCAGCTAAAAAGGAACTTCCAGCCTTTTGTAACCCCGTAGCCACCCAGCCCTCCCTCGGTGGGGGGGATGGGGACTCTGAATGATACAGCTGTAGACCTGAATGACCATTGAACTTGAGCGAGTGACCAGTACAATTACACGGCTGTACTGGTCCAATAGGAGACATGCTTCATTGAAATGCACAGCCATTTCTGCCCCCAATAAAGGAATGATTGCCAATTTGGGTTTACTTTGGCTCTCTTTAAAGTGACCTAAACCCATGATTTTGACTATACTGGGTCTTGGTCCGTGCCCCGCATGCGCGGCCACTCGTCCAATCGCTCAGAGCCATTGAGCTATGGACGTCTTAACCTACGTCTTGTCATCCCAATCATCCGATTTTGGATGCCCCGGGGGGGGGGGGGGAATGCTTTGCGCAAGATAAGATGACAGCCTACTAGCTTTTCACCTTCCTTCTAGTGCCAAGGACCCACAGCAGCACATCCAACTACTGCACCAGCAGCACCTCTACCTAAGTGAATGTGGGACAACATGTCCCTCTCAATGTACTAGCGTTACAGAAGCCGGTTTACTAGGGGCCCAACTTAAATGAATTTGAACCTCACTGCCAAAGCTTAGCAAATTTTAAATTAGCCTGGAAATCCACTTTAATTATTAGTTTATTTAGGATGCAGTCCTATTTTCTTTTGGCATAAACCCACAGCTTCTTAATGGCTATTTAAAAGGACAGCACAGGCAAAAAAATACAATTCTGTGAAGTGCTCACCTGTAGAATTGGTATTATACGCATACAGCACGTCCTGCTCCAGATGTAGTAATAACATGTGGGTAATCCTCCGCCGCGCCGTGCACTGCAGACATGTAGAAAACAAGCTCCTCCCGCCCTACATATACCGGAGGACCTCCCACAAATCCCCAGCATTGAAAAGCAGTGAGAATGAGAAGCCAGGAGAAACCAACCACCCAAAACTGGCAATAACAACGATGATAATAATCACCAAACAGGGGGTCCAGAACAAAGTGAAACCAGGGTGGGGTGGAGCAGGACATGCTGTATGCATATAATACCAATTCTACAGGTGAGTACTTGACAGAATTGTATTATTCTAAGCATACAGCATGTCCTGCTCCAGATGTAGTAATAACATGTGGGACATCCAATAGCAGTGTCCGTAAAGTAGGGTGGGATCCCCAACAGAAAAGGCAACAGCAAGCAGTTTAAACTACTGCCGCCTGCAAAACCTTGCGGTCAAACACAGCATCAGCTGAGGCCCTAACATCAACCTTGTAAAACTTTGTAAAGGTATGAACAGAAGACCAGGTAGCGGCCTTGCAAACTTGTTCCACAGAGCCTGGTGATGAAAAGCCCAAGAAGCCCCAACCGCTCGAGTAGAATGAGCAGTAAGATGAAAGGGGGGAGACTTCCCCTTAGTAGTATAGGCTTGAACCACAGCCTGACGAATCCATTTACTGATAGTAGACTTGGCGGGAGCCAAACCCCTTCCTAGGCCCGTGAGGCACAACGAAAAGAGAATCTGTCTTCCTGAGAGCCTTAGTGATAACCAGGTAATACTTGACACACCTAACCACATCCAAGGAATGCAAAACCCTTTCCTTAGGGTTACTGGATTAGGGCACAAGGAAGGAAGTACAATATCCTGATTCAAATGGAAAGCAGACACCACCCTTAGGCAGAAAGTCTGGCTTGAAGCGAAACACCACCTTATCCTGGTGTCTCTCATAGTAGGGAGGCTGAATAGATAGAGCCGCTAACTCAGATACACGTCTAACAGAAGTGATAGCAACCAGGAATACGACCTTGAGCGTGAGAACAGCGAGAGCAGCCTCCTGAATAGGCTCAAAAGGAGCACCCTGCAAGGCCGATAACACCAAGTTCAAATCCCAAACAGGAACCATAGGTTTCCGAGGAGGGTGCACATGAGTGACCCCTTGAAAGAAGGTCTTGATAAGAGAGTGCTGGGCAAAGGTCTTCTGAAAGAAGATAGACAGGGCCGAAACCTGACCCTTCAGGGTACTAAGCTTAAGACCTAAGTCTAGACCATGTTGTAAGAACTCCAGCACCCTGGAAACTAAGAATTCCCGGCAGGGAAGAGACCTGGATTCACACCAGTCAATGTAAGAACGCCAAACTCTATAGTAGCTAGCAGAAGAAGTCTTTTTCCTGGCTTGCACCATAGTAGCCACTACAGATGCAGACAAACCCTTTTCCCTCAGGATGGAGGTTTCAATAGCCAAGCCGTCAAAGCCAGAGTTCGTAAATTGGGATAGCGTAGAGACCCTTGAGTTAGAAGGTCCGGCAGCGGTGGCAGATCGTACTGATCTACTGCATTTGAACCAAGTCTGCGAACCACACTCTTCTTGGCCACCTTGGGGCCACCCGAATCGCGTGTACCCCTTCCAGAGCAATCTTGCGCAGAACTCTGCCCAGAAGGGGAATTTGTGTAAACACATACAGGAGCTGAAACTCCTTCCAAGACATTAGGGTTGATTCAGAGCCCCTTTCTCAACATTTTTTTGGAGGTATTACTACCAAAAAAAAAAAACACACAAAAATGAAAACATTTCACATAAAAATTCTTGCAGAAAAAAAGGCTTTGCTGAATCAGACGAGGTGGAAAAATGGACAAGAACAGAAATTTTCACACAAAAAAATGATGAGAAAGGGTCTCTGAATCAACCCTATTGACAGGGCATCCGTGGCCAGAGCCAGAGGATCCTGAGACAGAGACACAAAGCTCGGGAGCTTGTGATTGTGGCGGGACGCAAACAGATCCACGTCTGGCACACCCCAACGGAGACACAGGGCCTGAAACACCCTGTTGCAGAGGGACCATTCCCCCTGACGAGACGATCCCCTGCTCAGAGCATCTGCCAGCAGGTTCTGCGCCCGGAATGTATACAGCCGAGATGCATGGGACATTGGCTTCCGCCCATGCTAGAATCAGAGACACTTCCTGGAGAGCTCCCTTGCTTCGGGTCCCTCCCTGATGATTGATGTAGGCAACTGCCGTTCTGTTGTCTGAGCGTACCTGACCCGCCAGACCCTTCAGGTGCTGGGTCAATTATTCCAGCACCAATCTGACTGCCCTGAGTTCCAGGACATTGATGGGTAGATGGGCCTCCTGAGGACCCCACCTCCCCTGGAAGCGCAGGGACTTCCAGAATCCCCCCCAGCCCGACAGACTGGCATCCGTTGTGACCGTCTCCCAGGAGGGAGCCAGGAAGGATCTGCCCCTTGTCAAGTTCCTGTGGTCCAGCCACCACGCAAGGGATTGTCTGACCGAGGGGGGAGGGGGTTGGGGAGCACCCAGATCTCGTCCAAGGACGCTGGGTCCTTGTTCCAGACTGACAGAAGGTGAAGCTGCAGAGTTCTCAAATGGAACTGGGCAAAGGGCACCGCCTCGAAGCTTGCCACCATCGAGCCCACCAACTGCATTCCCTGCCAGATGGAGGGATGAGAGCTCGAAAGCAGGGACCTCGCCTGCGATATCAGAGCTTCCACCTTCTGCTGGGGAAGGAATATCCTTGACTGAACTGTACCCAGAATCATCCCCAGGAACGGGGTCACTGAGGAGGGGGACAGAGAGGAATTTGGGTAATTGATCACCCAGCCGAATGACTCCAGGGTGGACACTACCAACCGAATGTCCAGCTCTGCTTGCCGCAGAGACCGATAGGTGATGAGTATATCGTCCAGGTAGGGCAAAACTCGTATGCCCCTTAGTCTTAACAGTGACATCACCCCTGCCAGCACCTTGGTGAACACCCTGGGAGCCGACGTGAGGCCGAATGGCAGGGCCACAAACTGGTAATGCTGATCCAGCAGCGCAAATCTGAGAAACCTTTGATGTCCTGGAAACACCGGGATGTGCAGGTAAGCGTCCTTGATATCCACAGATGTCATGAAGTCCCCTGGGCGCAACGAGGCAATGGCTGAGCGCAGAGTTTCCATGCAAAAATGTTTGTTTCTGACAAATCTGTTTAGGATTTTTAGATCCAGAATGGGTCTGACTGACCCATCCTTCTTGGGCACTGTGAAAAGGTTGGAATAGAACCCCATGCCCCTGTCTCTTAAGGGGACCTTGCAAATGACCCCTATGTCTAGAAGGTCCTGCACAGCCAGCATTAAGACCCGAGCTGAGGCAGGGTCCTGTGGGATCCGGGACCCGACGAACCTGGTAGGGGGCAGTACAGCGAACTATCTTGTAACCGGAGGACACTACCTCCTGAATCCACCGGTCTGGGACGTGGCGTCTCCAGACATGCTCGAAGTGCTGTAGACGTCCCCCCACCCAGACGGGCGAGGGCGCCCCTTCATGCCTGGGGAGTCTTGGGAGGGGCTTTGGGCTTGGGCCACCATGAGGAACTGTGTTCTTGTTCCAGGGCTCTGCGCGAGACCCAGCGAAGGACACTCCTCTCCCTTGCTTAGCCCCACGGTAGGGGGTCGAGTGGGAGCTTGGGCCACGAAAGGGCCGAATCTGACGCTTGCGCTGAGGCAACTTGCCACCCTTGGCAAAAATATCTAACCTTTCTCCAAACAGGCGCAGCCCCTTAAAAGGAAGCCCCGTCAGGGCCTTCTTAGCGACGTTATCAGCGGCCCACTGGCGCAACCAGACCGCTCGGCGTATGGCTACCACCAGAGCAGATCTAGCGCTTAATTTAAATAGCATCGTCCGATGCGGATAGGATAGAGTTCACAAAAGTTTCACAGGTGGCCAGAGCATTGGCAGCATCAGAGGGCAAGTCATCCGCCCCTTCAAGAGCAGTCTTAACCACCGTCCTGAGCGCCACCGCTGTAATGGCTAAGGCACAAACTGGGCGGAGCGACGTTCCCCCAAATGCTAAGGCATGGCATGCCAGTTGGTCAACTCGCCGATCTTCCAAATCCCGCAGTGTAGTAGTGTCAGGGGAGAGCATAATAGAGGTGTTGGACAGACTTAGAATTGGGGCATCAACCTCGGGTGGCGATGTCCAACACTTGACCAGGTGAGCAGGAAAGGGATATTTCTTATCCACAGCTTTAGGAACTCCATGGAGTTTGCTGGGATGTTCCCATTCTTTCAGCACAAGGCTATTGAAAGGAGTTTGTTCAGGAAACTCCAACCGCGTCCTGGCGGTGTGAAACAGATCACCCCTTTGCCGGGGAGCCGCGGCAGGGGGAGACAGGGATAACACATCAAAGATCTGGGTCAGCAGTCTATTAATGTCGTCCGAGGACCAATTATCAGAACCAGACTCTTCCTGTCCCTTGGATTCGTCGTCGTATGACCCTGAGTCAGAGAACAGTTCCCCTTCCTCTGAGGGGGAATGCGCATAGGAAAGCAATAAATCATCAGATTCTATAGTAAGTATAGTAGATTCAGGATTCAAATGACGCCTCTTGGCAGTGGCCTTGTGCGCCAAGGAGCCAGCAAGTAAGTTTTCCACACTAGCCAGTCTAGTGGCCAAATCAGTATGAGAATCCCCACTAGTATTGGGGGTTAGGCTCAGGCTTGGGGGAGTAGGGGAAGCAAGGCGAGGTGCGGGCCCAGCCTCGGAAGAGGTGGGGATACCTGCTAGCGCCTGCTGAGCACAAGGGACGCAGACCTGTGCATTGTCACCGCTGCTAGGCAATACCCCACAAGCTACACACAGACGGGCTTGTCCCAAAGGAACCCCGTTCGCAATATCCTGAGATGCCTCCATATGGTGATTAATGGAGATTATTATATACAATATGCCAGTAGGGATTGACGCTATAAAGCAACCCTGGATGCCCCAATGACCCGCTGGGAAGTGGGAGTGATTTTTAAAAGGTCTGGACCGGGCGCTACACCGGGCCGGGAGAAGCCACCGAGGTTCACGGTCTGAAAGACACAAGGGGAACAGGGATGTCAGAGCCAAGCGAGGAGAAAAACTAAAGAAAGGTCGCCCATGAGGGCACTTACAGAACAGCGACGGGAGGACCGTCTTCACCACGCGCACGTGAGAAGGAAATGGCGCCAAGCGAGCCTCGAAGGGCGCGCCAGAGCGAGAGATGACGTGGAACGCGCCAAACCAGGCCCCCCCCCCTGAGAGCGCGCATCTCGAAGGCACGCAGCCAATCAGTAAAACAGTAGCTATGCAACTGACAACCGATGTAGAAAATCACCTCAGAGAGAAAACGGACAGGGTGAATACAGGAATAAAACGCCGTAGCGCCCACGAACAGAACCGCCGTCCGCGCCAAGTAAGAAAACAATAAGGCGCTGCGGCTAACTTAAACATAAGTGTGAAGCGCAGCTCTGACACTCGGTAACCGTTAAGGCTATAAGTCTCTAGTGTAATTAGGGCAAGGTTAGGCCATCGTACACACAAACCCCCCCACCTCTTTTTCCCCCCACTAACGGGGGGGGGGGGATCTAGGGAGGAAGGTGACCCAATATTCGGGGTTCACCGTTACACGGGGCGTGGGGGCACTGATGCGGGAGGGGCATCCACTGAAGGCTCACCATTTGCCTTAACCGCCTACCCTATGGTGGGGGATTGCGGAGGAGTCTAGCTCCGTAAGCACACTAGGTGCTGCCTACCTTCACCCGACCAATGCAGCCCAGGCTGGGAGGCATATTCTTTTACAAAGAGGACGGGTGGAAATAGTCCCGCAGGGCCTCGGGCTGTAAAGCCCCGCTCGCCTGCGAGAGCGTGATACTTCATGTCTTCGCAGTTCCAGCACTGCAGAGAAATCTGGGGAATTGTGGGAGGTCCTCCGGTATATGTAGGGCCGGGAGGAGCTTGTTTTCTACATGTCTGCAGTGCACGGCGCAGGAGGCGGAGGATTACCCACATGTTATTACTACATCTGGAGCAGGACGTGCTGTATGCTTAGAATAACAAAGCAGCTCTTACCTACCAGACTGCAGGCTCAGTTTTATGTAGTACTCTGCTTAGGAACTGATGGTGCTGCAACTGGACCATCTCCGACCAGAGTGTGCTCCTGAACAGGTGTGTATTTTAAACTACCCCCCCCCCCCACACACACGTCAGCGTCGTTGCTCACGTGATGTGCCCCTGGCAGCAAATCAGGGAGCCAGTTCCCTTAATGGCAGTGGAGACACAGAACCCGGGCAAAGCGCATGCTGTGGGCACTGAAGCCGACAGTGTTGACACCAGAGGGCTGCAGCTTGCAAGACTTCAAGCTGCCAGGTAAGCAATTTTCATTTATGTTGCCTGAAAAGTCCCTTCAAAGATGCCTGGTTCATAAAAAAAAAAAAAAAAAAAAAAAAGAAATGCCTCTTCATATGCAAGACCACCATCTAGTCAAGTGTAGGGACAGCCCTATCCACATACATGTTTACTTTCACACAGCTTCCTATCAGTTGTGGGAAGACAGTAGTATTTGGTTGTGATGCTAATATGACTGCTCTGGGCAGGAGAACCAATAAGATTTTTTCTCTTTGTGCATCTCAACCAACAAATAGTACCAAAACCATAAAAATATTTCCAGTTCGCTGCATTGGTATTAAAGCACCCCTCTTTTGTAACCACGACACCCAAGAGATACAAATGAAAAAATAATAGTTGGTTGAGCAGCTTCCTATTATCTATTTCTTTAATTTGTATCTCTTGAATGTCATGGTTACAAAAGAGGGGTGCTCAACCAATTTATCAGCTACCTAGGTGGTGCCGGAGAGCAGGGAAATAAAGTGAAAGTCTATGAAAATGTCTGCTGCAATCAAGGAGAATATGCTCATTGGTTGAGCATCATCTAACTTTGGGCGACGTTCATCGCTTTTACGCCGGCATGTGGTAACAGAAATCGGCTATAAATAAGACTATACAAATACCATATATGTGATCTTAAAGTGGAACAACACCCAGGATTTTGACTATCCTGGGTCTTGGTCCACTTCGGTGGGGCACCCCCGATCGGGGTGCCCCGCTGTGTGAAACCCCCCCTAACCCCCCGAAAAACTCACCTCTCCCCGCTCCCAGCGCCGACGTACAAGGGAAGATCCGGAACGTCTAAGCGGCGGCGGCCGCCGCCGCCTCCCTCGCGTCACTTTTGACGCGCGCGCAGACGGCCGGCGCGGAGGCGCGCACGCCTACAGGGGCGCGAGGGAGGCGGCGGCGGCCGGCCGCCGCCGAAGATAAGGTAGGTGAGTTGGGGTGTTTGGGGGGGGTTTCACCCCGCGGGACATCCCGATCTCGGATGTCCCGCGGGGTGGGGGGTGATCGGCCCGGGAATCTTATAGATTCCCGGGCCGATCACCCGTGGGTGTTGGTCCACTTTAATTACCACTGCTTTAACAAACATTTGCTGACAAATCATCCTGACTCAATGCAAGATGTCCACTTGTATACAAGTCGTGTGATTGTTCACTCAAGTAATGGTCGATTAATTTGTTCGTGGAAATAGGCCTTTAGAGAAAGATTACGTGGACTGGTTGTTGGCTAACCAGGTTTAGAAAGTTTCCAATACTGTGTTTAAAATGATGTTATCAAGGTGCTAAACTTATTTGTGATTTTTTTAATTTGTTTACAACCGTCCGTATTCCCTAGCAACAATGTCTGGCTGCAGTCTATATTCCAGACTCACAGGTTTAGCCCCTGCTGCTGTAATTCAGCTTCTGCAGATTTTTGTTCCAGTAGCTAAAGCATTACTGTCAGTGTTCTCACCTGGAGAGGTCATTAATGCTGCTTGATTTAGCCTGAGCTGCTGATGAGTTCACCGGTTTTTACCCAAAACCACCACACAAGAAACTTGGAGACCACATGCTGATAAGAAAATCACACGTATGGGGGCACAATCCTAACACAAATGCTTATTTTACATTCCAAAAGAGGAAATGGAGGCAGAACACAAAAAACTTGACCAAAAGGGAGTTTCCTTTTAAAGAAGAAGTTCTGTCACACTGCCCCCACCCCGTGCTAAAGCTTATCGTACCTGAGCTGACCGCAAGTCCCTCTGCCAGGAGCAGTGCTTCTGCGTTCTTAGCTGCCACATCAGTGCCCAGTTAGCCAATCAGTTTTCAGCAGCCCTGGACTGCATTAAGAGCTGCGGCTTCTTCAGCTACTTGCCTATGTACCCCAGGAGGTACTCGGAATTGTTCAGGAGGTATTCGACTGATCTGGTATATTTATAAAAATTGAAACCTTATCCTTTCTTGCTTGAAAAGTGCCAGTAGGCCTGTGGCCTACTTATTTCAGTGCTATCTATCATTAATCGCCACATTGGGTTGGAACCTTTTGTCACTAGAGGGTACTTGGCGCAAAAAGGTTGAGAACCACTGCCCTAGGGTGTATGTAGCAGTGTTCAGGGGTTCACCAACGGGAGGGGGGGGGGGGGTCTGACAGGTCTGGTATATTTTAACAGTCAAACATTATTTCTTGTTTTAAAAAGGGCTACAAGTCCTGTAACCCACTCCTTTTGATATTGGTTAAAAATAATCAACTCCTTGGGGGTACTTGGTTGGAACTTCCTGTCACTAAGCAGTACTTGGCGTGAAAAGATT
Organism: Gastrophryne carolinensis; assembly: GCA_027917425.1. Taxonomy (NCBI): domain Eukaryota; kingdom Metazoa; phylum Chordata; class Amphibia; order Anura; family Microhylidae; genus Gastrophryne; species Gastrophryne carolinensis. The sequence continues at coordinate 201,660,199 of CM051235.1, forward strand.
GAGAACCACTGCTCTAGACTGCAAGCTTGGAAGTGCAAGGCCAGCAATACTATGCTACGACATTATTAAACTGACCAGATGTCCCACTTTCGGTGGGACAGTCCCACTGATGCCCATTGTCCTGCCAAAAACTGTGCCGACATGGGGAAGACTTTCACAAAATGCAGAATGATGGATGTCTGGTGGTTTAAAACTGCTCTGACTCTTTGGTTCAATGGTGGTAGTGAAATGCATAATTAAGGCACATGCTAAAGCAGACCCCTACCACGCACATTACCCACAAACTGGTTTAAACTGTCCCACTTGGTCAGTTTATCCAGTATCCACTTGTATTCCTCAACGCCGTGGAAGACAATCTCTAGAAATAAACAAAGCACCAGGTTACATTACAAGCTGCCGTAACCCAGCAGTGTTGAAGGTTGCTGTGACTGAAGTTACCATACAGATTTGATCCAGGAACAAGGACACTGCCTGAAAATACCACCAGGGCTGAATTGTACACAGTCTGCGGGATACAGAAACAGAAAATGGCTGAAGTGCTCAAAGTTTTGACGGCAAGTAGCCCCTAGAGACAAGAGGTTCCAACTGAGTACCCTCAAGGAGATCAGTTTATATGTTCCCAAAATTAATAGGTCACGGGCCTTAAAGCAAGAAGGAATAATGTTTTACTGTTAAATAGAACCTCCCCCCCCATTGAGTATCAGAGTGCTAGTCTCTCTCTCTCTCATTTGCACCATACCTTCAGTAGCTAGTCCCATCCTGTTGCCCCCAACTCCTCAAATAAAACCAGTTTTGTACTGAAATCTTTAGCAACTTGGTTAAAGAAAAAAAAAAAGAAAGATAATGAATACTTTCTAATGGTGCAAAATCTCAAAAGGTGTCCCAAGAAAAAAAAAACACCTATCACCAAAAAAGCCCCCCCACAAACAGCATTACAACTATTAATGAGAAATCTTGAGGTACACTGGGTTACCGAAGACCTCCCCCATATTAGTAAGGAGTTTGGTGACATTTCTATAAAGAGGGCTGCTAAACAACTGCTGCTAGGCCAGCAGAAAAGTTGGGGCCTTGTGTTGTCGCAGTCTCCATGCAGGCTTCGTTGCTGTACAAACACGAAACCTGGGTCTACATAGAGGTATAATAGGATCACACAAGGCAGCAGATGTTATTTATACTCCGCATGCAGTTGGCTCAGGGCAAAGGTGAGTAAACAAAAGCTTTGGCAGGATGAGGAGAAGCTTGCCCTCACGACGGTTACTGTACTCAATCCAAGCCGGGACTCTGCAACTACACCCGACCTTACAGTACAAGGAAGAATGTGGATTCTAACCACAACCACTGTCCTACAAAGTCCTAGACCTACAGCCACTCATTTTACTGCCCTTTCCACCCTATTAAAGAGGAAAACCACCCAGGTGTTCCTCTGTAGCAGGACATTTTTTTGCTGTGTGAAAGCCTGCAATCACCATAGAACGCTTCTCTTCAGGTGGCCAACTGCACATGTGCAAGTCGCTAGCCAACCAGTGCTCATGCATCATTTATACCGCCCTTAGCAGGCCTGATGTCAGTGAATGGAGCCTGTGGTGCTGGCTTCCCACCCCAGCTGTTCACAAGTGCTTGGTGCAGGTACCCCGCCTCAGCTACAGGGATAATATAGATGCTTCTCAAAAAGGCGCCACCAGGGGTTTCACACAGAGAGGCATCCCAACTCAGGATGTCTCAGGGATGAGGACAGCGTTCTGGAAAATGCTACCAGGGCCAAGGGCTACAGGCTGTGAGATACCCACTTAGCTCAGATCAGCTAAGAAACAACTGTTGAAGTGCAATAATGTTTTCAATTACTTCACAATCATTGTAGCCCTTTTCTTTGGTTAAATGCTAGACTCTTTCATTCACTTTTCATCCAGTTACGACTCACCTACAACAGCATTTGTTCCTTTCTCACACCACTCACACTTGAAAGAGGAAGAAAACCTGGGATTTTGACTTTCCTGTGTTTTGTTCCATTCCAGGGGGCATCCCGATTGGGGATGCCCAGATGGGTGAAACCACCCCCCAGTTAAAAATCACCTCTCCTTGGTCCAACATCTCATGTGCAGGGGGCTCAGCCAATGAGAGACGATTGCTACGTTTACCACTTTTGGCAAATGGCTCTCTTTGAAAACTATTATGCTGGTAAGTCCTTATAGGCATTCTAAAATACAGCAGCAAATGACCTTTATAAAAATGGTGTCTGTGTGCGGTCCATAAGCAGCAATGACCACAACAAAGATGGAGTAAAGTGCCCTTTGTGGTCTATTCAAGGAGCATCAGATTGAGTCTGGCATGTGGTCATTGCTGCTTATGGACAACACACCCAGGTCATCTGCTGATGTGTTTTATAAGCACTTACCAGCATAATAGCCATGTTTTCACAAGCAATTTCATGGACTTTCCCTGTATTATGCAATGCTAGAACAGGACAAGTGTCTATACAGGAAGGATTTGCCCACCCAAAAAACAGACAGACAATCAAGCCTTATGCTGTCATGAGTTTCATAAATCTATAATCATGTTCTACACAGTGTGGTGAAATTCACTGGTTTTAGGATTATGAAATGGTATACATTGCTTCATACATTTTCTTTGCCATTTTAACCAATCATGACCCAGAAGTGGACGTGGCCACCGAGCTGATATATGTTTAAATGGTTTTGGGCTTCCAGCTTGAAAGCCACCACCTTCCTGAATAAAGGCTGGGACCAGACCGGACCACCCATCTGGTATGTGTCTGCAATCTTTATGTATTTAAAGTGGACCAACACCCAGGATCTTCCGCGGGGCACCCCGATCGTGCGTGCCCCGCTGTGTGAAACCCCCCAGAAAGCCCCGAAAACTCACCTGACCCCGCTCCCACGTGACTTGCTCGTCCAATCGCCGCCGGACAAGGCGAGGCAGCGACGGAAAAGCTGAGCGCGGGCTGCCGCCGCCTCACGCGCGTCCCTCTTACAGGGAGCGCGCCCGCCATTCACAAACGGGCGGCGCGGGTGCGCGCCCTGCTAGAGGGACGCGCGGGAGGTAGCGGCGGCCCGCGCATGCGCCGCTGGAACGAGGATCAGGTAGGATTTTTGGGGATCTGGGGGGGGGGGGGGTCACACAGCGGGGCACCCCCGATCAGGGTGCCCGCAGTCAGGGAGCTGATCGGTCCGGGAATCTTATAGATTCCTGGGCCGATCAGGAGGGTGTTGGTCCACTTTAAGCCTTGTATGTATGGTGCCTACCGGGACGCCACTGCAGCACTTGCCTGTATTGTTACCTAAGCATTAGATGTAGAGATCAGATACTTTCTCACTCTAGCTAATCATCTGTTTGGCTGAGACACAGGCAACAGGTTATCCCATTCTGCAGTTATTCAACTTATTCAGATAGGGAGGATCACAAGCTTGTATTTCATTAGCTAAAAGGTTACTAGCAGCCTTCAGAGCTGGGAAAGGTCATTAATGCTGCTTGACTTAACCAAAGCTGCTAACCTGTTACAGTTAAAGGATTCTTTGATATGTAGTAAGTATTTTTTACTCAAGCCCAGAAAAAAACACCCCCATCTTAGGATCACAGACACAGGAAAATAGTAAACTTGGAAGCAGCATGCTGATAAGTCAGTCAAAGGTATGGAGGCACAATCCTAACACAAAATGTTCATTTTACAATCCAGAAGAGGAAAACCATAAGGTGGAACACCAAAAACCTTACAGAAATTGAGTTTTCCTTTAAGAAACCCGCTTCAGACACACTTCAAAGTACTTGCCACATTGTTTTGTATACAAGACTTATGACCCCATGCCCTCGCCTCCCCCCCTTGTGTACTCCAGTATCCGTGCATATTTGTACCACATGTCACATCTCACCTATAATGCCCTCTGTATTATATGTATTATGTGTATTATAAGTATTAAAGTGGACCAACACCCAGGATTTTGACTATCCTGGGTATTGGTCCACTTCCCTGGGGCACCCCGATCGGGGGTGCCCCGCTGCCCAAAACCCCTCAAACACCCCGAAAACTCACCTCTTCACGATCCCACGTGACTGCGCTGTCCAATGCCCGCTGACGGACAAGTGACGTCCGTCGGCGGACAAGGGATCGCGCTCGCCGCCGCCTCCCGTGCGTCACTCTTGACGTGTGCGCGCCCGCGCTGGCCATTCAGAGACGGCCGGCGCGGGCACGTCTGGAGGAGCGCGAGTGAGGCGGCGGCGGAAGCAGCGTCTGAAGAGGTAAGGTTTTTCGGGGTGTTTGGGGGGGTTACACCCCGCGGGATGTCTCGGATGTCCCGCGGTGTGTGAGGTGATCGGCCCGGGAATCTTATAGATTCCCGGGCCGATCACCCCTGGGTGTTGGCCCACTTTAAGTATTTGTTTCAGGTCTCTATTCGTTAACACCAATGCAATAATGTACTTAGAGGTAAATTTGCAACAAGTACATCAGCCAGCCTCAAATGTTCCTCATTTCCACTTGTCAGCATGTGGATCTAAACCCCTTCCTGTAGTTGCTCAGGATGTGGATATAAACATTTAATAATTAATACAAACTACCCTCAAGCATCCTAAGTGAAAAGCACTTGTGGCAGTAACAAACCTAAGTCACCACCCACCAGGCTGGCTGATGTGCTTGTTTTAAGTTTACCTCTGCTAAGTGCATGGCTGCATTGGGGTAACACAGACATATACATGAAACACCTTGGGGGCTTACCTTCAAGTGGACCTGAACCATTTTTATTACTCCAGGCTTTTTACTGCCCTAGGTAGATATTACAGGGGAGCAAGATGAGGAATATACATCTAATACCCAGGGTATAATGAGTCAGATGTGAAAACTCCAGTTTTAGGAGTCAGGTGTGAGAGAAATCAGCAAATGGATAAGGTTGAAGACAAGTGGTTAGGTCACAGATAGTATGTACTAAGCATGGTAGCAAGTCTGTGAAGCGGGCTAGTTAAGCCAGATAGGCTCATAAATAGGTGCATTTTAAGGGCATTGTTTAAGGTTTGAAGGGTTGGAGAGTTGCAGATTGTATGGGGAAGGACATTCCATAGGAATGCAGTGACACATGTGATGTCTTGCAGACAAGAGTGGGAGGGAGTGATCAGGACTGGCGACAAGAGGCGGCTGTGGGCAGAGCAGAGGTTGCATCTGGGTTGGTACCTGTGGACCATCAATCAGGTGCAGGAAGGGGCTTGGCCGTAGATATTTGTAGGTTAAGTTCAAACCAAATTCTTTACATTTTGGCAGGCAATGGAGGGACCAACAAGAGAAGCAGCAAAAGAGAAACAAGAGCTGGAGGCGAGAAGCAAATATGAGAATAGACTGGATTATAAAAATTATAAAAACTGCAAAATGTCTTACCCCCATTGTCCAGCGGTCTTTTTTGGACACCATAACCATACACAGATGGGTCCACAAGAGATCCGGAATTATTCAAGTGTGGGATTCCATCAATTTTAGCAGCTATCTGTAAGAGATCAAAAGATTGCATTGGCTCAGAGCGTCTCCACATTGTAATCGCACTCAAACGCTAAAAGAGATCAGACTGTGCCGATGGCATAAACAAACCAAAAGGTGCCGATTTTATTGGGCTCTACCACTCGTGAGGGCAATTTACTACAAACAGGAAGAAAGCAAGATCAAAGGAAACCTCTCTCTACAGGTCAGTTATTCCATGCAAAGCAAGTTTAGGGTACTGCACACATGTACATGGGGGATGCAACATCACCGAATCCAAGCAGAACTAGTCCACTCGCCAAGTTAATCTGATTGGATGACCTTCAGAATAGAGGCACAGCCAAAGGCTTTTCGTTTGTGACGGAATGAAGAAGGGTTAGAGCCCAGGAATATAAAATGGTAAACCTGCACAAGTCCCTTTTCCAGTTAAGGTTTTCTTATCTTCATACAAATCTGCCTTAAACCAGACACATAGTAAAACCTAAAAACTAGAATGAGACCCCTTCCCCCCTTTATGGGCATCTTAATTTGGTAAAAAAAAAATGTAAGCCCTCGAAAGGCCTAAGACAGGGGTTTCAAGTGTGGGACAACAGTACATACAGTTGCTATTCTATACATACTGAAATTGTTCTTTAAATCGTTGTGTTTACTCAGCAGCTGCATCAAGTGTGAGCCGAGTGGACTTCAACCCCGACAAGCTACTTAACACAGAGTTACCAAACAACCAGTGGCGTTCAACTAAATATAAGCAGGTTCCTTTCACAGCAGCACACATTTAGGTCCTTGCGACATCTATGGCTTTCCGGGCAGTTGATCTTTGGTTCTCTGGGGACCAAACAAATAAGGCTAACTCTTCCCCACTGGGAAGTCCAGGCCAAAGTCAATTGGGAGAATGTTAGCTTTAATCATGTTCTGGTGTAAAGCAGCCAACAAATTTGTTGTGGATGTCATAGAACTTAAACGGGTGCCAGGGACAAGCATGACATATACCTGCTCAACGCCAAATTTAATACCCCCCACCCAACCCAAAAAAACTAAACCAACCAGGAGGCTCCAAACGATTTCCTATGCCAAAATTAAAGAGAAGCTTTGGTTACAGCTCAACTTTAGTAGTTTTCTGAAGCATTTGTTACTTTTAGCAATGTCCTCTGGTCATCCAACACACCTCTGCCCTGGGGGCAGAAATCTGAATACCAACTCATACTTTCCCATAACCTTGGTTAGCAAGGGAGGGCCAATTAATCCCTAAAGAAAAATTCCACTATAAAAGCGGAAAAAAAACCCAGGAATTTGACATTCACAGGCTCTGCTGCATGCCCCTGGGGCACCCTGAAGTGGGTTGGCCTGCTGTGTGCAGCCACCCAGGAAGCCCCAAAACACTCCACTCTCCACTCTAACGGATGCACAGACTCTCGTCCAATGAGAGCCGCCTGCTGTGACAGTCATTCCTTAGGGGGTTCCGATTCTAATGGGGAGCGCGCTCCTGCCCTAGTGGGAATGGTTGTGGTGGGAGCGCTCGCTTCCCATTGTAAACAATAAGAGCAGCCTGCCAAAATAAGTTTTAATAGCAGGCCGCTCTCATTGGACAGCACACGTCGTCGGAGCGTGGCAAGGTTAGGTTTTTGGGGCTTCTCTGTGGGTTTCACATGAGATGCCCTGGAGAAAATCCAGTGGCCGGTACTGGACTCAGATTCCAAACTGGCTGCTGGTGGGTTTTGTTCCGCTTTAAGTCTTAGTCTTGATAAACAGGCACAAGTGGCTTAGCAGGAGGAGGCCAAGTCTAATTGCAAGCTTAAGTAGTTTATTTCCAACACACTGGCCCGAGGTAATCCCAAAGAACATTTCCAAAGACCATGTGATCGGACATGCAGGCGCAGACTCAGATAGTGGCCTTCCCCCAAAGGGGGCAGGGCACGAAAATGACCTGTTCTAATCTGAATCGTCCTTAACAATTGTTAACAAGGAACGTGCCCGGGTGGACCATTCACATATGCCTGCTAAAGTGATAGCGGGGGATGTGGCTGCTGTTCACGCATATGCTGTTGGACCGGGTGAGAAAGTTTCTGGGCAACCTTGGTGGTTTTACACTGCGGGGCATCCAGAATCTGGATGCCCTGGGGGGGGGGGGGGCGGAGCGTGTATGCTGGCCCTGGAGTCTCAGACTAGGTTAGAAGAAGAATACTTTATTTAATCCGCCAAGTAAGTACAATATACAAACAAGGAATGCTTTTTGGCAGGAGATAACACCAAGAGAGCTGTGATCAATAACACACCATAACATAGTAGTAACAGTATTAGCTACTGTGCAGGTTAATCCTTAAGAACTGTCATAAATTAGCCATGATGCAAGGTATAGTTGAGTTCAAGAACCTCTCACACTAGATTTGTTGAGAGCCATAACGGCCAGAGGGAAAAAGCTGTTTTTGTGCCTAGAGGTTTTAGTGAGTGAGCCATGAATCTGCACCCAGAGCGTAAGAGTCTGAAAAAGGGATGCCCTGGGTGCGTAGAGTCCTCAGTTATTTTCCTAGCCTTTGAACTGATTCTGCTCATGAATTGATCATCCAGAGAAGGTAGGGGAGATCCAATTATCCGCTCGGCTGTCCTGGTTATCCTCTTCAGCCTAAGCTTGTCTTTGGTTGTAGCCCCACCGTACCAGACTGTGAATGAGGAGGTCAAGATCGATCCAATGGCAGCATTATAGAAAGTTTTTAAGATCCTCTTAGACATACCATATCTTTTCAGTTGTCTAAGAAATATAGAGTTTTGGTCCAGTTTAAAAAGGGCAAGTATTTTCCAGCTCTTCCAGGTACAGCTGTATATATTTTAAGCATCTTATTTCATTGTGAATCAACAATTTTCTATTATTTATACATTGCTTTGCTTATCGCCAAAAAATAATACAAAAACATTTGAAAATGATTTGAGCTTAATTAATTTTTATTTACAAATATTTCCTTGAACAACACTCATCTTTTTGTAACCAAACAGAAAAAAATCTCTAAAAATAACGGAAAACTTCATTTTAAAAATGTTCAATTAGGTAGGGAAATTAGGTGGGGAAGGGCATTCGCAGCCTACGAGGACATCCACTAGGCAAAGGAAGGATCCAATGGGGCAGACCCCCAGCCCCCTCAAAATCTGGCACATCCAGGATGGCCAAGGAGACTTGCTCCAGGCATAATGCTCCCCGTCCAACAACATCCAGAACCATAGAGAGCACTAGTATTAAGGGCAAGGGGAAGAGTAGGGGAAGAGTAGGGCAAGAATCCATAGCCCTCCAACAACACCCTCTCCTGCTCAAGGCCTATTTGAGCATTACAATGCAGAGAGCCCTGAGTCGGCGGACAGCTCAACGGCTGCAACTTATTGGGGCAGCCAGCCTATGACACCCAGCCCCCAAGCAAGTCCAGCCCAATCCTTTCAGAGCAAAAGTTGTTGCTATTCATCGGGTGTTGTTCCCTGGGACTGAGCAAATAAATGTTACATTTTCTACTGCAGAGTAAACACAGCTGACAGGCAATTACATTATAATACATTGATAAAGAAATCATTATAGTGTGTCACAAAGTAACTACCAGTCAGCTGCATTTAAATTTAACAAATTTATAAGATGAAAGGCAGGGAACTGTCTGATGAAATATGCAGCTTGTTCCCTAAGTTTGAAGGTATGGGGCAAGGGTACTGCTCCAAAGTGTAGAAGGAAAAGTCCACAAGATCTTATTTACATATCGAGTTTTCCAAACAAACTTTGCAAAAACGAACTGGATATGAAGCTTAGCATACGCAGACCAGTTGCAACTAAAATTTACACTATTTGGAAAAAAAAGTGATTCTATCACCAAGAAAGCAGCTCAAGATGACAGAGGCATCAGTGCATGTGGCAGAAGGTAGGGGAAAATAACCCCAGTGGTATAGGGCAAGAATTTCCCCAAAAGAAAGACCACCCAATCACAACTGTCAGGCATTCTTGGCTCAAGAGATACTCTGCCGCTGTTATGTTCAGTGCCGGTCCAGACTCTTATCCCAGTACATTTAGACCATAGCAGATCCATGTACATTTCTGTGGATCCATCTGAATATACAGGCTCAGAAAAAGGAGTCCCATAAATGGGTCCACTATGGCCCCTTTCCCACAACTGCATTTCGTGTGCAGTCTCCAGCCACAGAGGCATAGTTGAATGCACAAAGTTGTGTGCATTTTTCATGCAGATCTGATAACAGATCAGCCAGTGTCCAACAGGATTACAAATGTCTTTCGTATTATAAGCAGGAATTTCCCCCCCCCCCCCCTAAAACAATATTACAACATCAAAACCTATTTCTTATCTATTAAACGAAAAGCACTGGTGTGAAAGTAGCCTTGGGCCCAATTGTTTAGAGCATAAACCATCAAATTCCAAATGGCCCACCAATTTAAGACCCAGCTAGTTAATATAGTACTTGATTACTGGGGAAAATTTACTTTAAAGACAACCAAAACCCAGCTTAATCTAGATTCCCGAGCCGATCACTTCCCTCCCACTGGGGGCATCCAAAATTGGGATGCCCCACAGTGTTAAACCACCCAGGTCGTCCCGTTTGCTTACCTTGCTTCCCGGTCCAACGGCACATGCACGGGCCGCACCCTCGCTATCCCTCTAGCAGGGTGCGTGCCTGTGACAGCCATTTGTAAATGCTCGGCGCAGGCACATTCCCTGTTAGAGGGAAGCAGGGGATGTGGCCGCCAGCGCGTTCCGAGCCGCTGGCCTTAGACTTGTCTTAGATGGCGTGACGTCAGCAGCTCCGAGTGCGCCGATTGGACGGGGAAGAGGTGAGTTTCTTCAGGTGATCTGGGGGGTTTCACACAGCGGGCATCGACCAAAACCAAGGATAGTCAAAATTCTGGGTTTTGGTCCATTAATATGGTCCCTATACCAGGATAACTGAATTTGTACAATTCAAAACAGTCCAGCTCAAATGTAAAACTTGTTTATGCACAATTAAAATGGTAACCAGTCCAACAGTGTTAAAAGCAGCTCCACATGTTAAAGTGGATCACATAGCGCGCTACTGTGCTCTTAATCATGTGTAAACACTTGACCTTATATCACACAATAATAGGAGTGCGGTAGCGCTGGAACGTGTTGTGTGATCTACCTTAACATGTGGAGCTTCTTTTAACCATGTTGAACTAAGATGGATGGTTAAGACATCCACTGTGCTCAGTGTGATTTGGCCAGATTCATCACATAGGAGGGTTGAGCAATGTGCTCAGTCTTGAATTTGTCCCTCATTTGGTGGTGGCGGCATGGCTTAGAGGATAGTTGCCAGATTAAAAAACCTTATCCTGCCTACTTGGAGATTTATATTTGAGTATCGAGGCCCAACACAACCGTATCAGATTTTTTCTACAACCGAAAAATTCACACATTGAACAGTAGTGTTCTGAAGGCCCAAGTGTAGACATGGTTTGAGGAAGCTCCACCAAGAAACCAGAGCAAATCCTCAGGCAGATCATTGAAAGGATGAAAGTGTCCTCATCAAAAGGCAATTCAAAAACAAATGCACCTTTTTGCTATTGAAGACTTTCCATGTTCCTCTGAACAGCTTTGTTAGCTCATCAGGCCACTTTCGAGTTATGCAAAGTCCAAGAATGCAAAGCAACCCAAGAGACTGGTCTGATAAGAGGACAAAAAGTATGGCAGGCCAAGTAGCCAACATTTTCTAGATTGCTGCTGTCTATTTCTTCTATATAATAGAAATCCACACAATAAGTAGTAAAGCTCTGAATGCGTAAGTAGTAGTACTTTAAAGTCCCTTAGAGGGTTTTAAACTATCTAGAAAGCATAACAAATTTTCGTGCTGCTTCTAGAACACAGACGTCTGTCCATCCTAGGGAACTCAGAGGCTCTATTTATAAGTCAAAAGCACTTCAAGACATTCCACGCTACTCTGCGCAACTTCATTAGCTCACGACAACTGATGAAGCTGCTCTGATGATTAGAGGGAAAAAAAAAGTACAAAGCCCCTCAAATAGGCTTTGCGGACGTCTAAACTTTTTGTGAATTAAGTCCGCAAACAGATAACAGAGCACACATTTTGGTCATGGTTTTGCAGACAAAGTAGTAGGGAATGCTTATCATAACATGAAAGGTTTAAAGCCATAGCCCACATCCCCAAAAGGCCATCTCAGCTGAAATTCTACTTTACGATAGCAGTTTACACAAGAAGGGAAAAAAAATTGCCTTAAACAGTTCTAGTGACGGAAAGTGTAGAACCAGTTGAGATTACAAACATCTGTGACATTCAGGAGAGCTGAAATTGGAACAAAGCCACGTGACCCAAACTGATAACCTATCAGCATCTGTTCACTTGGTGAGGGGTCATCTCAGCCTTTTCTCATTATCTATTTTGCAATGAAGTGCAAGCATGAGCCTTGTTTTCAGGAGATATTTCAGGGAAACTTTGTGAATTGGGCCTATGCGGCTAAAAAAAGGACTAGGCAATAAAATATGTAAAATGCACCAAAATCTACACTTTTATAGCAAAACAGCCAGTTTACACAACTTACCAACACCACAGGATATTACAGAACATACCCCGCAACCAGGTCAATCATACTTGATCATTGGTCAATCAATCAAAAGACAGCAAAGTAGGCTCTAGGGACACTTTGTAACCTCTTTGGCGGACCTTTGTTCAAATGTTACCTCTCTAGCTAAAATGGCAACCTGCCTTATAGCCCACAAATGTGGTCCTAGAACCAGCAAGTTTCTTTTAAAGTGGACAAAAAGCCCTCAACTTTGTGCCAGGTAGCTTCCAGGACTACAATTAACCCAACTAGTCCTGCTGTCCATAGTAGTGTAGAACAAACCAAATACAGGGATTTTCACCATTCTGGATTTTGGTCCATACCACCAGGGGAACACTGAATTGGGATGCCCCACTGTGTGAAACCCCCACTGTTCTTGAGCTCAGGCATGACTCATCCAATCAGCTTCTCCGCCCGCACATAATATGTGACTGGAGAAGAAAAATTAAATCCTAGCCAATCAATGTACTTGCATCCTTCGGCTGTGCATGGGCCATGCTGTTATGGTGGGTGTAGCTGTATACAGGCGGGAAGGGTTGCAAGTGATGCTGCCACCCATGCATGTGCTATGGGCTCGTTTGGAAGGTAAGAATTCCAGGCAACTGGGAGGGGGGGGCTTTGAGATCACAGACGGTGCAGAGAGGGAATCAGCCTATAAGACACAAGGGCTGGGTTCTGGTCTGCTTTAAAACCTGCTGAGCTACTTTGGCAAAATAACCACTAGAGCCTGTCTTTTTCCAGTCCCCTGTCTGCTGTTGGGCAGTCTTTATAGGTCAGAAATTTGAGGGGGTATCTTAAAACAAAGGGACAACCCTTTTGTTTAAACCATAAAGGAAATGTGGACAAACAGTATATCAATATTTTCTCCCCACACACAAAGGTCACACCAAGCTCAGTCCCTTGGAGGATTGTGCATCAACATTTTCAAAGTAGTCTTGTCACTCTGACAGATGACAACCTCCAATGTAAAACACATTACTACTTGAAGACAGTCCCTAACTAACTCCGTTATCAAACAGGGCTCTATTCGCCTTACGAGACACCATCTTGTGGTTGAGAATTGTCAGGAACAAGAGACAAGAGGCTGAGTCTTCCACAAAGACTCTTGCCATGATTTGAAGAGGAGTTGTAGATTTCATAAATGCTATATAAAAATCCCAAGTATTAGCTACAGGCCACCATGGTGCCAATACAGAAATCTCTCTAACATTCATAAGTTTCTTAGGACCAGGTCAAGCAAATAAAAGAGAGGGTGGACAAACAGCACATTGATCAATAAACCATTTTCCCACAGAGGTCAAAAGAGCTCAGTCCCCTGGGGATTGGATGCCAATGACAATCAAAATAGTCAAATCCCTGTTGCAGATGCCCAACCTCAACTGTAAACCACATTACTACTTTTAAAGACCTTCTCTTATAACAACCCACCCAGCCAGCAGGGCTGTGTTTTTTGTATTGGACAGTATCTTGAGAGAAACGAGTCGGGAAGAGACAGGACAACCAGAAGGCGAGTTTCGTACAGAATAAAAGCTAAAAATCCAACCTATAGCTGAATGGCTTCCATGACGTGTCTCCAACACAAAAATCCTTATGGTCCCTTTCTGCTGCTCTGCAGGCTTCTGGCATTGGGAAATTCTAGAAGGTATCTTAGTATTTTAAAGGACCACTAATGTGGGTCAAATTAGTAAAAGGAATGTGAACATACACATCATTATGCACTTTCCCCCACACAGAGGTCAACGGAGTTCAGTCTCCTGGGGGTTGGGCGTCGATAACATTTCAAAATAGTCCAATCACTGTGGCAGCTGTCTGAACACAACTGTAAACTGAGTTACTATTGGAAAGGATGTCCCAAAAGCCTCTGGCAGTTGGGCAAGCAGTTTTCATCATCTTTCATTTAAAGGGAAAGTCCAGCGTCAAGGCTGAGCTCGTAAATGATTGTACACCTCCTTTACCTCAAAAATGTGGCTCCCTGCTTTAGATAATGGGGCAGCAGTGCAGGAGAGGGATCACGGCCATGGGACCATGTGATTGTAAGCAGGGAGCCTCGTGCCCCTCTGGCAGCACTGATCAGAAGTCTGCAAGGAAAGTCCATGAAAGCGGCCTTTCCCTTTAATGAAAAAAAAAAAAAACTCTCCCTCTGCTTACCCGGCCCTGAAGTCTCCTGTTGGAGCAGAAGTGCCAGGAAAAGTACACGCAATAAATAGGGTATATAAACCATTTGGGGTTTTGCTTGCATTCCCAAAAGTCAGTTGTCACCCAGTAATGGGTGTATAGTGCCTGGTAAGTCGGGCATGTTTTCTTAAAGGCACTCTATTCCAAAACAGTATAATAAAGTATAAACATGCTAAATAGAGAATTTAAAACTAGCCTGAAAAAAACTCAGATTAGGCTGGTTGTTTTAATTGTGGCTTAATTATTTGGGTAGATAGAAGAATCAGGGGGAAACGGGTTTCAGAATGTACCATTCTGCTGTTAAAGTGGAGAACTGCTCACCCCTGCTGAACCATCCTTTAAAAACAGCATTAAATTACTCTGCCTAAAAGGATTGCATGATGGATAAAAGCATTTACACACATCAGACGAACTGTAATGGCTATGGGCAGTGTTTCCAGCACGTACTGGCTCAGGAGAAAGTTGAAGGTGCATTCACAAACATGTCACCCCTCCTTTTTCCTTCCAATGAAAGAAATACAAGCTTTGCAGAAATGTGCTTATGTTGTGTGTATAAGTAACCCCTCCTCTCACATACCCAGGTTATTTATGACCATTTTTATGAAACAATTTTTCACAATAGAGCGTCTTTACTTCTATTTAACTTGAACTACAGGAACTTTCTTTGCCTTTATCTGCTGGTTTGAGGTCTGCATTCACTTCATATGGGGATTAAAAGCCCCACGGAGGGCAAACTTTCCAAGCTGTGAAATGTACAGGGTAAATAAATAGGCTTTGCAATTCTTATAGTTCATTCTAGCATTAAATGAAACCACCTAATACACAGTATCCACTCTCCTTGCTCATTGGCAAGATCTACTGTCAAATTGCACAATAACTCAAATGAGTTGGCCTTCTTTAGGAGATTTTCCAAGGGCCACCCCGATTCACTATGAGCCTAAAATATTTAAGCCCCCTGGCTTCCCTGCATACACACATTGATCCTCAATCCCACAGCAGAGCATCCCTAAAGAGGACTAACAGTCAAATCTGGGGAAAGGGAACCTTCCATCAGAGGAGGAACAGACAGGAGCTTTGCATAATATCCACCTCAAGCCTGACCTCTCCCTGAGAAAGATTTATATTACCCTAGGATACTTCCCTGTGTAATAAGAAATGACTGTTAGCCCTCTGCTGAGGGTTGGGGCGTCCAAATGATGCACTTTGCAACCTCCCTAACATTACCAGCTGCAAGCGGCGGTCTTGTGGGTTCCCCAAAACTGTGGGAATGAGGAAGTAGTCAAGTAATGAGTCAGTATGCAGTGCGGTGCATCTAGAAGTCAGATGCCATCCCACTGTCAGTCTCAAAGTCATTCGACTGTTGGCCCTCTTTTAAGGAAGCCCAATTTCATGGATTTTCCACATAGAACTCAGATCAGGGGGTTCCATACAAGACAAGAGTCCCCCGTTTAATTACATCCACAGCACCCATTGGCCTCCCGCAGCCCTAATATTTGAAGCCAGGTGTTGAACTTCTGGCTGGAGGTGTACAAAGCTCAGATGAGGAGATTAGAGAATAATGCATGCCTTAGTCTGGCCTCATACACTGCACATTCCCAAATACAGGTTAGAAGTGTAATACCTAGCTTCAAATAGCAGAGCTGCAAAGGGTGCTGGGGGTGAAGGTAAGCAGGGGAGCATCGCACCCCTATGACAACCCAGATTTGAGGTCTGTTGGGATAGGTAGTCACTAATCATGGATCAGAAACCCATCAGCAGTAGAAAGGGGAGAGTATACAGACAGTAACATTGCAGGGCTTCAATTTGACCCATGTCAGTTTGGCAATTCCTGGAACAGACAAATTTCTGGATCAGAGACATGAAGGGCAATGTAGGTCTACCCACCAACCCCCTTCCTTTGTAAAAACCAATGGGACAAGGCAATTTGTAACAATACCCGCCCCCCCATCATGCCTCAACCACTAATCAGTTTAATTATGGTTCAACGAAGAAAGCAGAAGCAGGTAAGAGAAAAGGGGAAAGACGTTCACATCAAAATATAAAACTTTATTTGTTAATTAGAGTGGTCACAGCATTCCAGGACAATTAACGTTAGAGAGGTGGGAGATACAGGAGGAGCCACAGGCCTCAGGCGGAAGGACAGCCAGGAAGAAAAACAGGAGAGGAATTAGTCTACAATCCAGAAGCAGACAGCTAGCGAACATCAGTTTTGCAGAGGAATCATAAGACCCAGCAAGTTGCGAGGTCTACAGCTCTGCAACAGGAGGACCCCATCGCTAGCTATAACCCACAAGATAAGAGACCCACACAACAGTCAGGGGGCGTTAGTGGTGTTAGCATTCAGATTAATGTAAGGATTTGAGTGTTAGCTCTGCTGGGTAGTCAGACAGACTTGCCAGTGCCAGCTAGTGTAATGAGAAAGCTGTGTGTGTTAGACAAGGTTTGGGAGGTTGACATCAGTGTGTATCAGACTATGGCCTGGATTCAATTAAAATTGAAAAAAATTCACATGGTAGAAAAAAAAAAAAAAAATCATGCTATGAAAAAAAAAAGCCTGAGAATTTCACTGTTGCTGAATCACCAGATAGAAACGTCTATGGCACTTTTTACTACAGTGTAAGATATTCTCTACTTTCTTTGGAGTAAAAAGTAACATTGTCTTTCATTGCCTTTATAGCTGGTGATTCAGCAACATTCTCAGGATTTTTTTTCTCATAAAGAGATTTTTTTTTACTACCATAAGAATTCTTTTCAACTCTTATTGAAGACCATTGGCTGGGAGAACTGAAATGTAATTTGAATAGCACAGATGGGGGGGTTGAAGGGTCACCTGTGTGGTTCTGGCTGTGGTTGGGTGGCTGGAGTGTGAGCTCTACAATTTATACCCTGGTCAGGGTTATCAGGGGGAGCCTTGTGTGTGGGGAGGGAGGGTGAGCTCTGTCAGTCTCACAGAGTAGGAGCTAGAGATCAAACACTGTCACAAGTCACACTCTGGGGTAGTAGAATTAATGTTGTAGGGGGCTGGGCTTTCACAAT
This sequence comes from Gastrophryne carolinensis, assembly GCA_027917425.1. Taxonomy (NCBI): domain Eukaryota; kingdom Metazoa; phylum Chordata; class Amphibia; order Anura; family Microhylidae; genus Gastrophryne; species Gastrophryne carolinensis. The sequence goes on from CM051235.1 coordinate 201,677,454, forward strand.
CAGAGGGTTTACTCCTGTAGGTACTAGCTAAGGAACAGAATGCAAGCGCCATGGATCAGAAGGAGGAAACCAAGCAAAGAATATGAGCCTTATGGAAAGGAAAGAGGCTTGCAGGGCAGACACTAGTTCGGGAATGGATCCTAAGCTCTGCTGGAGAGACACTACCTGGCAGGAGAGAGCATAAGCTCCAATGGTACAACTGAATGCAAGACTATGCAAGAGTAACTTCTGCTGGCAGGATTAAGTGTGAGACTACATCTGCCTAACACTACCTGGTAAGAGCTCAGCTAGCACAACTGAGCAAGTGTATGCCCGCCTGTCCAGATACTATCTGGCAAGATTGAATGCAAGCTCTGCTTATCGGACAAGAGAAAGCTCTGACGATTGGCAAAGCATGAGCTCAGCAGCAGGACTAACTGGAGCAAGTTTTGCAGATTAGACAGATTTTGTGAGTGTGAGCTCTATGGGTTAGACAATAAATTTGAGTATTGAGTGTAAGTCAACATTGGCTGGAGAATTTAGAGCTCTGCTAGCAAGAGCGGGACGGAGGGTGAGCCCTGCCGGCCAGACACTAGCTGTTAGTATAAAGGCCAGTTTGAGGGTTTGGCCAGGGAAAGTGGCAGGATAGAGGGTAAGCTCTGCGGGCCAGACGCTAGCTGGCAGGATAGAGCGTAAGCTCCGCGGGCCAGACGCTAGCTGGCAGGATAGAGGGTAAGCTCCGCGGGCCAGACGCTAGCTGGCAGGATAGAGTGTAAGCTCTGTGGGGCAGACACTAGCTGGCAGGATAGAGTGTAAGCTCTGTGGGGCAGACACTAGCTGGCAGGATAGAGTGTAAGCTCTGTGGGGCAGACACTAGCTGGCAGGATAGAGTGTAAGCTCTGTGGGGCAGACACTAGCTGGCAGGATAGAGGGTAAGCTCTGTGGGGCAGACACTAGCTGGCAGGATAGAGGGTAAGCTCTGCGGCCCAGACACTAGCTGGCAGGATAGAGTGTAAGCTCTGCGGCCCAGACACTAGCTGGCAGGATAGAGTGTAAGCTCTGCAGCCCAGACACTAGCTGGCAGGATAGAGGGTAAGCTCCGCGGCCAGACGCTAGCTGGCAGGATAGAGGGTAAGCTCCGCGGCCCAGACACTAGCTGGCAGGATAGAGTGTAAGCTCCGCGGCCCAGACACTAGCTGGCAGGATAGAGGGTAAGCTCTGCGGCCCAGACACTAGCTGGCAGGATAGAGTGTAAGCTCTGTGGGGCAGACACTAGCTGGCAGGATAGAGGGTAAGCTCTGTGGGGCAGACACTAGCTGGCAGGATAGAGGGTAAGCTCTGCGGGGCAGACACTAGCTGGCAGGATAGAGTGTAAGCTCTGCGGGGCAGACACTAGCTGGCAGGATAGAGTGTAAGCTCTGCGGGGCAGACACTAGCTGGCAGGATAGAGTGTAAGCTCTGCGGGGCAGACACTAGCTGGCAGGATAGAGTGTAAGCTCTGCGGCCCAGACGCTAGCTGGCAGGATAGAGTGTAAGCTCTGCGGCCCAGACACTAGCTGGCAGGATAGAGTGTAAGCTCTGCAGCCCAGACACTAGCTGGCAGGATAGAGGGTAAGCTCTGTGGGGCAGACACTAGCTGGCAGGATAGAGGGTAAGCTCTGTGGCCCAGACGCTAGCTGGCAGGATAGAGCGTAAGCTCTGCGGCCCAGACGCTAGCTGGCAGGATAGAGCGTAAGCTCTGCGGCCCAGGCGCTAGCTGGCAGGATAGAGCGTAAGCTCTGCGGCCCAGACGCTAGCTGGCAGGATAGAGCGTAAGCTCTGCGGCCCAGACGCTAGCTGGCAGGATAGAGCGTAAGCTCTGCGGCCCAGACGCTAGCTGGCAGGATAGAGCGTAAGCTCTGCGGCCCAGACGCTAGCTGGCAGGATAGAGCGTAAGCTCTGCGGCCCAGACGCTAGCTGGCAGGATAGAGCGTAAGCTCTGCGGCCCAGACGCTAGCTGGCAGGATAGAGCGTAAGCTCTGCGGCCCAGACGCTAGCTGGCAGGATAGAGCGTAAGCTCTGCGGCCCAGACGCTAGCTGGCAGGATAGAGCGTAAGCTCTGCGGCCCAGACGCTAGCTGGCAGGATAGAGCGTAAGCTCTGCGGCCCAGACGCTAGCTGGCAGGATAGAGCGTAAGCTCTGCGGCCCAGACGCTAGCTGGCAGGATAGAGCGTAAGCTCTGCGGCCCAGACGCTAGCTGGCAGGATAGAGCGTAAGCTCTGCGGCCCAGACGCTAGCTGGCAGGATAGAGCGTAAGCTCTGCGGCCCAGACGCTAGCTGGCAGGATAGAGCGTAAGCTCTGCGGCCCAGACGCTAGCTGGCAGGATAGAGCGTAAGCTCTGCGGCCCAGACGCTAGCTGGCAGTTTAGAGCGTAAGCTCTGCGGCCCAGACGCTAGCTGGCAGGATAGAGCGTAAGCTCTGCGGCCCAGACGCTAGCTGGCAGGATAGAGCGTAAGCTCTGCGGCCCAGACGCTAGCTGGCAGGATAGAGCGTAAGCTCTGCGGCCCAGACGCTAGCTGGCAGGATAGAGCGTAAGCTCTGCAGCCCAAATACTAGCTGGCAGGATAGAGCGTAAGCTCTGCAGCCCAGATACTAGCTAGCAGGATAGAGTGTAAGCTCTGCGGCCCAGACAATAGCTGGCAGGTAAGACTGTAAGCTCTGTGGCCCAGACACTAGCTGGCAGGATAGAGTGTAAGCCCTATGGCCCAGACACTAGCTGGCAGGATAGAGTGTAAGCTCTGTGGCCCAGACACTAGCTGGCAGGATAGAGTGTAAGCTCTGCGGCCCAGACACTAGCTGGCAGGATAGAGCGTAAGCTCTGCAGCCCAGATACTAGCTGGCAGGATAGAGCGTAAGCTCTGCAGCCCAGATACTAGCTGGCAGGATAGAGCGTAAGCTCTGCAGCCCAGATACTAGCTGGCAGGATAGAGTGTAAGCTCTGTGGGGCAGACACTAGCTGGCAGGATAGAGTGTAAGCTCTGCGGCCCAGATACTAGCTGGCAGGATAGAGTGTAAGCTCTGCGGCCCAGACAATAGCTGGCAGGATAGAGTGTAAGCTCTGTGGCCCAGACACTAGCTAGCAGGATAGAGTGTAAGCTCAGCGGCCCAGACAATAGCTGGCAGGTAAGACTGTAAGCTCTGTGGCCCAGACACTAGCTGGCAGGATAGAGTGTAAGCCCTGTGGCCCAGACACTAGCTGGCAGGATAGAGTGTAAGCTCTGTGGCCCAGACACTAGCTGGCAGGATAGAGTGTAAGCTCTGCGGCTCAGACACTAGCTGGCAGGATAGAGTGTAAGCTCTGCGGCTCAGACACTAGCTGGCAGGATAGAATGTAAGCTCTGTGGCCCAGACACTAGCTGGCAGGATAGAATGTAAGCTCTGTGGCCCAGACACTAGCTGGCAGGATAGAGTGTAAGCTCTGCGGCCCAGACGCTAGCTGGCAGGATACAGTGTAAGCTCTGTGGTCCAGACACTAGCTGGCAGGATAGAGTGTAAGCTCTGTGGGGCAGACACTAGCTGGCAGGATAGAGTGTAAGCTCTGCGGCCCAGACGCTAGCTGGCAGGATAGAGGGTAAGCTCTGCGGCCCAGACGCTAGCTGGCGGGATAGAGCGTAAGCTCTGCGGCCCAGACGCTAGCTGGCGGGATAGAGCGTAAGCTCTGCGGCCCAGACGCTAGCTGGCAGGATAGAGCGTAAGCTCTGTGGGGCAGACACTAGCTGGCAGGATAGAGTGTAAGCTCTGCGGCCCAGACGCTAGCTGGCAGGATAGAGTGTTAGCTCTGCGGCCCAGACGCTAGCTGGCAGGATAGAGCGTAAGCTCTGTGGGGCAGACACTAGCTGGCAGGATAGAGTGTAAGCTCTGTGGGGCAGACACTAGCTGGCAGGATAGAGTGTAAGCTCTGTTGCCCAGACACTAGCTGGCAGGATAGAGTGTAAGCTCTGTGGCCCAAACACTAGTTCTCTGTACAGGGTGTAAGTTCTGCAATGTAGGCACTGGCTGAGGGTTAGAGTGCAAGCTCTGCGGGCGAGGAGTGGCAGTGACGTCACGGTGTGGGGGGGATGGGCAGCGCTGGGCCTCAGGCCTGGGAGCTCTTCAGCAGCCTCAGGCCGGTCTCCCCTCCTCCTCCCCCCGGCACGATACCCCCACCCCCCAGCACAGGCTGAGCTGCGGCCTCCTCCCCTCCCGGACACGGCCGGCCTCACCTGCCGGACCCGGTGGTGCAGCGCGTCCGCGAATCCCTCGGACTTGATCCCCACGGGAGGCGCGCTCTGTCCCTGCACCAGCTCCGCCATGGCACCCGCCGCCCACAGGAGGAGGCCGCCGCTTACACCACCGACCTCACTCACTGCGCCCCGGGGACCCAGAAACGGAAGCTGGGGAGCAACGCAACGGGAATCCCTTCCGCCGGAAGCGCGACGTGAGCAGACCAAGTGTGTGGAGGGAGATAGGGCGGTTTCAGGATGACGTCACGGTGCTCATGAGCGAGGCCAGCGTAGACCGGAAGTGCTGGTGCCGGGAAGATTACTGCACGCCGCTGCCGGGAATGCGCGGAATGCGCACTGCTAGTCCTTTTTGCTCTGCCGGCTATCTATCAGCTGGTTTAAAAAATAAGGCGGCTTCCAGGATGCTTATGCGCCTCAATGTTGCCTGCCACGTGTACCGCTGCGGCTGATTAAAGGGGACCTGTTGTGTCGGCTGTCATCATACCCACTCTGCTTCTCTCATCTGCCGTCTGTCATCTACTCTGCTTCTTTCCTCTGTCATAATCCTATCTGCTGTTTTCCTCTCCTCTGACATGTTATCTGCTGTGATTTGCTCCACTGCTGGCTGTCATACTATCTGCTGTGCTTTGCTCCTCTGCTGTCTGTCATGTTATCTGCTGTGCTTCTCTTATCTGCCGGCTGCCATCCTATCTGCCTTGCTTCTGTTCTCTACTGGCTGGCTGTCATCCTGGCCCATATGCTTCTCCTCTGCTGGTTGTCATATTATTTTCTGTGCTTCACTCCTGACAGCTGTCATGATTTCTTTTGTGCTTCTTTCTCCTGCCGGCTGTAATCCCATCCCCTGTGCTTGCCTCTGCTGACTGCTTTTCTAATTCCTGTTTTATGTTCTCTACTGGTTGTCATCCTATCCTCTGTGCTTTTCTCCTCTGCGGACTGTAATCCTATCAGTTGTGCTTCTTTTCTCTGCCAGGTGTCATAATTCTTGCTGCGCTTCTCTTCTCTTATGACTGTCATCCTATTCACTTTTCTTCTCTCCACTGATGAATGTCATGCTATATACACTGCGCTTCTTTTCTCTGCCAGCTGTCATCATTCTCACCATGTTTCTGCGAGCTGCCATCCTATCTGCTGAGCTTTTCTGCTCTGCCAGCTGTCATACATTGTTTTTTTTTTCCTCTGGCGACTGTCGTCCTATCTGCTATGCTTATCTCCTCTGCTGGCTGTCATCATACTTGCTGTGCTTATCTCCTCTGCTGGCTGTCATGCTGTCCACTGTGCTTCTCTGCTGGCTGTCATCATACTTGCTGTGCTTCTCTCCTCTATCATCATACTTGCTGTGCTACTCTCCTCTGCTGGCTGTCATCATACTTACTGTGCTACTATCCTCTGCTGGCTGTCATGCTATCCACTGTGCTTCACTACTTTGCTGGCTGTCATCATACTTACTATGCTACTATCCTCTGCTGGCTGTCATGCTATCCACTGTTCTTCTCTGCTGGCTGTCATCATACTTGTACTGTGCTTCTCTCCTCTGTCATCATACTTGCTGTGCTTCTCTCCTCTGCTGGCTGTCATGCTATCCACTGTGCTTCTCTCCTCTGCTGGCTGTCATCATACTTGCTGTGCTTCTATCCTCTGTCATCATACTTGCTGTGCTACTCTCCTCTGCTAGCTGTCATCATACTTGCTGTGCTTCTCTCCTCTGCCATCATACTTGCTGTGCTACTCTCCTCTGCTGGCTGTCATGCTATCCACTGTGCTTCTCTCCTCTGCTGGCTGTCATCATACTTGCTTTGCTTCTCTCCTCTGCCGACTGTCATGCTATCCGACTGTGCTTCTCTCCTCTGCTGGCTGTCATGCTGTCTGCTGTGCTTCTCTGCCGACTGTCATCATACCCGCCGTTCTCTATTCTGCCGGCTTCTTCACTGCTGGCTGACCTCTTACCCACTCACTCATACTCAGCTGATCGCAACTACATACCCCTCCTCCCTCTGCTGCCAGTCACCACACCCACTGCTCTTACTTACCACTGGCATCTAACCCACTTGGCTCTGTGCTGCCACCAATCGGCTTGCTTTGCCACCACTTGTCATCCCCCTGGCAATCATCCTGCCGACGTGTCCCCTCTCCTTCAATTCTGTCTGCTGGCCCGGATTAATGGCTGGCAGATGGAGAAGGATATTTTTATACCTCTGATGACCTCCCTCCATGTGACTAAATACATCATTAGAGGGAGGATGCAGAGGTATTGCTTGAGGTATCCCCCTCCATACCCCTCCCCTTCAGTGACAGTTACATGGGGAGATTTTAGAAATTCTCCTTTGTAGTATAAAAGCTTTGTACCCATGCACCATTAATTATCATTGGAAGCTCAAAGCCAAGACAGGGGAGCAGTCGGCTTGGGACAGAAATCGGGAATAGGTAAGTATTGGTTAATTAAGAAAAACTTAATTTTTGTGGACACTATTTATTCTAAGTATGTCACACACCCCGCTTCAAGAAATTCATAACGTGTGGGTAATACTGACCTGTAGAGGGCGATATGCAGAGATGCCAGGAAAAAAGAGAGCCCCTCCCGGTCCATAAATACCTGGGACCTCCCACTCATTACCCAGTCTTCATCTCTGCAGACGGCGAGCAAGTCAGAAGATGTGGTCTCCTCCTTGCACAGGGGGATTTCAGGTAGCCGGGATGACTCCCGGCCCTTTAGTTATCTAATTCCGCCTGGATATTTTTTTTTTTCTGTTACCTCATGCCTCCCAGCCTAGGCTGATGGTCCGGGTGAGGGTAGAAAAGCACCCTTGGTGCTTAAGAGCAAATGCTCTCCCGTGAGACCCTATATAAGAGGGTAGGTGGTCATCCGGGACGGTGACCCCGGTTTGGGATGCCCCGTCCCTTGGCCTTACACTTTGGGTGGTCCCCCCCTTTGGGTAATGCCCCTCTCTCTAGCGGGATAGCGGAGGGTAGGAGCAGGGCCCCTTATTCGGTGTTAGGTCCAAATTTTGTAATCATTAATTCTTAATAATGTATTAATTTATTAAATTATCCTCCCAATAGTTATTAACTTATTTATTACTTCATAACAGTGTGTATTTCTCTGTCAAAACGGCGCTGTGGCCGCCATTTTTATGCAGGCTTTCTCCCTGAGGTAAAAGGGGCGGGGCGGGGCCGGGCTTTAGTCGCGAGCCGTGGCCCCCACCCTTCTATTTGGCGCTGATGCGGCTTGGATTCTGAGCGAGGAGCAGGGCCGGGCGTCAGGGTCAAAGCCACGGCCCGCTCCCCTCCTTCTGTCTCTTCTGAGACTGGCGCCGCGGCCGCACATGGCTGCGGTGCCGGCCTTTTTGCATTGTCATGGCGGAGGGGAGCTTCTCCCCTCACGCTTTCACTCTTGGGGGCGGGGCCGGGCTTTCCAGCGCTGCGGCCCGCCCCTGTGTCACAGGCACCGCTGAGGTGCTTTTCTCTGTGCCTGTTTCCTCAGAAGGAGCTGGCCACGCCCCCCTTCTCTCCTCAGAGCTGCTCTTTACCTCACGGAGAGAGGAAGCTGTCTTCAGGACCACAGTGAGTGGCCCGGTGGGCTCCCTTTCTGTCCCATCACCTATAATTATATATTTTTATGTCATATATATATATATTTTATACTCCGCTTTTCTTATTAGCCTTTTTTATTATGTCTTTCAGATATAACCTACAGTGGTGTTAGGGGGTTTCTCCCGGTCCTAGGGTCCCTGGGTTCTTAATTGGCTTATTGCAAATCCTCTCACTTGGGACATTAAAGGGGCATCCCGGGTTGCTTATATGCGTAATTCCCTCGGTCATTGCGACCAACTATAAGTTCACCTTATAGAGGCATCCCCGGATACTGAGCTCGGGCTCCCCTCGGGGCAATCCCGGAAGTGTATGGGGTGTGGGGCATCCCTTACTGGCGATGATGTATATCTGTGTATACCATGCGCACAGCAGACTATTACGCGGCAGTCCGGACCCCAGGCGTTTGGTTCAGCGCCGCCGGTCTCTCCTCCCCCCCCCTCCCAGTTTGATCCGTGCCCAGTCTGACGTTGTCATGGGCGGGCAGTTGCAATCAGAGATGTGTGCCCGATTGGCCAATCTTGAAAAATTATTCTCCAGCACGGTCACCAGAAAGGCTCCGGCTAAGAGAAAGCACTTGTCGCCGTCTTCACCGGCGGCCGACTTGGATGATCTTGATAATCTGGACTGGTCTGATTACTCCCAACTTGAGGAAGGGGAGGTATATGAAGAATCAAATAATTCAGACGATCAGCAGTTTGTGGGTGCTGATACCGAGCGGGGCTTGGGGAGGTCTTCGGATACTCCTAATGTTCTGGCTCAGATGTTTGAGGTTTTGGCTATTTCTCCTCCTGAGGTGGTTCCACAGCAAAAGGGGGAATTTTTCGAAGAATCCAGGCCGCGCTTGGAATTTCCTAACCAAAAGCATTTTGATGGGATTATTGCTAAGGAATGGAAGAGGCCTGCCCGGCTCCCAGGTGTCCCTCAGGGTTGGGACAAAAAATATCCCTTTCCCTTGGATACGGTTAAGCGTTGGGCGTCCCCTCCCGAGGGGAATGCACAGATTCTGGGTTTATCCAACACTACTGTTTTAAATTCTCCTGATTGCTCCACGCTTAAAGATGGTGAGGATAAACGCATTGACCAAATGGCTTGTCATGGTTTTGCCAGTGTTGGGTCAGCCATGAGGCCGGTTTGTGCTTCAGCGCTGCTGGTGGTGGCTACTAGGTCGTGGTCAGGGACCTGTTGACTTCTTCCGGGTTAGATCCGGATAGTGACGAGTTCCTTGGCCTTAAAAGGTGTGAATTGTTTTTGTCATTTGTACTAGCCGCCTTGGATGACACACTGATGATGTGTGGCAGAACGTCGGCTCTATTGGTGACTATTCAGCGTTCGGTTTGGTTGCGCCAGTGGGCGGCTGATTTTGTGTCTAAAAAGTCGCTGACCGCTCTTCCCTTTGTGGGATTACGGCTCTTTGGTGAGAAGTTGGATTCAGTTGCCAAGGGTGGTAAGTTACCTCAACGCAAAAAACAGCGTCGTCCCTTTCGGGGGGCGGGTTCCTTTGCTCCTTCCTTTCGTGGGGCTAGAGCTGGCAGAGGAATTGTTTTCCCCGCAGCCAGAGGAGATTCCTGGAACAGGGGCAGAGGACGTGCCCGCCCAGGATAAAGCTGGGGCTCTAAGCCCAAACCCGCTGCCAAGCCAGCTCAGCAATGAGGGGGCGCCCTCACCCATGTGGGTGGGGGGACGGCTGCAACACTTCTCCCAGGTCTGGGACCGGGAGGTCTCGGACAGATGGATCCGGGAAGTGGTGACTTTCGGCTACAAGCTGGAGTTCGAGCTCCGGCCCCCTCCCAGATTCCTCAGGTCTCAGGTGCCTTCGGACCTTCTGGCCGCGCAGGAGCTCCAGGCGGCAGTAAAGAGTCTGTTGGATATGGCAGTTATTTGCCCAGTGCCCCCCTCAGACAGGGGTCGGGGCTTTTATTCCAATCTGTTCACGGTGCCCAAGAAGGACGGCTCGGTTCGACCCATTCTGGATCTAAAGATCCTCAACAGGTTCGTCCGTCCACGGAAATTTCGCATGGAAACGCTGCGTTCAGCTATCCATTCTCTTCGGCAGGGGGGCTTTCTGACGTCCGTAGACATCAAGGACGCCTATCTGCATGTGCCGATTTTTCCAGCGCACCAGAGATTTCTCAGGTTCGTGGTGGAGGATCGGCATTTTCAGTTTGTGGCACTTCCTTTCGGTCTTACCTCGGCTCCAAGGGTTTTCACCAAGGTGCTGGCCGGGGTGATGGCTCTCCTCAGAGCCCAGGGTATTCGCATTGTCCCTTATCTGGACGACCTTCTCATTATGGCATCTTCCTTCAGCCAAGCGGTATTGGACACCAGAACTGTGTCCACTCTGGAGAGATTCGGGTGGGTGATCAACTACCCCAAGTCCTCCCTTTCTCCGTCCAGGTTAGTGTCTTTTCTGGGAATGTCCCTGGATACTTCCCAGGCCAGGGTGTTTCTTCCTCAGCCCAAGGTTCTCTTGATTCAGGAGTTGGTTCTACTCCTCCTGTCTATCCCTCGTCCGGCCATCAGACTGGGGATGAGGCTGGTGGGATTGATGGTAGCCTCCTTCGAAGCGGTTCCCTTTGCTCAGTTCCACACAAGGACACTCCAGCTCCATCTCTTGGCGGCCTGGGACGGGTCGCCACTGTCGTTGGATCAGTCCTTCCTGATGACCCCCCGAGTTCGGTGCTCCCTTCAGTGGTGGCTGGATCCGATCAATCTGTCGAGGGGCAGATCCTTTCTGGCCCCTTGTTGGGAGACGGTCACCATGGATGCCAGTCTATCAGGATGGGGGGGGGGTTCTGGAAGGATCGTCAGTTTCAGGGACTGTGGGGGCCTCAGGAGGCTCACGAGTCCATCAGTGTTCTGGAATTGAGGGCCATCAGGATGGTTCTGTTTCACTTGACTCATCAGCTGCAAGGCTTGCCGGTTCAAGTCCGGTCGGACAATCGGACGGCGGTCGCCTACATCAATCACCAGGGAGGGACTCGCAGCAGGAGTGCCCTCAAGGAAGTGTCTTTGATTCTGGCCTGGGCGGAGACCCACGTCCCGTGCATTTCAGCAGTTTACATTCCGGGAGCGGAGAACATGGAGGCGGATTCTCTGAGCAGGTTCTCAGCTCGCCGGGGGGAATGGTCTCTCAGCCCCAAAGTGTTTCGCTTGATTTGTCTCAGGTGGGGGTCCCCGTTGGTGGACCTCTTTGCCTCTCGTCACAATCACAAACTTGCGACATTTGTGTCTCTCTCACGGGATCCACTGGCTCTGGCAGTGGATGCCATGTCTCTGAACTGGAGGGATCTGGGGTTTCTGTATCTATTCCCTCCGTTTCCCTTGGTGGCCAGAGTGGTGCGCAAGCTGGCCCTGGAGGGTGCGTCAGCAATTCTGATGGCTCCAAGGTGGCCAAGACAGGTTTGGTTCGCAGATGTGGTAAGGTTAGCAGAGGATCAGTTCGTTCTGCCCCTGCTGCCGGATCTGCTCACCCAGGGTCAACTACGTTATCCCAATTTACCAACGCTGGCTTTGATGGCGTGGCTGCTGAAACCTCCATCTTGAATGAGGAAGGTCTTTCCAATGCTGTGATTCGAACTCTCATTAGTGCTAGGAAGCGGTCTTCCTCTAATATCTACTATAGGACTTGGAGGTCTTATATTGATTGGTGTGAGATCAGGGCGTTGCCTTGTAGGGAATTTTCCATCTCCAGAATCCTGGAGTTTCTTCAACATGGTCTGGACCTGGGGCTCCAGCTTAGTACTCTGAAGGGGCAGGTTTCTGCCCTGGCGGTGTTCTTTCAAAGGTCATTTGCCCTACATCCTTTGGTTAAGACTTTTTTCCAGGGAGTCACGCACGTGCGGCCTCCTAGAAAACCTTTGCTCCCTGTTTGGGATTTGAATTTGGTTCTTTCTGCTCTTCAGGATTCTCCTTTTGAGCCCTTGAATGATATTGCCTTGTCTTCACTTACGCAGAAGGTGGCCTTTTTGGTAGCCATCACTTCGGTTAGGCGTGTCTCTGAGTTGGCGGCTTTATCCATTCAAGCCCCGTACTTTGAGGGGCATCAGGACAAGGTGGTTTTTCGTTTCAAGTCCGATTTCCTTCCTAAGGTTGTTTCTGCCTTTCACCTAAACCAAGACATTGTTCTGCCCTCTCTGTGTCCTAATCCCAGCAATGACAAGGAGAGGGCCCTGCATTCTTTGGATGTGGTTCGTGTTGTGAAGTATTATTTGGAGATAACGTCTTCCTTTCGTAAGACGGATGCCTTTTTTGTGGTGCCCTCCGGGCCTCGAAAAGGCTTGGCGCCTGCCAAGTCTTCCATTAGTAAATGGATCCGTCAGACCATAGTTGGGGCCTATTCTGCCAAAGGGAAGGTACCCCCTTTTCGTGTTACTGCTCATTCTACTAGTGCGGTTGGGGCGTCCTGGGCTTTTCAGCACCAGGCCTCTGTTGAGCAAGTTTGTAAGGCTGCTACTTGGTCTTCTGTTCACACTTTTTCCAAGTTTTACAAGGTTGATGTTCGGGCCTCAGCGGATGCTGTGTTTGGCCACAAAGTTCTGCAAGCTGCAGTGGTTTAAGTTGTGCCTTGTTGCCTTGTTTTGGATACCCGCCCTTTATGGACACTGCTGTTGGATGTCCCACACGTTATGAATTGCTTGAAGCGGGGTGTGTGACATACTTAGAATAATACAATTTTGTGAATACTCACCTGTAAAATGGGTATTATAAGTATGTCACACACACCGCTTCACCCTGCCCTTTTGTATTCTGGATCCTTTATATGGTGAACTTTGCGTTGTTATGCTTTGTGTTGGGCTCTTCCTGGTCCCTTACCTTACTGCTGTTCTTATACTGGGTAATGAGTGGGAGGTCCCAGGTATTTATGGACCGGGAGGGGCTCTCTTTTTTCCTGGCATCTCTGCATATCGCCCTCTACAGGTCAGTATTACCCACACGTTATGAATTTCTTGAAGCGGGGTGTGTGACATACTTATAATACCCATTTACAGGTGAGTATTCACAAAATGGTATTTTTCTTGCTCTACTAATTTTGAACTGGTAAGCGGTCCAAAGAACTGCTATATCGGGTTCGAAGGGCACTGGGGCTGCCAGCCACCTGCCAGACATTCCCTGGTGGTGCCTTGTTAACCCCCCCCAGCACATTATCTGCACTCCCAATGGGCAGGGGGGTGCAAAACGTTTTGGGGGAGCATTTATGCTGTGCCCCACACTAAAGCTTACCAGTGGACCAGTTCACAGGGTAGGAGGGCTGGCATGTCACCTGCCGGTAATTCTGCCTGATTGCCCACGCCCCTTCTTGGAGCACCAGGTGTATGAGCCCAGTGCCTACTGGTATGGTCCCAGTGTTCTTGCAGGAGTACCCCAGGCACCCCTGAAATAGCAATGGACCAATACCAAAGAGCACAGGGGTTAGTAAACAGGCATCCAAATCATGCAATTTTTCTCAGATTCTTAATTTTAGCATGCATGCTTTTGCAAGGAAGGGAGTCTTTTTTTCTACCTGTACTGAATCACCCCTAATGTCTTGGTGTTATGTTTGACTCCTCTCTCACATTCATATCTCACATTAGCCACCTCATGTCATCTCCAACTCAAAAGCATCTCTTGCATCAGTTTTTTCGCATCTCCTGATTCCACTTAATTTTAGTGCATGCCCTAATCATATTCTGACTAGACTACTGCAACATTCTCCTCTGTGGTCTACTTTGCAGTTCAGCACCCCTCCTTTGTGTTATCCTTTCTGTCGCCCTTGTACTGGCTTCCATTATCTGAAATAATTCAGTTAAATTTCTAACCTTAACATTAAAAAAAAAAAAAAAAAAAAAAAAAACTCTTTACGTCTCTGTGCCATCCAAGGCCCTTAGAACCGCTAAGGATGCAATGCCAAGGATTAGCTTTAAATTTTATACAGCCAGACACATCCAACTAGTGGACACGTGTTTCGAGCTTTAGGTTTTAAAGCTAATTCTTGGCATTGCATCCTTAGCGGTTCTAAGGGCCTTGGATGGCACAGAGACGTAAAGAGATGATTTGCATAGCTCCGCCTACTGCAAGGGTAGATGGGTAATGCTATCTGTCCTTGGACTGGGTACTGTGCAAATACTTTCCGTTCTAGGAAAGCCACTCTTTTCCTTTACCTAAGTAGAGGGTTTTTTGGTCTCTTTAGCCCCCCTATATTAAGCCTAACATGGGTCTCTCCACATACTGGCTTGCGACTAACCTTAACATTCAAAGCTCTATCCATTCAAGTCCCTTACTACATGTATCTGGTTATCAAAAATAACAACACCGATGCAGCCTTCACTCTGCCCTGTCCTCAACTCTGCTCACCTTTCCCCACTTTCACCTTCAGGACTTCACAGGTGGAGCCTCCACTCTGCCCAGGACAACTATCACCTTCAGGACTTCATAGGTTGAACCTCCACTCTGCCCAGGACCACCTCTTGCGCTCAACCCTCATCATCTCCTCCAACATTCGAATTTAGGACCTTACACGCTCTGCCCCAACCCTTTTGGATGCCCTCCTCTATACAAATCGCCACTCCCAAGATTGCCCTCAAAATTTTCCTATGTATACAAGCCCATCATCTAGCCTAAGCAATTAATTTCACACCCCTGACAACTTAAAGAGTAACAGCAGCCTCATTGGCTGGCCCTTGAGATGATTTTGGATGCCCAGCTGCTTGAAACTCTGGGAAAGCCAAGTAGGATCACCTAGCTGGCTATCCCATGGTGCATGCACAGGCCATATCCCCTCTATTACTCTAGCTGAGTGTGTATCTGCACCAGACATTTTACACAGGAGAGCAAAATCCCTGGGTTTCCTCTTTAATGAAGAAGTAAATTTAAGCCACCACTTTTCACTCATATGGCAGCCAATCATGTGACTGCCTGTAGCCATGAAAATTTGTTGTACAAGCCCCCTCGGCAAACTTGATATGTCACCGGCAGTCACATGATTGCCAGCATAACAATGATTGTGGAAGAGGTAAAAACTTGCCACCAGGCTCAGTACTTACTTTTTGTGATCCACCTTTTGTTTCCACCTTTCATTTTTTAGATGTAAGCTCACAAAGGCAGGACTTTGTATGCCAATGTATATGTATCACTTCTGACCTGTAATACTTGTCTGTAATTATAAGTATTTTATTTGTTTTACAAAAAATAAAAGCTGTCCCGGGTACAATGATTCTGTGGCTGTCCTGGGCACAATGATTTGGTGGCTGTCTTGGACAGAATGATTCAGTGACTGTCCTGGGCACAATGCTTCTATGGCTGTCCTGAGCATAATGAGTATGTGGCCGTCCTGGACAAAATGATTCTGTGGCTGTCCTTGGCACAATGATACTGTGGCTACCATGATCACAGTGATTCTGAGGCTGCCCTGGGCAAAATGATTCTGTTGCTGTTTTTGGGGCAAAATCTGCATTTGTCCTGGGCACAATAATTTGTGGCTGTCGTAGGGAAAAATAATTCTGTGTCTGCCCTGGCAACAATAAATATGTGACTGTACTAGAGAGAAATAATACTGTGTCTGTCCTGGGCCCAATAATTCTGAAACTGTCCTGGGCACAATAGTTTTGTGGCTGTCCTAGGGAGAATTCTATGGCTGTCCTGGGCACATCAAATGATCAACTGAACAAAAACCAGTGTATGGGGCAAACCTCAGAGGACTTTACCTGTCTGCTTTAATATTGCTGGTAACACAATCTCGGATTGGTAAACTGTTTTTTACTTCAGCAATTACCATTGAGGCAGCGGTTGCTGGAGATGATCCGGGGAAATTTGCCATGAACCGTTGCCAACATCCCATCCAGCAGCTGATTCTCAGGAGGGGGCGGAGCACTACTATCTAGATGACAACACACCGCTATTGTTAGCGCATCTCCCGATCTGTCCTAATTATACCTCAAATCTGATATCTGCAAATATGTCATTTCATATCGCTGATTAAAGCCAACAATTTTCATTTTAGTTTTTTTTAAGAAATACATTTGAGACTACTTGGTGCAATTTTGGTTACGCTGGACCCACATTGTACCCATGTAGTCCATGATTGCCTGTGTGGTGGCTGGACATATTACTGGGTTCCTATGTCAGTGACACCCATGGTATTGCAGTTAGCTTGGCTTCCTGTTTGGTCACCCCAGATGATGTGATGCTGTCCTGATGTTGGTGCTACTGCTGCACATCCTGTCTTAACTGTTCCTCCCTCAATCCCAAACTTTGTTGGAGTTGCACTTCACATCGGTCTTGGGCCTTCCCCTTTCTTCACCCCAAGTAACAAACAAAAAATCTCATCTTAAATGTCTTGAGCAAGTGACTAATTATTTATTCTTTTTGTATATATATATAGCTCTACTCTCCTGTGATGCTGTCCAAAGCAGTGATTACAGATAGGGCAAGACATACATTACATAGACTATTACTGACTTTCCCAGGTGATTTAAACTACTGGGCACTCAAGGAGGTTTGGGACAGGGAGGCGGCTCTCAGCCAGGCAGCCAATTCCTCCCTGAAGGCCATAGTCAATGGTCACTGGGGACAGAGGAACTAGGTAGCTGAATGGACAATAGGGCGCGAGCCCAAATACAAGATTCCAGAAGGCCTGAGGGCCAAATACAAGATTCAGGAAGGCCTGTGGGCCCCACAAAGGCAAGAAGCTATGGCAGAGAGTTGGAGAGCACAGCAAGATACAGGAAGAAGATGCAATGATCCAACAAGGGGATAGGGGCAGGCACATGCATTTATAGTAATCACCACAGCATAATGAACGTCAGGTGAGGTTAAACAAGGCACCTTTAGGACCCTGGAGCGAACCACACCTTGACCCATCTTGGTTACAGCAGGCAGAGCCTGAGCAGTGCTTAGGTGCGTAGCAGAGGAAACAACTGACTTGGATGAGTTGGACACTGTCATTAGAGGCTCGGGCAAGGCAGGCACTGGCATTAGAGGCTCGGGCAAGGTAGGCATTGGCATTAGAGGCTCGGCAAGGCATGCACTGACATTAGAGGGTCAGGCAAGCCAGGCATTGACACTCCCACATTGAGCAAACCAAACCCAGGTACTTCAAAGCAAAGGATTCAGACCTGAGAGTGGATGCAGATTCAACAGCAGGCTCAAATTCGACAATGGGCTCAGACTCGACAGCGGGCTCAGACTCAACAGTGGGCTCAGCTGGGGTTTCTGATTTTAGGGCTGGAAAAGCTGCAGTCAGATTGAGATCAGCAAACACCATCTCAGGAATACACCAATAGGATCTATGAATTTAAGAAATTCAACAAGATTGTCACTGAGATGTTTGATGTAATTAAGCCCAGAGAAACAGTTTATCTACAAAAAGAAAATAAGCTACCTGACAACTCCAGGTTGTCATGGGAGACCGTTGGATGTAGAGCTCCTGCACTAACTTCATAGCAGCCCTGAAAAACTGGGGATAGGTTGCCAGGGTAAGCTCTGATATTTGATATTGCGGAGAGGGAATAAGAATACACCTTTCTGTGGGAACTGTGGAACAGATGCACTTGCAGACATCTTGTGGCTTAGACCAGACTTGCGTACACCTGGAATCCCAGGATGGATAGGTTGGATCATTCTGCTCCAGCCCTCCTGGGAACTTGGACTCAGCAGGTGGACAACAGTCGTCGGAGATGCAAACTTTGTTTTGACACTATCCCCTCGATTCAAAGAGCAAAAGTTAATTGATTTCGGATCGAGAATCGTAAGTTTGGGTGGGTGTTAGTCATTTTTTCCTGTTTTTTTGGCCATTTCCAACTCGCACGAGCCTACGTATGAATGCGTATATGCTCTTACGATCATCGGAAGTTCGTTCCTAAATTTTAGGATCAAAACGTAAAACTTAGGATCAAATCCTAAAACTTAGGATCAAAACGTAAAACTTAGGATAATCGGATGTGTTTAGGTGTGATTCAGAGAACAGTTTTCAAACCTCTAAATACGTTTTAAAAGAAAGCCACAGCCGACACCTTTTAGCAGTCGGATTGCTGTTCTTGATCAGGTTTTTTGGCTATGTGGAGGAGTCTGCGCGTCTTGAGCTCCAATGAACTGCATGTATCAGCATGGCCGAGGCCATAAATTGTATGGCAATGCATACCTGATTCATGTATGCCTTATAAAAGCATTTTAATGTGGACCTTAATTAGTCCTTTGCATGTAAACCTTTATTTTGCAATATATTTGCGTTAATTAAAGAAACTTATGTCCTTTGTTATTTATTTTTAAATTGATGTACTAGAATAATATTTTCAGATTGCATTTATTGGTGTAGTTGTTTACCTTTGCTTTGTTTAATTATTTAAGCACATCTTTGGTCAGATGCATCACACTTACTGAGGAGAGGAGAGCGGGATAAAGTGCAGGATGTGGGTTACTGCTGTATTTTGCACAGACACAGCAGAGCTGGGGGCACGGAAAGGTCAGAAATCAAAGAATGCAGAGCAACACAGTCACAAGGCCCTTTCTGTTTGCAGGCTGCCCGAGAATACCTGAGCCGCCATCTTGGCTGTTTCTAGACTCATAACATGCAGAAGTTGCTGGGTGTTTTTTTATATTTGAGAGCAATCTGTATGTAGAGGGTGTGGGTAACCACACCCAAAATTGTAAGTTGTACCATTTGAAGCAAAAATATTAAAATTAAATCCACAAGTAAAAAATGCAAGTTAACTAAAAATTAAACAAAGTAAGATTTACTTATGCAAATGCGTTCATTAATGGTTGGTTACTACAAAATGAATGAAATAAAGAAAAATAAAAGACCAAATATTTAGAATGCACTTTAATGAGGTAAGTTTGTAGTGCGCAGCCGCAAGATCAGAAGGATTTACGTCCAGACAAAAAAGGAAAAAGGGCAAAACCAATGTTGCAACCTGAGAAATGAAACAGAAAATTCAGGATGGCAACTGACATAGGTCTGATTCCCGAACTGCCATGCGAACGGACGTACATTTTAGGATAGAAACGTATTTGCTTATAGAATCACTCGCAAGTTCATACGAACGCACGAGCATACGGGAAAAATAGGATGATCGGCACCAAAATCAAAGCTGTTACATGTTTCTTTGAATCGACCCCTATGTGCTAGTTGATGTATGGCGGGGTCTAAATGAACGTGATTATACAGATGTCAGATGCCACAATTCTAACTACTCCTTGATCAGATCACTCCCCAGTCACTGACCAATTCATCTCATTGATCCTGTACCTTCCACAGGAACATGGAGAATGAATGATTTTGCTGTTAATCTGCCTATTCTGTAAATACTTTCTCACAGTGAACATGACTGATGATATTTCAGTTGAGGAGGTCCTGGAGGCCATTAAGACCTTAAAATTGCAAACCCCCCTGGGCCAGATGGGTTCTCAGCACTATAATATAAAACTTAAGCAGCATTTTTGCTGATCAACCTTGGGAAGGGAAGGATGAGTCTGAGATCCAGAACTTTTAAAATTAAGCTTTTAGCAAAGGTCCTGGCCGTGAGGGTCAACCCATTACTGAGCTCTCTAATTCACTGAGATCAGATGGGCTTCACTCCTTGCAGACAGGTTCCTGACAATGTCCGCAAAACACTACAGTTGGAGCGTCTGATGCAGGAGAGGTACCTACAGGGCCATTTAATATCTCTTGATGTTAAAGAGGAACATCAGACCTTTTCTGATGTTCCTCTCTAAACATCCCTTCACTGCCTTTTGGATGTCGGCGTGTTCCTGGCCCCTTTCCACCACCCCCCTTAGCCATCCCAGAGTGAAGGCGGCAGGCTTAGCCATCCATACCTGTAGCCGCCCCCTCTTCAAATGTCCCATGCCGCTCCTCAGATCTCGCTCTTTTCTGCAGACTATGGAATGACACTGCGCATGTGCAAGATCTGATGGACGGCGCAGTGCACGTCGGGATTCCATGATGGTGCTGCCCTACGGAGGAGCGAAGGGGAGGCCAAGCATGCTGCGACTGGAGAGGAAAGTTTAAATTAACTATTTTCTAAATCAGGGGGGCCAGGCAAGCCAGGTCTGGGGAGTTTTTACTAACTCCTCATGACCTGTAATGTTCCTCTTTAAAGTGGACCAACACCCAGGATTTTGACTATCCTGGGTTTTGGTCCACTTCGGCGGGGCACCCCGATCGGGGGTGCCCCGCTGTGTGAAACCCCCCAGAAAGCCCCAAAATCTTACCTGTCCCCGCTCCCACGTGACAGGACGGTCCAATCCCCGCCAACGTCCAGGCGGGGATCAGGAACGTCCAAGCGGCTGCCGCCGCCGCCGCCTCCCTCGCGTCACTTTCGGCGCGCGCGCGCCCCCGCCGGCCATTCGCAGACGGCCGGCGCGGGCGCGAGCACGCCTACAGGGGCGCGAGGGAGGCGGCGGCTCCAGGTCAGGTAAGGAGTTTGGGGTTTTTTGGGGGGTTTCACCCCGCGGGACATCCCGATCTCGGATGTCCCGCGGGGTGGGAGGTGATCGGCCCGGGAATCTTATAGATTTCCGGGCCGATCACCTCTCGGTGTTGGTCCACTTTAATAAAGTATTTGATTCACTTTCCTGGGACTATATATACTAAGCCCTCTCTAGTTTTAGATTCCCAGAAGATTTTCTCGTATGGATCCGTGTGCTATATTCCTGACCAACTTTAAAAGTGTTTCGGGCTTTACATCAGGCCCTTTATACAGAGAGGTACTAGGCAGGGTACAGAGAGGCCCTTTGTACAGAGAGGTACTAGGCAGTTACCCAGTCTCTCCCTTTCTGTATATCCTGGCCCTTGAGCCTTTGGCTATTGCCATATGATGCCTTTGCCTCGGTATCTAAATTAATGATTAACTATGGTAAATCAGCATGTTTAAATATCATGCTCCCAGAGGCACTGCTCGGCCACCTACGGTCACCTTTTCCTTTTGTGTGGAAATCGAACCACATAGAGTATTTGGGCATTAAGTTGCCCCCCTCCTAACCTCACTGTACAGTGCAAACTATTTCCCCGTGTTTAGATCATTGGACTCGCTCATGCGGGCCTGGTCTGCTTTTACCATATCCTGGCTGAGTGGAGCTGCGTCTGTAAAGATGACAGTTCTTCTAAGGCTGCTCTACCTTTTCAGAACTTTATCTGTGAAGGTCCCTCCTTATTATCTATGCACATTTCAAAGGAGGTTTCCAAATTTGCCTGGGGAGCCAGCAGACCACGTAAAGCAAAGGCGATTATGATGACACACAGGAGGGATGTGGGACTGAGGTTGCGCAACTTCTCCCACTACTATGCTTCTGCCCAAATTGCACATCTTGTTGTGCTCCATGCAACAAGGGAGACTCCTCTGTGGCTCTACCTGGAGATTCCCAACACCCACCTGGTTCTGATTCTCCCTGTTGTGGTTGCCACCAGACTCTCGCCCCTCCCCTCTTAGTCTGCTGATGCAGCATAGCCTGAGGATATGGGACAAATATAAGTATTCCAGTAAACTCATATAGCCTACTTCTGATTACCCTATTTCATAATCCTTTATTCCCACCTGGCAGGGACTCTCCTTGGTCCTTTGTATAGTGACAGGATCACAAGTTCCATAAAATACATGACCTTTTGGTCAATAACTTTTTGATTAACTGGAACACTCTTAGAGAATGTCACCAGATTCCGGGGGCTGAATGGTTCAGGTATAGTCAGTTGAAGCACTGACTGTCCCCGCTCCCCAGACTTGCTCCGGCATCTGCCTCCCTTTCCCCTTTCGAACGGACTTGTCTCCAGTCCCCAATAGGACCTTGTCTAATATCCCTAGTATACACGTTAATAAATGCACCAAGGGACAACACAAAACATTCATCTGTAGAAAAATAGGAGGATGATCTGTGAACCTCTAGATCAAGGAAGGAATATGTTAAAATTTGGAATACAATAGCCAGGTACTCAATAAATATAACTACCCTCAAGACAGCATATAAGGTCCTCATGAGGTGGTATTTGGTCCCCTCTAGAATTGCTAAAGCGCTTCCATCATACTCAAACTGGCCTATTCTTTACCTTAACTAAACATCACCAGCGACTTGGACAATGTTACTGTTTCAAAGAATAGATAGACTTACCAGAAACCAATGAAAACTACTTTTGTTATATTAGCAGCCCAACACTCCATAGCAGCAGCTTTGAAAAAATACTCTATCAACTTTTCTGAATTCTAAGCCCGGACCAATGGATTTATGGTTAATGAAATATTAAAAGCAATGTTGCAAATACGCCCACCCAACCATTCAGCCAAGTAGTGTGATATCTCTGTAACCGTTTGTGGCTTGTCGGGAGTCCCCACGCCCCCTTCTCACCTTTTCGTTCTCTATTTTCTTTGCTTTTTAGGAGCCCAACCTTGCTTGGTGGGCTCCTGATGTGTCACAATTTTTAGACCCAAACTCTTAAACACACGTTCTGTTAACCAGAACGGGTCCCATTCCTAAACAGATTTCACCAACCTCAAGACGTATTGATCAAACGATGCATTATTCTGTAATCACCTTGGATTAATAGTGATGTAGATGTATGGACCAACAACAAGAACCCCCTGTAGATGCATGGATCAGAAACATGGATCCTATACAGAGGCATGGACCAGCAACAAGAACCCCATGTAGATGCATGGAACAGGGACCTTGTGCAGAAGCATGGACCAACAACCAGGACCCGGTGTAGATTCATGGGTCAGGAACATGGATCTTGTTTAGAGACAAGGAACAGCAACAAAAACCTGTGTAGATTCATGGGTCAGGAACATAGATCTTGTGCAGAGGCATGGACCGAGAACAAGAACCCTGTATAGACAGGCAGCTGTGACACAGCACACAGTCTCACACTGACCTCTTTTGAGATCTCAAGGCCAGTCAGTCCTGGTATTTTAGGGGCCTATTAGACTGGGGGATAACCTACTAAATCCTATGATGGTTGCTCCCGCACCTCCCACTGAGGACTCTAGAGAACAGCAGGCCAAGGTGCTGGCCAATCTGGCATATCCAGGGGAGGGCTTATTATTTCTGGGGCCCTATCCAAAGTTGTATCTTGGGGCCCTAATCAAAGACACATTTTGTATAGCAAAATACAATATTAATGCACCTTGTTGGGGATGTATCCGCAGCCTGCTCATGTGTTGTGGGAGCACAAGCGAACCCAGATGATTTCACAAAGAGGGGCATCCTGGCACTGTCTTTCCATGGAATAGAGAATTATTTGGGAATTGCCCATATGGCCATCCAATTTCTACTCCCTGTGTCATCCCAAACTAGGATGTCCCACTGTGTAAAACCCCATTAAATGGTTGCATCCACTTATCTAACGCATGTGCAAGTCATGGCCTCACTATACTTTAAGTTAGATGCAAACCCAGGCAGCCATTTGTGATTTGCCGGCCCGGGCATGTCCCCAGCTAGAGGTGAGCGGGAATGCAACAAGTGGCCCTCTCCGCACCATGCAGCTCCCTAGCTGCTGTGATGTCACATCATCCTGCATAACTGAATGGAACTGAGCGCACTCTTTCTACAGCAGCTGGCTCTGCGGCACACTCTGCATTGTGGTTAATACCACCCCTCAATCACCACAGAAAGTGTCGTTATTTATTTATTATTTATTATATCTATTTTTAAACAAACATTTTTGTATTAATCTTACTCTGTCTCGGGGGGTCCCCTGGCAGGTGGGGGGCGCCCATGCATATGCATGGTGGCTAAGCATGCCACTGGTTATATCCAGTGTGCGAATGGAACGACTACCTGCCCGTCTGTGACCTGACAACTCATCCCCCAGTGATGAAGACCTCCCAAGATACGTAAGTACCTCAAGTGGGAGCGATGTGCAGAAAAATGGAGCATTAATAAAATCTCTGCTCTGATACTGAGGCCAGGAACAGGAGCTCAGTGGAATGGTATGTATCAGGAACAACTCCAGTGCACAGGCATAGAATAGGACCATAAATTTAGATTAAGACCAGTGTAGCGATAACCCTTATCGCCGGAGGGCTTCACCGCCCGAGACGTCCTTTCCCAATGGTGATAGGTGCTGCAGGAATCCCAGAGTCGTCCGTGAGGAAACAGGAACAGCCCTTACAAGGGCTAGTGAACTGTAATATAGCGTTTCCCCCAATAAGAGACAGAACTCAGTATTGAGGGTGAAGATGAACTGAACTTTATTAGTGCCACACTGGGCCTTATATACACAAGTCTCCATTGCATGACACACACACCGACCAATAGCAGCAGGGCACACAATCCCTCAACTCTGCCGGTGACGCAATCAGCAATACACTAGACGTCTGTAATACACTCAATCCAAACAATGCCATTGTCTGTGACGTAATCAATCAATACAATGGCAGTCAGAACAATGAATAACGTAATCAATCAATACAATGGCAGTCAGAACAATGAATACGTAATCAATCAATACACTGGCAGTCTGTAACATGCTTAAGAAAAGGAAAGTAATGAACCTGTGTAAAGTCCAAAGGGGCAGAGAGTCTGTCACAATGCCCCCTTTTTGTGAAACACCCGGCAGACCCGGATTGACCCTGTTCGGGTTAACGTGGGGCTGTCCGGACTCTTGTTATGGGCTCAGTGGAGTGGTATGTATCAGGAACAACTCCAGTGCACAGGCATAGAATAGGACCATACATTTAGATTAAGACCAGGAACACCAGAAGTGCATTGGTACAGGAACACGAAACCAAGGCTTAAACCTGGGTCTGAGCTGGATGTAGGTCCAGTATATGAACAGGCAAGGACCAAGAAGGAGGGCCCAACTTTGCATTTGGGTGACAGTAGTGCTTACTATATATAATTCAATATATATCTGTATATACATTCCAAACATTCACATTCTCAAGTACAAAATAATTGTTTGGATATATTATGTTCTATTATCATGTAGGTAAATATATATATATATATATATATATATATATATATATATATAGTATATATTTTCCCTTTTTTCACATCTTTTGCTAAAGACTGACTAGCTGAAATAATTTTCAGTTTTTTTTCAGCACAAGCTCCTTATTAATCGCATAATAAAATAAGAACGCCGCGGCAAGAATGCGGCAATGTCACCCATTGAAATTGCAACCTGTCAGCGCGCGAATGATGACACGTGAACGTCTTTCATTTTAACAGTTAAGGACGCTGGAACAATATTAACACCCGAGCGGGGCGGAAGACAAGGGGAGGGTAAATTAACAAAAAAATGGCAGGATCTCTCGCTAAACGCTCACAAGATGCGATAATTCATCAGAAAGGAAATTGCAGCTCTTAAACACCAAGAAACACATTTCCGCAGTAAATCTCACCCCCCATTTTTTTAAATGGCAACAGATGAAATAAAATTAAAAAAAAAATTAAAGTGTTGGTTCCCAATCAAGGCAAATGAAAAATTAGGGAATTATTGGTACGTGGCATCCTCGGATGGGCTTGGGGTGGGGAGGGGGGTGTTGAGGAGTCGCAAAGTGTTTTTTTGGTGATGGGTGTAAGTAATGGGTAAGGAGGGGGCTGCAGATTTAAAGCAACATATGACATAATTCAAACATCTTGCTCGCTCTTGCTTTCCTTTACCTCCCGGCTGCCGCTGACTCTATTTGTATCGTAATGGTTCAATTACTGCAAAACCCCACAGAGAAAATTACCCATGTTTGCCTGTATTTTTCTCCCCTAGTCTGGACAACTGGAGATATTTTCTTTTTTTTAAGACATAGTGGGGGTGGCGTAAAACCCCTTAAAGATTTTCTTATTCAGGCTAATACTAAGCGGATGATTTTCCTTCTAGCTTGGTAACACTTTATTTGTATTCATTTGGCCTAAAAACCTGATTGTGGCTTTAGGGAGAATGTAGAATTTTATTGGCCAGTTGTGACTTAGTGTTATTTTATTTATATATTTGATTTAATGTAGATTAAAAATCATAATTTCCATATAAAAAACAAATATATATATACTGCATATGTATAAATGTTAAAATGTATTATGTATATCTCTAATATATATTTAAAATACATTGCATGCAATCGTTGTTTATATAATATATATATATATATATATATATATATATATATATATATATATGTGTGTGAAATGAACATACATTAGTTGTTTATATGATATATATTATTTATTTTCAATTATAGAAGTTTGCCTGAATTTGTTTATAAAATATTTTTGGAATTTCTTACAATTACATTTTAGATATCTATTACAGAGTTAGAATTTATCATCACTTCTGCCAGACAATGCCATGTCAATGCAAATTAGTGTTGTAAAATATGTCTTATACATCTTTCAGAATGTTGCCGCACCACTAATGTTTAGTAAATCTGTTTCTTGCAGTCGGGCAATTAGATTCTATAAGTATAAGAATTTGATTTTAGGTGTTTAAAAATGAAATACACATCAAATTACATAAATACAAATGATAATAAAAACATTGTCATGTTCTACATTTTACTTACCTTTATAATACTTTTACATTTTGCATCAAATTATTTTAGATATATTTCAGATTTCAGTATATTATTATAGTACTAAGAATATAGAAAATAAAATATAATTAAATGTTTATATATATATATATATATATATATATATATATATATACATTTTTTTCCAACAAGGTGCATTTTCTAATGATCTCAGGTACCACCGTGGTGCTATTTATGAGCTGTCACCTTAGAAACATAAAAAACAGCTAAGAAGGTGCATAAACACACACACACATACGGTATATATATATATATATATATATATATATATATATATATCTGTATATATTATAAATAACCATTATAGGTATTATATTTTAAAATATTTATTTTTATTTTCTATAGTTCAATATGATACTTTACCATATTATTATATTTATAAACATAATGCATGAATAAAGCATAACATAATTAAGTGTTTATATTTTATTTATTAGAATGCATTTATAGTAAACACATGTTTATTACATGTTTATATTATATGAATACGTTACATTCTAATGTTAACATACTGTATTAGTATTACTGTTTATTTATAGTGGACCATCATCTTCTGTGATGCTGTACAAGGTAGAAATTACAGACAGGATAATACAAATATAATACACAGGGTATTATGAGTCAGATGTGACAGAGATGTAGTAAGTACAGATTGATAATGGAATGTACTAGGAGTGAGGGTCCTGTCCTTGTGAGCTTACAATCTAAAGGATAAGGCTGGGTGACAAATTGAATCTACAGAGCATGGTGGCAAGTTCTCAGAAGGTTTCTGAGATTGTGGAGTGGGTTGCTTGAAGTGGAAGTCCAGTCACATGGTTACCACCCCGCCATGCCACCCCCTGGCACTGAGGTTACAATGAAAAAAAAACTCCTTACCTAGAACAAAACCCAGGATAGTCAAAATCCTGGGTTTTGTTCCCCTTCAACGTGTTCTTCCAGTCACATGGTAACCACCTCGCCATGTCACCCTCCCCTGGCACTGAGGTTACATTGAAAAAAAAACCTCCTTACCTAGCCTGGGATGCTGCACTGTCCATCTTGGATCTTCTGCACAGAGTGGCCTCCTTTTCTCTATGCATGGCCCAGCATTCACTTGCATGCCACACTGTGCACGTTGCAGCCGCTGCAGGAGCGCCAGGGACTGAACCCTGCTGTGCCAAGAATACAATATAGGAGTCTAAGGATGTCTATTCTCTGGTTGGATATAAAGCAGAAAAGCCTTGGAACCTAAAAGATGACTTTCCCCTGGACATCCCAAATTAGGATGCCCCATCATGTGAAACCCTGGGGTGGCCTGCAGGGCTCAGCTTCTTCCTGGCTCCTTTGCTGATGTAAATATTGGATGGCTGCATCCCCAGCATCTCTGGGCTATGGTGCGCTCCCACCCCCAGCCATTAAGCCGTCTACTGAAGCATTAATATGCACAGCAAACAGCTCTGATTGGACAATTTGAGTTTTTCTGGCCGATCTGGGAGGTTTCACACAGCTTCTCCTCCGATACCCTGGATCCTGGGCTCTGCCATCTTGCCGGAATGACACAGAGCCGCATCCCCCAGCTTCGTGCACATTCCTGCTCACCGAGAGACCAGAGGAATACCGCTGGCCCAGGGGATAAGGTACAGAGTTTTTCATTTTCGTTGTAACCCCCTCGTCATGCCTCAGTGCCACGGTAGAGTGACAGGGTGGGGTCATTATAGACTGAAGTTACGCTTTAGCTTTCTCGCAATTAATGCCCCTTGGGAACAGTGTACAATTAGCCATTACAAAGTATCTCAAAGTCTCCAATTATGTAAATAGCTTATGTATTCTAGGCAAAGCCAATTTATTTGTTCAAATTTCTGGGTTGTAGCTGAGCTGGGAAGGGAGTGTCATGGTACAGCTTTATGAGTCATGAGCATGCTCAGAGACAGCTTTGTGACCACTGTGACTTGTCATGCTCGCTCACACTGAGAGCTTCAAGGGACAGAGTTGCTGTCAGACCACTTTTCTGCATGGTCCTGGACAGAGGCGCAACTTAAAGTGGACCAACACCCAGGATTTTGACTATCCTGGGTCTTGGTCCACTTCGGTGGGGCACCCCCGATCGGGGTGCCCCGCTGTGTGAAACCCCCCCGAACCCCCTGAAAAACTCACCTCTCCCCGCTCCCAGCGCCGAGGACAAGGAATCTGACAGTCCCGGACAAGCGGCTCCTCCGCCGCCGCCTCCCACGCGTCCCTCTTGACGCGCGCACGCCCGTGCCGGCCATTCACAGAAGGCCGGCGCGCGCACGCCTAGAGGAGCGCGACGGAGGCGGCGGCGACCGGCCGCCGCTGAAGATAAGGTAAGGAGTTTGGGGTGTTTGGGGGGGTTTCACCCCGCGGGACATCCCGATCTCGGATGTCCCGCGGGGAGGGAGGTGATCGGCCCGGGAATCTTATAGATTCCCAGGCCAATCACCCGTGGGTGTTGGTCCACTTTAAAGGGGTACGACTGCACCAAGGCATATTACTGTTCCTCCACCTTATTTCTCAAATTTGTGCTCACTTGGCATCATTTTAAGAAAGGAAGCACCATTTGTCTCTTCTGTTTCAGTCTTTAGTTGTCTACATGCATTCAATTTAGTTAAAAGACAGAAAACAATTACTGTATGAACTGTGAAAGGGCCCCATTTAAAGTTCGCACCAGGGCGTCGTAGTTACAACACTGGTCCTGGAGCAATCACATTTAAAAGTTTAGAGCACTGCTATGGCTTCTGCATGCAATTATACTTGGAACAGGCATCAGGTGAGCTGCTGGCCTATTTTTGAGATTCTAGTGTGTTATTTGGGACGTATTCGTTTTTGTGTAAGTGAATTTTATCCTTTTTGCGTACAAGTCTACTGTGTGTTTTCCCCATGTTGTTTTCACATTTTAGCAATACGTGTGGCATGTACACATGCATTTAGGTCAGTACCTGGCTTTGAGGTAGCATGTGGCACTATTCCAAGATTTGCCTGGCTGCCCAACCTGTGTGTCATGGCCCAGGCATAACATTTAGGCCATGCTGGTGTCCAGAACTTGAGCATTAGAATGAGGCTGACATCAATCTTGACACAAAAACTCAAACAAGGCCGCTACCTACCACTTCCAGCAGCAGCACGAATCTCAGATTCGATGGTCCCCAGCAAGCTCTGGAGTGTTTCTGGGTTCAACAGGACATACACCATTTCTTCTTCAGCTGTAAATTCCAGATTGTGGGGTATTCTGCCTCCAATTTGCAAGCTGAAAAACTACACGAAGGATGTAGCCATGCAAAGGTCAGGGCCCACATCAACAGCACCAATAGCACACAGTCCCTTACCCATATTGTCTTCTTTTGTTGATTTTTTTCCTCACAGCATATTTCAAGTCTGCAAACTTCTTTTGGACTTGATCCACATCCCGCTCTGGCCCAGCACTATTAACCTGTCTGGTGATGGTGTCCCACAGGTTAGACTTGACAGCTTTGGGTGTGGCTCGAGACCTGCATCCATAGAGCTGATCAAAATGGTCAGACACCCCAGTCCCTACAGCCAGACATTGGGAATCATTAAACCTGCCGCTCAGGGTGCCCCGCTGCAGGTGGTGGTCAACATAGGAGTTGCCATCAGCGCAATAGTTGGTGAGCCGGATACTGGGGGTGTATATTGCTGATTGGCTGCCTGGGTGCTGGTTGTCTGGCCAGGGGTCGGCCATGATGAGTGTTGAGTGGAGGCTGCTGGTGGGGTCCAAATTGGAACTGGGCTGCTGCTGCCCTACACCCCTGCTGCGTGTGACATGGTAAGTAGTTGGAGTGTCAGAAGAACATTCTGTGCCTAATTACTCAGGTATGAGCATCACACACAACTCAGACCCTGAGAAATGGCAGGTCCCAGTTGAAATGTGGCTCCCCAACCTGACAACCCCACCAGCATAGTAAGTTCTAAGACAAGTGACTATTTGAATAACATGCTTTCTTCCACAGGTTTAAAGGAAGCAGAGGCTGGACACTAATTGTTTGTTGATGTCATTTACAGGATACAGAGATGAGGAACAGCAGTGCCTGGAAGAGCTGGCCAATGCTGCTCACAGGCTGGTTGGGGACATTGACAACCTAGCCACGGCCATGGGGAGCCCCAGATCTAAATAAAATGGGAGCCTGGGCATTATTTTTTTATATCCCTTTTTTTAACCCCCAGTTTACACCCATTTTATATGTTATTTTATATTTTATAATCTGCCACCTGCATTACAACCTACACACATGGAAATCACTCACACATACAAACACACACACTCTCTGAGGCTCGGGAGGAGGTGGGAGACTTTCTAGCTAAAATCTTCATACGTAACTCTTTCAGAGTAGGAAAGGAGCACTCCAACAGGGAGCTCCAGGTGTTCAGACAATTCCGGGCCCCTGCACTAGTGAATCTCGCCCTGTCCCAACCAAGCCCCACCACCCGTCTGAGCAGCTGATCGACCCATTACTGGGGATTCCGGGGACCTTTAAAAACCACTAATCCCCTCTACTGACCCCCCCAGGCATCTCCCAATGCTGACTCCACATACTGCAGCCACAGATCCCACACTTTATGGGGAACCCCTTGTGCTATAAAAGCCAATTTATAAATGGATAGTTTCTGATTAATCAATTTCTTCCATGCCTGCACTTACAAGGTCGCTGGATGCATCCAATTCAGAAGTATACACTTCCTGGCGTAGAACATTCTCAGCAGCACCCTAAGTGTCCTTACCCCTGAGAGTGGCTCCATTACCCCTAGAAGGCAGAGCACAATTGACCCCTGGACCCAAAGGCCCACCACTTTATTTACTATACCCATCAAATGTTATAATTAATACATCTAAAACATTGTGGTGTCTTTCTTTTACTGTGAATTATTGCAAGAGTAATGTGTAATGAATATAAATGGGGGCATCCCAAACAAACACCAAGCAAGAAGGAGCAATGCTGGAGAGAAGAATGGGTACAGGTAATCACTTGGGAGAAGAAAAGACACTGGATCACAAAGTGGTACAGGTAAGCACTTAGGAGAAGAAAAGACACTGGATGGGGACATCACAAACATGCTGGAGGACGGGACATTCACACCAAGTAACCAAAACTGTCGTCCATTGCATAGGCTTCGAGAGGTGTACGTGCAACGTTCTCACAGGCTTACCCAACAACGAAGAAGCTACGAAGTGGCCCTGATGGAGGCTCTGAATCATGTGAACGCGTGTACGATTATGTATGACAAGGGCCTTACGCGCTAAAAACAAATATAAGCTAGGGGCTGTTAAAAGCCCTTATTGTGTATCTCTGTTATGTATGGACAACTCTATTTTCTGAGATTTTTTGCTTAGGCTATTATCCCCTCCTGGAGGCGTGATGAGGGCTATGATAGGCCCTTCCAGCTCTGTTTCAGATCATCTGGTGGCTTCCCGAAATCACCAGATTGCAGTTATGGGGACATCCATGGGAAGTCGGCCAAGCCTTGGCTGTTATGGTCCCCTCAAAAGCTTCCAGCTCACCCGTCACCCTGCATTAGGCTTCCATTAGGCAAAGTGGTGGCTGTCGGCAGCATCATTTGTGCTGTAATTCTCTGTACTTTTTCCACTGGCGGCATTTAAATACAGCTCTACCCACCGTGCCAATTGCCTGCAGCCCCTTCGCGCGCGCGCGCGCGCGTGTGTGTGTGTGTGTGTGTGTGTACTTTTTAAAGGCACAGCACCAATATTTAACTAAGCACCAAATATAAATGATTATATCCATAAATACATTATGCTGCCAACACACATCAAATGTTACATTTGATTGATTATTGGAATCTTTTTATTGGTTCACTAAAAGCGGAATCAGGGTGACTATGCTTAAAGCAGCAGCAAGCCAGCTCTCACTTTACCTTGCTTGACTACAGCCATACATGATTATACACACCCTCTAGTATTTGTCTACATTCAGGTATCACTTGTCTGTGCCATAGGATAATTGTTTAGGGCAGGGCTATTTTAAGAGAGGGTGAGCAGTGCAGTTGCTCTAGGCACCAAAGCCATAGGGAGCACTATACCAGCCACCCTGTTTTCTGCAGATGAATCAGGGACACTGTTAGTGGTGCAAGCTATAAGATAGGCCCCTCATTCCCCCATATCGAACTCAGTCATGGAAAGGGGCATTGCCTGCTTCTAAGGAAGAGGGACAGCAAATATATAGGTTGGTAATGGAAAGCAGCAGCATCATAGGACAGGGGAGGAATTGAAAGATTCAAGTTATGGCTGGACTCACAAAAGCAAGACATGGCTGGATTCACAGATGCAAGGCATGGCTGGATTTACAGATGCAAGGCATGGCTGTACTTAAAGATACAGGGCATGGCTGACCTGACAGATGCAAAGAATGTCTGGGTTCACAAATGTAAAGAATGGCTGGACTCACAGATGTAAGGAATGGCTTGACTCGCAGTTGCAAGGCATGGCTGAACTTGCAAATGCAAAGCATGGCAGTCACCGTTTGGACACAGTGAATGCAGAGCACAGATGTATTTACAGACGCAGACAAGACTGACCACAGTAAGGCAGGGCATAGAAGTACTCATAGAAGCAGGCCTGGCTGAATGTAGTGAACAGAACCTGGCTACATAGAAGAAAAAGCTCAAATATAAAACACAGCTGGACCCACAGATGCAAAGGCGTGGCTGGACTACAGAGGCAAGACATGGCAGCCATCATAGATAGAAGGCATGGCTGAACTACAGATGGAGGGCATAACTGGGCCCACAGATACAATGCATGGCTAGGCTCATGAATGCCAGGCATGACTGGACTCACAGATACAATGCATGGCTGGGCACATGGATGCCAGGCATAACTGGGCCCACAGATACAATGCATGGCTGGGCTCATGAATGCCAGGCATGACTGGACTCACAGATACAATGCATGGCTGGGCACATGGATTCCAGGCATGACTGGACTCACAGATACAATGCATGGCTGGGCACATGGATTCCAGGCATGACTGGACTCACATATACAATGCATGGCTGGGCACAAGGATTCCAGGCATTACTGGACTCACAGATACAATGCATGGCTGGGCACAAGGATGCCATGCATGACTGGACTCACAGATACAATGAATGGCTGGGCTCATGAATGCCAGGCATGACTGGACTCACAGATACAATGCATGGCTGGGCACATGGATGCCAGGCATAACTGGGCCCACAGATACAATGCATGGCTGGGCTCATGAATGCCAGGCATGACTGGACTCACAGATACAATGCATGGCTGGGCACATGGATTCCAGGTATGACTGGACTCACAGATACAATGCATGGCTGGGCACATGGATTCCAGGCATGACTGGACTCACATATACAATGCATGGCTGGGCACAAGGATTCCAGGCATTACTGGACTCACAGATACAATGCATGGCTGGGCACATGGATGCCAGGCATGACTGGACTCACAGATACAATGCATGGCTGGGCTCATGAATGCCAGGCATGACTGGACTCACAGATACAATGCATGGCTGGGCTCATGGATTCCAGGCATGACTGGACTCACAGACACAATGCATGGCTGGGCACATGGATTCCAGGCATGACTGGACTCACAGATACAATGCATGGCTGGGCACCTGGATGCCAGGCATGACTAGACTCACAGATACAATGCATGGCTGGGCACAAGGATTCCAGGCATTACTGGACTCACAGATACAATGCATGGCTGGGCACATGGATCCCAGGCATGACTGGACTCACAGATACAATGCATGGCTGGGCACATGGATTCCAGGCATGACTGGACTCACAGATACAATGCATGGCTGGGCACAAGGATGCCAGGCATGACTGGACTCACAGATACAATGCATGGCTGGGCACATGGATTCCAGGCATGACTGGACTCACAGATACAATGCATGGCTGGGCACAAGGATGCCAGGCATGACTGGACTCACAGATACAATGCATGGCTGGGCACATGGATTCCAGGCATGACTGGACTCACATATACAATGCATGGCTGGGCACAAGGATTCCAGGCATTACTGGACTCACAGATACAATGCATGGCTGGGCACAAGGATGCCATGCATGACTGGACTCACAGATACAATGAATGGCTGGGCTCATGAATGCCAGGCATGACTGGACTCACAGATACAATGCATGGCTGGGCACATGGATGCCAGGCATAACTGGGCCCACAGATACAATGCATGGCTGGGCTCATGAATGCCAGGCATGACTGGACTCACAGATACAATGCATGGCTGGGCACATGGATTCCAGGTATGACTGGACTCACAGATACAATGCATGGCTGGGCACATGGATTCCAGGCATGACTGGACTCACATATACAATGCATGGCTGGGCACAAGGATTCCAGGCATTACTGGACTCACAGATACAATGCATGGCTGGGCACATGGGTGCCAGGCATGACTGGACTCACAGATACAATGCATGGCTGGGCTCATGAATGCCAGGCATGACTGGACTCACAGATACAATGCATGGCTGGGCTCATGGATTCCAGGCATGACTGGACTCACAGACACAATGCATGGCTGGGCACATGGATTCCAGGCATGACTGGACTCACAGATACAATGCATGGCTGGGCACCTGGATGCCAGGCATGACTAGACTCACAGATACAATGCATGGCTGGGCACAAGGATTCCAGGCATTACTGGACTCACAGATACAATGCATGGCTGGGCACATGGATCCCAGGCATGACTGGACTCACAGATACAATGCATGGCTGGGCACATGGATTCCAGGCATGACTGGACTCACAGATACAATGCATGGCTGGGCACAAGGATGCCAGGCATGACTGGACTCACAGATACAATGCATGGCTGGGCACATGGATGCCAGGCATGACTGGACTCACAGATACAATGCATGGCTGGGCACCTGGATGCCAGGCATTTCTGGACTCACAGATACAATGCATGGCTGGGCACCTGGATGCCAGGCATGACTGGACTCACAGATACAATGCATGGCTGGGCACATGGATTCCAGGCATGACTGGACTCACAGATACAATGCATGGCTGGGCACCTGGATGCCAGGCATTACTGGACTCACAGATACAATGCATGGCTGGGCACAAGGATGCCAGGCATTACTGGACTCACAGATACAATGCATGGCTGGGCACATGGATGCCAGGCATGACTGGACTCACAGATACAATGCATGGCTGGGCACCTGGATGCCAGGCATTACTGGACTCACAGATACAATGCATGGCTGGGCACCTGGATGCCAGGCATGACTGGACTCACAGATACAATGCATGGCTGGGCACATGGATTCCAGGCATGACTGGACTCACAGATACAATGCATGGCTGGGCACCTGGATGCCAGGCATTACTGGACTCACAGATACAATGCATGGCTGGGCACATGGATGCCAGGCATGACTGGACTCACAGATACAATGCATGGCTGGGCACATGGATTCCAGGCATGACTGGACTCACAGATACAATGCATGGCTGGGCACATGGATTCCAGGCATGACTGGACTCACATATACAATGCATGGCTGGGCACATGGATGCCAGGCATGACTGGACTCACAGATACAATGCATGGCTGGGCACATGGATGCCAGGCATGACTGGACTCACAGATACAATGCATGGCTGGGCACATGGATGCCAGGCATGACTGGACTCACAGATACAATGCATGGCTGGGCACACGGATGCCAGGCATGACTGGACTCACAGATACAATGCATGGCTGGGCACATGGATGCCAGGCATGACTGGACTCACAGATACAATGCATGGCTGGGCACATGGATTCCAGGCATGACTGGACTCACAGATACAATGCATGGCTGGGCTCATGGATGCCAGGCATGACTGGACTCACAGGTACAATGCATGGCTGGGCACATGGATTCCAGGCATGACTGGACTCACATATACAATGCATGGCTGGGCACATGGATGCCAGGCATGACTGGACTCACAGATACAATGCATGGCTGGGCACATGGATTCCAGGCATGACTGGACTCACAGATACAATGCATGGCTGGGCTCATGAATGCCAGGCATGACTGGACTCACAGGTACAATGCATGGCTGGGCACCTGGATGCCAGGCATGACTGGACTCACAGATACAATGCATGGCTGGGCTCATGAATGCCAGGCATGACTGGACTCACTGGCACAATGCATGGCTGGGCACATGGATGCCAGGCATAACTGGACTCACAGATACAATGCATGGCTGGGCACATGGATGCCAGGCATGACTGGACTCACAGATACAATGCATGGCTGGGCTCATGGATGCCAGGCATGACTGGACTAACAGGTACAATGCATGGCTGGGCACCTGGATACCAGGCATGACTGGACTCACAGATACAATGCATGGCTGGGCACATGGATGCCAGGCATGACTGGACTCACAGATACAATGCATGGCTGGGCTCATGGATGCCAGGCATGACTGGACTCACAGATACAATGCATGGCTGGGCTCATGGATGCCAGGCATGACTGGACTCACAGATACAATGCATGGCTGTGCTCATGGATGCCAGGCATGACTGGACACACAGATACAATGCATGGCTGGGCACATGGATGCCAGGCATTACTGGACTCACACATACAATGCATGGCTGGACTCACAGATACAATGCATGGCTGGGCACATGGATGCCAGGCATGACTGGACTCACAGATACAATGCATGGCTGGACTCACAGATACAATGCATGGCTGGGCACATGGATGCCAGGCATGACTGGACTAACAGGTACAATGCATGGCTGGGCACCTGGATACCAGGCATGACTGGACTCACAGATACAATGCATGGCTGGGCACAAGGATTCCAGGCATTACTGGACTCACAGATACAATGCATGGCTGGGCACATGGATCCCAGGCATGACTGGACTCACAGATACAATGCATGGCTGGGCACATGGATTCCAGGCATGACTGGACTCACAGATACAATGCATGGCTGGGCACAAGGATGCCAGGCATGACTGGACTCACAGATACAATGCATGGCTGGGCACATGGATGCCAGGCATGACTGGACTCACAGATACAATGCATGGCTGGGCACCTGGATGCCAGGCATTTCTGGACTCACAGATACAATGCATGGCTGGGCACCTGGATGCCAGGCATGACTGGACTCACAGATACAATGCATGGCTGGGCACATGGATTCCAGGCATGACTGGACTCACAGATACAATGCATGGCTGGGCACCTGGATGCCAGGCATGACTGGACTCACAGATACAATGCATGGCTGGGCACATGGATGCCAGGCATGACTGGACTCACAGATACAATGCATGGCTGGGCACATGGATGCCAGGCATGACTGGACTCACAGATACAATGCATGGCTGGGCACATGGATGCCAGGCATGACTGGACTCACAGATACAATGCATGGCTGGGCACATGGATGCCAGGCATGACTGGACTCACAGATACAATGCATGGCTGGGCACATGGATGCCAGGCATGACTGGACTCACAGATACAATGCATGGCTGGGCACATGGATTCCAGGCATGACTGGACTCACAGATACAATGCATGGCTGGGCTCATGGATGCCAGGCATGACTGGACTCACAGGTACAATGCATGGCTGGGCACATGGATTCCAGGCATGACTGGACTCACATATACAATGCATGGCTGGGCACATGGATGCCAGGCATGACTG
The DNA here is from genome assembly GCA_027917425.1 of Gastrophryne carolinensis. Lineage (NCBI taxonomy): Eukaryota > Metazoa > Chordata > Amphibia > Anura > Microhylidae > Gastrophryne > Gastrophryne carolinensis. The sequence goes on from CM051235.1 coordinate 201,715,523, forward strand.
GACTCACATATACAATGCATGGCTGGGCACATGGATTCCAGGCATGACTGGACTCACAGATACAATGCATGGCTGGGCTCATGAATGCCAGGCATGACTGGACTCACAGGTACAATGCATGGCTGGGCACCTGGATGCCAGGCATGACTGGACTCACAGATACAATGCATGGCTGGGCTCATGAATGCCAGGCATGACTGGACTCACTGGCACAATGCATGGCTGGGCACATGGATGCCAGGCATAACTGGACTCACAGATACAATGCATGGCTGGGCACATGGATGCCAGGCATGACTGGACTCACAGATACAATGCATGGCTGGGCTCATGGATGCCAGGCATGACTGGACTAACAGGTACAATGCATGGCTGGGCACCTGGATACCAGGCATGACTGGACTCACAGATACAATGCATGGCTGGGCACATGGATGCCAGGCATGACTGGACTCACAGATACAATGCATGGCTGGGCTCATGGATGCCAGGCATGACTGGACTCACAGATACAATGCATGGCTGGGCTCATGGATGCCAGGCATGACTGGACTCACAGATACAATGCATGGCTGTGCTCATGGATGCCAGGCATGACTGGACTCACAGATACAATGCATGGCTGGGCACATGGATGCCAGGCATTACTGGACTCACACATACAATGCATGGCTGGACTCACAGATACAATGCATGGCTGGGCACATGGATGCCAGGCATGACTGGACTCACAGATACAATGCATGGCTGGACTCACAGATACAATGCATGGCTGGGCACATGGATGCCAGGCATGACTGGACTCACAGATACAATGCATGCCTGGGCTCATGGATGTCAAGCATGGCTGGGCTCATGTATGTAAGGCATTGCTGGACTAAGATGCAAGGCATGGCTGGACTACAGATGCAAGAAATTGCTGGACTCACAGCTGCAAGGCATGGCTTTACTAACAGATGTAGGGAATGTCTGGACTTACAGATGCATGGCTTGACAGTAAGATGCAGAGCAGAGATATATTCAAAGGCAGACATGGCAGGAAACATTGGATGCATGTCACAGAGGGACTCACAGATACAAAGCATGGACTGACTAACAGATGCAAGGCACCTGTGGGGATACAGCAACAAGATTAAACTGGATACTCAAATTTAAGGCAAACTCACAGATGCAAATCATGCCTGAACTCCCAGGTGCAAGGAATGGCTGGACCCACAGATACAAGGCACAACTGGACTCCCAGATGCAAAGCATGGTTGGACTCACATATGCAGGGGACATCTGGATTTTTAAATGCAAAGCATGGCTGGACTACAGTTGCAGTTCATGGCTGGACTTACAAATGCAAGGCACTCCTTGATTACAGATGCAAGGCATGCCTGGACTCACAGATGCAAGGCACGGCTGGACTCAAAGATGCAAAGCATGGCTGGACTACAGTTGCAGGGCATGGCTGGACTTACAAAAGCAAGTCACAGCTGGACTATAGATGCAAGGCATGCCTGGACTCACAAATGTAAGGAATGGCTGGAATCACAGATGCAAGGCATGGTTGGACTCACCTATGCAGATCATGGCTGGACCTACAGATGCAAGTCATCGCAGGACTCACAGATGCAAGGCATGGTTTGACTCACAGATGCTGGGCATGCCTGGACTCAAAGATGCAAGGCACAGCTGGACTCAAAGATGCAAAGCATGACTAGACTACAGTTGCAGGGCATGGCTGGACTCACAGATGGACTGGCTTGACTCACCTATGCAAGGCATGGCTGGTCCTACAGGTTCAAGGCATGGCTGGACTCGCAGATGCAAGGCATGGCTGGACTCGCAGATGCAAGGCATGGCTGGACTCGCAGATGCAAGGCATGGCTGGACCTACAGATTCAAGGCATGGCTGGACTCGCAGATGCAAGGCATGGCTGGACTCGCAGATGCAAGGCATGGTTCAAGGCATGGTTGGACTTGCAGATGGAAGGCATAGCTGGACTCGCAGATGCAAGGCATGGTTCAAGGCATTCACAAAGACTATTTTGGTCAGCACTCCTTAAAAATTACAATGCTTTAATGAAAATCCATATAAAATCATCCCACAATAGCAGGAAATCCCATAGTTTGGGTAGCATATTATCCCCAAGTTTTTTTAGCTCTTCAGTCAAGGGAGAGAATACGTGGCTAGCAACATTGGGTTTTTTCCCCTGTGGCTGCCAGAGATGTGGAATGTGTAAATTTGTTGATAGAGGTAAACAATTTATATCTACCAGTACAGGAGAAAAGTTTACCATTAAGTCCCTTTTGAACTGTAACTCCAAGATGGTCATTTATTTGATCACTTGTTCATACTGTTCCATCCAATATGTGGGCTGTACCACCAGGAAGCTGAAAACTAGAATATCAGAACATCTACAGGGCTTTTCCAAACCCAACACCTCGAACAGTTCTAATGTTGCTAAACACTTTAACTCAAATCACCAGGGAGAGGCGATCCGTTTAAAAATTAGTGCCATAGAAAAAGTCACCATGGGCCCCAGGGGTGGAGATATTAGACAGAAACTTTTAGCACGTGAAGCATTTTGGATTTATACCATGGGTACCCGATTTCCAAAGGGACTCAATCACAAGTGGGATATCTCACTTATTACAGACCGATGAGCCCCTCCCTTTCTTAATTAATCCTGCCCACTTTTATCTTCACTTCTCTGTAAGTAATAAGTATGCCCCTTTTTATTATATAAGGTATCAGAATCATTTCATTGTAACATGTGTGGTTGCACTTCAGGTACCCTTAGTGGTGCTTATAATTATGAGTTTATGTGTGTATGGCTTGGCGCTGTCTTGTTGGCATCCACACATGTATTAATGCGAGGGAGTAATTTACCATCATTTGTGTATAAATTATTACATAGGCAGGTATATCATACTAATTGACCAATGTGTATTTCTGGGTATATCTGGGTTTACTCACATGTGGTCATGTTTGATTGTTTTGTTTAATGATTAATGATCATATTACAATACTGGGCAAGTTGCTTTTTATTTAGCTGTATTAATTATATGCCACGTAGTTGTTTACTTTTCTTTAATAATATTATGTATTCATTCGCCCGTGCCCCCTGTGTTTCTGGTGCAGCAGCTCTCGGTCCCCGGGTTGCTGCTCGCGGCGTTCTCGTTGTCATGGAGACCGCCTTGCCTTTAGTGACGTACTCCATGACGCGCTAGCTTTCCCTTGTTGGAGCGCGCGTCTCCTCCCAGTGACCTTTGTCCTGGTGTGCGTGACGCGTTCCCGTCATTCCGGCGGGCGCTCCCTCGTGTGACGTGCTCCCTTGGCGTTTGCTGTGCTGATTGGTGGACTGGCTTCTGGCAGGCTGGTTTCCGGGTGGCGAGTCCGGTGCGTGCGTCGCGTGGGGGCTGTGGCTGAGGCGCGAGATTTGCACAGATGGCGTGGGGTAAGTAATCCCAATTCAGTGGTCTATTTAAATGCAATTATAGATTGACTCACCTATCTATGAATAAGGACCCCCCTCTGTCCGAAACGCGTTAGAGCACGTGAGAATTTCTACCTCCATCGGGTTCTTTCATTTGTTTTTAAAGCTGCCTTTTCTATTGTGGGATGATTTTATATGGATTTTCATGAAAGCATTGTAATTTTTAAGGAGTGCTGACCAAAATAGTCTTTGTGAATTACAAGTGGAAGTGGGGATCTGGGACTCCCTCAGGTCTTGCACCCGATTTTGGACCCGTGTTGCGGTTATACCTGACCTTTTTTTTTTTATGGTTCAAGGCATGGCTGGACTCGCAGATGCAAGGCATGGCTGGACTCGCAGATGCAAGGCATGGCTGGACTCGCAGATGCAAGGCATGGCTGGACTCGCAGATGCAAGGCATGGCTGGACTCGCAGATGCAAGGCATTGCTGGAATCGCAGATGCAAGGCATGGCTGGAATCACAGATGCAAGGCATGGTTGCACTTACAGATGCAAGGCATGGTTGGACTCACAGATGCTAGGCATGGCAGGACTCACAGATGCAAGGCATCGCTGGACTCGCAGATGCAAGGCATGGCTGGACTCGCAGATGCAAGGCATGGTTGGACTCGCAGATGCAAGGCTTGGCAGGACTCGCAGATGCAAGGCATGGCTGGACTCGCAGATGTAAGGCATGGCTGGACTCGCAGAAGCAAGGACTGGCTTGACTCACCTATGCAAGGCATTGCTGGACCTACAGATTCAAGGCATGGCTGGACTCGCAGATGCAAGGCATTGCTGGACCTACAGATTCAAGGCATGGCTGGACTCGCAGATGCAAGGCATGGCTGGAATCACAGATGCAAGGCATGGCTGCACTTACAGATGCAAGGCATGGCTGCACTTACATATGCAAGGCATGGCTGCACTTACAGATGCAAGGCATGGCTGCACTTACAGATGCAAGGCACGTCCTGGAATCACAGATGCAAGGCACGGTTGAAATCACAGATGCAAGGCACGGTTGAAATCACAGATTCAAGGCATGGCTGGACTGACAGATGCAGGGCATGGCTGAACTTATAGATGCAAAGGCATGGTTGGACTGACAGATGCAAGGCATGGCTGTATTCACAGATGCATAGAATAGTTGGACTGACAGATGCAAGGCTGGACTTAAGGCTTGACACAGTAAATGAAGTCTCTCAAGTACAGGCCAGAAACAGTGGATGCAGAGCGCAGAAAGACTCAGGGATACAGACATAAGGGGTAATTATGGCATAGTGATCAAGGAAGTGATCTTGTGACTGGAGGGTTGCAGGTTTGATTCCCGACTGCAACATGGTGCTGCTCTTGAACAAGGCACCTAACCCCCCAACTGCTCCCAGGCACGGTGGTTTGGGAAGCCCACTGCTTCGAGCATGTGCGCACTCACTGCACGTAGAGGCTAAATGTGCGCAAGTATACAATGGCCATATATGCATAAAATACCTAAAAAAACACCTGAACATAGTGGATGCGGGGCACAAAAGTAATCACAAATGCAGCCAATGCTGGACACAGTGAGGCAGGGCATATATTGCAGGTGCTACCTGTTAGTTACCTAGATACTCAACAAAAGTCATCAGGACCAAAAGGTAGTAACTAACCAGCCCTGCAAAATCCAACAGAAGGATGCTTTACACAACTCGAGACTAAACAGTTGTGCACACTGATCTATGAGAATGTAACGCTGCTCAGCCATAGAAATCCAGTTCACTAAACAGTACAAATGTTTGCTAACTTTATATCACGTTCTTCACTTTGGGCCTAATTTATGATATGCTCCTTTTAGCATCTTTTTTTGTGGCTATAGCACCAGCATTCATGCCAGCAGTCTTATCTGGTGCTGTGCTGTGGACTACATTGGCACTAGCAGTTGCTGCACTGAACGCTACTGATTAGCTTGTACTTAGATATTGGCCGGCCAATGTCAGCGCCTGTTGGACCCGCTGGCCAATTATCCCAGCACCAGTGCGCACCATTTTGTACTGCCATTTTTCCAGCACTCCCCCGCATATTTATGAATTTTTTATTTTTTATTTTTCTTTATATCTTTGGCGCTGTATTTTTCTGGTGCTGGTCAGCGTCTTTTTATTACAGTTACAAGAAATTGCTGGGGACAAAGGGGACAAACTTTACAGTGCGTTTAAGCTCCATTATAGTTATTGGTGTCCAAATTACACATTGTTAAGCAAAAGAAGCCATTAAAATTCATTTTAATAACACCCCGAAATAAAAATCCTGTGTTTCAGTTATTGACAAGTCCCAATGCAATTTCTTTACAAAAAATGTGTTTATGCCCATTGTGCTCTATAGGATCTTGAGCTACAGTTCCAGTTCGGTTTCATCTGGAGCTGCTTTTTCGACCAGAGCGCCCGACGCTGCATCATTTTTGGTGCTAGTGTTAAATAAGACGCTAGACCAGGAGTACTCAACCAATTCTTGGAAAGGTCCATTTAAAGGCATCCAGTGTGAGGTAAAGGTCTGGGCAGGGGGGGGGGGGTAGTTAGAAATTTAGCACATGAAGAGGGGAGGGTATAAATGGGGGGACAGGGATGGATGGGGCAAAGCTGGGGGGTTTAGATGGTAGGACAGCAATAGATGGGGCTGAGCTGGGGTGGGAGGTTGGATGGGACAAAGAGACAGAGAAACAAAGTTGGTGTGTACCTTGCAATGACACTTCTCTTCCGTGCAGTACTTTATATTGCAATGCTAGGTGCCAGGGAGCCATGACACTGGCAGGGATACTAAGCACTACGTCGCTGATCAGGGGGGCAGCTCTGAGCACAGGCAACACAGAAGCAACCGAGTGCAGGGCAATCAGGGCAGGGGTCCGGAAATCTGGCACAGAGGTCCTCTTTAAGACCCCAGTCAGCAAGCTGAGTATCGCTGTGCTAGACAGTGCTCGCATCGGCGCTGCAGTATTTTTTTTCTTTCTTAAATAGCACGCTGAGTGCTGCTGGGGCTCAAAAAGGAGCACACTAGGACACCTGGGGACCTGTTTTGAGAAACTGGTATGTTTCAAAGCACTGGACCAGGAGGAAGACGCTGGGGGGGGGGCTATTTTAGCTTTTGCAGTCCCTTCAACTGTTTTTCTGACTTCATAGAAAACCAATTTATTAGACCACCAAGTTCTGCATTAATGGTAAAAAGTTTGTTCCCTTGAAGGCAGAGAGTGCCGGCCTTTGGGGTGGGCAAGGTGTGCCATCGCACAGGGTGCTATGGTCAGGGGGGCGCCACACAGCTGCACCCACCCGCTCAACAACCCCAACCCGTTGCCTGCAAACTGAAACACCCCTCCACCTGCATCATTTGATCCCTTCCTTGCTCATCTGATGGCTCCCCCGCTTGCCCACCCGATCACTCGCCTGCCTGTCTGGTTTCCCCATGCCCATCCCTGCACGGTCCATACACAGCCCTTGCTGCCAGTGACTTTTCAGTTTCTGCTAAAGAAGTGCTGCCCGCATGTTGCTCTAGCTGTTGGGGAAGAAAGCTGCTGCCTAACATGTGCGGTTGGTTGGGTCAGAAGGAAGGGGTACAATACTCACCTCTGCAGCACTCTATGCTGTGCAGCACTCTATGCTGTGCATATTAATTAACAGAGAGCAGCGAGCAGCTGGCATCCTAGTTTTCCCTTCAGCACAACAACACAGCAAACCCTGTGGCCTGTGCATGCAACATGGGTTCACTTGCAAGGCAAGTATACCAGCAACGGAGTCAGCTTGATCCAGTGTCTTTTAGACTTCAGGGCCAGCAAGGTTTTGGTGCACTTTAAAGCAGGCTCAGAAATGATGGCTGGTCCACATGGCCCTAGCATAATGCCTGATACCTGAGGAACTCCCCCCACTTCTGCATTGGCTCCCCACTGTCTGTCAGGTATGGTTATGTGCAGGCGGCTTCCAGTGGCTGTTGGCAACCATGTGGGGCAAAAGACCAGTGGTGAAGAAGGGCAAAAGTTTGTTGGGAGAAGGGTGCCATCCTGTAGTCTCGCACAGGGTGCCTTCCTGCCTAAGGCCGGCCCTGAAGGCAGAGTTCCATATTGTCCTTGTCCTTAACTTAGAAATCCAGTTCATCTAAAGGCAAATTGCTCCACTTATGTTAGGAACCCAGTTCATCCTGTGGACAACAGAACCCTTGATATCAACCCCAAAGCTGAGGGCTGAGCTGAGAGCTCTTAACTGCTCCCCATTGTGCATATGAGCATCCAATGTAGAATGCGCATCAGTGGTGGAGACTTACTGCCTGTCAAAGAGAGCGTGGCAAGCAAGCAGGGCCTTTGTACTGATGCCGGACGGGGAGTGTCCTTTTGCACCCTGCAGGACTCTGTGGGATCGAGCAGGTAAGTGACTTTTTTGTCTTTGAGCTTAATTATATTTAGCTTTTTGCCATAGAAACCCAGCAGAGTTGTATGTTGGTTGGCGCGTTTCTACATGCGTGGCATCCCAGTGCTCCTGCTGAGCTTGGGTTTGTTTAGGCAGCGGTGCTGTTGCGGTAACAGCCAGGCCGGCGGGGGTAGCGGCACAATTAGCTAACAAGTGGCTGTTTTGTGCGGCATTGCGGCTGATGTGTTCTAAGTGGCTTCTGTGAGTGGAAAATGGCTGCGGCGGCGATTGCACAGACAATGGCGGGGAGCATTAGGTTTTATTGGTCTGCTATGGACACATGTGTCGTTACTTTTCAGGATGGCTTTTTGGAAGCGGAAAAGTGGGAGGGGGTGAATAAAGCGGAAAAGCTTCAAAAATAAAGAGCTGAAAAGCATATGAGGCATGAAAAGATTCTGTGCTGCTCCGGTGATGGGATAATGGGCTGAGAGATCGCGGAGAGCAGTTGGCAGATGGGGCCTCGCCATTTCAGCAACTCAAGAGGGGCATCTTTAAATAAGAATAGAAATACAAAAGGGGAATCAAATAATTTGCAAAATATCGTATTGTCTACAGAATAATGTGCAGAAGAAGTTGCCCCCCCCCCCAGCCGCCACCCGCCGAGCTCTTCTCCTCTGCACATTACTGCTTAACAATCCTGTCAAGGCCGTTCTGCGCTGGGGAATGGAGAGGAACGGCTTCATGGAGGTAGCATCTCCAAAAGTCCCCCAAACCAAAGGTGGAGAAATAGAGGGTACAGAGGTTGACATGCACATAGGCGTTACTATAGCCTAGCAGCTGCCATGGGGCCCAATGCAAAAGAAAGGCTCTGCCAAGGCTTCCAGTGCAAGCAACAAGTTGGCCAACCTCTTTAACCTTTAGTATCCTCCCATATATCCTAATAGATTGTAAGTGCCTTGGCCTTCTCTATCCTCCCTTCTCCCCTAACAGAATGTAGGCTTCCCCACCCTCCCCACCTTCTCTATCCTACCTTATACGTTAAAGGTATTTCAGTCACAATACGACCCCCTGCCCTGCCACCCTACACTGGCACTGAGGCAGGATGGGGGGTTGAAAATAAAAAAACCCTTATCTGATCCTCCAGCCAGCACGGTTGCCTTGGCTAAAAGCAGAGAGCCACATCCCCCGGCTCGCCCATTCAAGTGAATGTGCTGCGGGGCATGCACCGACCCAGAAGATGCCACTTTGTGTCTTTTCCTGCAGCCGCTGTATGGGATCGGGAGGAACAGCGCTTCTTTGTAACCCTGGCTGGAATTCCACTTTATTGGTTTTTAAGCTGTTCCACCTTCTGTATCCTCCGCTATACACAAATAGATTATAAGCTCTTCTACCTTCTGTACCCTCCCTTTTACACTAACAGATTATAAGCTTTTCCACTTTCTGCATACTAATAGATTATAAACTCTTCCTCCATCTGTATCCTCCCTTATACACTAATAGATTGTAAGATCTTCCTTCTTCTGTATTCTCCCTTATACCCTAATAGATTGTAAGCTCTTTCACCTTCTGTATCCTCCCTTATACACTATTAGATTATATGCTCTTCCACCTTCCTTGTACACTAATAGATTGTAAGCTCTTCCTTCTTCTGTATTCTCCCTTATACACTAATAGATTATAAGCTCTTCCACCTTCTGTATCCTCCCTTATACACTAATAGATTGTAAGCGCTGCCACCATCTGTATCCTCCCTTATACACTAATAGATTGTTAGCTCTTCCACCTTCTGTATCCTCCCTTATACCCTAATAGATTATAAGATCATCCTCCTTCTGTATCCTCCCTTATACCTTAATAGATCTTTAAGGAGGGAGGAGGGGTGTGAGTGAGGTCTCTGCAGGTGCTCTGAATGTCTGGCTCTAGCCCAGGGCCTGGCTGCCTTGGGCGGGGTCGTTCCCCAGGTGAGTTCCAGGCTTCTGGGTCTGAATCTAGAGTCCATGTGAGAGACCCTCTGGCTATAGAATGTTCTGGTGACCGACTGACCGCGGTGGATTACAATGATGGCAGTGGAAGAGTCTTTATGGAGGAAAGTTACAGTAAAGTAAGTGAAGCTGGAATGAAAGTGGTGGATAATGATGATGGGACGTGTAGTAGTGTCTGTGTGCAGCATGTAACGGAGGGAGGTAACTGCTGATCCAGGCAGGGAGATCCAACAACCTGTTGTGATGGACACTCAGCAGCCAGCTAAGGCCGGCAGTGGGAAGCAGCACAAGCTGAGGAGGACATCTTTGGAAAGACTGACAATGCAGGAAAACCTGCAGCAGAATGTGTGTGTGTGAACCGAGAGTTCTGGACCCTGCGATCCAAGACCCAGCTGGCCACTGGTGACCCCATAACTGGGGGGAAATCTGCTAAATCTGCCACTGGACATAAATCTGGGAAGTTATCAGACAATGCAAATGCTGAGCTGGGGGCAAATGGCCACAAGTCTCTCAGAACTGGAGCAGCAGAGACATTCAAACACCCAGCAGAAAAGCCAAGGTGCAAGGCAAGTCCAGGACAGAGCTGCAAAGACAGATAGAGGGAATAAATAAATGTAAGGCAGCAAACCCCCATAACACAGCCACCTATGATGGGAGACTCTCCGCACACAGCTTGCTGCAATTGTTAGAGACATTGAGACACTTGAGAAACAAATGGGGCCCAATGCAGAGAGATACAAGAACCTGGATCGGTTTAAGGAGTCTCAGAAGCTCCTAAAACACAGACAGATACCTGAACCCAGCTCAGCCATCCCCTCACCATCAGAGCAGGAGACATCCTCACGGGAGCTGCTGTACAGGACCCCAGTGCTGCAAGATTCTGCCCCTTTTCATGATGCCAGCCAAGTAAGCCAACCACCCCCAGGGAGACCCCCCAAATTGCAAGCCCGCGGTCACAGCTGGGACATAGTGACACCTCTGGACTGTCCCCCACATTGTTAGACATCAACCAAGGAAACAAGCAAGCAAGTCGCAAAGCATTACAATCTGTTTGGGACAATGAACAGCCTGTGGTTCCTGATAGTAATGGGGCTGAATCGTCTGCATGCACTAATGATGTTTTTCCTCCCATAGGTGATCAGCCACAGGTAGCGGGTCCCCCGCAATCCAGACCCCGCAGTGATAATACTGTCAATGCATCTGGCCACGCTCCTCCTCAGAATGCCTGGAGCCACACTGCCCCATCTTTTAGCCCCGGCTTACATTACACCGGTCAGGCATTTAAGAGGAGGAACGTGGTAAGATTTAAGAATAAGGGGGCAAAGGAAGATCTGCCAGACAGGAGACGTGATCCTGGAGCTCCTGTGTAACCAGATGGGGTTCGCACCTGCAAATATATTGGCCGTCATAAACCTCCCGGACAGGCAGGGCTACGATATAAGCTTCAAGCTCATGGCCAGCTTAAACAGGTTCTGGGCAAGTGTGACAAAGTTTAGGGGCGCTGAGGGATGGGACCAGTTTATCCTTATCCCGGTATCAAAGCCGGGCACTGTGAGTGTTAATATCTTGTTCTGGAATGAGTCCGTCCCCCCGCAGGATATTAGGCTCGATTCAGAGAGACAAAAAAAATACTTTCGTTTTAGTACCGAACTGTTTTTTTTTTTATTTTTAAATGGCGATTCTATGCATGCATTGCAATTCTTCTGTAAAGTTTCCATCCGTTCGTACGGCAGATTACGAATACAAGGATGTCATTTTCCAGCGTGACTTTTCCGTTTCATTTTCTTATGTTACAACGTGGGCTTTAGTTTTTGCCCGTTTCCCATCGTATCCTCCCACGAATCCTTTACGTTTCCCGTTAGTTTCTGTTTCCCTTTTTCAATAAATAATCGCCCAGACGGAAATCCTTGCGATCTTGCGCCTGCAAACTACAAACTTAACTCATTAAAGTGCTCACCTACATATTTGCCACCCTCACTTCTACTACAATGTTTAGCTAAATCACTTAGCACTATCCTCCATCTTCCTTTTTGGACCCTTAAAGCTCACCCAAACCACTTCGCGGTTAGGTTCTTCTTCCATTTTAGCCCCCTAAAACTTACCCAAATCACTTCTCGGTCATGTGAATATTCATCTTTAAATATTTCTGGGCCCATTAGTTTTGTGTTAATGTATTTTGTAAATGAAATGACACTGAAACATTTTTTTTTATTCCATCATAAAATATAACATTTTAAAAATTTTTGAAAATTTAACATTTTTACAACTATAAAAAACAAAATACATAGCAATGGCAGGCCACAGAACATTATTCTTCATCTGTGGTCCCCAACGAGTCGCGTAGCTCCTGCATCTCGCCCACCAACTGAAGGACCCTGACACTCAGTTGTGCCACTCTGGCACGTGTGGTCCCTGTTAAAAAACGTAAATTAAAATATTGGTATAACCTTGTTGGGGTCATACTGCAGTGCCCCCCCCCCCCGTATGGTCCAAACACCTAAATCTGGACTTCAAAAGCCAGAGGGCCCTCGCCACCACGGCCCGGGTTTTGCATAGTACCCAATTAGAGAGCTCCTGGCCCGCATTCTGCAGGCAAACAACGGGCATCAGGAGCAAGGGCAGGAGTGGATATCCAGAATCCCCTGAAAGAATTTAAAAATACTAACATAAAATACACATTCCAAGCTACAATATTGTTTAACATGTCATCAAGGGCTAAAAACAGCCATAGGTTAAGACATGAGTCATCAACTATATTCATTGCCATACAGTGAAAATGGATTGATGGAATGTGAGCAAACTTAGCCAGGAGCCATCCACCAGAAAATTCTCCTGACTCAAACTGACGAAATAAGCCGGACGACCCTGGATGCCCTGCAAGAACACTGAGGAATCGCATAGCTGGACCAAACACTGCTTGTATGTTGTGCGAGTGGCACATCTTGCGGTTCCTGCAACCAAATATAAAATAATTACACAAAGCAAAGGTAACCAACTAAAACAATAACTCCTACAACAAATTAAGATTCAAGTTCAACAATCCAAATATAATTCACAAAGGACATAAGTCTAAAAAAATATAGCAATTATATGGATGTGTGGGAAAATAAAGGTTTACATGCTAAGGACTAATTAAGGTCAGCATTAAAATGCTTCTATAAGGCATACATGAAATGTATTGATTCAGGTATGCATTGCTATACAATTTATGGCCTCGGCCATGCTGATACATGCAATGCTTTGGTGCTAAAGGTGCGCAGACTCCTCCACATAGCCACAAAACATGTTCAACAATAGCAATCTGAGCCCTCAAAGGTCCCGTAAGTGGATCGGAAATGAAACGGATTTATAGGGTGGTGGTCCGTCGGAAATCAGCTCTCTGAATCAGACGTAAGCCCATCCCAACAACGTAAGTTATCTGAATGAACGAAAAGTATCAGATTTTGTTTGAAAAATGATCCGAACTAACGCAAATGATCCGATTTCCTTTCGTTCATCGAAAGCGCATATACGCATTTTCCTAAACGTTCGTACGAATGAAAAATGAACGAAAAAAAGCAAAAAAATGACAAACACCCACTAAAACTTTCACAGACAGCTACGGAAGTGCAGACGATTGTGCCTCTGAATCGAACCTATTGTGATATGGCTGAGGAGACATTGTGGTATGGTGTCTGACCTGACAAAGTGTCTTGATGATGATGGGATCTGGACGGGAGGCTTGAGGGTGCTGGTGAAGCTCAGGCAGCACAGTAATGTTACCTTACATTTGCCCAACTCCTTCTTTATCGGTCGTGAGGGGAGGTGTGCTTCTATGCCGGTCATCCCCACTTGTGTTTTAAGTGTGGCAAGGCCGGTCATGTGGCCGGAGTGTGTACTGTGGTGAAGTGTAACCTGTGCGGGGAGATTGGTCACACCAGCGTCATGTGCACAAATGTCTGGTGTAACTTGTGTGGCCAGATGGGTCATTATTAGAGATGAGCGAACTTTTGAAAAATTCGATTCGACTGATTCGCCGAATTTTCCGGCAAAAATCGTTTCGACCCGAATTTATTCGCGACGAATCGCTATTAAAAACGGCTATTTCTGAGCCTCCTAGAGCCTCAATAGGGTTGTAAACCATTCTGCCTTGCTGTAACACGCATAGGATGCGTGCTGGGTTAGTTAAATAATACTTTAAATAAATATCACATGCAGATCAGAGGCATCGCTAATAGAATTGCAAAGCGGCACAATTGCAGAGAGTTGAAGTGGCATCACTATGAGGGGCAGGAGCCCAAACATTGCTTTAAAGAGACACTGGAGTTGGCAGCAGCAGGAGCCCAAAAATTGGTTGAATCACACCTTGGAGTTGCAAGCAGCAGCAGGAGCCCAAACATTGCTTTAAAGAGACACTGGAGTTGGCTGCAGGAGGCCAATAATTGGATGAATCACACCCTGGAGTTGTAAGCAGCAGCAGGAGCCCAAACATAGCTTGAAAGAGACACTGGAGTTGGCTGCAGGAGCCCAAAAATTGAATGAATCACACCCTGGAGTTTCAAGCAGAAGCAGCAGCAGGAGCCCAAACATAGCTTGAAAGAGACACTGGAGTTGGCTGCAGGAGCCCAAAGATTGGATGAATCACACCCTGGAGTTGCAAGCAGCAGCAGCAGGAGCCCAACATAGCTTGAAAGAGACACTGGATTTGGCAGCAGGAGCCCAAAATTGGATGAATCACACCCTGGAGTTGGCAGCAGCAGCAGCAGGAGCCCAAACATTACTTTAAAGAGACACTGGAGTTGGCAGCAGGAGCCCAAAAATTGGATGAATCACACCCTGGAGTTGGCAGCAGCAGGAGCCCAAACATTACTTTAAAGAGACACTGGGGTTGGCTTCAGGAGCCCAAAAATTGGATGAATCACACCCTGGAGTTGGCAGCAGCAGCAGGAGCCCAAACATAACTTTAAAGAGACACTGGAGTTGGCAGCAGGAGCCCAAAAATTGGATGAATCACACCCTGGAGTTGGCAGCAGCAGCAGCAGGAGCCCAAACATTACTTTAAAGAGACACTGGAGTTGGCAGCAGGAGCCCAAAAATGGGATGAATCACACCCTGGAGTTGGCAGCAGCAGCAGCAGCAGCAGGAGCCCAAACATTACTTTAAAGAGACACTGGGGTTGGCAGCAGGAGCCCAAAAATTGGATGAATCACACCCTGGAGTTGCAAGCAGCAGCAGCAGGAGCCCAAACATTACTTTAAAGAGACACTGGGGTTGGCTTCAGGAACCAAAAAATTGGATGAATCACACCCTGGAGTTGGCAGCAGCAGCCCAAACATTACTTTAAAGAGACACTGGGGTTGGCTTCAGGAGCCCAAAAATTGGATGAATCACACCCTGGAGTTGGCAGCAGCAGGAGCCCAAACATTGCTTTAAAGAGACACTGGAGTTGCAGCAGGAGCCCAAAAATTGGATGAATCACACCCTGGAGTTGGCAGCAGCAGCAGGAGTCCAGACATTACTTTAAAGAGACACTGGGGTTGGCTTCAGGAGCCCAAAAATTGGATGAATCACACCCTGGAGTCGGCAGCAGCAGCAGCAGCAGCAGGAGCCCAAACATTACTTTAAAGAGACACTGGGGTTGGCAGCAGGAGCCCAAAAATTGGATGAATCACACCCTGGAGTTGGCAGCAGCAGCAGCCTAAACATTACTTTAAAGAGACACTGGGGTTGGCTTCAGGAGCCCAAAAATTGGATGAATCACACCCTGGAGTTGGCAGCAGCAGCAGCAGGAGCCGAAACATTGCTTTAAAGAGACACTGGAGTTGGCAGCAGGAGCCCAAAAATTGGATGAATCACACCCTGGAGTTGGCAGCAGCAGCAGCAGGAGCCCAAACATTACTTTAAAGAGACACTGGGGTTGGCTTCAGGAGCCCAAAAATTGGATGAATCACACCCTGGAGTTGGCAGCAGCAGGAGCCCAAACATTACGTTAAAGAGACACTGGGGTTGGCAGCAGGAGACCAAAAATTGGATAAATCACACCCTGGAGTTGGCAGCAGCAGCAGCAGCAGGAGCCCAAACATTACTTTAAAGAGACACTGGGGTTGGCTTCAGGAGCCCAAAAATTGGATGAATCACACCCTGGAGTTGCAAGCAGCAGCAGCAGGAGCCCAAACATTACTTTAAAGAGACACTGGGGTTGGCTTCAGGAACCAAAAAATTGGATGAATCACACCCTGGAGTTGGCAGCAGCAGCAGCAGCCCAAACATTACTTTAAAGAGACACTGGGGTTGGCTTCAGGAGCCCAAAAATTGGATGAATCACACCCTGGAGTTGGCAGCAGCAGGAGCCCAAACATTGCTTTAAAGAGACACTGGAGTTGCAGCAGGAGCCCAAAAATTGGATGAATCACACCCTGGAGTTGGCAGCAGCAGCAGGAGTCCAGACATTACTTTAAAGAGACACTGGGGTTGGCTTCAGGAGCCCAAAAATTGGATGAATCACACCCTGGAGTCGGCAGCAGCAGCAGCAGGAGCCCAAACATTACTTTAAAGAGACACTGGGGTTGGCAGCAGGAGCCCAAAAATTGGATGAATCACACCCTGGAGTTGGCAGCAGCAGCAGCCTAAACATTACTTTAAAGAGACACTGGGGTTGGCTTCAGGAGCCCAAAAATTGGATGAATCACACCCTGGAGTTGGCAGCAGCAGCAGCAGGAGCCGAAACATTGCTTTAAAGAGACACTGGAGTTGGCAGCAGGAGCCCAAAAATTGGATGAATCACACCCTGGAGTTGGCAGCAGCAGCAGCAGGAGCCCAAACATTACTTTAAAGAGACACTGGGGTTGGCTTCAGGAGCCCAAAAATTGGATGAATCACACCCTGGAGTTGGCAGCAGCAGGAGCCCAAACATTACGTTAAAGAGACACTGGGGTTGGCAGCAGGAGACCAAAAATTGGATAAATCACACCCTGGAGTTGGCAGCAGCAGCAGCAGCAGGAGCCCAAACATTACTTTAAAGAGACACTGGGGTTGGCTTCAGGAGCCCAAAAATTGGATGAATCACACCCTGGAGTTGGCAGCAGCAGCAGCAGGAGCCCAAACATAACTTTAAAGAGACACTGGAGTTGGCAGCAGGAGCCCAAAAATTGGATGAATCACACCCTGGAGTTGGCAGCAGCAGCAGCAGCAGCCCAAACATTACTTTAAAGAGACACTGGGGTTGGCTTCAGGAGCCAAAAATTGGATGAATCACACCCTGGAGTTGGCAGCAGCAGCAGCAGCAGGAGCCCAAACATTACTTTAAAAAGACACTGGGGTTGGCAGCAGGAGCCCAAAAATTGGATAAATCACACCCTGGAGTTGGCAGCAGCAGCAGCAGCAGGAGCCCAAACATTACTTTAAAGAGACACTGGGGTTGGCTTCAGGAGCCCAAAAATTGGATGAATCACACCCTGGAGTTGGCAGCAACAGCAGCAGGAGCCCAAACATAACTTTAAAGAGACACTGGAGTTGGCAGCAGGAGCCCAAAAATTGGATGAATCACACCCAGGAGTTGGCAGCAGCAGCAGGAGCCCAAACATTACTTTAAAGAGACACTGGGGTTGGCAGCAGGAGCCCAAAAACTGGATGAATCACACCCTGGAGTTGGCAGCAGCAGAAGCAGCAGCAGCAGGAGCCCAAACATTGCTTTAAAGAGACACTGGAGTTGGCAGCAGGAGCCCAAAAATTGGATGAATCACACCCTGGAGTTGGCAGCAGCAGCAGCAGGAGCCCAAACATTACTTTAAAGAGACACTGGGGTTGGCTTCAGGAGCCCAAAAATTGGATGAATCACACCCTGGAGTTGGCAGCAGCAGCAGCAGGAGCCCAAACATTACATTAAAGAGACACTGGGGTTGGCAGCAGGAGACCAAAAATTGGATAAATCACACCCTGGAGTTGGCAGCAGCAGCAGCAGCAGGAGCCCAAACATTACTTTAAAGAGACACTGGGGTTGGCTTCAGGAGCCCAAAAATTGGATGAATCACACCCTGGAGTTGGCAGCAACAGCAGCAGGAGCCCAAACATAACTTTAAAGAGACACTGGAGTTGGCAGCAGGAGCCCAAAAATTGGATGAATCACACCCTGGAGTTGGCAGCAGCAGGAGCCCAAACATTACTTTAAAGAGACACTGGGGTTGGCTTCAGGAGCCCAAAAATTGGATGAATCACACCCTGGAGTTGGCAGCAGCAGGAGCCCAAACATAACTTTAAAGAGACACTGGAGTTGGCAGCAGGAGCCCAAAAATTGGATGAATCACACCCTGGAGTTGGCAGCAGCAGCAGCAGCAGCCCAAACATTACTTTAAAGAGACACTGGGGTTGGCTTCAGGAGCCCAAAAATTGGATGAATCACACCCTGGAGTTGGCAGCAGCAGCAGCAGCAGCAGGAGCCCAAACATTACTTTAAAGAGACACTGGGGTTGGCAGCAGGAGCCCAAAAATTGGATGAATCACACCCTGGAGTTGGCAGCAGCAGCAGCAGGAGCCCAAACATTACTTTAAAGAGACACTGGGGTTGGCTTCAGGAGCCCAAAAATTGGATGAATCACACCCTGGAGTTGGCAGCAGCAGCAGGAGCCCAAACATAACTTTTAAGAGACACTGGAGTTGGCAGCAGGAGCCCAAAAATTGGATGAATCACACCCTGGAGTTGGCAGCAGCAGCAGGAGCCCAAACATTACTTTAAAGAGACACTGGGGTTGGCAGCAGGAGCCCAAAAACTGGATGAATCACACCCTGGAGTTGGCAGCAGCAGAAGCAGCAGCAGCAGCAGGAGCCCAAACATTACTTTAAAGAGACACTGGGGTTGGCTTCAGGAGCCCAAAAATTGGATGAATCACACCCTGGAGTTGGCAGCAGCAGCAGCAGCCCAAACATTACTTTAAAGAGACACTGGGGTTGGCTTCAGGATCCAAAAAATTTGATGAATCACACCCTGGAGTTGGCAGCAGCAGCAGCAGGAGCCCAAACATTGCTTTAAAGAGACACTGGAGTTGGCAGCAGGAGCCCAAAAATTGGATGAATCACACCCTGGAGTTGGCAGCAGCAGCAGCAGCAGGAGCCCAAGCATTACTTTAAAGAGACACTGGGGTTGGCTTCAGGAGCCCAAAAATTGGATGAATCACACCCTGGAGTTGGCAGCAGCAGCAGGAGCCCAAACATTACTTTAAAGAGACACTCGGGTTGGCAGCAGGAGCCCAAAAATTGGATGAATCACACCTTGGAGTTGGCAGCAGCAGCAGCAGCAGGAGCCCAAACATTACTTTAAAGAGACACTGGGGTTGGCTTCCGGAGCCCAAAAATTGGATGAATCACACCCTGGAGTTGGCCGCAGCAGCAGCAGGAGCCCAAACATAACTTTAAAGAGACACTGGAGTTGGCAGCAGGAGCCCAAAAATTGGATGAATCACACCCTGGAGTTGGCAGCAGCAGCAGCAGGAGCCCAAACATTACTTTAAAGTGACACTGGGGTTGGCTTCAGGAGCCCAAAAATTGGATGAATCACACCCTGGAGTTGGCAGCAGCAGGAGCCCAAACATAACTTTAAAGAGACACTGGGGTTGGCAGCAGGAGCCCAAAAATTGGATGAATCACACCCTGGAGTTGCAAGCAGCAGCAGCAGGAGGCCAAAAATTGGCTGAAAGGCACACCCTGAAGTTGGCATCAGCAGGAGGCCAAAAATTGGTTGGAAGGCACACCCTGAAGTTGGCATCAGCAGGAGCCCAAAAATTGGCCTAAAGACATAAATATGTTTAGCACCATTTGGAAAGTTTAAAACGTGGCACCATGCTGAATCTATTCGCATGCATCAGGCATTGGTGGGTGGAAATCCTGGCTGATCCATCCCTGATTCATTTTGACAAAGGTGAGTCTCTCCACATTTTTAGTTGACAGACGAGTTCTCCTCGCCGTAACTATGGCCCCCGCCGCAATAAACACCTGCTCAGATGGCACGCTACTTGCCGGGCAGGACAGCTTTTCCAGGGCAAACTCTGCTAGTTGCGGTCACAAATCAAGTTTGGCTGCCCAGAAGTCCAGCGGATCCTCAAGGTGTGTTGGCATGGTCATGTCAAAGTATGACATGACCTGCTGGTTCAGGTCCTGCTCCAGGTCTTCCTGCTGCTCATGAGTAGCCTCACTATGCGGGTGTAGAAAGCTACTCATTATTGACTGAAGACTGAGGCTGCTGCTGATGGAGCTGCTGCTACTGTTCCTGCCAACCCCCCCAGCAGCCATGGCAGTGGAAGGTGAGCGCAGAGGTCCCCTCGAGTCAGACCTGCGAGAGTATGGACCATGGCGCAGATAGGCATCGGCCAACTGCCTACGTAGAATGTCTTTGTAGTAGTTCAGTTTGTCCTCTCTCTCGGTGGGTTTAAAAAATGCCCCCATTTTGTGCCGGAAGCGAGGGTCCAATAAGGTGGACAGCCAGAAGTCATCCCGCCGACAGATGGAAACAATTCTGGGGTCACTACGCAAGCACCTGAGCATGCTTCCTGCCATTTGCGCAAGTGACTCGGATGGACTACCTGTCTCCATCTCCACTGCATACTGCCACGGTGTGTCCGGGTCCTCTGTCTCGCCTTCCTCAAAAACCTCTAGCTCCTCTGGCTGCTCCTGCTCCTCCTCTCCTGTCCGCTGACTTGATAAACCAGCCATTTCGCCAAGCCTAAACTGTGTTTCGCTGGGCAACTCCTCCTCCTCTTCCTCCTCCTCCTCCAGTTCAGCTCCAACGGGGTTCATGTGGCCGTAAGATGTAAACGCCATGTCTCCAGTGCCCTGACCAGCCATGGTTTCCAACATGTGCTGTAGTACATGAAGCAGTGGAATCACGTCATTCATCCCGTAATCCTGCCGACTGACAAATAAAGTGGCTTCCTCAAAGGGCCTGAGCAAACGGCAGGTGTCACGTATGAGCTGCCACTGGTTGACATTGAAGTTACACAGGGGAGTCCCCCTATCTGCTTGGATCATCAGGAAATCCGTGATGGCTTTTCTCTGTTCATATAATCGGTCCAACATGTGAAGGGTGGAATTCCAACGGGTGGAAACATCGCAAATCAGACTATGTTGGGGGATACCGTTCTGACGCTGTAGCTCAAGAAGGGTGTGTTTGGCGGTGTATGAGTGGCTGAAGTGCATGCAAAGTTTCCTTGAAGTTGTTAGGATGTCTTGCAGATGGGGGGAACACTTCAGAAACCGCTTGACAACCAGGTTGAAGACGTGAGCCATGCAGGGGGCATGGGTCAGGCTTCCTTGGCGCAGCGCAGACAAAATGTTCTTCCCATTGTCGGTAACCATGATTCCCATTTTAAGTTTTCTTGGAGTAAGCCATGTTTGGATTTCCTGATGAATAAATTTAAGCAGTTCCTCCCCTGTGTGACTCCTTTCGCCAAGACAAACCATGTGAAGCACTGCGTGACACCTCCGTGCCCTGCACACATGGTAGACTGGAGGGGCACTGAGACTTGAGCCTACAGTGGAGGGTGAGGAGATGGCGGAGGATGAGGAGGCCGAGTCGCACAGTGTCACAGGCCCAACGGGCAGGGAACGCGGGGGCCGAAGCGGCGTGACCTGTCCAAGTTGCTGCTGCAAATGGACCACATTCACCCAGTGGGCCGTAAACGACATGTACTGTCCCTGACCGTAGTTACAGCTCCAGACGTTGGCGCTGCCATGCACTTTGCTACACACCGACAGGCTCAAGGACTGGCCCACCTTCTGTTCAACAAAAGTGTGCAGCGCTGGTACTGCCTTCTTGGCAAAGAAATGACGGCTTGGGACTCTCCACCTCGGCTCGGCACAAGCCATCAGTTCTCTGAAAGGTGCAGAGTCCACCACCTGAAAAGGGAGCGACTGCAGCACCAGCAACTTGGACAGGAGCACATTCAGCTTCTGCGCCGTAGGATGAGTGGGCGCATACTGCTGTCTCTTGGACATGGCTTCGCTGATGGATTGCTGGCGGGATGCATGACTTTGAGGAGGAGGAGGAGGAGCAGGAGCGACAGAGGATGGGTATGACGCACAGCTGCCTTCGGCTGAGGTGCTGGAGCCTTGGCTGGCAGAAATTGGGAGCGGCGTGCCACTTGGTGAGGAAGCAGACGGGACCACCCCTTGGGAGCCTCGGTTCTCCCAGGTCGCTTTATGGTGACGCATCATATGTTGACGCAGGGCCGTGGTGCCAACATTTGGGCCCTGGCCACGCTTCACCTTCTGCCTACATATCTTGCATGTGGCCATGTTACCCTCCTGCGGATGCTTCAGGAAAAACTGCCACACTGCCGAGTAGCTACTTTTCCCACCAACAGGCATCACTGATTCGCTGCTATTGTCGCCAACTCCAGGAACCCCTGCCCCACTACCTCCTGATAAGGTAGCCTGCCGCGCAGCAGGTGCTCTACCCCGGCCCCGGCCCCGTTTGGCTCCAGGCTTTACAATTGTGCCCCCATGCTGCCTGCCAACCATGCTGCTAACATCTTGCTGCCTGAGCTGCTGACTCTGGGGCAACCTGCGCCCCTCTTCTCCTGATGATGACGATGAAGCCCCTTCATCACCCGGCTCCCAAGTGCGATCGGCTTCATCGTCATCATCATTATCACCGAGTTGTGGCTGTACGTCACTGATGTTCGTGGATTCGTCAACAGTGTCTGGCACAGGAGCTGGAACGCTCGCAGCACCCACGACACTGTCCACATCACTATTTGTCTGCCTAGCTAAAGAAGCCACCTCCATTTCTTGGCTGGGCAGTAGCTGCTGACTGTCCTCTATCTGATCGTCCTCCTCACTAAAGAGTGGAGCTGAACCCAAAGCATAGGATACGTCGCTGGGGGAGTGAACGGCGTAGGACAGAGGCAATGGGAGGACAGGGACTGCTCTCGGGGCATGCCAACTCAGGGTTGTGTTAGAGGAACCTACCGACCCTAGACTGGGGGTCTCAGACGTAAGTTGTGATGATGTTGTTGATGAGCGCGTTAACCAATCTACCACGGCAGATGTGTTACTGGTGGAGACACGACCGCTAGCAGATACTGGCAGACCAGATCTCTCACCGTGACTCCTGCTGCCACTTGCCCCTAGTCTGCTGCGACCTCTGCCTGCTGAATCTTGGCCTCTGCCACTCCTCTTTGAACATCCTGGCACTTGTCTGCCTGACATTTTTATGTATTTCCTTATTTAGTATAAACAGATAGGGTTCAATGTGCAGTTTTGCGGTGCCCTGCGGCCTGGTTTATTAAAAGCAGTCAAAAACAAATGGGATGCCCCCACAGCAGACCTGAGATCAGTATATATGCACACAGCAACAGTGTGTAAGCAGGCTCATACAGGCCAAATTACTTTAAATAACTGTGCAGCTTACAGTAAATACAGAGGCTAATGGTATGTTACAGAATGGGATGCCTCACAGCAGACTTGAGATCAGTATATATGCACACAGCAACAGTGTGTAAGCAGGCTCATACAGGCCAAATTCCTTTAAATAAATGTGCAGTTTTGCGGTGCCCTGCGGCCTGGTTTATTAAAAGTAGTCAAAAACAAATGGGATGCCCCCACAGCAGACCTGAGATCAGTATATATGCACACAGCAACAGTGTGTAAGCAGGCTCATACAGGCCAAATTACTTTAAATAACTGTGCAGCTTACAGTAAATGCAGAGGCTAATGTGATGTTACAGAATGGGATGCCCCCAAGCAGACTTGAGATCAGTATATATGCACACAGCAACAGTGTGTAAGCAGGCTCATACAGGCCAAATTCCTTTAAATAACTGTGCAGCTTACAGTAAATACAGAGGCTAATGGTATGTTACAGAATGGGATGCCCCCAAGCAGACTTGAGATCAGTATATATGCACACAGCAACAGTGTGTAAGCAGGCTCATACAGGCCAAATTACTTTAAATAACTGTGCAGCTTACAGTAAATACAGAGGCTAATGGTATGTTACAGAATGGGATGGCCCCAAGCAGACTTGGGTTCAGTATATATGCACACAGCAACAGTGTGTAAGCAGGCTCATACAGGCCAAATTACTTTAAATAACTGTGCAGCTTACAGTAAATACAGAGGCTAATGTGATGTTACAGAATGGGATGGCCCACAGCAGACTTGAGATCAGAATATATGCACAGCAACAGTGTGTAAGCAGGCTCATACAGGCCAAATTACTTTAAATAACTGTGCAGCTTACAGTAAATACAGAGGCTAATGGTATGTTACAGAATGGGATGCCCCCAAGCAGACTTGAGATCAGTATATATGCACACAGCAACAGTGTGTAAGAAGGCTCATACAGGCCAACTTACTTTAAATAACTGTGCAGCTTACAGTAAATACAGAGGCTAACGGTATGTTACAGAATGGGACGCCCCCAAGCAGACTTGAGATCAGTATATATGCACACAGCAACAGTGTGTAAGCAGGCTCATACAGGCCAAATTCCTTTAAATAACTGTGCAGCTTACAGTAAATACAGAGGCTAATGGTATGTTACAGAATGGGATGCCCCCAAGCAGACTTGAGATCAGTATATATGCACACAGCAACAGTGTGTAAGCAGGCTCATACAGGCCAAATTACTTTAAATAACTGTGCAGCTTACAGTAAATACAGAGGCTAATGGTATGTTACAGAATGGGATGGCCCCAAGCAGACTTGGGTTCAGTATATATGCACACAGCAACAGTGTGTAAGCAGGCTCATACAGGCCAAATTACTTTAAATAACTGTGCAGCTTACAGTAAATACAGAGGCTAATGTGATGTTACAGAATGGGATGGCCCACAGCAGACTTGAGATCAGTATATATGCACAGCAACAGTGTGTAAGCAGGCTCATACAGGCCAAATTACTTTAAATAACTGTGCAGCTTACAGTAAATACAGAGGCTAATGGTATGTTACAGAATGGGATGCCCCCAAGCAGACTTGAGATCAGTATATATGCACACAGCAACAGTGTGTAAGAAGGCTCATACAGGCCAACTTACTTTAAATAACTGTGCAGCTTACAGTAAATACAGAGGCTAACGGTATGTTACAGAATGGGATGCCCCCAAGCAGACTTGAGATCAGTATATATGCACACAGCAACAGTGTGTAAGCAGGCTCATACAGGCCAAATTCCTTTAAATAACTGTGCAGCTTACAGTAAATACAGAGGCTAATGTGATGTTACAGAATGGGATGCCTCACAGCAGACTTGAGATCAGTATATATGCACACAGCAACCGTGTGTAAGCAGGCTCATACAGGCCAAATTACTTTAAATAACTGTGCAGCTTACAGTAAATACAGAGGCTAATGGTATGTTACAGAATGGGATGCCCCCAAGCAGACTTGGGTTCAGTATATATGCACACAGCAACAGTGTGTAAGCAGGCTCATACAGGCCAAATTACTTTAAATAACTGTGCAGCTTACAGTAAATACAGAGGCTAATGTGATGTTACAGAATGGGATGGCCCACAGCAGACTTGAGATCAGTATATATGCACAGCAACAGTGTGTAAGCAGGCTCATACAGGCCAAATTACTTTAAATAACTGTGCAGCTTACAGTAAATACAGAGGCTAATGGTATGTTACAGAATGGGATGCCCCCAAGCAGACTTGAGATCAGTATATATGCACACAGCAACAGTGTGTAAGAAGGCTCATACAGGCCAACTTACTTTAAATAACTGTGCAGCTTACAGTAAATACAGAGGCTAACGGTATGTTACAGAATGGGACGCCCCCAAGCAGACTTGAGATCAGTATATATGCACACAGCAACAGTGTGTAAGCAGGCTCATACAGGCCAAATTCCTTTAAATAACTGTGCAGCTTACAGTAAATACAGAGGCTAATGGTATGTTACAGAATGGGATGCCCCCAAGCAGACTTGAGATCAGTATATATGCACACAGCAACAGTGTGTAAGCAGGCTCATACAGGCCAAATTACTTTAAATAACTGTGCAGCTTACAGTAAATACAGAGGCTAATGGTATGTTACAGAATGGGATGGCCCCAAGCAGACTTGGGTTCAGTATATATGCACACAGCAACAGTGTGTAAGCAGGCTCATACAGGCCAAATTACTTTA
Organism: Gastrophryne carolinensis; assembly: GCA_027917425.1. Classification (NCBI taxonomy): domain Eukaryota; kingdom Metazoa; phylum Chordata; class Amphibia; order Anura; family Microhylidae; genus Gastrophryne; species Gastrophryne carolinensis. The sequence continues at coordinate 201,741,438 of CM051235.1, forward strand.
AATAACTGTGCAGCTTACAGTAAATACAGAGGCTAATGTGATGTTACAGAATGGGATGGCCCACAGCAGACTTGAGATCAGTATATATGCACAGCAACAGTGTGTAAGCAGGCTCATACAGGCCAAATTACTTTAAATAACTGTGCAGCTTACAGTAAATACAGAGGCTAATGGTATGTTACAGAATGGGATGCCCCCAAGCAGACTTGAGATCAGTATATATGCACACAGCAACAGTGTGTAAGAAGGCTCATACAGGCCAACTTACTTTAAATAACTGTGCAGCTTACAGTAAATACAGAGGCTAACGGTATGTTACAGAATGGGATGCCCCCAAGCAGACTTGAGATCAGTATATATGCACACAGCAACAGTGTGTAAGCAGGCTCATACAGGCCAAATTCCTTTAAATAACTGTGCAGCTTACAGTAAATACAGAGGCTAATGTGATGTTACAGAATGGGATGCCTCACAGCAGACTTGAGATCAGTATATATGCACACAGCAACCGTGTGTAAGCAGGCTCATACAGGCCAAATTACTTTAAATAACTGTGCAGCTTACAGTAAATACAGAGGCTAATGGTATGTTACAGAATGGGATGCCCCCAAGCAGACTTGGGTTCAGTATATATGCACACAGCAACAGTGTGTAAGCAGGCTCATACAGGCCAAATTACTTTAAATAACTGTGCAGCTTACAGTAAATACAGAGGCTAATGTGATGTTACAGAATGGGATGGCCCACAGCAGACTTGAGATCAGTATATATGCACAGCAACAGTGTGTAAGCAGGCTCATACAGGCCAAATTACTTTAAATAACTGTGCAGCTTACAGTAAATACAGAGGCTAATGGTATGTTACAGAATGGGATGCCCCCAAGCAGACTTGAGATCAGTATATATGCACACAGCAACAGTGTGTAAGAAGGCTCATACAGGCCAACTTACTTTAAATAACTGTGCAGCTTACAGTAAATACAGAGGCTAATGGTATGTTACAGAATGGGATGCCCCCAAGCAGACTTGAGATCAGTATATATGCACACAGCAACAGTGTGTAAGCAGGCTCATACAGACCAAATTACTTTAAATAACTGTGCAGCTTACAGTAAATACAGAGGCTAATGGTATGTTACAGAATGGGATGGCCCCAAGCAGACTTGAGATCAGTATATATGCACACAGCAACAGTGTGTAAGCAGGCTCATACAGGCCAAATTACTTTAAATAACTGTGCAGCTTACAGTAAATACAGAGGCTAATGGTATGTTACAGAATGGGATGCCCCCAAGCAGACTTGAGATCAGTATATATGCACACAGCAACAGTGTGTAAGCAGGCTCATACAGGCCAAATTACTTTAAATAACTGTGCAGCTTACAGTAAATACAGAGGCTAATGGTATGTTACAGAATGGGATGCCTCACAGCAGACTTGAGATCAGTATATATGCACACAGCAACAGTGTGTAAGCAGGCTCATACAGGCCAAATTACTTTAAATAACTGTGCAGCTTACAGTAAATACAGACACTAATGAGATTTTACAAAATGGTAATGTTCCCACAGCAGACTTGAGATCAGTTCAGTATATATGCACATCAAAAGTAGCCTGACAGTAGCCAGTCAGCCAGCCAGTAACACTCAGGCTGGATGAAAAAAAAAAAAAAATCTCCCTGTGACTGCCTCCGATTTTTCCTAACTTTCCCTGCTTCTCGCTGACTTCCTGCCTGTCTCCTGCCTGTCCCTGTCTGTCCCTGTCTCTCTAACTGTCTCTCCCTGACTACAGCAGCGTCCTGTCTCTCACGAATGCAATAGAGAAATGAGGAAAAGCAAGATGTCCGCCGCCTTAAATAGTGCTGTGACGTCACTGGGCTTGCTGGCTGCTGATAGGCTGCATGTGACTGCCCCAGCTTGCACTGGAGCGGGGTAGATGTCTGGACATGTCCCGTCCGCCATCTTAGAATGCCTGTAATGTAAATGAATGGATGTTAAAGGAAAACTTCGAGCGATCGAAGCACGGGGAAATTCGGATTCGATCCGAATCGAATTTTTCATGAAATTCGGATCGAATCCGGGTTCGTCCGGATCGATTCGCTCATCCCTAGTCATTATCATAAGGACTGCTCGGAGGCCTTCCATAACCTCTATAGCCAGGCTGCGGAGGCGCTGGTGGCAGCAGGTGAGGTTACAGATAAGGAGGCTCTGATGTCTGGGCAGATATTAACAAGGCCAGGGTCTGAGACAACTGAGATAACAGATCAGACAGATGTAACCCCACAGCCTGAGCAAGCTGGTAGCCTATCTTCCCCTGTAGCCCCTTTCCCTGCTATGGCCCATTGCCCTGCTCCAGCCTCTTCTGCAGATAGTAAAGTCCCTGGTGATAAGAGAGGGGAAAAAGTCCACCCGCAGACCGGAGGGCGCATGGTCCTTAGTTCAAAAGGCAGGAAAAAAGCCCAAAGGCAGAACAGATACAGCAGTGACAGTTACATCAAACCGATATAACATAATGTCTGAGTCAGGTGCAGATCTTTCTGGACACGATACTATGGAGATGGAGCAAGAGTTAAAGCGTATAGCCAGAGAAGGTGACTCGGGGTCAGAGGAGGAACCCCCGAAGAAAAAGTCAACAGCAGCTATAGACCCCTCTGATATGGAAGTGACTGGCAGGCAGGACGACTCTGATTCAGATCTATGATGGTGTTTAATGTGTTACTGCTCTACATAATGATGGCACCTAACCCCTGATCTGTAACCTGATTAACTGATTAATCATTAAGAGTATAGACACGATAGATAATGACTAGTATGTAGTATTCTGCTGTGTTATGTTTATTTGTATACAAGTATACGTTTTCGTTATATTCTGTATTAATGCTGATTAGCTGTGTTTTGTTTGTTTGTTTACCAATAAAAATATACTAACAGATTATAAGCTCTTCCTCCTTCTGTATCCTCCCTTATACACTATTAGATTATACACTCTTCCACCGTCTGTAACCTTCCTTGTACACCAATAGATTGTAAGCTCTTCCTTCCTCTGTATTCTCCCTTATACACTAATAGATTATAATCTCTTCCACCTTCTGTATCCTCCCTTATACCCTAATAGATTATAAGCTCTTCCTCCTTCTGTATCCTCCCTTATACCCTAATCGATTGTAAGTTCTCCTTCCTTCTGTATTCTCCCTTATACCCCAATAGATTATAATCTTTTCATCCTTCTGTATCCTCTCTTATACCCTAATTGCTCGTTAAGGTACGATGAGGTGTGCAAGCTCTCTGCAGGTGCTCACTGAATGGGTTGGCCCTGGTCAAGCTGGACAAGTCTCAGCTTTCTTGGGCCTAAACCTCAAAGCCCTACTGCAATGGAGTCTGCAAATGAGGATGATGTGGCGCTGGACTACAGCAACAAGAATGCAAGGAGCCTGGAAAGATGATGGGAGTCAGGCTGTAGAATGTGAAGCTGTGCAGTGTGTAATGGCAGAAGGGAAGCAGACCCAGAAAAGTGACTGTAGTGCTAAGGGCAGGGAGATCCCCCAACAGGCAGCCCAGCCTGGCGCACCAAATAACATGACCGGCAGGGATGAGAGGCAGCGACGCATCTCTTTGGACAAAATGACCACTCAGGAAAACCTGCAGCAAAATCCCATGGTCAGAAAAAATTGTTGGGCCCTGTGCTCCCAGACCAGAACCAGCAGCCCCAGCAGTGGGAAAAAGCCAGCAAAATCAGAAATGCCTGTAATACCATCTAGACAGGGCAGCACCATGTCAGCCACCATGCTGGGCACTGCAACCAGCTTAAAGGACTCCAAAGCCAAACCTGAATCCCACAGGTAGGGCTGTCCCTCCTCAGAGGGGAGAGCTGCAGGAAATACATAGAAACATAGAAGGTTGACGGCAGAAGGAGACCAGACGGTCCATCTAATCTGCCCTTAAGTGTATACTGTATGTTCTCTTTATCTTAGGATAGATGTGTGCTTATCCCAGGCATGTTTAAATTCACCGACTGTTGATTTTTCAACTACCTCTGCTGGAAGATTGTTCGAAGTATCTACTACTCTTTCTGTAAAATAATATTTTCTAATGTTGCTCCTGATCTTCCCTCCGACTAGCTTCAGGTTGGGCCCCTTGTTCTATCATTGAGTTCCTTCTAAAAAACACTTCCCTCCTGAACCTTATTCAATCCTTTCACATATATAAAGGTCTCAGTCATGTCCACCCTCTCTCTTCTTTCCTCCAGACCAGACAAATTAAGTTCCTTAAGTCTTTCCTAATAAGTTTTAAGTTTAAGTCCTTCCACAATTTTTGTTGCCCACCTTTAGACCTATTCTATTTGAATAATGTCTTTTTGCAGGTAAGGTCTCCAGAACTGCACAAAGTATTATAGCTGTGGCTTCACCAGGGCTCTATACAGCGGCATCACAACCTCCCTCTTCCTACTGGTGATGCCTCGAGCTATGCAGCCGAGCATCCTGCTTGCTTTTCCCACTGCCTGGCTACACTGTCCACTCATCTTGCAGCTATCAGTAATCAGTATCCCTAAATCTCTCTCCTCCGAGGTCCTGGCTAACACAGTGCTGCCCATACGGTACTCAGAGCAGGGATTCCTTCTACCCAAGTGCATGATTTTACATTTAGAGACATTAAACTCTAGTTTCCACAGTTTTGATCATTTATCCAGTAAAGCTAAATCCATTATTCTATGTCTCAAACCCTGCTTCGCAAATATTCATTACACTTGGGTTATGTCCAGTAGAGGGCGAACTTCTGCAGAGATGAATAGAAAAAAAGGAGCCCCTCCCGGCCCATAAATACCTGGGACCTCCCACACATTCCCCAGTAATCGTCTCTGCAGACGGCGAGCAAGTCAGAAGATGAAGTCTCCTCCTTGCAGGTAAGCCGGGTTCACACCCGGCCATTTTTATCCCTATTTCTGCCTGGACCTATTTATACTTAAGTCCCCTAATGCCTCCCAGCCTTGGCTGTAGGTCCGGGTGACGGTAAGACTCACCTTAACAGGTGTACTGATAGGAGCCACGCTCCTCCGTGTGACCCCATTACAAGGGGTAGGCGGCTACCAGGTTGGTGACCCTGGTTTGGGATGCCCTGTCCGTTTCCCCATGTTCTACTACTGTAGAATACAATACAATAAAATACTCCCTCCCTCCCTTTACTTAAGTTCCTTTATTCACAATGGGAGGGGGGCCTGTGATTTCTCCCTTGTCCGTTTGATGTGGAGCATCGGGAAGTAATCCGTTAATGAATGGGTGTATGAGTGTGTGTGTGTGCTTTTAACATTCATCTTATCTTTCGTTTTATACATGCGGCGGCCGTCTTGAGAGCTGGCCGCCCTGTCATGGCTGCTATGGCTAAGTGTGAGCTTCTCCCTCTCCTTGCGGTGAGGAGAGGGGGCGGGCCAGGCTCTCGGAGCGCTGTTGGCGGCCCGCCCCACTCTCTCTGGCGCCCTCCCTTCTGCTTCTTCTTCCTTCTGCCATCAGCTGGGGATCGCCTTCCGTTGTGCGGTGAGTGCCCTGTGGGGCTTTGCTTGTTGTCTGTGGTTTGAGTTTGCGCCTTATCCAGCGCGGCGGTGGGCAAGAACACTGAGGAATCGTATTGTTCCATCTTGCGGTTTCTTGGTCTTGTTAAGATCAACCACAATTTTGTCAATGCCCACATGCGCGCTGGACGTCATTAGTGTAACTCCAAAGCACCATAGCTAGAGCAGCAGACTCTGAGTGATGATAGATGGCAGATTGCTGGTTCAAGACTCCATTCATGCCAGTCCTCACGCTACTCTTTTATTGTACTATTTGCGCATACATTATGGTTATTACTTAGATGAAGAAATAGTATGCCATATTATTATGTGTATTCTCCGCTTGCGGAAGGGGAACTGTTTGCAGAATCTGATGGCTCTGAGGATCAGCAGTTTTTGAATGCTGATGCTGGGCAGGGGCTTGGGGATGCCGTGGATACCCCCAAGATCCTGGCCCATTTATTTGAGGTGCTGGCTATTCCTCCTCCTCCGGAGGCCCCTCCGCAGAAGGGGGAATTGTTCCTTGGAACCTCTAAGCCTCTTCCGGAGTTCCCATATCAGATTCATTTCTAATATTTGATTATTAAGGAATGGGAAGGACCTAGCCGGCTTCCCGGTTTTCCTCAGGAATGGGATAGGTAGTATCCCTTTCCGGTGGACGCGGTCGTCTCCTCCCGAGGTCGATGCGCCCGTACTGGGATTGTCCAACACATCTGTGGTGAACTCTCCAGACGCCACCATGATTAAGGATCGCGAGGACCGTCGTATTGATCAGATGGCTTGACATGCCTTTGCTGGCGTGGGTTCTGCCTTGCGGCCTGTTTGTACTTCTGTACTCACGGTTGTAGTTATCAGGTCTGTGGTTAGGGGCCTGTTGAGGGGTCCCAGCTGGACCCAGCCAGTGATGAATTTGCAGCGCTTATGCGGTGTGTCTCGTTCATGACCATTTGTCTTGTCTGCCTTGGATGACACAATATGTATGTCTAGCGGAACCTTAGCGTTGCTTGTGGCTATATGACGCTCTGTCTGGTTGTGCCAGTGGGCGGCTAACATTGGGGCTAAGAAGTCACTTACAGGGCTACCCTTTCTGGGTATGCGGCTGTTTGGAGATAAATTGGATTCAGTTGCGGAAGGAGGAAGGCTTTCGCCACTCAAGAAGCGGCGTCGCTTCTTTCGGGGGGCAGGCCCCTCTAATCCTTCCTTTCGCGGTGCCAGAGCAGGCAGAGGTGCTGCCTTCTCTATCTTCAGGGGTGATTCCTGGAGCAGAGGCGGAGGATGGGCCCGTCCAGGACCTGTCTGGGGTTCCAAGCCCGCTGCGGAGACAGCTCAGCTATGAGGGGGCGCCCTCACCTCGGCGGGTGGGGGGTAGGCTGCGGCACTTTTTCCAGGTCTGGGCCTGGGAGGTCACAGACAAGTGGATCTTGGAAGTGGTCTCTCCCGGGTACAAGTTGGTGTTCGAGTACTGGCCTTCCCCAGATTCCTCAGTTCTCGGGTTCCCTCGGACCCCCGGGCTGCGCAGGGGTTCCTGTTGGCAGGGCAAAATCTTCTGGACATGGAGGTCATATGTCCGGGCCTTTCTCAGGGAGAGGCCGGGGCTATTATTCCAACCTCTTTACGGTTCCCAAACAGGATGGATACATCAGCACTATTCTGGTTTTTGAAGCTTCTCTACAGGTTCATCAGATCCCAGAAGTTCCGCATGGAGACTGCGCTCAGTCATCAATTCCCTTCGTCAGGGGGATTTTGTGACATTTATAGACATCAAGGTTGTTTACCTTTATGTACTAATCTACCCTGCACGCCAGATATTTCTCAGGTTTGTGGTGGGAGATCGGCATTTTCAGTTTGGGGCCCTCCCTTTCGGGTTGACTTCGGTGCCAAGGGTGTTCACCAAGGGACTGGTGGGCACAATGGCCCTTCTCAGAGTCCAGGGCATTCAAATTGTGCCGTATCTGGATGACCTACTCATTACAGCATCTTTTCTATGTCAGGTGGAGATGGACAGGGTGGTGACGACGCTGGAAAGGTTCGGATGGGTGATCATCCACCCCAAGTCCTCTCTCTCCCCATCAAGGGAGATCTCATTTTTGGGCATGAATCTGGATACCAGTCAGGCCAGAGTGTTCCTTCCTCACCCACAGGTGCAGAGGGTTCAGGATCCGATACGTATTCTCCTGGACAATCCTCGCCTCTCTATCCGGCTAGGGATGAAACTGGTAGGATTGATGGTGGTTTCCTTCGAGGCAGTCCCCTTTGCTCAGTTCCACAAGAGGTCGCTCTAACTCCATCTATTGCTGATCTGGGACGGATGTCCCCGGTACTTGGATCAGTCCTTTCTGCTGTCTCCCAGGGTCCGGAAGTCCCTTCAGTGGTGGCTGGAGCCAAGCAATCTGATGAGGGGCAGATCCTTTTTGGCCCCTTGTTGGGAGACGGTTACCATGGATGCCAGCCTGTCGGGCAGGGGAGGTTTCTGGATGGATTTTCAGTTCCAGTGGCTGGGGGGTCCTCAGGAGGCTCACACCCGCATCTATGTCTTGGTGCTCAGAGCTATTCGGTTGGTTTTGTCATGCTTGACGCATCACTTACAGGGCTTACTGGTTCAGGTTCGATCAGACGATTGAACTGCGGTCGTTGACATCAATCACCATGGAGGGACTTGCAGCAGGAGTGCCCTCAGGGAAGTTTCGCTGATTCTTGCATGGGCGGAGAGCGATGTTCCATGCATCTCAGCGGTATTCATTCCGGGAGTGGAAAACACGGAGGCGGACTCCTTGAGCAGGGGATCCTGTCGCTGAGGGGAATGCTCTTTCAACCACAAGGTATTCTGGTCCCTCTGTCGCACGTGGGGGACTCCGGAGGTGGATTTCTTTGCCTCACGTTGCAATCACAAGCTCCCAACGTTTGGGTCTCTGTCTCAGGTTCCTCTGGCCCTGGCAGTGGACGCCATGTCTCTTGCCTGCAAGGATCTGGGGTTCCTGTACCTGTTTCCTCCCTTCTCCATGGTGGGCAAGGTGGTGCGCAAGCTGGCTCAAGAGGGTGCGCCAGCAATTCTGGTGGCTCCAGGGTGGCCAAGATAGGTTTGGTTCGTACCACAGTTTATAAACGCTGGCTTGACGGCGTGGCTGCTGAAACCTCCTCCGTCTTTTTAGAAGAAGGTTTGTCTGATGTTGTGATTTAGACACTTGTCTGGGCTAGGAAGTGATCTTCCTCTAACATCTTCTACAGGACTTGGAGGTCCTATATTGATTGGTGTGAGGCTAGGGCCTTGTCTTGCAAGGTGTTTTCGATTCCTAGGATTTTGGACTTTCTTCAGCGCGGTCTGGACCTGGGGCCTGTTTGGGATTTGAATTTTGCATTTTATATGCTTACACAAAAGATTGCCTTTTTGGTGGCTATTACCTCTGTTCGCCGTGTTTCTGGGTTGGCGGCCCTGTCCATTCAGGCCTCTTACTTTGAGAGACACCAGGACAAGGTGGTTTTCCGCTTTAAGCCAGATTTCCTTCCTAAAATGGTATCTGTTTTTCCATCTCATTCAGGATGTGGTTCTCTCTTCCTTGTTTCCTTAGTCTAGCAATGACGAGAAGAGGGCCCTGCACTTTTTGGATGTTTGTGTGTGAAGTACTATTTCTTGGCTACTTCTCTTTTCTGTAGGACGGACGCCTTGTTTGTGGTGCCCTCTGGGCCCAAAATGGGTCTGGCGCCGCCAAGTATACCATTATTAAATGGATATGTCTGGTCCTTGTTGGGGCCTATATTGCCAAGGGGAGGGTCCCTCCTTTCAGTTTACTGCTCTTTCTACTCGTACTGTTGGGGTTTCCTGGGCTTTTTAGCACCAGGCTTCTGTTGAACAAGTTTGTACAGCTGCTACTTGGTCTTCTGTTCATACCTTTTCCAAGTTTTTATAAGGTTGATGTGCGGACCTTAGCGGATGCTGTTTTTGGCCGCAAAGTTCTGCATGCGGCAGGGGTTTCATTTGTGCACTTTTGCCTGTTGGGATCCCCACCCTTTGTGGACACTGCTTTTGGATGTCCCAAGTGTAATGAATATTTCCGAAGCAGGGTGTGAGACATACTTAGAATAATACCATTTTGTGATTACTCACCTGTAAAATGGTTATTATAAGTATATCTCACACCCTGCTTCGCCCCGCCCTGAGTTGTATATTGGATCCTCTGTTTGGTGATACTGTTTTTCTCAAAGATTTTATTTGCTCTTCCTGGTCCCCTTACTGCTTTCTTATACTGGGGAATTTGTGGGAGGCCCCAGGTATTTATGGGCCGGGAGGGGCTCCTTTTTTTCTATTCATCTCTGCAGAAGTTCGCCCTCTACTGGACATAACCCAAGTGTAATGAATATTTCCGAAGCAGGGTGTCACGGACCGGGTGGAGCGGACTCGGGTGTGGATCCGCTTTAACTGTGGAACCGATGGCGGGTACCGTGTCAGGGGAGCGGAGTCTAAGAGGCCACCGGTATTCACCAGAGCCCACCGCAAGGCAGGTTGGTCTTGTGCGGCGAGTGACCCCCAGGTCACTACCCCCTAACAGCGGCCCAGTCCCACAATCAGCCGAGGTTCAGTGAGGTACACAAGTGGCAGGCAAAAAGGCGTAGTAAGTACAGGCAGAGATCGGGGCTGGCAGCACAGGTTCGCGGTAAAGGTGAGTAGCCGAAGTCGGGGCAGGCAGCAAAGGTTCAGAGTCGGGGACAGGCAGAGGTCGGTACACGGGTGAGCAATCCAAGAATGTCTGACTTTCAACAAGCATGGAGAGACCAAGATCTGGCACTGAAGGAAAGGAAGTGCCTCTTTAAATAGGGGAAGTGGATGCAGGCTTGGATGAGCAGGCGCCAATCAGTGCTGTACAGGCTCTTTAAATCTCAGGAATCCAGTGCGCTCGCCCTCTAGTGGACAGAGACGTGCGTGCACCTGAGCATGTGAGCAGGAAGCATGGGGGGGAAGGGCGGCAGCTGAATGCAGCCATGAGGAAGTGCTGCAAGATGGATGACGGCTGCATGCAGCCATGGAGGTAAGTGACTTGCTGTGAGACGGGCGTGCAGTGCTCGCCCTAACACAGGGTGTGAGACATACTTATAATACCCATTTTACAGGTGAGTAATCACAAAATGGTATTTTTTCCATGCTGCAAACACCTCCAGGAGTGTCCACCCTATTACTCACCCTTGTATCAACGCCAAACAGGCAAACTTTGCCTATCAAGCCTTCTCCTAGGTCACTTACAAAACATATTAAAAAGAATGGGGCCCAGGACAGAGGGCTCTTAGAAAGGGGTCAATGGCAAAAACATACAACAGAGGACTCAAGGGACAGCCCTGCCTCACCCCTGCTTCCACCTTAAAACTGCCACCCTGCCAACCATTTATTAGAGGGAAACTCTCCCCATCCCTCTACAAGGTTCTTAACCAACCATAAAATACTTCTGGGATGCCGTATTTAAAGTGGACCAAAACCCAGGATTTTGACTATCATTGGTTTTGGTCCTTTCCCCAGGGCACCCCAATCGGGGGTGGGTTTACGTCCACTTTAAGCAAGACCTCCCAGAAATACTTGTGACCGACTATCGAATGATTTCATCTGGTCAAGGCTGACAATATACTTACCATTTCAAAGGCCTTGCACCTCTCAAAAACCTCCCTTATGGATATTACTGCCTCAGAGATGCTCCGACCTTTAACTGTTCCATACTCAAGGCATCACCAGTAGGAAGAGGGAGGTTGTGATGCCGCTGTATAGAGCCCTGGTAAGGCCACAGCTAGAATACTGTGTGCAGTTCTGGAGACCTTACCTGCAAAAAGACATTATTCAAATAGAACGTATCCAAAGGCGGGCAACAAAAATGGTGGAAGGAGTTAAATTTTAAACTTATCAGGAGAGACTTAAAGAACTTAATTTGTACAGTCTGGAGGAAAGAAGGGAGAGGGGGGACATGATTGAGACCTGTAAATATGTGAAAGGATTCAATAAGGTTCAGGAGGGAAGTGTTTTTAAGAAGAACAAGGGGGCAAAGCCTGAAGCTAGTCGGAGGGGAAGATCAGGAGCAATGTTAGAAAATATTATTTTACAGAAATAGTAGATGCTTGGAACAAACCTCCAGCAGAGGTAGTTGAAAAATCGTCAGTCAGTGAATTTAAACATGCCTGGGATAAGCACACATATATCCTAAGATAAAAAAAAACATACAGTATACACATAAGGGCAGACTAGATGGACCGTATGGTCTCCTTCTGCCGTCAGCCTTCTATGTTTCTAAGTTTCTATTGACCTCCCCCAATTTGCAAGGGCAGAAACTGAAATCAAGAGCCTGGGTGTCAAGTTTGGGAGAGGGGACAACGCCAAACAAAACTGGGAGGAGAAGCTTGATATTGCGAATACCAATCCAGCAATGGAGGAGTCCTAAACTCTCCTATATAGCAAGGGTTAAGCTGGTAAAGACCTACTTAGTCCCTTTCGCAACCTTTGAGGAAATAGAAAAAAACGGTAAAGGGAGGGGTGACTTACCTAAAAAAGAGGGAAGGGGACCTGGAAATGGTGAACTCCCAAGTCATGTATGACTCTATTTTCTTAAAATAGAGTTTAAGACTGTCCAGGAAGCAGCAGAAATGCCATTGGCTGGTCATGGGCAGGCTAGGGCTGGTAAAATCCCGTGCTGATTTTTGGCCTCCAATGTCCCTATGTGATATTGTATAGCTTGCTATTAGCAGCCCATACCAATATTTAAACCGGACCTTCAGCATGATTTCATGAAAAGCCCAAATCCATAAAAAACTATTCCTCAGCATCTAAAATTAATGTATTTTAAGTTTTTAGTCACTTACTTATTATTCTTTCCCACACCGGGCTGCAACTCTGTTCAGGACTCTAGGATACGGATGCCGCCATCTTGTCTCAGAAGCATCACATACTGAGGAGAGGAGAGCGGGATAAAGCGCAGGAGGTGGGGTTATAGCTGTGCTTTGCACAGACAGAGCAGAGCTGGGGTCAGGAAAAGGACAGAATCCCAGAATTTAAAGCGGCACAGTCAGAAGACACTTCCTGTATGCAGGCTGCCTGATGCTCCATGAGCCGCTATCTTGAATGTTAAAAAGGCTCATAACATGCAGTAGAGGCAGGAAGGATGCTTTTTGTGCAATATATCTTTATTAAGTTTTATATAGAGATGCATAAACATACAGACAGAACAGCGCAAGAATAATACAGAACCTCAGCGCCTCGAGCGTACAATTAAGATGGCCAGTACAAGCATTGAAATAACAGGATTGTTGAAGGGTTTACGCTTATAGTAATAAAACTAGTTATCCAATTAGGTCTACAACCCCCTTCATTTGTGTTCAATTGCCCAAGGTGACAGCAACATACGTTACAACAATATCAATAACAGTAACCGTCTCACCTCGAGCCTGAAAGGCCATCCCGCTTATTGGGCTCCCCGTTTTGTTAAAAAAGGGGGACCCGAGGGGTACCTCCATCGTCAATGTCCGGAGAGACAGAAGAGAGGGGAGGACCCGACCGATCGGAGGCTCGAGAGTGACCAGGGGACACTGCTCCTTGAACAACCGTCAACCCCTCCAACTGTGATCCCACCGGCATGTGGACAGCTCCGTCCGTCCCTGGGATAATCCGGGGAAGGCGGAGAAAAGAAGAGATAGAGAACACAAGAAGTATGGATGAAGAAAGAAGAAAGGAAGGAAAAGAGAGAAGAAAGAATGAACGCCTACATTACCCATCTCTCTCCAGTAAACTCCGGATCTCCGGGGAGCCCTTAGAGACCTCCCATATTGTCCATGTCCCGGAGTGCCTTTCGGCCCCGCCCTCAACTCCATCAATTCCTCAATCCTTTTGATATTTTCCAACTCCCCATACCATTCCATCAGGGTGGGTACCGTGTTGGAGCGCCAATGTCAGGGAATTACTGACCTGGCCGCTGTAAGCATATGCCTCAGCAGGCCCCACCCCCCCTCCGCCACTGAACCCGGAGTCATCGACAAAAGGACCACTTGAGGGGAGTTGGGGATACTCTCAAAGGTCGTATACTCAAACACCCTCAACACTCCCTCCCAAAAAGCATTTATAGCAGGGCATTCCCACCATATGTGGGTCAAGGTCCCATGGGCCCCGTTACATCTCCAGCAACTACCTGTCTCCGCTCCCCCGAACCTCACCAAGTCCGCAGGGCTCCTGTACCACCTGGTCAGGATTTTGTAATTCCTCTCTTGGGCCCTGCAAGCCATTGAAAATTTGTGTGTCAGCGCAAAGGATTTTTTCCACTCCTCCCTTTCAAATGTCTGACCCAATTCTTCCTCCCATCTCCTGCAGAATTGTGGAAGCCCCTCCTCCATACCCCCAGTTAGATAAATCTTATACAAGGTTGAAATTGCTCGTGAGGGGGGGGGTCTGGGCCTTGAGGATCTTCTCCAGGGTGGTCAAGGGTCGGGACAAGGCTGTTCCAGGGGCAAAGGATCCAGTGAAGGCGCTCAACTGGGCGTATAAGAACCAAGACAGTTTTCTCCCCCCACCCCGCTCCCTCAACTCAGAAAGTGATGGCAGGCCAGATCCAGAGGTAACCTCACCCAATCTTGTGTCCTGGGTTGCATCCCACACGAGGAATGACTTGGCGTCCAGCCCCGGGGTGAAAGCAGGGTTATTGAAGAGCGGGGTGAGAGGACCGGGTCTATGCGATAAGCCCCTCCGCTTCAGAGATCTATCCCAAAGGGTCAGCAAAGGATTAACTAAGTATGGAAGTTCCCACCTCTTTGGACGGCACTCGGGGTCCACCCAAGGCAGGGCAGCCAGACTAACAGGTCAAATATCGCTTTCGAGTGCGACCCATTGCTTACTCTCCTTGTGGTGGAACCAGTCAACCAGCCTCACTAGGACCGCGGCCGCGTGATATGACTTCATGTCAGGGACCCCTAGCCCCCCTAAGTTCTTAGGTCTACACAGCGTCCCCCTACTCACCCTGGGCTTTTTGCTATCCCATATGAAATTAAAGAAAGCAGCCTGTAGCTGCTTGAAGAACCCCCTTTCCGGCAGCAGTGGCAGAGTCTGAAAAACATATAAGAACCTGGGCAATACGTCCATTTTAAGGATATTTGTTCTCCCTAGCCAGGAGTACTGCTTTTTAGCATACGTTCCCAGACTCTTCATCGTGCTGTTGAGGAGAGGCATATAGTTTAGTTTATAGAGTTTCCCCAAATCCGTGGATACCTGCACACCAAGATATTTTATCGACTCCTTTTGCCACTTAAATGGGAAATTTGTCTGAATTAACCCTTTCGCTGCCAGCCTACCTGCAGCATTTGCCACTCCCTGTTGCCAGACGATGTTTCACCATTTTGCGCTACACATATTCAACTGTCATTTTTGAAGGGATTTCCAGGGATTTCCCAGGAAAATTATATATTGTTTTTTTCAACAGAGTCTGGGCTTTAACATGAAATGTCTTGTTTGTATTTTTTAGGTGTATTCTCAATTTTTTTGGGTGAAATGTGTGAAAAAAAATAAAAAAAAAACATTTTTTTACAATTTGTAGAGTTTTTTTGTAATAAAAAATGTAAGTTTGTCAATAAAATCTTATTGCGTGAGAAACCCCAATTTCTCCCGGTTACAGCGATACCACATATGTATAGGTAGACACCCTTTCCTGCCCAGAAGCCTTTTATAGCTGCTGGATGACAAATGGTTAATTAAAAAAAAAAATGACATAGGGTCCCCCTTCCCGGGGAGGGGGACCCCATTTTTTTTTGGATTTTGAAGGGTTAAAAACCCTTCAAAATCCAAAAAAAAAAATGACGTGGGGTCCCCCTTACCCAAAGTAACCAGCCCGGGACCAGCTATGGGGGCTTGTAGGCACAGAGTGGGGGGGCCAGCTTTGGTGGCCCCCCACCCTGCAGCCTACGAGCCCACATAGCCTATGTGGGCCCGGGCTCTTCTGCCCCCCCCTGGCCTTTGGGGAGGCAGGTAATGGGGGTGCGGGGGTCAATGGCAAGCCACCCGCTAGGGCAGGTGACTTGCCACCCCCCCAGCCTTGTGAACTGGTATAAGGGGTCTCATGGACCCCTTACCAGCTCACAAAGAGTTAATGTGAAAAAAAAACACCACACAATAATAAAAAGTATTTTATTAGAAAAAAAAAAAATTTTTTTTTACTGTACTTACCTTCGATTGCAAGCTCTTGTCCCTCGCCGCTCAGCTGACAGATGCCGGTGATCGGCATCCAGAGAAGGAGAAGGCAGGAGATCAGAGGATCTCCTGCCACCTCCTTCCAGGGCACCGATCACCGGCATCTGAGAAGCTGAGAAGGCTGAAGCCTGAGATCGGGGCCGGGATGACTTCATAAGCCCCGCCCCCAAGGGGGCGGGGCTTAGAGGCATGATGGCGGCCGCCATCGTGAAGAAGAGAGGAGAGAGCCTCCCAGGCTCTCTCCTGAAGATCGGTAAGTCCTGGGGGGGGATCGGAGGCCCCCCAGGTGAAGAGGAGGGACAGCGGGAGCCAGCGCACACACAGGTAAGTGAATGTCATTTTTATTTTTTATTTTTTTTACAGTTAGAAGCTGCTGCTGCAGAAGCGGGGGGGGGGGCGGCCTATTCCGGGGGCTCTCCTGGAGCCATCCGACCCCCCACGGGGGATCGGATGGCACCAAATTAAAGAAGAGACCCGGCCGGATCCAACAAGGGGTCAGGTGAGTATTTGTTGTTTTTACTTTTTAAACTACAAGCGAGGAAAGTCAAGCACGTAACACCTACGGGCTTGGCACTTAAGGCCCAGCCAAGCCAGCACGTAGGTGTTACGTGCTTGGCAACAAAAGGGTTAAATCCTGGGCCCCCTTGTCTAAAGAGATATTCAAGATCTCCGTTTTAGTCATATTTACTTTAAAGTTGCTTAGAGAGGTATGCGGGGAGGTCATGTACAAGAGAAGGTCATCGGCAAAGAGGGAGAGTTTGTATTCTCTCCCCCTGCATGGCACCCCCTTGATAGAGGGACTGGTTCTCAAGGCATTCGCCAGATGCTCCATTACCAGAACATAAAGCAGGGGGGACAGAGGGCACCCCTGCCATGTGCCATTCCTGATATTGAAAGATCCGGAGAGGGTGCCGTTGACTTTAACTTTGGCAGAGGGGTCATGGTAAAGAGCCATGATTCTATCCAACATGACTGGCCCCACTCCTACCTGGGACAGCGTTGCACCCTATCAAACGCCTTCTCCGCGTCCACCGCCAGAAGGCAGGAAGGAATCCCTTTCGTTTGGGCGTAGTGTATTAGTGAGACAGTTTTGATCACATTGTCCCTAGCTTCCCTTCCCGAGACAAACCCAACTTGATCATTATGTATCAGTGAGGGTAGCAGGGGTTGCAACCTAACTGCCACAATTTTGGCGAACAGTTTGACATCCACATTGATCAACGAGATCGGTCTGTAATTACCCGGAGAGGTACCGTCCTTCCCAGGTTTCGGAATGACCGTAATGTGGGCCTCTAGGGTCTGTCTCGGGAAGGGGCACCGACCCGACACAGAGTTAAACACCTTCATTAGGAAAGGGGCTATCAGGGATGCCATTGACTTATAGAACCCGGGGGTGAACCCGTCTGGCCCCGGACTCTTCCCCGCGGGGGTCCCCTGTATGGCCCGCACTACCTCCTCCTGCCGTATCGAATCCTCCAACGCCTCACTCTCCTCCGGGGGGATGACCGGTAGGGCGGTCTCCGTGATATAATAATCTAAGTCTCCCCCTATCCCCCCTTGGGCACCCCGGACCGAAGCGTTGTTAATGTTATAGAGGCTTGAATAATAAGATTGGAATTCACCCGCTATTTGGGGTGTCCTATGCACCTCCCCACCATCCACCGTTTTCATGCTGGGGATATAAGTACAGCCCTGCCTTGGGTGGAGTGACCGGGCCAACAGCCTACCACACTTATCCGAGTACTCGTACAGGCGTGCCCTACCACGATCTCTAAATCTGAGGTAGCATTGATCATAGAGCCCCTTTAGCTTCTGCCTAGCCTCCAACAACTCTCGTAGGTTCCCAGGAGATGAGATGGTCTTATGGGCTTTCTCTAACTCCTGTATGCGCCCCAGTGTTTCTACGATCTGTCGGGCCTTTTCCATCTTGAGCCTCGCTCCATGTTTGATGAAGACTTCCCGCAGCATACACTTGAGCGCCTCCCACTGTATTGGCAGTGAAGTACTGTCATTGCTATGGTCGACCTGAAAATTGGCCACCACAGCCCTGATCTCAGTCATGCACAGCATGTCCTTCAACAGATTATCATTCAAGCGCCAAGTGCACTGCCTGGGGGTCGGGTCCCGAACCGGGAGGCTCAAGAATACAGGGGCGTGATCCGACCAGAGTATTTGACCAATCGAGGATTCAGGGTCCACTGCAAGGGTGTGGTGGCTCAGGAGGAAATAGTCCAGCCTGCTATACATATTGTGAGTATGGGAAAAGTAAGTATAGTCCCTCTCCCCCCCATGGAGGATGCTCCATACGTCTACCACCTGTAGGGACTGAAGAGCTTTGCGGAATCTGTTAAGTTTAGAGTGGGGGATTGCAGATTTCCCCTGAGAAGAATCTATCCTTGGGTCCAGGACCAGATTAAGATCCCCTCCTATAATTAGCATTCCTTCTCTAAAGTTTTCCAACAAGCGCAACATACCCAATCCAGCCTCCACCTGTCCCTGATTGGGTAGGTACAGGTTGGCCAGGGTGTATCTCGCCTCACACAAGGTAAATTTGAGGAACAGGTATCTACCTCCAGGGTCCTCCGTAACCTGTATGTTCTCTATGGGAACGTTTTTATGTATGGCAATAGATACACCCTTAGATTTATTCTCGGGATTGGGGCTGTGATACCACTTATCATAGTATCTATTTCTGATTTCTGGGATTTTCCCTTGACAAAAATGCATTTCTTGTAGAAGGGCTATGTCCAGTCTTTCCTTATGGAGCCCATACAAAATTTTGGCCCTTTTCTCTGGGACGTTCAATCCCTTAGCGTTGAACGTACAGAGTTTAAGACTCATCAGTGCAGGTAAATTGCAGGGAGAGGTCACACACCCGGCTAAATGATGTCACTGAGTCTAGTTCACGTTACACTTCCCAGGCCCCGATGGTCAGGACCAGAATCTCACCCAGAGAGAGAGGCGAGCAGACGATCGGAAAAATAGAGCAAAAGGACAAAGAGGAGGAAAAGGAAAGAGAGAAAACAAAAGAGACAGAACTAACAAGACTAACAAACTGACAAACAAAGCCCTCCTTAAAGAGGGGGGCAATTAAGAACTAAGAGGGCCGTAGCCCTCAACACCACGCAAATCCCCCTGGCTTACCACCAATGGGATGGCGCAGAAACCTATATGGGAAAGTGACCTCGCCACTCGGGAGCGAGCTCCCGCCGACGTCTTCAGAGTCACGGATAGGAGCACCCAACTCCTTCCACAAGCCCTTCTAACGCCTCCCTTGCCACCTCCTAAGTCTTTCTTTCACACCCCTATAGGATTAGACCTCGTGGAGCGCCCCATTAACCATCAACAACCATGGGATTGTACAGGCGAGGCCCAGCCCCCCACCATTACTAAGCCGGTGAGTCTCTTCCCCCCCTCCAGCGAGAACAGGATTCCGCCAGCGTCAGGCAAGAGGGCACACCCAGAGCCCCGCGCAGGGCCCGCCCGACCAGGTCACCCCAGCTCGAGGCCCACATGACGGACCGACCCCGCTCCAACGGCGGGGCCCCACCGTAGGCCCCGGCAAGGCCAACCGAGCCGACCCCCAAGCCCCTCCCCCGAACCAGGCAACCCCACAGGGGGGGAACCCGAGATCAGGGAGGAAAAGATCCCGCCCAGACCCCCAAGTCCAGTACCCCAGGGGCTTAACCGCCCCCGGCGGGGCCGCCGGCAAATCAAGGGAGAAGCAGGGGGGACCCGGCCCGCCAAGCCCCATGTCATATTCAGGTCAACCCACCCACTTCCATCTGAAAAAGAGAGGGAAAACAGCATAACACAAGATCATATCAAGTATCTACGGCTTTCTATAGGGATCAAAACATGTCTCTATCAAATCCAAACATGGCAAGAGAGGCAAAACAACATAACACAAAAATGCAGTGGACCCCTGGCAGAACAACAAAACTCAAGACTGTATCAGATCTTTGCAGCTTTCTATAAGGCTCCAAAAACGGCTCTACTGCTCCAGGTTCCCTCTGCGACCCCCTCCTCCCCGTTCACGAACCCATCTGGGGCGTCTAGGGGCCCTTTGCGGGAGCGGGGGGGGGTGGGTTAAGGTCCAAGTCCAGCCAGTCTGGGATCGGAAAGGGGTCTAGGCCTAAGAAAGCAAACATATTTGGCAAGTCCGCCTGACGGCGTAAAGCAAAAGCGGCATTGTC
Organism: Gastrophryne carolinensis; assembly: GCA_027917425.1. Classification (NCBI taxonomy): domain Eukaryota; kingdom Metazoa; phylum Chordata; class Amphibia; order Anura; family Microhylidae; genus Gastrophryne; species Gastrophryne carolinensis. Next base: position 201,761,367 of record CM051235.1, read on the forward strand.
CTTGCGGATTATAAGGTGAAACGGGTGTCCCCACTTGTACGAGGCCCCTAATTCTCGGATATTGTCGAGCAGGGGTCGGAGAACTCTTCTCATCTGTAGCGTGCGACGAGAGACATCAGGTAATATAGAGACCTGCGAGCCTCTCCACTCAATTCTGCCTCGCTCCCAAGCCCGCCGCAGGATGTCCTCTTTGACGGTAAAAAAAATGGACTCTGCACAGGACATCTCTGGGGGCCTGGGGGTCTCCAGCTGGGCGGCCCATCACTCTGTGGACCCAATCGATCAACAACTCGGTATCTGAGGATCTCTCTAGGAGAGAGTTGAACAGTTCCGTTATTGAAGAGCGTAGGTTTTCAGCTCGGACCGATTCAGGAACACCACGGATCTTCAGGTTGTTACGCCTGTTCCTGTTTTCCTGGTCGTCGACTTGGAGCCGGAGGTCGGACATCTGCTGCTGGTGCATTTCTTGCATTCTCTCCAATTGCACTATTCGCGTCTCGTGGTCTGCCCGGGAGCCCTCAAGGGTGGCAACTTTAGCTTCCAGAGCCGAGGATTTCTGTTGTATGTCCTCGATTTCCCTTCACAGGGCCCTCTCAATTCTAGTCGCCACGGCCTCTAGGTCAGCCTTAAGCTCTGCTTTGGTTGGTAGGTACTGCAGTATTGCTTGTAGACCAGAGTCTAGTGCATGGACCGGGGAGGGCCGGATGTTCAGGGGGCATCCCATAGGGGATCCCGGAGGGGAACCGGTCAGGCCAACAGCCGCGTGTCGGTGGACTTCAGGGTGGATAGATCCCTGGGTACCTACATATCTCCGTCCGAGGGAGCCGCTGCCAGGAGACTCAATACTGGATCTGGAGGACCATTCGAGGTCAGATAATTTATAGGGGGTTTTTGCCAGACTGGAGGGAGGGCTGCTATTGTGGGCATTGGTGGAAGCGTCCGTCGGAGCATGATGCAGCTCCACCTGTACCACCCTATTAGTGCCTCTTGACGCTCCGCCTTTGTTGCTGGGTGGGGGGGAAGCCCCTCCGGTACTTGATATTCTGGGCCCCAGTTGTATCCCAGGGAGTTCAGCCCAGCTTCCACCCTTTATTGCAGGGATAGGGCCCACCGGGTGTTCCTCCCGTGTCTCCTGTGGTACCAGTCCGCCTCCCCCCCTGGCCCCCTCTCTTCACCTCCTCCACGCTATAGAGCATGGCGTTGCTGATCTCATGGGCAGGCTGCGCTGCTGTCTCTGGTGCCTCCCCGCCGCTCTCTCTGCGCTGGCTTCCCCAGCTCTGACAGCTCACCTCCGAGCCGGAGTTGTCATCACTGGGGGCGTCGGTCTCCTCATCGCCGCAGCCGTGACAGGTAGAGCACGGCCTCACCTCCTCCCCACAGCTCCGCATCTCGCCGCCTCCCGACGCCGGGCCCGGGGCAGAACACGCTGCCTCCGTCGCCGCACACGTCCTGGAACCTCCGTCTTCATTAAAGGTGGGTGCTGCCTCTCCCTCCACCATGGTCGCCTCCAGGAGCTCGTGAGGTCGCGCGCTCGCCCCAGCTTGTTCTCCCGCCTCCTCCCGACCTCTTCTCGTGGCGGGCGCCATCTTGGCCGAAGGGTCCCCGGACCTTGGCATGGGCCTCGGGTGAAAAAAGTCCCCCATGGCAGACTTAAGAGGACCTTTGGCGCTGCCTCCAGCCTTCTTCTTTTTGTTGCCCCTCATCTGGACAATTTTTATTGGGATCTGGATGCTACAATCAGCTATAAAAGATATAGTCGGCCGGGAGCTCTTCTACAAGCTTCCTCACTCCCGCATGTCGAAGCCACGCCCCCGGAAGGATGCTTTTTAATGTGAGCAATCTGTATGTACAGGGTGTGGGAAACATATAAGATATGTTCTTATTGAGGGTGAAGGTCTGCTTTAACTAATATGTAACTATTACAATGTTGATACATTCTATTAAGAGCTTGCTGAGCAGTGATGAATCAATACAACTGATAACTTTTTACTTCTGGATAGAGCTAAAGCATTTCAACATGACTAAGGGTCATGTTTTTATCATAAGAGTGGCAAGATGGCCAAAGTTCAGTTCGGGTACCCAGACTTTACCCAAACCTGAACCCCATTGAAATCAATGGGCACCCGAAATTGGAGGCTCAAAAATGGCTGTAAAATGGGGGAAGCTAGGGCGAGAGGGCTGTAAAGCACAGGGAGAACAGGGTAATTGCCCTTCACAAAATGGAGTAGGGAAAATAATAGAAATAAATAAATACATAAATAAATAAATATTAATGATATAATAAGAATATATATATATATATATAATATATATATATATATATATATATATATATATATAGAAAGGGTGTTAAAGGGGAAATCTGGGGGTAACACCAGGAGGATTGCCCTGCACAAAATATGGTAGGGGAAGTACTCTAAATAATAAAAAAAACAAAAATAAATAAATACATTTAAAAAATAAAATATACATTTTCTACAGGTGTCAGATGGCAAATTAGTGGTAACAACAAGGTCATTGCCCTGCACAACATTGGGCAGGGAAAGTACAAATATGTACCCTTTTTAAAAAAATAATAAGAACCCCCCCATAACCCTATAACAGACTGTGACAGAATCCCCCCATCACCCCATAACAAACTGTGACAGAGCCCCTCCCCCCCATCTTCACAATACACTGCATGGCAGAACAACCTCCATCATCCCTATAGTAGACTACAGTATGTGGTAGAACAGCCCCAATTATCCCTATAGCAGACTGTGTGGCAGAACAACCCCAATCATCCCTCTATCAGATTGTGTAGCAGAACAACCCCAATCATCCCTTTATCAGTTTGTGTAGCAGAACAACCCCAATAATCCCTATAGCAGAATGTGTGGCAGGACAACCCCCATCACCCCCATAACAGACTATGTGGTAGAACAGCCCCAATAATCCCTAAAGCAGACTGTGTGTCAGAACAACTCCAATAATCTCTATAGCAGAATGTGTGACAGAACAACCCCCATCACCCCATAGCAAACTGTGACAAAATCCCCCGATCATCCCATAGTAAACAATGTGGCAGAACAACCCCCATCATCACATAGCAGACTGTGTGGCAGAGCAACCCTCATCCTCCCATAGCAGACTGTGTGGCGGAACAACCCCCATCAGCCGATAGTAGACTGTGACAGAACCCCCATCAGCCCATAGTGGACTGTGACAGAACTCCCATCAGCCCATAGTATACTGTGACAGAATACTCCCACCACCCCTAACAGACTGTGTGGCAGACCAACCCCAGCATCTTTTATAGCAGACTGTAACACAGCCCCCATCATCTTATAGCAGACTGTGTGGCAGAACAACACCCATCATCCCATAGCAGATTGTGACAGAGCTCCCCATCATCTTCCATAGCAGACTGTGACAGTGTCCCCCATTATCTTCCATAGCAGACTGTGACAGTGTCCCCCATTATCTTCCATAGCAGACTGTGACAGTGTCCCCCATTATCTTCCATGACAGACTGTGACATAGCCCCCAACATCTTCCATAGCAGACTGTGACAGGGCCCGTCATCTAACATAGCAGACTGTGACAGAGCCCCCATCATCTTCCATAGCAGACTGTGACAGTGTCCCCCATTATCTTCCATGGCAGACTGTGACATAGCCCCCAACATCTTCCATAGCAGACTGTGACAGGGCCCGTCATCTAACATAGCAGACTGTGACAGAGCCCCCATCATCTTCCATAGCAGACTGTGACAGTGTCCCCCATTATCTTCCATGGCAGACTGTGACATAGCCCCCAACATCTTCCATAGCAGACTGTGACAGAGCCCCCCCATCATCTTTCAAAGCATGCTGTGACAGAGCCCCCCATCATCCCATAGCAGTTTAGCAGAGTGTGACAGACTCCCCATCATCCCATAGTAGACTGTGACATAGCCCCCATCATCTTCCGTAGCAGATTGTGACAAAGCCCCCCATCATCTTCCATGGCAGACTGTGACAAAGCCCCCCATCATCTTCCATGGCAGACTATGACAGAGCCCCCATCACCCTATAGCAGACTGTGACAGATCCCTACTTCATCTTCCATAGCAGCATAGCAGACTGTGACAGAGCCCCTCTATCATCCCATAGCAGACTGTGACAGAGCCCCCCATCATCTTCCATGGCAGGCTTTGACAGAGCACCCTATCTTCTTCCTTAGCAGGCTATGACAGTGTCCCCATCATCTTCTATAGCAGTCTGTGACAGAGCCCACCATCATCTTCCATAGCAGACTGTGACAGAGCCCCCCATCAGCTTCCATAACAGTCTGTGACAGAGCCCCCAACCATCTTCCATAGCATACTGTGACAGAGCCCCCATCATCTTCCATAGCACACTGTGACAGGGCCCCCATCATCTTCCATAGCATACTGTGACAGGGCCCCCCCCATCATCTTCCATAGCAGACTGTGACAGAGCCCCCATCACCCTATAGCAGACTGTGACAGATCCCTACTTCATCTTCCATAGCAGCATAGCAGACTGTGACAGAGCCCCTCTATCATACCATAGCAGACTGTGACAGAGCCCCCCATCATCTTCCATGGCAGGCTGTGACAGAGCACCCTATCTTCTTCCTTAGCAGGCTATGACAGTGTCCCAATCATCTTCCATAGCAGTCTGTGACAGAGCCCACCATCATCTTCCATAGCAGACTGTGACAGAGCCCCCCATCATCTTCCATAACAGTCTGTGACAGAGCCCCCAATCATCTTCCATAGCACACTGTGACAGAGCCCCTCACCATCTTCCATAGCATACTGTGACAGAGCCCCCCATCATCTTCCATAGCATACTGTGACAGAGCCCCCAATCATCTTCCATAGCATGCAGAGCACTGTGAGCTCTCGCCTGCTGGGCTGGAAGCTGTCCCCCTAGCTTGCTGCCATTCCCCGCCATGGTCCGGGCCTGCTTACTCCCCTTCCTGATTAGCTGGGATGTGGACTGGGGGCAGTGAGATGTTCAGCCTACAGGCAGACCCCCTTGGCTGTGGGGAGGGCTGCTCATCAAACAACTTTTACCTTTTCGGGATGAACGCGCTGAACCCCAGCACAGACTTCTAACTGAATATATAATAATAATTATTATAATAATAAATGAATATATATATATATATATATATATATATATATATATATATATATATATTCATTCCCATTTGTACTAATTCCTGCTTGAATTTTTAAAAAAGCACTGCATCAACAGGATTGATGGCTGTCAGCAGAAAGTGGACTGAGCAGCCCTGACCCATTATAAGTTTTAAACTTGGTCATTTTGGGAAACCTGTCACAGCTTTGTCTATGTCAGGAAATGACAGGCACACAACTGAAAGGTATAATGACACAGGGCTTATGATTTGTGTGTCTATCAGCATGGCACATCTAGTCTTGGAATTCTGCAAATCACCCCACATATCTTTAGATCACCCCACAGATTTTTCAACTATTCAAATCTGGGCTCAACCAAACCAAAAGATTTATCTTCTTCTGACGAAGCCATTCTTTGGTTGATGTGGATGCATTATAATTTGGATGGTTGTTGGGCTGAAAGGTAGAATTCCTCTTTGTTGCCAGTTTTCTTTTTTTTTAGCAGAGGCTTGAAGGTTTAGAGCCAAAATTGATAGTTATCTGGAACTGTTTATAATTCCCTCATCTAAAGAACTTTATCCAAAGCCCCAGTTCCAGCTGCAGAAACAGCCCCAAACCATAATGCTGCCTGCGCCATGCTTCAATGTTGGCGTGGTGTTCTTTTGGTGATGTGCAGTGTTGGGTTTGTACCAAACATACCTTTTTGAATTAGTGCAGCCTTGGCCTCACCAGACCATAACACATTTTCCTGCATGCTTTTGGCAAATTTGATGAAGGTTTTGGCAGAACAGAGCCAGGTTTCTGTCTTGCCACCCTACCCCAAAGCCCAGACATATGAAGAATACAGTACACGACCCATACTTGCCAGAAATTCCTACACCACCTTTCATGTTGCTGCAGCGCTCTTGGCTCCCAGGTCAATTTTCTTTCTGTCTTTTCGTGAGTTTTTGAGGGACATCCCGTTCTTGATAATGTAACTGATGCTTCAACTGTTATCCAATTCTTGAAAATGACTTAAATGTGTTACATAGTCTAATGCTTAGGAAATGTAAGCTGTTTATGAACCATGGCTTTTGCTGTAAAATGCAACTGAGAAAAAGCCAGGAACATCTTTCTAGAACAGCTGAACTTACAGGGCGAATCACTTAAAATAATGGCAGGCGTAGTGACTACTATTGAACATGAGCTTCAAGGAAAGTCCACTTTTGTTTTCCAAAGGACTCAAGGCAATGATGGACTGGCACCAAATATCAGCACTGGGATTTACAGGCCCAACTAGCCCATGACTAGGTTGTGTAATTTCAACTGAGCCCCGGGCCTAAGCTGGTCAAGTGTGCTCCAAGGCTGAGGCTATAAAGGGACAGGTCATGGGCAGGGGGTATATATGTCCAAATCAATGGTACTTAGCTCTAGGCAGATAATGTGGCAGAGGGTATGTATGATGCTGAGGCTATAGCACTGGGGGCAGAATATGGGCTGGGGGTAGGAAAAAGTATGGAAAGGAAAAGTATGTGGGTGTAAGACGTAGCAGCCTAACTGGCCCAAAAGCAGTTTGGCCTACTGTGAATTCTTCTGGGTCTTCCTATGGCCAGTCTGCCCCTGACTCCAGTTCCAGAGGCATTTAGAAGATCCTCTTACCTGACTGCAGCTCCTGCGCCACAATCATCCTCCTGCAGCACCAGTTTGTGAAACCGGGAGCTGTTCTTCCTGCTGGTGAGTGGGCTTGGCTTCTGTACAGCCATCTCCCATTGAAATCAATGGAGGACTCCATACACAGAAGTTCTTCATGTACAAAGGCTGCAGGAGAACGAACGTTGGGGCGGAATTCGGGTTTGGTTCTTTTCAATAGAATTGTACACATGCTGGGCCAAATTGAAGGTGGAAAAGGTTCTGAAGTGATTCTTCTTGGCCTGATTTTTTTATATGACATAAACCTGGCATTTAACATGAGTATGTAGACTTTTTATAGCCTTTTATAGGTATACAGGTTTATATACTTTTATAGGTGTACATGCATCATTTGTTATAATAAATTACTGCAGATGTTTAATTGTGGATTCTTTTTTATTATGAATCAATCATGTTTTAATATATGCTATATGCTATAAATGTGCTATTCCATCCTCTTCAGTTCTATTTATATATTTATATAGATTTAGACTGATTATTCTAACTAAATTGTAATCAAAGCAATTTTTTGTAGTTTTTAATTTACCACACATGTAAAGTGATCAGGATTCTCCCAATTTTTATATAAGCCAAAAAAATCTAAATCAAATTGATCTAAATCTAAAGGAATGGAAAGTAAAAAAAAAAGAATGAAAGCTTTTAAACCAACTTGATTAAAAAGTTGAATAGAGATTCAATGAGAAATATAGTGGTAGGTTTTGGAGATCTGTCATGGCATTATCTGCCTGTGTGTGGTCGCCATTAGTACATATTGGATCACAATATTTGTACACAGAATAGTCCTTTTAAACTGACCTGCTAAACAAGTCAATATAACGACTGGCTAGATCTCTAACCCCCCCCCCCCCCACGCCAGCCTTATGGCCGGATCGATGGGCTAGGATATCGGTAGAGCCAGGTCAGAGGTTTCAGCACACATCTGTCTCTTGGCATCTCGAGTCGGGCACGCTGGGTGTGTGGGGGGTGGCCGGAGTGTACTATGATATGGCTCCAGGGGACCAGGGCCCGGGGCCAGAGTGCTCAGAAAGAAGGATCAATAGCGGGATAGAGAGGTCTAGGTTGACCCTTGTGACCTGGCCACCCTTTACTTGCCTGATGTGTGACAGTAAATCTGTGTTATGATTAGTAGGGAGGGATGGGGAGGAGGAGAGAGCCACAAACACACTGGTCTGGCCCAGGGAGGCTTTAATAAAACTGTGTTAAATTAGCTCACCAATAACAGTGTTAACCACTCACCCTAATGAAGAGTTGATTTAAAGGGACATTCCAGGCAAAGTGTTAGATTATCCTTTATTCTGCTTTCCTGAGCTGACTGTCAGGGGTGGCATCTTTCATACAGCCATAATTTAGCCTGCTTTATATTACTCAAGAACTCCTAGTAAACTCTCTGTCTTCTGCTGGCCTCCTCAGAAGCAGATGATGACTCATCCATACGTGTTTCAATGTGAGTGTCCTCTCAGAGGTCAACTGATTTTGGGGACCATGGAAAACGAGTCAGTAGAAGGGAGAAAACTCTATAGGGATTATTGTATAGGGGATTGCACCCCGCCCCACCACTAGATTGTACAAATTGATGGTATAATGTATTGCAGATTGTACAAATAGGGAATTGCGGAATGCAAAGTGCTGAAAGATGCCAACCCTGACAGCCAGCATGGAGCAAGCAGAAAGAAGATTTCAAGCCCAATTTATTACTAGCGTCCCGTAGCACCACTTGAGCGTCTGCCGCGCCATCCTGTATTTAAAGGAGCACTATCATGAAATTGTGTAATATTAAAAATACATATAAACATTTCGGCTAATGAGAGGTGGGGTCATTAATACACCCAAACTGAATAAAATTTCCACCAAGCTTGTGGTTTTCTTGATGTGGGGTGTATAAGTGACCCCTCCTTTCGCCATCCTGCAAATCTATATATGGATTTTTATCATTGGCCCATTTTTGTGCGATAGTGCTCCTTTAAAGCGGACCTTCACTCTGAATAAGAGTCTATCTTATATATTTCCCACACCCTGTACATACAGATTGTCCACATTAAAAATCATCCTACCTGCATCTACTGCATGTTATGAGCCTTTAAACATCCAAGATGGCGGCTTATGGAAGCCGCCATCTTATCAGGCAGCCTGCAAACAGGAAGTGCCTCCTGATTGTGCTGCTCTGCATTCTGGGACTGCTGACCTTTACCTGACCCCAGCTCTGCTCTGCCTGAGCAAAGCACAGCTATAACCCGCCCCCCTGTACCTTATTCCACTCTCCTCTCCTCAGTAAGTGTGATGCTTCTGAGTCAAGATGGCGGTGCCCGTATCCTAAATTGCTGAACAGAGTTGCAGCCCAGTGGGGGAAAGAATAATAAGTTAGTGACTAAAAACCTAAAATATATTAATTTTAGATGCTGGGGAACCGTTTTTTAAGAGTTTGGGCGTTTCATTAAATCACGCTGAAGGTCCGGTTTAACATGTAAAACCAGGTCCTGTGTCACTTGACTAAGCACCAAAAAAATTAAATGTGCTAACCATAAGTCACCAAATTTACATGGAATGGCTAATTAAAGTCTATGGGAGAATGACACTGAGCTCATGATGTGATGAGGTGCTGTAGGGAACACAGCGCCGGCACCAACCAAACACCCGGCGCTCTTGATACATGTAACGCTACATGGCGCTAGGAAAGGCACTAAACATTTCTTATCATAAATATGACTTGCTGGTGGCGCTGAACACCTGCTGCTATGGGGCGCTAGAGTTTCTTAAATAAGGCCCTAATTTAACTCTTTGCCTGAAATGTAACTTTTATTGCAGTGACAATGTTGGACGAATGCTACACTGTGCTTCCACTTTAAACTCTATAGATTGTACAAACAGATTGTATAGTATATTGCCAGATTGTACAAGTAGATTGTTTTAGAGTATGTACAGATTATATAGTGTATGGCTAGACTTTACACACAGAGGTATAGTTTTGGCTACAATTGGTCCACTGTTGCAAATGGGCAATAAGGTGTCAATTAAAATACAAATTAATTGGGAAATGCCATTTGTAGCAGCATAGCACTGATAAGACGTGATGTGTTTATAATAGAGAAGGGGGGTAAGGGGTATAAATTATTATGGAATAATATAATAATATGGATTGCGTGGTTTTATTTTTTCAAATAAGTGTTAAGGGAATATTTATTTCAGCTAAAGTGGTACGTTCTGGATTGATAGGGGATATTATTTAGGTTTTAGATGGATTAGATAAAGGAGATATTCATTGGTCTGATAGGGTCTTTTATGGATAAAGGGGGTCCTTTTCGCTGATAAGGTCCTATATGGGATCTGAGGGGGCAATGTGGCTGATATGGTCCTATATAGGATCTGGGACACCCATGTGGCTTATAGGGTCCTATATAGGATTGAGCAAACTCATGTGGCTGATAGGGTCTTATATAGATTAAGGGGATATCCTTTTGGCTGATAAGTTCCAATATGGTATTGCGGGAATCTGTGAGGATTATAGGGTCTTATATAAATTATGAGGATATCACGGGAACCCGTGTGGCTCTTCTTAGTCTTCAGCCTATCAGTTGGGATGATAACATGGGGCTTGTCAAGATCCCCGGGCACCCAGGAAGGTTTTCCATTTCCTGGGAATGAGGACAATGAGGTGGTTCTTAGCCAATGCTTCCCTAGAGGCCATAGTTAGAGCAATTACTAGACCAGGAACAGAGCGGTTGTGGTGAGAGTCTTGGGCTGGGAACAGGTGGGCAGAGTCACAGACTGGGAATAAGTGAGAGGGGTAACAGATGAGCAGAGATACAGATACACGTAAGACAAACAACCCGTGTAAACTCGTGTCAAGCTGCAAACAACCTGGGACATGGGAGATCCGGTATTCGACAGAGACCCCTTAAACATCCCACATCTTCAGCTGAGCTTGTAATAGTGGAGGGTACACTAGGCCAATGGCATACTGTGGAGGTCACAGACTTGGGGAAAAGAAAACGGCACACTGCAAAGGAGACAGACTTACAGTACAGAAGGTATCAATGGACAGGAACTAGCCAGGGAGTTAGTGAGTGGCCTAAGTCCAGTGCGGACAATGGAGGGTGTGGGTTCTAGTACAGACCATAGAGGGTGTGGGTCCCAGTACAGAAAACCAACGGTGTGGGCTGCCGGTACCGACAATGAAGGGTGTGGGCCCCGGTGCAGACAATGGAGGCAGTGGGCCCCCAATACAGAATACGAAACGCGTAGGCCCCAGTACAGACTACAAGGGTGTTAGCCACAGTACAGTCTAAGAAGGGCTACGAACATTTATAGGAAAGACAGAGGACGGAATTACAAACACCTGCGAGAGTGCTGGAAGCACGAAACAGAACACCTATGAAAAAGCCAGATTAACTCAACAGGAGCACACAAGCATAACAGGAGGAGAGTAGTGGACATGGATCGATGACAGACCACACATCACCAGTTCAAGGCTCGGTTGATGTCAGTCCTCTCAAAAAGGCCTTACTGTGTGGCTGATATGGTCACATATAGATAGAGGGGTGTTTATGATGATAAGATCTGTTATAGAGGTGCTGATCATCAGAGAATCTTGGCAATGTAATAGGTCAGTATGCCTCATTTTGGGGTTTATTCTGTTTGGGTAAAGGGAACCCTGTCACAAATAGATGAGGGGGAGGGGTCTGAACATTAAGGGCAAGCAAGGGGTCATGGCAGTTGGGCAATGCTAACATATTTAATATTATTATGCATGACACTACCTCCCAAAGTAACATTGCCCCCTGCTGAGCAGCACCGATCCCTAACTGGCCCACATTGCATTCGCTTACACACCCTTTTCTAGGTCAGGACATTCTTCTTGGTGAAGACTTCAGGCAATCCGATGTGTCTGGAGAAGTCAGGACATTCTTCTTATTTGAGACTTCAGGCAATCAGAGGTGTCTAGAGAAGTCAGGACATTCTTCTTATTTCAGACTTCAGGCAATCAGTGGTGTCTGGAGAAGTCAGGATATTTTTCTTGGTGGAGACTTCAGACAATCAGAGGGATCTGATAAAGTTGAGACATGAATATCAAGCCTTCATGTAGAAGTGACCTTATAGCTCTACCTGAATCCCTCCTTCTCAGCACAAATGCTCACCTGTCTTATGCTTCTCACAATACTGTCACCTCTTCCTCTCCAGTTGCCCCTGGGGTCACAAGGGCAGGCTAGAGGGGCTGGGAACTCTCCCAGTATTTTCTAAGCCCTGTACACTCAGTGACCAGATGGACATCTTTCTCCTGACCGCCTTCTATGAGGCCCTTGTCATCTTTGTACACTGTAACTTTGAGTGCTGTCCCCTCGGGGCAGATCTTTGTGATGTGAAGATGTGTGTGTATTTGCCCTGCTAAATCTCTGATCCCACTTGAAAAAAGAACACAACCCCCTTCCCAACCTTTCTTCCTTAGCAGCAGCCTGTCCCAACGGCCGAAGGATAATGCCCCCTTTCAGCAGACCCTCCGCAAAGGCTAAGATGTGAGCTGTAGGCCATGGCTATGGAATCCGAGAGCAGCTTGTACAAAGCCACCTTGTTAACATGAGTCGGAGAGAAGCATGTGACGGGACCCCCAGCCCTACTGGGAAAACGCTGGCTGGAGCCAAACTTTTGTTGAAGCTTACCGGAAGCTTTGAAAGGCAGCTTGCACTCACTGCAAATAAAAAGTTCACAGAGGGAAAATAATACTAAAATGGACCTATCATTTCAAATGTGACCCTAAGCTGTACACCTGGTTAGGTCTGTTTCTGTTGGCCTATACCCACCACCCATTAATCCAAGCCTTACTTAGAATTCACTACTTGTAAGAATAACATCAGAAAAGTTCAGCAGTGTTGTGCATCAAGATTTTGATTGGTAAGTGCATGCCAATTTGTACTCTGAAGCACATGGGTTCCACATCATTGTGGTAAATGATCCCAATGAGAAGCAGCTGGATTATCAGAATGCTGTCAGTCTAAAGGTCCCTTAGAATGTGGTTGTGGGAGAAAACAAAATCAACTGCCACTTGTGTAAGTGTGGGAGTCTGCAGTGAACCCTTGTTTTTGGAGTTAGCTTAGGCTGCAGGGAACCATGGGTGCACCACCATTAAGCACAGGAAGAATCAGGACATCCAGCAGCAAGAGATGAAACCACAGGCCAGAGCAAGAGTGGGTAGTAAGATAAGCCAAGAGTCAGAGCCAGAGCAGGAAGTCAGGTAAACCAAGAATCAGAACCAGAGCGGTTGGGGAGACGAGCTAGTGGTCAGAAATGCAGTCAGCTTTCAGAAACAGAAAGGATGGCATCACTCCAAGAAGATCTGCTGCCACATTTCCTTAGTCAGGAGCCTCTTTAAACAAGCAAATCTGCTTGAAATACCTGCCCTTGTGCACATGCGCGCTCATGTAACCCAATACATGGAGACACATTGTGCATGATGAGCTTGGCTGTGCAGGTGTATTCAAACAGACACATGCTGCGCTTACAAGGTGGCAAGCACATCATTGCCGCAGCGCATGCACAAATTTGTGCTGGCCCTTTCCATAATTCCATGTGACCCAGCTATTCTTGACAACACTTCTAGATCTGCCCTTGACTGCATACCTGGTTATGACATAAGGCTCAACCTGACCATTCTTTAATTGGAACAATCCTCCAGCTTAACCTTGTCTAGTTCTACCGCTTGTGAATCCATGCTGTCTGCCATGACCTTTCCTCTTCTACTTCCTACCTATGAGCTTGTGTATGTGATCACCTGACCTGGGCTTTCGTGGTTAACCTGACTAGATGTCCCACTTTGCATGGGGCAGTCCCACTTTGAGGCATTTTGTCCCACTGCCCCCCCCCCCCCCAAAAAAAAAACTCTGGGGACACCCAAGTGTGTCCCACTTTGTTGACATGGAGAAGACTGTCCCACCAAATGCAGAATACTCTGGATACTGGATGTCTGGTTGGTTTGCAATTGCTCTGACTTTTTGACTGAATGGCAGTAGTGGACTACATGGATTGACTGGGCAATGTCTCAGTAACCATCATTTTTTATGGAACAGGGCTACTACATACACACATGAATAGCATAGACTGCTGGTGATATTTGTTCCTTAGAAGCCCAAAAATAAGCTACATCCCTAAACACACCCATCACCCACAGACAGAAAGCTCATGCAGTTTGTGAGCATGACACTATTATGATCCAGACATTATGATTCTGGGGTTGCCCAAGTGTGGTGCCCTTATTGTCCTGATCAGCAACCCAAACTGAAAATCCCATACCTACAATTCTACTTGTTTTACATTCACTATTGTCAAATGGTGTCACTGTGTAAATTAAAAGATCAAGTCATTATCCATAACCCTTACCCTTATGAATTAGAAACTGAACCCTATCAGAATGGTGTTCTGAAGACCACCCCATCTCAACATCCTGAAGTCTTCATTGGAGAAGGAGTCTGGGCCAAAACGCTGTATTGGTAGCAGGACTCCCGAGTTTAGAGAAATTATACTATTGTTATTGTCTGGCTGAGGACATACCTGATAAATATAGATGGTATTTATGGTTCAGCTGGGCGTGTCTCCTTGATTTGCATTGGTTGTTCATCTTGGGGAGTATAATTTTAAAAGGGGAACTGTTTATTTGGCTTTCATGAATCAAGGTATTATTCAGAAGGCAATATGATCTTGGCATAGAAAAGCTATTCTTCTAGCTGGAGGTCTCTTACAGTGTAATGGGGTCTGCGATGGATTGAGGAGGCATTCTTCTTGGCTGGAGGTCTCTCTTAGTTTAGATTTAAGGGTTCTCTTTGGTTTAAGGATACATTTGTTTAGCTGGAGGACTTTTATAGAATGATAGATATTCAGCTAATTAAAGAGATTTCCTAAGGGCATATCTGTTTGACTAAGGGAACTCTCATTTTTTTACCATCTGCTAATATAACCACATTGCAAGAATGCATTAATTAAGGGGGTATTGGGCAGACAATTGTCTTATGTATTAATGAGTATTATTTGCTTCTGGATTAAGGGAGTATGTTATATATGGAGGGGGACTACGTCCATATGAAAGAGTCAAGGCCGTTGAGCTAAGGCAAAACGTGCAAAGGTTTCCTAGCGCCTGTACCTTGTCTGAACCAAAGGCTCCATAAAACATGAAAGATCAAAGCCAAGGGTGGCTAAAGACCTCCTTTCAAGTAGGAATATGAGCCCAAACTTGTTGGTTTTTGATGTATCAGAATGTTTGGGATGTTCTCCTCTAGTATGTCTGGTTGTTCTTTTGCTTGTCAGCAGACCCATCACCACACCAACACCCTAGGCCATATGCAATCTGGTGATTTCCAAACTTGCATTTATATTCATGGATATTCTCAGCAATTGTGTACGCTTGTGCACATACTTTTCCATATGCAGATGTGCATGCACACAATTTGGAGCGCCAAAACCCATTTAAAATAGTGGCCAATGCTGCAGCAAGTTTCCACATCTCTTAAAGTGATGTACCTTCTTAAACCGGACCTTCACCCTGAATAAGAACATATCTTATATGTTTCCCCCAACCGGTACATACAGATTGCCCACATTAAAAATCATCCTATCTGCACCAATTGCGTTTTCTGAGCCTTTAAACATCCAAGGTGGCGGCCCATGGAGTTTCAGGCTGTCTGCAGACAGGAAGTGTTTTCTGACTGTGCTGCTTTGCATTCTGGGATTGCTGACCTTTTCCTGACCCCAGTTTTGCTCTGTCTGTGAACAGGGCATCTATAACCCTGCCCCCTTTTGACCTCCCCTCCTCAGTATTGGATACTAATGAGCCAAGATGGCGGCACTCGAGTCCTGAACAGAGTTGCAGGCCAGTGGGGGAAAGAATAAAATATAAGTGATTAAAACTGTAAATATGTTAACTTTAGATGCTGGGGAACAGTTTTTTAGAGGATTGGGCTTTTCATTAAAAACCTGTACTAGCGAGCCAGTTTCATTTGATTTTCTACCCTAGCTCTTGACCTTGACTTTTCACATGTCAGCCCGCTTTGTCTCTAGACCCAGCATATGCTGGACCACCTGCTTTGGCTCTCGACCCAGCTCGTGTCTGGAGACCTGCTTTGCCTTTCAACCAAGTGTACTTGTCCTGGATCTTGACCTGGCTTTGAGACTCTGCCTACCTGTCGTTCTGATTGTGTGACTCCTGACCTCTCTGCAACTAATCTGAAAATTCTGCTTGGGCCTTTCACTTTTAGTGTGACCTTTACACTGCAAGTCAATCTACACCATCAGGGATTAAAGACATTGTCCACCCAAAGTAAAAAAACTATAGTGTGTAGGAGACATATAGACAGTAATGACTGCTGTGAGTTTTACATTTGCCTTCTTTTACAAAATGTTTTTTTCCCCTTTATCCCACCTTGCTTCTGTACATGTACCTAGTCCATCACCTTGAACACTTACCGCCTCCTCACAATGTCTCTGAGGTCATTATTATTATTATTATTATGAAGCATCGCAGCTCCAAGGGCCACATGCTTCAAAAGAAAGTCATAAGGTGAAACTGTAAACCCTGATATCTCACCCATTTCTTCTTCAATTTAAAAATGGAAAACAGTTTAGGGCAGTGCCAAATGTAGCCTGACACAATATTGTAACAGTTGCCTGCTGTAGCACTTTAACCAGAAAAGACCTGAAGTCTTCTATAGACTCTGTGCCCAAGTCAACAGCTGAAGTTCACCTCGACTTCTGGATTGGTACCCCCCACACAACGCAGCCACTTCTTCTGGGCCACAGATCTGTGCCATCATAAGTAACTGACCACAGGGGGCGCTGCTGGATTTGTGAACACAGAACCAGATCTTCACCAGGGACACTGTGACACCTATATGTTGGGGACTGACTAGTTGCAAATCAAAGCCACCACATTTCCCCAGGCAATTTCGGCTTTAAGTTAATGTATTTATACTAAATGACACGAGTAGAATGCGCAGTAACCCTAAAAGGGGGAGTCCTCCCCTTAGCAGAATAGGCCCCAACAATGGCCTGACGAATCCATTTGCCAATCGTAGACTTAGCAGTCCCCAAACCTTTCCTGGGCCCGCAGGGCACCACGAAAAAAGTCTTGCGGAAGGAAGAAGTAGTCACCAAATAGTACTTCACACAGAGAACAACATCCAAATTGTGCAGAACCCTCTCCTTGACATTGTTAGGCTTAGGGCACAAGGAATGGAGAACAATATCCTGATTGAGGTGGAAAGCAGACAGCACCTTAGGAAGGAAATCTGGCTTAAAACGAAAAACCACCTTATCCTGGTGTCTCTCAAAGTAAGGGGCCGCCAACTCAGAGACACGCCGAACAGAGGTAATAGCCACCAAGAAAGCAACCTTCTGAGTGAGAACCGAAAGAGCAATATCCTGTAGCGGCTCAAAAGGGGGACCCTGCAGAGCCGAAAGAACCAAATTAAAATCCCAAACAGGAACCACAGCCTTCCGAGGGGGCAGCACATGGAAAAAGGTCTTAACCAGTGGGTGTAAGGCAAAAGACCTCTGGAAGAAAACCGACAGAGCAGAAACCTGTCCTTTCAAAGTACTAAGCTGGAACCCAAGATCCAGATTATGCTGAAGAAACTCCAAAATCCTGGGTATCGAAAACACCCTGCAAGGCAAGGCCCTAGCCTCACCCCAATCAATAGTAAATGCCAGAAAGGACCGCTTCCTAGCCCTAATCAAGGGCTGAACAACAGCCTCAGACAAACCTTCCTCTTTCAAAATGAAGGTTTCAGCAGCCAAGCCGTCAAAGCCAGCGTTTGTAAATTGGGGTAAAGTAGTTGACCCTGAGATAGCAGATCCGGCAACAAGGGAAGCCGGTACTGATCTACGGCCAGCCTTACAACGTCTGCGTGCCAAACCCTTCTTGGCCACCTTGGAGCCACCAGAATTGCTGGTGCCCCTTCTAGAACCAGTTTGCGAACTACCTTGCCCAGCATGGAGACAGGCGGAAACAGGTACAGAAACCCCAGATCCTTCTAAGCAAGGGACAAGGCATCCACTGCCAGAGACAGAGGATCCTGAGAAAGAGAAACAAAGGCCGGAAGTTTGTGATTGTGCCTTGAGGCAAAGGGATCCACCTCCGGAGTCCCCCACTTGCGGCAAAGATCCAGAAAAACCTCGGGGTTGAGAGACCACTCTCCTTGGCGAAAGGATCCCCTGCTCAGGGAATCCGCCTCCGTATTCTCCACTCCCGGAATGTATACTGCCGAAATGCAAGGAACATTGCTCTCCGCCCATTGCAGGATCAGAGAGACTTCTCTGAGGGCACTCCTGCTGCGAGTCCCTCCTTGTTGATTGATGTAAGCTACCGCCGTTTGGTTGTCTGAACGAACCTGAACCGGTAGACCCTGTAAATGTGAGGTCAGCCGAGCCAGAACCAGTCGGATGGCTCTGAGCTCCAAGACATTGATGGGGGTGTGAGCCTCCTGAGGACCCCACACCCCGCTGAACTGATGACTTTTCCAATAACCTCCCCAGCCCGACAGGCTGGCATCCGTGGTAACCGTCTCCCAACAAGGGACCAGAAAGGATCTGCCCTTCAACAGGTTGCTAGATACCAGCCACCACCGAAGGGACTGCCGAACCCTGGGAGACATCCTGAAAGGTTGATCCAATGACTGCGGACACCTGTCCCAATGTGTCAATAGGTGAAGTTGAAGAGATCTCATGTGAAACTGTGCAAACGGTACCGCCTCGAAGGAGGATACCATCAAACCCACCAGTTTCATCCCCTGTCGGATAGAGGGGCAAGGATTGGCCAGAAGAAGGCGGATCAGACCCTGAGTCCCCTGCACCTTGGTCTGGGGCAGAAACACTCTGGCCAGAATGGTATCCAGATTCATGCCCAGAAATGAAATCACACGAGACGGAGAGAGAGAAGACTTGGGGTGGTTGATCACCCACCCTAACCTCTCCAGGGTCGACACCACCTGGTGGGTGTCCAGCTCCGCCTGACGGAGGGAAGAAGCTGAGATCAACAGGTCGTCCAGATAAGGCACAATGCGAATGCCCTGAGCTCTGAGCAGAGCCATTATTCCCGCCAAGACCTTGGTGAAGACCCTCGGCGCCGAGGTCAGTCCGAAGGGAAGAGCTACAAACTGAAAATGTTGATCCTCCATCACAAAGCGGAGGAATCTCTCTGATGTGCCTGAAAAATCGGAACATGCATATACGCATCCTTGATGTCTATGGATGTCATAAAATCCCCTTGTCGAAGGGAATTGATAGCCAAGCGCAGAGTCTCCATGCGGATCTTTTTGGCTCTGATAAACCTGTTGAGAACCTTGAGATCTAGAATGGGTCTCACCGAACTCTCCTTTTTGGGAACCGTGAAAAGGTTGGAGTAGTAACCCCTGCCTCTCTCTGACGGAGGCACCGGGCATATAACCCCCATGTCCAGAAGGTTTTTCACTGCTAACAGGAGCCCCTGTGCAGCCTGAGGGTCCGAGGGCACCCGAGACCTTAAGAATCTTGGGGGCGGCCAGTACTCGAACTTCCAAGATCCAATTGTCTGTGACCTCCCGGGCCCAGACCTGGAAGAAGAGCCGCAGCCGTCCCCCCACCCTGGCAGGTGAGGGCGCCCCTTCATTGCTGAGCCGGTTTAATGGCAGGCTTGGGCTTGGAACCCCAGGCAGCCGCGGGACGTGCCCGACCTCTGCCCCTGTTCCAGGACGAGCCCCTAACACCCGAGAAGGCCAAACCCCTTGCCACTCTGGCCCCTCGAAAAGAAGGAGTGAACGAGCCAGCCCCCCGAAAGGGACGGCGCTGTTTCTTCCGCTGAGGT
This sequence comes from Gastrophryne carolinensis, assembly GCA_027917425.1. NCBI lineage: Eukaryota > Metazoa > Chordata > Amphibia > Anura > Microhylidae > Gastrophryne > Gastrophryne carolinensis. The sequence goes on from CM051235.1 coordinate 201,781,001, forward strand.
AACTTACCTCCCTTAGCAACAGCATCCAATTTATCTCCAAACAGCCGCATACCCAAGAAGGGAAGAGCTGTGAGCGACTTCTTGGCCCCAAAGTCCGCCGTCCACTGGCGGAGCCAGACCGATCTGCGCATAGCCACCAATAAGGCTGAAGTCCTACTACAAATGACAATAGAATCTTCCATAGCAGCCAGGACAAAATCCATGAACAATTCACGTCTCTTAAGGGTAGCGAACTCAGCGCTAGCTGGATCAAACTGAGCGTTATACAGCCAGTCCCTGATAAGAGACCTGGTAGCAAGCGACACCAGGGCAGATGCACAAACAGGCCGCAGGGCCGAGCCCACGCTGGCAAATGCGTGGCACGCCATCTGATCAAGGCGCTTATCCTCGCCATCCTTAAGGGAAGTGGCATCAGGGGTGTTCAGCACAGAAGAGTTGGTCAAACCTAAAACAGGCGCGTCGACCTCGGGAGGAGAAGACCAGCGCTTAACCGCCTCCACCGGGAAAGGATACTTCTTATCTCATCCCTGAGGAGCACCAGGAAGCCGACTGGGCCTCTCCCATTCTCTAAGGATCAGCGCATCAAAGTGACCCTGGGTAGGGAATTCCAGACGGGGCTTGCGGACCCCAAAAATTCCCCCTTCTTGAGAGGAGGCGCCTCAGGAGGTTCAATATCCAACACCTCCAATAGATGAGACAAAACAGTGGCATCACCAGACTGAACATAGTCAGCCTCTGTTTCCTCATACAATTCCCCTAACGGGGAATAATCTGACAAAACAACGGAATCGTCGTCAACATCCCACAAGGGCTGGGCCGACGACAAATGTCTCTTTTTAGCCTGGGCCTTCTTGCCCACCGTGCTAGCAATAAATTTCTCGATGCTGGTCAACCTAGCACAAACATCAGAGTGCGACTCCCCGCTGGCACGAATGCCACTTGGGGTACGGATAAGGCGGGGAGGGGAAGGCGATGAAGTGGGAGGAGCCGACCCAGAAGGCTGGGTACCAGACTGCCGCGTTATGGCCTTTTGTGCGCATGGTATACAGATCAGCACATTCTCCCCCCGTAAGGGATACCCCACACCCCACACATGGCCCGGATTGTCCCAGAGGGAGCCCGAGCCCAGTATCCTGGGAAGCCTCCATAAGGTGATTTTAATGGTAGTCGCAATGACCAGAGGGAATTACGCTGGTAAGCAACCCGGGATGCCCCTTGAAGTCCCGCGTGAGAGGATTTGAATGATACCCAATTTGGACCCAAGGGACCCTAGGAACGGGAGAATACAAGTGAAAGGGATCCTTCTGAAGGACACAACCAAGGGAGGCCATGAACTCCATATAGTACATAAAACATACATTCCAAAGGTTGTGTGATGACAAACAAAAATCAATCAATAAGTTAATCAAGCGCCCAGCCAATTTAACAGACAGGGCGCACACAGTAGAATAATAATGAAGGGCCCGCAGGGGCACTCACGGCACAGCAATGGCGTCCCCCTGACAAGCTGGAGAACAAGCCTGGGAAGAAGAGGGGCGGGCCAGCGCAGAACGCGGGACACGCCCAGCCCCGCCCCCATTACCATGGAAACGCGCTCCATTCAGGCGCCAGAAGGAGAGGGGGTGGGCCGTGCGAGAATGCCGAGCGCCATGCCCCGCCCCCCCCGCTACCATGGAAACGCGCTCCCAGCCCGTGGCTGGGCTCCATTCAGGCGCCAGAAGGAGAGGGGGCGGGCCATGCGAGAACCAAGCGCCCGGCCCCGCCCCACCAGAAGAGAATCCATGCCTGAGGGGGAGAAGCTCCCCCGCAGAACCGAGCGTGCAACTAAAATCATGAGGGATAACAGCCAGCATGCCCTCAACAGTGCGCACCAAGCACCACACTCTCACACGCACACACAACAATGAAAATAAAACAATAAAGGCACAAGAGGTAGGGACAGCGCCCACCCCCAAGGGACCAGGAGGGGAATCCGCACCACCAAGTGGAGGGAATAATGGCCAGGGACAGGGCATCCCAAACCGGGATCACCAACCCGGAACCGCCTACCCCAAATGAGGTCTCACGGGGGAGCATGGCTCCCTAACACACCACGGAGGTGTATCCCACCTTCGCTTGGACCAGATCAGCCAAGGCTGGAAGGCATGATATAGGCTAAGGCAAAGAGGTCCAGACAGTAATAGGAAAATATGCCGGGGTAACCCGGCTACCTTTCTCCAAGCAGACTGCTCGCCGTCCTGCAGAGAAGGAACTGGAGAATTAGTGGGAGGTCCCAGGTATATATGGACCGGGAGGGGCTTTCTTTTTTGCATATTCATCTCTGCAGAAGTTCGCCCTCTACTGGAGATTACCTACATGTCATGAAGATCGAAGTGGAGTGTATGGCACACTTAGAATAGTAACTTATCTGACTAGAACTAAAAGTTATATGCTAAGCAGGCTTCGCTCCGGGAGCAGAGCGGTTAACCTATAGACTAGCCATTATGAAGGTGTTACATGGTTGACTGCCCCCACTTATATTCCATCTCAGCTGAGTTGTAGCCAAGCAGGTCTTCAAGGCATTGCTCGCCTATTCTCTCCTCTCTCCGCTCAGGCTAGGGACAGTGGCACCTCCCGAAACTCCAGGACACCTGCGGTGACAGTACAGCTGAGGGAGATTAGCCTTTTCCACAAGAAAGGAGCCATTACGGCCGTGCAATAGACTATCACTTCCGCTAGGAGAGGCCCACAGATGAGATATTGATCGAGGTCATCCCACCAGGCCTGACGAGCTTACAGATCAGCCCGAGTACCTGCGTTAGATGTGAGCCAGGGGAGCCTGGCGACCTGATCAGGAAGGGTTGATGTAGGTGATGAGCGGGAATATAACCAACAAAATGGCTCCACTGCAACACTAACACATTGCATACCTCCCAAATGTCCCTGATTTGGATGTCCCCCTGCCCCTCATTGTTCTCATTTGTCCCTCTTTGAGCTGTAACATACAGATCTGCATCAATAAATGATCCATTTGCCTATTTAAAGAGTTTATATTATTGTAACTGTTACATCTTAGCTACTATCCAACCCTAAATGAGGGGGCGTGGCTTAATTTAACAAATGTCCCTCTTTCCCACCCTGAAAAGTTGGTAGGTATGACATTGTATAGGCTGGCAACTCAGTGCCAGGGTGCACACTAAACTAACCTAACCGGCCGACACCTCACATAATCCGTGAGCCCTGCATTACAGAGATACTCACCTTTTCCTAGCGGAGCTGCATCTGATGGGGGGGCAGGAAACTGCTGTGCAGCTGCACCTCCTCTAATTAAAGACAAGCCTCACATCACTGTAGTGCACAGCTGTTTCCTGGGATGCCTAACTGTACATACGGTAATAGCAAGCCTGAGATTGGTCAGAACTGGTCACCTGCACGCTAGACCAGGGAATCTGATTGGACTTTTGGTTCATTTTAAAGCAAACTTTAAATTAAAGTTAACTGCTCTCCCCATTCGGGATGCCTTGTTGCTCCTCCAAACACTGCAGCCTGGGTCCCTGCTCCTCTATATTTATCTCTTCCTCGAAATGTTCCACAGCAGCCGATCAGGTTTGTTGCCTGCTACTTGCGCAGTAATGTGCCCGGCCGCAGGCAAATATGATTGGCTACTCACGGTCACCTTTCCAGCAGGGAACACAGAAGTAGTGAGTATTAGGGTGTGGGATCAGGGCTGTGGCAAGGTAAGGAGTGGGGATGCCCTGCCTCCCATGCTATAAGTGTAAGGGGACAATTCAATTTTGATTTATATTGATGGGAGTTCCTCTTTAAAGCAGAAAAAACCTGTAAGCAGCTGGTCTTGTAGTCTTAAAGACTCCAGGGTCGGTCACAGGCCCCAGGGCATCCCAAATTCAGGTGCCTCACTGTGTAAAACCTGGGAGTCCCCCAAAAAACTAACTTTTGCCGGCGGCTCCCACTGTGATGCAAACAAGGCCAGACGCATCCCCAGCATCTCGGCTGAGACGCGCTCCCGCACCCAAGCCATTCAGATAGGCTAAGAGTAGGAGTGCGCCCCAGTCTAAAGAGAACTGGGGATGCGGACAGTCTCGCTCCTGAGTGCCGGGCAAGAAACCAAGCCCGGGATAGCCAAAATCCCAGGTTTTGTTCCGCTTTAAGTATAAGTGTAGTTGTTGGCTGACAAAAAAGCTATAATCCCCTTACTCCTGGAGACTTCATGTAGTAGACGCAGCTCTCGATGCAGCTGAAATCTGTCCTCTTCACTTTGGCTTCAAATGCTGCCCAACTCAGGTACTGTCATATAGCATAATGGGTGCTTCAGGGTGGACACACAGTCCCTCAGTGAGGAATGGGCCCTGATTTCTCATGAGAAAATGTCACGAAGTGAGCAGTCTGCTGGGGGGGGGGGGGGGGGCATGAATCTACTCATAAATCTTTCAAGAACAGTGCATGTCTGAAGACCAGTCCCTTAATAAGTTTCAATTGTGTCATTTCCTGAAGTTCCTGGTGTTTAGGAAATGACAGACACCAAATGGAAATGTATGATGGTTTCAGGGCTTGTGGTTGAAAGCTTTGTGAGCAAATATATGCTGCCAGACTATTTAGCCCTGTCACTTTCTGTTGACTTACAAAAAAAAATACGGAGGGGGAGATTTTTTCCTAAAACACTGGCAGTACTGGGTACCCCCCCCCCCCCCCCTCCATAGTGTACCCTTGACATGATGAACATGATTCTCCTTTAAGTGTATCTATAACACGGGAGATGAGATGAGATGAGCAGTGTCGCCATAGCGCGTGTACAAACAGATCTCAGAGCTGCTTCTGATGATTCTAAATCACCATCATACAACGGCCGGTAATGGCACATTATAGTGACCGCAGCTCCGGGAAGCTTGCCTGCTTTGAGGATTAAACACCTTTACAGAAGACCCCCTGCTGACAACCGTTTGCAGTGATTGGCTCAATAAAAGCCTGCGTGCGACAGACAGGACTGTCAAATGTGTACACAATGCTTATTGCTGGTTGTGGAGCTGTATTTTGATATATTTATTACATCTGGTAGTAAAACATCTTTCAGCTGAAGATAAAATATCATGTGTAAATATTTTGTATTACCACTTCTGGCCAGCAGGTGAAGGATCGAAACAGATCTGACTCTATCAGTCATTTTCTCTTCCTAGCTGGCTGGTAAACAGCTGAGACCAACTAAAGCAAACCTGTAACAGGTGATAAGCATTGTACACACTGTAACAACAAAGCACTGGATAATGTTTAGCTTTTATAGAATTGTGAGACCCTAGATTTGTGGAAGCAATTTGGGGGGAGGGTCCTTGCACCTTGTTTGCAAAGCAGATTTCATTAAGAAACATTTATGAATCTAATGTGGAACAGCATGACTGGCCCATGTAGAGCCCAGATCCCAACAAGAGTTTCCAACTGAGGAGAAAAAGTGCAAAGTGATAAAGGAGGTTATGAACAGTATAGGTGAAATGAATCATGGGGTGGCATACGTGGTACACAGTATTGTAGCAGGGGCCCAAATCTAAAGTCTTTAGGATTGCCTGAGTGTAGCCTATGGACAGAATAGATGGGTGCCAAGGTAACATAAAGTGTTGTAACAGGGGGCCATGATTGTATGGGAGGACTACAAGGTTACATAAAAACATAGAAGGTTGATGGCAGAAGAAGACCATAAGGTCCATCTAGGTTGGATTAGTGAACTACAAAGCTGTGCAAAGAGGCCCACATATAGAAATAGTTGGGTTCCAAGGTTGTATAAGTGGTAACAAGTTTTGTAAAAAGAGGGAGGGGGGGTCATCATTTTATGGGAGTTCCTATTTTGGATATGTGAACCACATTGTTGTGTAAAGGGGGCCATGTACAGCAATATTTATGTCCCAAGGTTGTATACTTTAGGTACACAGTGTTGTAGTAGGGGAAAATGTTTATATGGGAGAACCACATGGTTGTGTAAAAGGGGTCCATAGACGGCAAGGTAGATTTTTAAGGTGGTATAGATCAGGGGTTCCAGACCAGTGGTACTTGAGATCCTATCTCGGCATGGCTGCAGAATGACCTGTACCCCAACCCAATTTGTTGCCATCTATTTGTTGGCCCAAACCGTGAACTGCTTCATAAACACAAAACTGCTCCAAAACATGATGAAAGCTACTTATGTTCACTTTAAATTGATGTTTTTTGTGTTCTTACCATAGTTTTAGTATACTAACATAACCCACAAGCACCACCCAGGTGGTACTTGATCTAAATGGAAAGTGAAAGAATAGATGGATGAATGAACCAGATCATTATGTAAAGATTTTCATGGAGAGCAATGGTTGGGTCTCAAGGTGGATATTAAACAGTATTGTGTTGGCATGATTGACCATGATTGTATGGGAGGACCACAAGGTTGGATATGTGTAACACATTGTGTATGCCAGGTTGGTAGAAGTAGTACACAATGTCATAGTGGGGGATTATGATTGTAGGGATGGAGCCTAAGTTTAAATGAGTCAACCACATGGTCATGTAAAGGCAAATGGACAGCAATAGTTGGGTACCAAGGTGGTATAGGTGATCCATGGTGTTGTTGTAGGGGGGCATGATTGTAGGAGTGCACCCCAAAGTTGAATGAGCGAATTACATGGTGGTATAAAGGGGACCATGGACAGCAATGGTTGGGTTTATTTATTAACTCCTCCTAATCAAGCTCAGTGCAAGGGGTAGGCTGCTCTTTGGCAGGAATTCTGCTTGATGCATGAAACATGAAGGAATAGAAATAGAAACCGATATACAATAAGCAGACAAGCAATGGCGGGAAGCATACTCCTTTTATTTGCTCCTCTGGAATGATTTCCGTTAATGTCATATTAACAGCAAGTTTAACCCATTAAACCCTTCCAATTCCCATAATTGTCGTAAGGCGCAAGCTACAGCTTATCTAACCTGCGATTTAGAGACACAAAAAGCCCTAACGATCAGACCAACTAATCAATGAGCTTAGGGAAGCAGAGCGGCAGCATGGTGGCTGGAAACGTGTCGGGGAATTAATCCGCTCTCTCCGCACTTTGTATTTTTCACTTTGAGTTCTTCACATTGTCGGAGCTGTGACCTTCCCTCGTAAACGGTGATATTCTTTTAACCTGTAAACCGTCGTAAGGGGGAGAAGAAGGGGATGTGGAGGAACAAAGATTAGCAAAGGTTGGCCTTATTCATGCAAATCAATGTCACAGGTAGAATAAAGAAGTCACAAGGTCAATTGTATTTGTTAAGAAGTCATAGAAAGGGCTTTATTAAAATGATGCATGAATTGTGCCGTGTTTCTTCCCTCTCCCGCCTTCCTCTGCCAGCACCTTGGAAGACGGAAGGGTAATGGCAGACCACCGCTCAATCAAAAAGGCTTTGAATAAAACCAATTAAAGCAGAAAGGCCTTTTATGTGGATGCTGAGGAGGCTTGTAAGCTATTGTTACACAAAGCATTGAAGAACAGGTATGCAAAAGAATCAGATCTCTTGCTTCGGCGCTAAAGTGATTTCAAAACACTGTTTGCATGTTATGCTGTATATAGAGGCAGGGGGGCTTCAAGGTCACAGGGATTCACCGGTACTACCTGTCTAGGCTGACTACAGCAGAGGTACCTTCATGGGGTTAACTTCATGGTCTAACTACCAGCAGTGAATCTGGTAACACCAATTAGTGTGTTAGTAAATCAGGTGGTCCCTACCAATTTCCTTGGGTTGTACATGTTTAAACATGTTATAGGGTCAATGTGCAGTGGGACAGGGGTGCCTTTTAGTGAACTGCTAGAGAAGTCCTAACTATTACTTTTGGGTTATCAACTTTGAGACTTGTTATTGGTTCAAGGGAAAGTGGGGAAGGTGGGTCAGGCCATCCCCTTTTGGATCCTAATAGTTCACTTTTGTTGCCCATTTTCAGACTTATTATGAGGTCAATCTACAGTGGGGCAAGAATGGGTTTGGCCATATCTTTTAGTGAACAGGTAATAAGTCCTTGCTAAAGGGTCAAGGTGTAGTGGGGGCAAGTGTGATTCTGGTTATTCCCTTTAATGAACTGGTAGAGAAGTCATATGGACCCTAATAGTGGACTTGGGTTGGCTATGTTGGGACATATTATAGGGTCAAGGCATAGTGGAGAGAGGGGGGGGCTTGGCCATACCCTTAAGTGAACCACTAAATGCATTTTTTTGGCCCCACCAGTCACATTTGGCTGTTTATATGATCAAGGGAAAGGTGAAAGTTTGTCTGGTCATAGCCCTTAGTTGTTCGTGAATGAGACCAGTTTACGTTGTTTGACGATTTTGAGACTTATAAAGTTAGGGGACAGTGGTTCACACACTTAATGAACAGTTAAAAAGTTATTTGGTTCTCTCCAGCTCCCTTGGGTTGTCCAGACTTATAGCATCAAGGAAAGTGGGGAAGGATTGTCTGGTCATACCCTTTAGTAAACTGGTATAAAAATCCTGGATCCTACCAGTTTCTTGGGATTGTCCATTTTAAAACCGCCTGGGATTGTCTAGCTATAAGGTCAAGGGGACAGTGGGGTGGGGGTGCGGTTATACCCAACCAGTTCCCTTGGGCTGTTCATTTTGAGACTTGTAGGGTCAAGGGGCAAGTCTCCGTCTGGGCATGAACTGGTAACTACCACCACAGCAACCAATCTAGTGGTTATGAAAGGCAAGGGCAGGGGTGGGTCTGATAGAACTATTTAGTGTATTTTCAGAATTATTACGAGTTTGGCCATTCCTTTTAGTGAACTTGCACTTTGGACCCTAGGAAATTCATTAGGGGGGCATCATAAGACTAGAGTCAAGGCCACATTATTTACAGAAAAATACTAGTTTTAAGGGAACCAGGGGTGGGAGGATTGTCTTTTCATTGCGCTTCTTCTAGAGCAGTAAGCAGGCAAATCCAATAAGGATTTTAGAGGCATTAGTTGTGCATCTGAGCGGGTGGCCCCAATGAGTAGGTTGAGATAAATATGCTTTTGGTCATCGAGATACAATTTGAAGGGTAACCTACCTCACAGCGTTGATCCTGATGAATCCAGATGCGTCACAAGGCTCGTAATCCCCCTGCTTGTCCATGCTGTGTGTGCAAAAATAAGAAACAGACAACATCAGTTATTAGGTGGATATGACCCATATCAAGGGCCACTATCAGAAATGTCTGGGCCCTCTTCCAAAGAGATCACAAGTCAAGCTGGGATGGGGGAGTAATTGGAGCTGTATGGATGAGTGGTGCATGGAGAGGGGTGGCTGAGTGGTGGAGGCAGGCTGCATGAATAGTCTGCTGTGCTGGGTGCACCCAGAGCAGGAAGAAGTTGCTGTGGGGCTACAATTAGGGCTGACGGCTTGGGCCCACATTTCATGACTGCACCTCATACAGGAGTGCTCCTGTTGGCGGCCCTGCGCATAATGTTGCCTTCAAATTGGGGCAGTTACATTAGAAGAAACCTTACCCTATATTTCTCCAGTGGTCGTAGCAGTCAACAACTTTCCTACTTGATTCTGCTAATAGTCTCATCAGGGTATATAAACTGAGGGGCAGGGAGTCTGAACTTCAGGTGATGGGTCATAAAAGCAGGAGGAATCTGGTAATTTGGGCCTTCATAGTTGCACAGTCCCAAAGCATTGCATCCACCTGTGCATGTCTAGCTGTGGCTATTAGTTCTGTGACACAATGGGGAAGTACCTCAGAAGATCCATGGGTGGCATCATGATTGAAAAGTTGTGACCAGCATAGAAAAGGTGACAGTGAAACCCATGAGCTTCGATAATCGATTTGAAGCAACAAAGAAAGCCCTTAAAGCGGACCTTCACCCTGAATATGAGTCTATCTTATATGTTCCTGCCACCCTGTACATACAGATTGCCCACATTAAAAATCATCCTACCTGCACCTAGTGCGTATTCAGAGCCTTTAAGCATCCAAGATGGCGGCTCATGGAGCATCAGGCAGCCTGCAGACAGGAGGTGACGCTCTGCATTCTGGGATTGCTGTCCTTTTCCTGACCCCAGCTCTGCTCTGTCTGTGCAAAGCGCAGCTATAACCCACCGCCCCCTGCTCTTTGCCCCGCCCTCCTCTTATCAGTGTGTGTGATGCTTCTGAGGCAAGATGGCAGTGCCTATATCCTGAATTGCAGCCCAGCAGAGGAAAGAATAAAAAGTAAGCAACCAAAAATTAATTTTTTATAAAAATTTTAGATGCTAGGGAATAGTTTTTTAAGGGTTTGGGCTTTTCATTAAATGATGCTGAAGGTCCGGTTTAAAGCAGACCTTATAACTCCCGCCTCCACGATAACCCTGTGCCCAGAAGGGTTGTGGTCCAGAGAAAAGCTAAACTAACTTAACTCCTTCACATCATCTGTGGGACAAGTATTAGAGAAATACTATTTTTTTAGCATAGCTCATCCAGCATTGGGCAGGAAATAGCTACACATCAATAGGAGAACTGCAGTTTGCAACAGTTTCCTGATCCCCCCCTTCACCATACAGAGCTCCCTATATTGGTGGCTATAGGATCTGGACCCTACCTGGCATCGTGTTGCCATGGCTTAGGCTTTCTTTAACCTTGACCAGTGTGACGGGTGGAAACCATGGGCAACACTACAATTAGAAACCATCAGAGCCCTGTCAGATGAGTAGGCCCCTGATAATGATAGAAACCTTGAAATAGTTTAGTTTAAACCTGTTAGATGCATCTCTTAGGATCATTGCTTCATGAATCCACATGATGGCAGTGTTGCTTAAGGAATGGACCTAACCAATACTTTAATGGTCTGGTGTTCCTCTTTAGTTTGGTAAATAGAGACCTAGCCAGGTGGCATTGGCAACAATAACTGCCCTGCCATTGGTTGAGGCTCGCAACTTAGTTGGAAAGGCAACAATACAGAGGTTATATAAGGGAGAGACCAACCCTTCTAGAGTGTTCTAAGCCAAGACTCATGTCATGAGGAGATGTATTTCAATGTAGTGGAGGAGCTGAGAGACAGCCATGGAGGAAACCATTGGAATAGACTGTATGCTGTAACCTTTGGATTGTTTACCATGGATGGAAGCCAATCAATAAAGACCATGTTGAGTTCACCTAAGAGTGAGCTGGAGACCAGCGACGTCTGAAGCCAGTAAGTGCACCTCCACCCACACATGCCACACTTGACATGGGATGCCCTGCCCTAGGTCCAAGAACCCCCCTCGCTCCACAGAGCGCGTGCCCCCGGCCAGGCACGTGCCCGCTACTCCAGCCTGGAGGGCACTTGCAGCTGGCCATCCATCGGGGACACAATACACTCTTGGCTACACCTTGTATGTTTCTCCTAATTTCTCGATCTCTCCTGGATTTTCATGTTCCCTTTTCCTCCTTCCATCTTTGCTCACTCCCCGGCGTTCTTTTAATACCAAACTAGCCATTACTGGTAGGCTAAAATACAGAGATTGTAAAATGAAACTGGTGCCTAGTGCAGCAAGCAGTCACTACCCCCCCTTCTCAATATAACTTGCCACCAGCCTGAAATTGTGGCAAGAGGAAAAAAAAAAAAGATGACTGCTGGAGAATGATTTTACCTCCCTTGACGTGAAACTAAAGTATGAAGGAAAGAGAGACAGAGAAGAAAACCGTTGCCTTTTATTTTTGCTCATTGAAGTGACTGTGCCCTGCTCTATAATTACGTTAGTTTATACCCACTGTGCTAAGGCATTTCCACCCTGTGTTAGTTGCGGCAGCTTGCTCGCTCCCCCTGCTTCCCGTTAGGCTGTCATTCAAAAGCTTTCAAAGCAGAAATGCATAAGTCAAAAAGAAGAAAGGCAAATGGTTGGAGGCACGGTGAGTATAAAAGCCGGCTCTCTCCTGATCGCGCTCACTTTGGGTTTTTTTTTCTCTCTTCTTTTGACTTTATTCATTGAATCTCCCCGAGAGAAAGAGAGAGAGAGTGAGAGAGACATAATGAGGGGGGTGGAGGTGGATTGAGAAGCCGCTGATTTGGAAACGGATGGGAGGAGGTAGAAAGAAGGAAAAGGGGGGCACTCAAGGTAGGTGGTAGTGGAAGAGATAAGATGAGATATCCCTCCTTCTGTATCTAAACTTTGATACCTAGGGCTATGGCCAGAATTAAGGCAGCTCATGTGTCGAAGTGCCTCAATGTGGTTTTCTGTATAGCAATGCTGTGGAGCATAAAGGACACGTGGCTTTAGTATGCCGATCTACCCTAATCCTTTGCTTCTCACGGGAACATTAAAATATCAATTCTAGTCTGATCCAGAGTCTTAAAACTATTCCCCAGCATCTAAAATTAATATATTTTAAACTGGACCTTCACCATGATTTATTGAAAAGCCCAAACCCTTAAAAATTAATATATTTTAAGTTTTTACTTATTATTCTTTCCCCCACTGGGCTTCAACTCTATTCAGGACTTAGAGGTTATAGCTGTGCTTTGCACAAACAGAACAGGGCTGGCGTCAGGGAAAGGTCAGCAATCCCAGAATGCAGAGCAACACAGTCTGAAGACACTTCCTGCTTGCAGGCTACGTGATGCTTCATGGGCTACCATCTTGGATGTTTAAAGGCTCATAACATGCAGTAGATGCAGGTAGGATCATTTTTAATGTGAGCAATCTGTATGTACGGGGTGGGGGAAACATATAAGATAGACTCTTATTCAGGGTGAGGGTCCAGTTTAAGCTGGCCTCTAGTGGATGGACCTGAATGTTGAAGCACAGCAAGAGTTCTAGTTTGATCCTTTACCTCAGGGTAAAATGGCCAAAGGGAGATCTGGAAGAAGTACCGGAGGGCTACATTACATGTGGCCATCCGGGCTGCTGCTTCTCTCTGCACCACTGCAGGGAGAAATAACAGTGCCACAGTATCTGCTCCCAAAATCCATTTTAGAGTGGCCATATCAACTCCTGCTCATGATTTGTCCCTGCAATTCTACAGCCTCAGCCTTGGAGTGCATGTGCTTACTGGCCAGGAAGTTTGAGTCACCGCCACCCAGCATGTAGCCTATCTCACCCAGAATGAATTCTCTCCTGACGTGTACTGCTTCTAACATTACCTAACATTACTACATCTGTCCCCTTACTGTATCTGGACCAACTGTACTCCTCAGCCAAGACATCCCATCCCAGCTCAAGCCCACTTGCAATTCTATAGTCCCAGCATTATCACTGTGGGGGCTTTGCCCTGCCCAGCAATAGTATCTGCCGCTAAAATACTAAAGCACTCTGCCATAGTTTTAGCAGTGGCTATATCCTCCATGCTTATGATTTGTCTCTGCCATGATCTAACCTGAGCTGTGGAATACACTCCCATAGCAGCTCATGGGCTGGCAGGAGACTCAGAACGCCCCAGATGAGAAGGCACCAAGAGAATGATTCTTACCTGACCAGCTCCTCGTTATACAGCGACAATGGCGCCTCTCTGCCCAGAATGTTGACTTGCCCCTTCAGGACAGAGAGCTGCACCTTCCCTTCCACCAGCTCCTGAGACTTGGCAATGCAAGATCGAACAAACTCACACTCCGGGCTGTGCCAGAAACCTGCAAGAACAAATCCAAACTACAAATGTAACTTCTTTTACAAAACTAAAACAACTAAACTGCAAAAAAAAAATCACAAAAACACACTAATTTAACTTGTATAACTTATGCCTTCCCACGTTGTGCAATCTTGCAAGTACCTGGAGATAACAGGTTAAATCAGAAAAAAAGGAAAGAAAGAATGAAGGGACAAAAGAGAAGAAAATAAAAACACACCTGTAAGAAGTTGGGTCAGTGAGTATGGTTCAGTCATTAAAGTGTTAGGGATGCAGCTTTGTGATATAAAGGGATAAACAACTGCACCTGGCAGCCAGCAGGCTCAATCTCTCATAGTCCTGGGGGACTATCCCGGCGACCATCCAGCGCAAATCACTGAAAGAAACACATTTAATCGCCTCCTTCTGCCAGTGTAATGGGGAGCCTGCTTCCATGTGACTGGCAGCAGGGAAGTGCACAAAGGCTGGTTGAGGAGAGCGCTGTCGCTGCTGGAGCTAACATTGATGGGAATAAAACCACAGACTGTCAGGTAAGTACTGTTTTTTTTTATTTTAACTTTAAAATGGAGCAATCACTCAACAAACTAAAAGACTCCAGGGCGACTAAATCCCGATTTGGGATGCCCCACTGTGTGAATCCCCGCAATCACTTAACTTTCCGCTGGTCCCTTGCTGCTGCCTCATCCCCGACAAGTCTGCAGCTGAGGTGCGCTCCTGCTCCCAGCTATTCAGATAGACTGACTGCGAGACCACACACATTCTGCAGGAAAACCGGGGATGAGGCTGTCCCCGCTGCCTATGCTCTGTTCTAACCAACACTTTATGTTGTACACGGCATAAAGCGCTGATTGGATGAGAGCCAGTGCATGCGCCATGGGAAAGGTGAAAAGGTGAGCGGAGTAACCGATCTGGGGGTTTCACACAGTGAGGTAAAAGGAACAATCACCAGCATAGTAAAAATCCTGGCGATTGGTCCACTTTAAGGGCAGTGAATGTGACTGGAGACTGTGGGGATCTTGGTGGTAACATGTCTGGTCATACAAGGAGAAGCAGACAAAAGCAAGGTCAATAAGGAGAAAATGAGTAAATCAGAGGACTAGTTCAAAGGGTTAGGGAATGGTAAGCCACATACCTATTATATGCTGAGGGATCTTGCCGATACCCCTGATTAGCCTCACCACCTTCTGGTCCAGGGGTTTTGTGCCCATCGACATGGGTCTAGTGTTCTTCAGGAAGTGCCCATTGTTGAAGCCTCCAATGGAAGAGCGCTGGACATATGCTGAAGGGCATAGGGGCTGGTATATGGTCATGGCCAGAGGCTGGGCATGCAGCCTTTGAACCCATAGTTCAGAAGCTGCATGCCCATCCTCTGGCTATTGCGGTACACCAGCTCCTACTGCAAAATATGTCCAGTGTTCTTTTAGAGAGGACTTCAAAAACCACCCCTGGGCCTATGACAATGTGAGCCGGGCTCCTCCATACTGCTGGTGCCAGAGACAGGTGGCTTACCGCTCCCTTCCATATGAACTTGTATAGTGGCCTCATCCACTCATCCACTCTAATATCTCATTTGGCTTTTTGCCCCTCGCTGTTATTTGCTTTTGTCTGCCTATCCATATATGACCTGGCATGTTACTAAATGAGAACCTGTAATGCCTGCACTGACCTTGGCCTCAATTTGGACCACAGACTTGCGCTTGCCGGCATCATCTTCATTCAACTAATACAACATTTAGATTGCAATGTGTAAGGCTTGGGACCCATTTCAGTGGTGCACAAGGAGACAGGTTTCTTGTGTCTTTTTATGCATTTTTAAAGCTGACCTCCAGTTAAAGGGTAAGCCCACTTTCAATGGAATTTGTATATTTTTGTGTGCCAAATGGATATGCTCAAGCTGCTGAGCTGATCTAGTATTTTTCTTCCTATGTTAGCAAATGTGAGTTTTATGGAAGCAGTTTTCACTAGCTGCAATCTGTTTCTATTGGCAATTTACACAAAGGGGCTGATGAGGAAACTCACTTTTTTGGAGAGAATATTGCCATTCCCTTTCATTCTCTACCTTGGAGCTGATTCAGAGCCAAGAGATAATTTACATCTGGTAAACAATTGGGTTGATTCAGAGCCAATGAAAGTGAATGGCAGTTTCTCTCCTACAAAAGAAGTATTTTCTCACTAGGCTGAATCCACCTCATAGACACCAAATATGTACTAAAATATGGATTGGACGCGCACAGCCCAAAATTATCTCTATGTGGGGGTGCTGGGCCAATATGTGCCCATCTATACCACTAACACAACCAATTGGAGGGAATTGTCTGGGAATCCCACGGGTCCCCAAATGGTCCGCACTCCACCCACACTACACTTTGTAATGATGTAACACTGCAGTCAATAGTACTGAACAAAATATAAATTTTTATTAATGATTAAAAAGGACTCACATGAGCACTAATGTACATAAAATACAAAAATGACAATCTTAAAAAACATATACACACAAGATATACACAGAAGGGGGGTTTGAGAGGAAAAATGGGGCTAAATCTGAATGCAATACAGTCAGTATACCTGATGCAAAGTACAGCTCTATCACTGCCCACCAGCATATATACATGCAATAGAATGTCCTAATTATATCTTGTGTGTATATGTTTTTGTTCAGTACTATTGACTGCAGTGTTACATCATTACAAAGTGTAGTGTGGGTGGAGTGCGGACCATTTGGGGACCCGTGGGATTCCCAGACAATTCCCTCCAATTGGTTGTGAATCCACCTCATAGTCTGTACACCAAGAAGATAGAAGTGGAGTGCTGTACACACAGAGCACTGCCACTGCCAAACTTACACATGCCCAGCAGTAGTGTTCTGGGCAACTATATGCAATCTGTTGCTATTGGCAACTTACCCCAAGCCTGCACTTGATGTACATTGCTAATAGCAACAGATTGCAGATTGCTTCCATAAAACTAACATTTGCTTGCTAACATTAGAAAAAACTAAAAATACCTTGTCTTTTTTAAAGACATCATTTTGCCATTTTCAAAAATTCAATTGAAAGTGGACTTATCCTTTAAAATATGAAATTGAAGCCTGAATTTGGGAATCGTTTTCACTTTTCCACACCTGGTCGGGAATCTTGCACCATTCCCCACTCTGCTGTGGGATTGTGGCAGATGGATGTATGTATGGTGCCAATAATGTCCTCTTGGCAACCTTCTCTGATCACAGATAATCATTTGTGAGTCCTCTGACTTATTTTGCTCAAACTCAGGCTACCTTCTAATCTTTAACCAGTGGGGCACCCGAATCAGGATACACTATGGTGCAGCTGTACTGGACTTTACTTCCTCCATCTCTGCAGCATGGAAGCATCCTTCATTTGGATGTCCTCCTACATGTCCCCCTTGCTGTAAGGCGAGGACCAGGCAGCTTGTTACTTACCACTTCCTTGAAATGGCAGCCATTCAGCAATCAATCCAATTCCTTATCTGGAAGGGGTGATTTGTGCCTGCATGCCTACTTTGTAAACCTATTTGGCTGTGGGTGGCCACTGACAGCCTGCTCCAATGGTATGTCTTGGAATAACAGCGAGGGGAGAAGCAGATCGGGATTTTTTTGTGACTTTACTTTCTGTTTAATGTAGAGATCTTATAAGATAAAGCACCAGTAATGTAATAATGGAGGGGGTGCTTGTTGGGCCTTTTAGAGAGCTTTATGCAGACAGGAAATAAATAAGGAAAATAAAAGCAGAAAAAAAAGGATCCCTGGTGACAGCCACAATCTCATTTTACACCGATTTAAAGATACAGAGACGCTGTTGTCAAAACAGAAATTTTCATGTGAATGGAGGTTTAACTTCGGTGTTTCACTGAGTGATCCCCTTTACGTTTCGCAAGGTGACAACATAAATATGAAGTGCTTCGCCAGGATTGGGGAGACAAAATGGAAATCATGCTTTAAAAGGCAATTTGTTCTCGGCGGCTGCACAGGGCGCAGTTACTCCACATGCTACACAGTTCTTCCAACCTAGGCAGATGCCCACTATCTGCAATACTTTGGGGACTGTTGATTACATGTGTAAATTCTTCTAATGCCTAGGAAAGAGCTAAAGTGTACCAACACCATTTTTTAACAAAACAGGTGTTGTATCAAACGTGGGGGGCATCCAGAATGCTGATGCCCCCACACTTTCACTGCAGTCAACCCTGGGTTTTCTTCACGCTGTTCCTCCAGTGAAATCTGTCCACACTATTGCTTGCCCAGTGTCATGTGGTCCTGACTGCTATCAGTCAAAAAAGAAAGAGTCCAGGGAGTGTAGTGTAAGTGCAGTCAGCCCCCCCCCCCCCCCCCCCCGTGCACATGGGTGTTGGATCAATTTAATGCTGTGGAGCTAGGAGTAAAGGGAGCTTGAGTTTTAAAGTGGGACAAAACCTGGGATTTTGACGAACCTGGGTTTTGTTCCATGTCTTGGAGGCATCCTGATTTAGGTTATTTGAAACCCCCGTCTCGCCCATAAAAAGCTCACCTCTCCCCGGTCATACAGTGAAAGCACAGGCTCTTGTTGCATCAGAGCCCTTTTTCTTGCATATTTTTGCTTCAGCAAATGGCTCTGTTCAAGGCAATCAGGAGCTAGAGCGGCCACATACCCAGACCTGTGTGCGTTCCAGCCTATCTGAATGGCTAGGCACGGGAGCGCGCCTCAACCCAGAGATTCTGCTGATCGCTGAGCGAGCTGTCGGAAAAGGTGAGTTTTGCAGAAACCCAGCAGTGTTTCAACAGCAGGGCATTCTGATTTGGGATGCTCCAGGGGAAGCCCAGCAGCCTGGAATCTTTTACATTTCAGGGCCAGCCATGCTGTTTTTGTTCCTGCTTAAGGCAGTTACATTATGTTAAAGGTCTGGTTGTTTACCAGATGCTTGAAATACCAGCACTCCATTTGCTTTCTAACACATCACTTTGTGTGTATTAAACATGGAACTTATGACCAGCCAAATGTAGCCACATTCCTCAGAAATCGACCCAAAATCCTCAGCAACCCAAAATCACCACTTTATCATAGGTGACAGATAATAGCTGCGCACACCAGTGATGCATGTCTTCCATTGGAGGAGCTGCGGTTGTAGCTATTTCTTGTCCCTTATTGGATGGCGCTCTGCGAGGAAAAATTGAGTATCTCTTTAATGCAAGGCTCACTGAGACATGGGGTGTGGGGTATGTTAGTTTAATGTCCCCGTGAACCAGGACTCTTCATGACACAAAGTTGGTACAAAAGGGTGTAGGTCCAACTAAATCTTTTTTAAATGTTTCCACGTGTCTTCTAGCTACTGACCTTGATTCTGCCTACAACCATCCAATATCATCACTACTGGTGGTTATAATCCTTGACTTTAAGGAGTTTTAAATGCTTATTCTCCAGCCGTGACCAAGTTACCACCACTAGACAGTTGACTGTGACATGGAGCCACCTGCTCCAAAACCATTCCCCACCTTTAGGGGCGTAGAAGAAAACGAGGCACTCTGTAGACTCTGTAATCCAGGCTAAAAAGGGCTGATGTTACCTCAGTGGCATCACCAGTCTTCAGACAGGAGCAGAATATCCTCAGCAGGGTCTAAGCTGCAGAAGCTTCCAGCCTCTCCAAGAGCTACTGTTCTCAGGAACATTGGTGGGGCAAGGGCTAGATGACAGGAAGCTTATACCAAATCATGCCCATCCACCTTGTATTTTGGATAATCCCAAACAAAAAGAAGTAACCAGACACTGAGGGTTTGCCTATAGATGCTATTGAGAAACCTCTAAACTGAACTCACAAGGCTAATTAAAACGTGTAAGCAATCCAGACACATCTTTTCAAGCAACCTTTGGTCAATGTCAGTTCTTGTCCCTCTAAGCCATCTACCATGTTCATCAACACTATGGCCAGTGACATGCCCAGGCGTGCAGGAATGCTGGGCATTCATGGGGAACATAGAAGTTTGACCAGGTACTAGTGTCTGAACTGGGAAATGACTCATGACTGGATTGGACTGGAGCGCAGACCAGGAACAAAAGAACAGACTGGATTGGTCAAGAACACAGCATCAAAACTGACCTAAGACTCAGACACATACTGGGAACTGGTGAGCAAGACTTAGGCCCTTATTTATCACGGGCTAGCGCCAGGTAGTGTCTGACGAGCGCCAGGTAGCGGCAGCTAACGGTGACTACCGACTGAAGTACGCCCGGCGGCGGTCACAATGACGCATTTATCAAGCAAAATGAGGCTAGCGCCGGCGAGAGCGACGGCTAGCGCGGCATTCATCATGAAGCCGCCTGGACCGAACAGCGCCGCTGCAAATTCCTTCACAGCGCCAGGTATGAGCTGTCGCTCCCTGGCGATGTCCAATGCATTTCAATGGAGCAATCTATAATTAATCATAATTAATTGGTATTAATTTTTTTTTTTTTTTTTTTAATCTCAAAAATTCAGAGACCCCTTCTGCAATGTTAGGATTTATTTTTAAGCAAAAAAAAAATTTTTAAATAATTTGTGCAGAATTGATCTAACAGGTCTGAGATTAATGTATTCATATTACAAAATGATTCTAAAAACATGTATAATGTTACATTCAAAAAATATGGTTGTTTAGGGGTTAAAAACTAGTTAATACCCATCGCCGCCAGCGCTCTGGGGTTTAAACAAGGAATGGACAGCGACAGCACATTCGGAGCGTGATTTTTTAATGAATATGAAGCAAGCCGTTCGCTCTGGCCATTCGTTGTCAGGCGCTCACATACAACGCTGAACCTGTGAAACAGCGACCCCTAAGCCCGTATTCAACATTACCGCACACCGACTGAGTCGCTGTCATCAAGCAAACGCCGGGCACAGCGAATACTGGCTGGCGCTGAAAAAATCACGCTACAGTCGCTCATCTGGCGCTACCTGGCGCTATTAATGAATCGGCCTCCCCGTTCATTGTTCAACCCCACCAAAGAGGCAAGCAGCTGGTCATCTGGGCACAGGAGGACATAAATATCCTGCTTCTTTGCCCAAACTTTAGATGGTATGTTATACGCTCTGCCTCTCACTAACTAGTTTGTTCATTCAGATTTTTAATCCTTAACTCGTTTAACCACCTAACCTATAACTCAGAATATAGAATCCAACCTGTTAATAGGATGCTCATTTTTGCTTGGCACACAGAAACATGCACCAAACAAGTCAATCTATTCAATTTAAAATCAACCAGAGCTGTCCTCATATTACACAATTGGGTTGTTTTACCCAAGTTGTTTTCAACCAGGTTGATCTTCTTATGGTACATAACACCCAATCAAATGTTCTAAACCCAAATATAATCACTAACCCTTAAAGCAGGCCTCCGGTTTAAACACCAGCAGCAGCGTTCTGGTATGCTACATTCCTCCATCCCTAAATGGGGTTGCCCACCAGAGTAGAGGGCCACTTGAAAGCCATAAAATTGGGAATTTATAGTTTTTCGTGCTCCTATGCTTCCCACATGGCCATATGACCACAGTCAGCCAATGAGGCTTGCTGGTGGACATGAACGGCAACTCACACAGCGGATGCATGCCTCTCTGACAAACTCTACTGGTGAATGTGATCATGGCCAACAAAAAGATGGGCATCTAAAACTGGGATGCCTCTATGTGGCACGTTAGGGAAAGGGAGGCTGGTTAAGAGGGTACCTGGTGCAGAAGGCTGTCCCCTGGCCCTCTCAGTCCTGGACATTTTTACATATCAAAACCAGTCATACTCTCTTTTCTATATCAGGAACTCAGCGGCTGCCGCTAAGTGGTGGTGATGGGGGGGGGGGGGGGGGGGGCAGCCAGCACTACTTGTAAGGTAAGACCCTCATCTCAATGACTAGCCTGTTCCCCTGCTGCACTAGGCAAACTAGGCACTTAGTTACATCTGGGATGGCCAGTCTCACAGTGGCTGTCACCTAATGGCAGTGCACTGGATTGCCAGTGCCTGTAAGGTAAATCCTTTTTCCTTTTTAATACCCAAATCCATCCCAGCACCAGGAGTCTGATAGCTGCAGAGTCAATACTGACTGGACCTCTACTTTAAAGCAGGAATCAAGTCATTTTTGACTGGAGGTTTACTTTAATGAGGATAAATTGTAACTCAATAACTACAAACTGTTCTAAACCAAAACCTTTGGTTGTAAAATGTCAAGTCATCAAATATACTTTATGTTTATATCTACCAGTTTCTCAATTGTATTATTGTTTAAAAAGCTTTTACAAGATGGAATTCTTGTTTAAGAGATCTGTTTCTTCTGTAGTTAGGGATCTAATGACAGCTTGATTGTAATCGCAGCGCACTGGAAATGTATCGCTGGAGTTTTTGGAACTTTGTAGGAGCGGTTCTTCTGTTCCTGGGTCTGTAGACGTCAATGACAATAAGTCCTCTCCTGTGGCTCCTTCCCTTTGGCCCGCAGATGAAAGACGCAGGCTGCGGCCTGACCTCCCGCTTTATCAGGGTCAGCAATCAGGGCCCATATGGGCTGCTGAGGGTTTGGGAGCCCGCTCAGGTGAGCTCACCTTCCACGGCATTCTCCTAAGGTAACATAAGTCGCTTCAGGAAGAAAGGCCGAACGCTTTTCTCTCGGGAACCGAATACCAAAGCACATCTGTCCCTAAGACTCCGACAGAGTGCTCCTTCCCTGGGGCCATGGCAGCCTTATCTAGGCTGCAGTATTAAGGGACAAGGGAGGCTTAACAGACAAATAATAAAAAAGGTTTTGGTCTGATATTATTATACAATAATATGTAAACTTTATGGAAAAAGTCACACATCACGGAAATGCATTGATGAAACTGATTGTCCCCTTATGGGCCAAGAATGGTGCAGGACATTTTGACTTATGAGCTGTTGGTCTTCCGGTAATATACTTATTTAATTGCACTAAACATGTTATTAAAATTGAAGTTTATGGTTCAATTTGAAAATATATTGTTGATAGAAAATCAGGAATTATAAAATGTGTCATACATAGCTAGTGTCACAATGGCATTGTCTCGGTTTTCAGTCATGTGCGCAACAGCTTGCACATTTACCCCATCTAAGTGCATGTGCTGCCATCAAAACAATTTTGTACCCCATGTATCATGGATTCCCTTTACAGAGGTCCTTCTCCCAAACATAGGACTTCTATATTTAGAAAACTAAGGTAATCAGCGTGTGTAATGATAGCATGGGGAATGCTACATATGAATGGTAATAGGGTGGTGTTGTGGGGGGACATTTTTCTCTAATGTCATTCGTTGTAGACGTGTTACAAAAATCTCAGTGACAATTGCTGCTTGATTTTCAGCATCTCCCTATCCATGGTGACCACCGCAATGTGTAAGGTTGGCTTCAAGAGAAAATTGGGCAAGGCTCCTGCATCAGAGCAGGGCACACCTACCTCTTATGACATTTACTGGCTGACTGAGAGGGAATGCTGCATTCCAAGCTACATTCTGAGGCCACCTAGGACCCCTTGATCACGTACAAAGGATATAATCATTGCGTACCTTATGAAGGAGTTCTAGGTGGCCCTGAAATGTTGAAATCATGGACTAAAAGGTTAAAGTCAGACAAAATGTGTTCTGGTTGAGACTTCCGAACCTTTGCCAAAGACATGCCCTTTGGCTAGTTAAGTGCCCTCTCTTTATTTTGAATGATGTGCAGCCCACATGACGACTTTTTTAGACCTGTTCTATAAAGATTTATGATTGATGATGCTTTTTACTGTATCTACCTGTCCACAATAAGCACCTCAATATCTAGGGTAAATTAGGCAGGGCTCCTGCATCAGCAAAAAGATCAAACCTACCTCTTGTGATTGTTACAGAACCGGGGAAAGAAGGATACTTTCCAAGATACAACACTCGGGGACCCCTTCATCATGCACAATGGACATAATGTCTGTGTCATTGTAACCTGGTGAAAGGTGGCCCTGAAATGTTGTATCCTGGAATTGTAAACATTGGATTACCCTTCAGAAATGGGGTAAAGGTGACTTTATTTTCAGCACCTCCCTGTCCATAGTTAAAGGAGGACTATCACGATAAAATGTCCCAATGATAAAAATCCATATAAATATGTTGGTTTGCGGGAGGAGAGGTCACTTATACACCTAGCATTAAGAAATATCCAGACAGGCTTTCGAGGAAATCTGGGAGGGAGGCAGGTTCTGTCCTCCTTTATACACTCAAACCTGTCACTCCAGGATTTTATTCCTACTACCAGGAGAAGAAAACCACAAGCTTGGTGGGAGTTTTATTAAGTTTGGGTGTATAAGCGACCCCTCCTCTCATTAGCCAACATGTTTATATGAATCTTTAATACTACGCAAATTCGCAATACACCTCCTTTAATGCGTTGATGTCTACAAAAAGAAAGTGGGTAACGCTCTAGCAGCAACAATGAAGTCACACCTTTCACATCAAATGTTTAGTGGCTACTCTAGTACTGCCAAAGGAAGGCTGTTTTCCAAAGTACAACAATTTGCGCCACCTAAGACACCTCCCTCATGTACCAAAGACAAGACTGTGTTCATTGCACATGATGATGGAGTCCTAGGAGGTCCTGCAATGTTGCATCTCAGAACAGAATAAGAGGTGTGCCAGTTGATGTGAAAGCTTTGCTATTGACCAGTTGTGGGCACGCTCTTTGACTTTGGACTTCAGAAACAGAGCATAGGTCAAGTATTGTGCCAGCTATACAACTGACTTGGGTTACAATTCAGAAATGGAAACACATACCATTGTAGACTTGTTCAGAAAATCTCAGTGCCAGTTGCTGCTTTATTTTCCGCACCTCCCTGTCCATGGTGAATGTCTCGATGTCTAAGTGAGCGTGGTACAGTATGGTTCCAGCCGGTGTCTCATAGATACCTATCCATTTTTTTGCAGGCACAGGGGAGGGAGGAGAAAAAAAAGAGAAAAAGAGAGAAAATAAGAGAAGGATAAATGAAGCCGAAATTGCTGTCAAATGACACTATTAATGAGGCCTGTGACAGCAGAACTGCAGTCCGACTTCATTCACTCTCAGCTTGCTGCAAAGTGTTATGTGTCATTACTCCCCTGCTGGGGGCAAAGACAGACCACTTCGCACCTTGTGGTGAAAATGTGTAGATTTCCCTTTTTTGAAGAGGCTGAAATGACAGGTTTCAGGAACTGATCGCTTCACCGTCTCGAGCCCACTGGACTCCCGCAGGAAGGCTGTAATTAAAGCCCAAGTGCAGGAGAGGAGCCATGGGGGAAGAAGGGCCTTTAAATAACAGTTCTCATTGTACCCCCTCCATGCTTCCCCTCCCTAGCTCCCCCCCCCTTACTTCACTCTCACTTTCGGCCAAGCATAAGCACTTTGGGAAATAATACTATTTAAAAAGAGGAGTGACTGGAAGCCCGGGTGGCACACGTTGTGACTGAGAGCTTAGAGAACGAGCAACAAAGCTTAGATGGATCTCTCCTAAGGATCATTGCTCATTTAGATAAGTGTCCGTGCTCCTGGAAAGGAGCCTGCCGAAGTGACAGGTTAATTCCTGGCCTGTCAGAACAAACTAGGTTGGACAAAAAAAAAAAGCCTTCTAACTTGGTTGGCTCACTGCGTCAAGCCAACATTAGCTGGAGACCTGTCGGCAGGCAGAAACGTTTGATGGAGCAGATGTTGGAAACTTGGACCCCTTTCAACCACTAAAGTCTCTCCTGTACTGGATAAGCTCAACTTGCATTTCATTCTCCTTGGCAGATGAAAAAGTAGTAGTTGCTCACCATAATTGGGGATCTAACCCCCCTCCCCGACAAAGAAAAATAGCTGTTTACCCTAAAGCTTTAAGGGTATTTTAACACTACAGCACCTCAACCTTAAAGTGGACCAAAACCCATGATGTTGACTTTCCCGGGTGTTGGTCTTTGCCTCGGGCACACCGATTCGGGATGCCCTGCTGTGAGAAACCCCCCAGGTCACCCAGTAAAATTCTGCGCTCCTACGGTGCATGCATGAGCTCTCGTCCAGCACTCTCGGCTATGAGTCGGCTCAGGGCAGAGTCTAGCCAACATTGTCCGCATCCCCGCTACCCTCTAACAGGGCGCCTACTGCATGCCCTACTAAAGGTATAGCTGATGGTGGCGTGGCTCGTGCATGCATCGCTAGATGGGGGAGAAGGTATTTCACAGAGCAGGGCATCCCGTTTTGGCTGTCAACCATGGGAGTCTCTACTACAAACAAACAGTTCTAATACATGGAATCCCTACTGCAAACAAATAGTTCTAATACATAAACCATTGTCTCCATTTACAACAAAAGTCATATACATTTCTTTGTTGTATGTATCATTATTAACTTGCCACATTTCGCCGGTTCACAGCTGACTTCTTCAGAAGCAGAACCTTCTTAGTGGGATGTGATGGTGTGAGGTGATAAAATACCGTTTTGTGAGTACTCACCTTTAAAACGGGTATTATGAGTGTGCCATACACTCCACTTCGGTCTTCATGACATCTGGGTAATCTCCAGTAGAGGGCGAACCTCTGCAGAGATGAATATGCAAAAAAGAAAGCCCCTCCCGGTCCATATATGCCTGGGACCTCCCACCAATTCCCCAGTGTATAAAAGCAGTAAAGGGACCAGGAAGAACCAAATATAACCGTAACAATCAAAACCAATGGTTCACCATATAAAAGCCCCAGAATACCTGAAAAAAACAAGGGTGGGGCGAAGTGGAGTGTATGGCACACTCATAATACCCGTTTTAAAGGTGAGTACTCACAAAACGGTATTATTCTAAGTGTGCCATACACTCCACTTCGGTCTTCATGACATGTGGGACATCCAATAGCAGTGTCCGTCATGGGTGGGAACCAGAAACAGTAAAGAATGTACCAACTCAAACCACTGCAGCTTGCAGAACCTTGCGGCCAAAAACAGCATCCGCTGAAGCCCGCACATCACCATGTAAAACTTGGAAAAGGTATGAACGGAAGACCAAGTAGCAGCCTTACAAACTTATTCAACAGAAGCCTGGTGCTGAAAAGCCCAGGATGCACTAACAGCACGAGTAGAGTGCGCAGTGACCCTAAAAGGGGGAGTCCTCCCCTTAGCAGAATAGGCCCCAACAATGGCCTGACGAATCCATTTGCTAATAGTAGATTTAGCAGGCGCCAAACCTTTCCTGGGCCCGCAGGGCACCACGAAAAAGGCGTCCGTCTTGCGGAAGGAAGAAGTAGTCACCAAATAGTACTTCACACAGCGAACAACATCCAAATTGTGCAGAACCCTCTCCTTGTCATTGTTAGGCTTAGGACAAAAGGAAGGGCGAACAATGTCCTGATTGAGGTGGAAAGCAGACACCACCTTAGGAAGAAAGTCCGGCTTAAAATGAAAAACCACCTTATCCTGGTGTCTCTCAAAGTAAGGGGCCTGAATCGACAGGGCCGCCAACTCAGAGACACGCCGGACAGAGGTAATAGCCACCAAGCAAGCAACCTTCTGAGTGAGAACCTGTAGCGGCTCAAAAGGAGGACCCTGCAGAGCCAAAAGAATCAAATTCAAATCCCAAACAGGGACTACAGCCTTCCGAGGGGGCCGCACATGCGCGACCCCCTGGAAAAAAGTCTTAACCAGTGGGTGTAAAGCAAAAGACCTCTGGAAGAAAACCGACAGAGCAGAAACCTGTCCTTTCAAAGTACTAAGCTGGAACCCAAGATCCAGATTATGCTGAAGAAACTCAGAAATCCTGGGTATAGAAAAAACCCTGCAAGGCAAGGCCCTAGCCTCACACCAATCAGTATAGGACCTCCAAGTCCTATAGTAAATGCCAGAAGAGGACCGCTTCCTAGCCCTAATCAGGGTCTGAACAACAGCCTCTTTCAAGATGAAGGTTTCAGCTATATATATATATATATATATATATATATATACCACAACCCAGCCAAACAGTGCAATTAAGGCACAAGCACACACACACGTTTGAGACCAGTGGGGGCCCCCGCTGAATATGGGCCCCCACACACACACAAGCTAAGGAGATGGCCATAAGGCCCTTACCACTCCGATGTGCAAAGCGGCCTACCAGTGAAGATGGCCCCCACGCAGCCTCGTGCCTGAGGAGGGAGAGCAGGGGGAGGGCGGGCGTTTGCCGAGACAACGAGCACTGTAATCGCGCCAAAACGCCGAACGCAGCCTGAGGGGGAGAAGCTCCCCCAGGCTGTAATCAGACCCTGTTGGCCAGTAAAGCAGCAAGCACTCACACACACACACACAAGTGAAACACTCAGCACACAGGGACAAGGGCTGGGTAAAACGAAATATCGGGCAGGGACAAGGGCTGGGTAAAACGAAATATCGGCCAGCCCCCCCCCCCCCCGGAGGGGAATAAGGGAATCCTGCCAGGAGCCGGCCATAAGCCTAACGGGACGGGGCATCCCACACCAGGATCATCAAGAAACCTGGAAACCGCCTACCCCATAGTGAGGTCTCACGGTGGAGCAGGGCTCCTGCTGCTCCCATAGGGTGCTCCTACCTTCACCAGGGCCCGCAGCCTAAGCTGGGAGGCTCAATATAGGGCAATTTAGAAGGGTCCTGGCAGTAATAGGGATAATAGAAGGCCGGGCCCGAGCCCGGCTTACCTGTAAGCAAAGAAGTCCTCATCTTCTGTCTTGTCGCCTTCTCTGCAGAGAAGAAACTGGGAAATTGGTGGGAGGTCCCAGGTATATATGGACCGGGAGGGGCTTTCTTTTTTGCATATTCATCTCTGCAGAAGTTCGCCCTCTACTGGAGATTACCCAGATGTCATGAAGACCGAAGTGGAGTGTATGGCACACTTAGAATATAACAATAGTTCTATGTTCCAGTGAACCAGGACCCCCCTCCACAGAAGACCCTCCCTTACAACATTAAAAAGGACCAAGAGCATAGCTGACAATCCAGCAGGGACGCGGAACTGCTCTGACAAACGCAGATCAGAACAATGTGGAATACATGGGCCAGGTGAGTTTTGGGAGTGTGGAGCGAATGCCGGGATGCCCCTCCAGGGAGGGTTTCAGCCGGACCTAAAGTTTCTTAGACTCAGTTTTGGTCCTCTTTAAGCTGGATGAGCACATCAGATCTACCTAACATCTTGATTTGGGATACTTGGGATACTTGCCGTGCATATTTAATACTCGGGAAAATGGCTCTGTTTACATGCAGAGCTTCGGTAATCAGGAGCGTAGAGGGATTAACCACAGTAGCGTGTGGGCTCATGCTCTAAATGGCTGGGTCGGGAGTGTGCTCACGGCCCAAAGATGAGGGGATGCGGCCGCCGGATGTTTTCATCGCCAAGGGCGCCAAGTAGCAGGTGAGTTCCATGTTGCTCCATTGGGATTTTACACAGTGGGGCATCCCAATCTGGGATGTCCCCGGGGAAATGGCAACCAGTTCTAACCAAATAAAACAAGAGCCCTCTATAATGCTCATCCAGTGTCAGATGGGGGGGGGTGCTCTGGGGCACACGAGGAGAAAGGACTCTGGGGGTCCATACTCCATATTTACATGCAAATATTACTGCCTTATTTTAGGGCTTATTCACACAAACTGTTCTCCTACTACTCCTATCAAAGGAAAATGGACAACATAATTACAGTGACATAATCCCTTTTGGAGATGGGGCCCTCAGTTCAGGGACCACCAGGTTATTCCCTGGTAACCTGGTGGGCCAGTCTGAGCTCATCCCACATCCACCCGTCACCATGTTTCTACACTCCCCATCTCTGCACTTTAGCAGGCATGTGACGCGACATCAAGGAGTCCTCTCATTTCACTGATCTCCAGCAGGGATTTCTATTTGCCGCTGGCCTGGGTAACATTTTGAAAGCTTATTAAGAAGCCAGGTTGTCACAGGAGATTGGGTGCTAAATCAGCTGCAAAACTGGCTTTCAGTGTGAAGAGGGAAAAAAACTTGTATTTGGAGCATCTGAGAATTACTCTCCACAGACTCTGCTGGGGTCACCATGAGGCTGAGCAGTGCAAGACCAACTCTCATCCCTTATTATCACCCTTTACAGGATTACCAGGCAGGAACTGGTTATATGGCAGCAAGTGGAGGTCAGGGTTAGATGGTTGTGTCATGTAATTCAGTAAGAGATGTCTGCAAGGGGCACCTCTCTGTGTTCATTATCTAGGCAGCTTCTGCCCTTCCAGTGGTGGCAGCTGCCCTGTAGACTGATGGGTAACACTGCTGCTCTGTACTGACACCCAAAGGCTGAGGGAGGTATTGCAGCAATGTTGCTAGTAATTTTCAAGATTGAAGCAGTGCTGTCAGTTTACAGTTACAGGAATTGCTGTGGTTATCCCATTGCATTACACAGGGAAGAAGGTAAAACAGCCACAATACACAATAAAAGATCCTAGCTGAGCAAACATAAGAATTAATAAATATAGGCCCCTCCCTCAATTGGAAGCTCATTATTATTGCTTATTTATAAATAATAATATAAATAAACAATAATATAGAATGACAAACAGGGTAGAACAAATAACAACTTATAATACTTGATTATTATGATTCAGATGTGAAAAGCACAAATACACAGTCATACTGAAATACACTAGGAGAGATGGGCCTGCCCTTGCGGGCTTACAATCTAAAATATGAAGGTTGAAGACAAAAGCTAGGTCACAAGTGATATGTGCTAAGTATAACAGTAAGTGATCTAAAGTGGTCCGGGCTGTCGGTTGCTTAGGCCAAGTGAATAGGTGAGTTTTGAGGGCACTCCCAAACCGGAACACCAGCCATTTTTTACAGAATGGGTGTTGAGCCTAGCGCAGTGGGGCATCCCGGTTGCCGGTGCCCCCTGTACATGAACCATGTTAAACCAAAAAAATGTTACCTTTCCTCCCAGTACCCTGAGCAAAGTGAGCAGTGTGATTGGCTGCCGTGGTCACTGGAGGATGCCTGCAGGTCACTAGACCATGGCATGGTCAAATGTACAACTTCTCCAGTTTAACAGGTTTAATGGGCAGGTACGACTTCTCCAGTTTAACAGGGTCAATGGGTAGGTGGGTGGCCCACTGCACTAAGAACAAAAAGGACTGGGCCAAGGAGAAAGGTACGACTTCTCCAGTTTAACAGGTTTAATGGGCAGGTACGACTTCTCCAGTTTAACAGGGTCAATGGGCAGGGTGGGTGGCCCACTGCGCTAGGAACAAAGAGGATTGGGCCAAGGAGAAAGGTACGACTTCTCCAGTTTAACAGGTTTAATGGGCAGGTATGACTTTTCCAGTTTAACAGGGTCAATGGGCAGGGTGGGTGGCCCACTGTGCTAGGAACAAAAAACATTGATTGGGCCAAGGAGAAAGGTATGACTTCTGCCGTTTAACAGGGTTAATGGGCAGGTACGACTTCTCCAGTTTAACAGGTTTAATGGGCAGGTACGACTTTTCCAGTTTAACAGGGTCAATGGGCAGGGTGGGTGGCCCACTGTGCTAGGAACAAAGAGGATTGGGCCAAGGAGAAAGGTACGACTTCTCCAGTTTAACAGGTTTAATGGGCAGGTACGACTTCTCCAGTTTAACAGGGTCAATGCGCAGGGTGGGTGGCCCACTGCGCTAGGAACAAAGAACATTGATTGGGCCAAAGAGAAAGGTACAACTTCTCCAGTTTAACAGGTTTAATGGGCAGGTATGACTTCTCCAGTTTAACAGGGTCAATGGGCAGGGTGGGTGGCCCACTGCGCTAGGAACAAAGAACATTGCCAAAGAGAAAGGTACGACTTTTCCAGTTTAACAAATTAAATGGGCAGGGTGGTTGGTCTACTGTGCTAGGAACAGAGAAAATTGGGACCAAGGAGAAAGGTAGGACTTCTCCAGTTTAACAGGGTTGATGGGCAGAGTGGTGGCCCACTGTGCTCTGGTTTAAAGAACAAATAACATTTGCCATTTTTTTCTGGAAATAGGTCAGATATATCTTCATTACAGAAAGCCTGCTGACCCTCAATCAAATCCCCCCGGGGGAAAGGACCAAGTCCTGTTTTTTGGTCCACTTTAAAGGTTTTGGAAGTGCAGGGGAGGGCATTCCAGAGCAACAGGGCAGCACATATGAAATCCTGAAGGCTGGAGTGGGAGGAGGTGATTGGGGCTGAGGACGGGAGGAGGTACTGGGCAGAGCGGAGTTTGCATTTGGGTTGGTTATTTGTTGATTTACAAAGAGATTTGAGGGCCTGAATGCAGAGTGCTTTGTGATTTAAGAAATAATAAACTATACATACTCACCACTGATCGGCCCTAATCCAGGAGTTGGAAACTTACCCTCTGATGGAGATCCAAACCATGTCATCTGAGCTCACAATCATGGCCCACGGTTGCCTTGCTGTCTTCTTGCATCAATCACAGCAACTGTGATCAGGATTTTAAATTGAATTTCAAATGTCAAATTCTCTAATATTAACTCCATCCCAAATGTGGGTCCCTCAGTGTCCATGCAAATTTATCTTGCCAGTCTGCTGCGGGCACTCATCAAATGTGGGTTGGGCCCCATCCACTAGTTTTGCTGGTAGGAAAAGGTTTCTGTCTTGCCACCCTACCCCACAGCCCAGACATATGAATAGAAGATTGCTATCACATGCAGTACATGGAAACCCTAGGCACATACACACCATAGAATGAGACAGCTTGACTGAGAGGAAGCAGGCAGATGAAGTACATTGCATATAAAAAGTCTACACACCCTGATGAATGGCAGTTTTGTGTCATGTAAAAAAATCAGACCAACTTTTTCCACCTTGAGTTTGATCCATAATATGACAGCAGGTGGAGGAAAAAGCTCCAGGCTCCTCCAGGCACTGCCAGCAGCAGGAGGCAATGTGAGCCCGCATCCTCCTCTGATCTGACCTCAATCTTCTGCTCCAGCAAGGACATGGTGGAAGAAACCTAAGAAGGTCCTTCCACCAGGCAACAAACTAGAAGAAGGAATCCTGTGACAGTCGCGATGGACTGGGAGGTGGCTGTGAGTATGGCCTTTTTACTACACCACAACGCACTGCAGGTGATGACTTCTATGGCTGCGTTGCTGTTGCACTGCAGGCAAAACGCTGCACCTTTTAACAAAATACAGTGCACAGGTGTGAAAGGTCCCATTTACTTTCATGGGCTGCATTTTCCTCCTGTTCGTGTTTCTACTTCAACATGATGCAGATGGAAAGGCGTGAAGGGGACTTAAAGTATGGGTGTGCAGATCTGTGTAGCCACATTATTTTACTGCTTTATTTGCCCATCTAAGATTTATAGGTGACATTAAAAGGTGGAAAAAGTTTTGAAGTTTTTGCATGACAAAAGCCTAATATTTTTGTCAGAAGGGATCCTGCTTTACAGAGACCCTAAACTAACCTACAGTAAAGTGTCTAGGCAAAGTACCTCTCCATGCTGGAAGGAAAACACTCTGCCCTCTTCTTACCCAACCTTATGGTGCTGCTGATGTCCTGTACCCCTCTTCCTTGACAGCACAACCTCCCTATGATTGAGTCCTTATGACCAGTATTACTAACAGTGGCCCTGGCTGTTCTGCAGAAAACAGAATTTCTGGGATAAATGTGTCCACAGTGGCTTTGGCGCCCACGGCGCTCGCCCTCCCCTAGAAACAGCCATTCGTGCCATCAGTGAGCCCTGCATCAGAGAGATATTAAACCTTTTTTTATGGGAGCTCTGCCCGTTTAAGAGCAGGAAACAGTTGTACGCACCTGCAGCAATCACACCTTCTCCCCTATCATGTAGAATTTCATGATTTTTGGCTTCCTCCTACAAAACTTTGTTAAATCCCCATACTAAAGCCACATGCAGATTAAAGGAGTTACCCAGCAGCTCCACTAAAGGAATGAATGGTAAGACAATAAGAGAAGTCAAAAACTTTTAGGCAGTTGTCGGCTTCCATTCATTAAGGAAGATAAAAGAAACAAGAGACAAAACAGAGAAATGAAAGAGAAAAAAAAGAAGCCTAAACGTGCTTCCCTACCTCCCACAGATCTAATTTACTTCACTTAATTAGACCTCCCTCAGCGCAAAAATCATAATTTGATAATGAGGTTGTGAAAAGACGTAATCTGCATCAAATCGATCATAATTTTAGCTGCCCTCACCATCCCCAAACAAAAAAGCCTATTGTTACAGGAGCGCCACACCATTAGCGGCACACACGCACCTGAACCAGGCTGCCCTCACGCTACCTGTGGCTGGCATTAACCTCCCAGCTGCTGGCAAGTGCCAACTGGCACCAGAGAATCATAGGGAAAAAACTAACTGAGATAAAGAAAGGAGGGAGCTGCCCATAAGCCAATCAAATTGCAGTTGTAGTGCTGTTCAGAGGTAAATCATGAACAACGAAAGAAACACCTCCGCCGACCGCCTATATTTTGTGATGTTCCTCCTGTATGCTTTCCGTCCGTCATTTGTTGTCCCTTCTTTTTTAAGTGGACCTCAAGTTAGAAATGTAGGTCCTATTCAATCATTTTTCCAGGCTCCTACAGTTAAAGAGCCTTAGGAAGCCAAAATGAGGCATGGTGCTCTGTATGATGGGGGGGGGGGCAGAAAACAGCTGCACACTGCAGTGATGCACATCTCCTGATAGAGGTGGTGCAGCTGTTGCTCACTGTGTGCAGCTCTTTCCAGCCCCTGTCCGGATGGAGCTCCGCTAAGAAAAGGTTGGTATCTCAACAATAGTCTGGTTAGGCTAGATTAGTTTCTCAGGGAGCCAGGACCCTCTCCGCCAAAGAGCTCCAAGGAAGGGTTTAGGTCTGCTTAAACTCAAATTCACCCCTACTTCCAGATACAAAAGTATAATTGCTCAACTGCATGAATGCACACATCTTGGTTTACCAGACACTTACCACGTGACTTCATGCCAATATAGCGGTTCTCAACAATGTCTATCCGCCCAACACCATGCTTCCCCCTGAAAGAAAAAAAAGATTTGTGGAGGTCAAAATACAATTCTGTGATTACTCATCTGTAGAATTGTTTTTATGGGTATCCAGCACGGGTTGCTTCATCTTCAATTCTTCACATTTGGGTAACCCGCCACAAGGTGGCGCAGTCGACTGCATGAAGACTTGTAGCTCCTCCCAGCCCATAAAAGGCAGGTAATTACCCATTTTACTCAGTGTTGAAAAAGCAGTAATGCAAGAAGCCGGGAGGCAAAGATCAAGTTAATGAAAATACAGCCCCACTAAGAACTCTCTAAGGAAAATCACCATAACAAGGCAAAAGAGGATACCAACAACAAGGGTGGGATGAAGCAACCCGTGCTGGATACCCATAAAAACAATTCTAAAGGTGAGTAATCAGAGAATTGTATTTTTCTTGGTATCCAGCACGGGTTGCTTCATCTTCAATTCTTCACATTTGGGACATCCAAAAGCAATGTCCAAGAAGAAGGGTGGGATCCCCACGTGAACAACTGCAGGTAGTTCAAGTCACTAACGCCTGAAGCACTTTGCAACCAAAAACAGCATTAGCTGATGCCCTAACGTCAACTTTGTAAAACTTAGAAAAAGTATGAACTGAAGACCAAGTAGCAGCCTTACAAACCTGTTCAACTGAAGCCTGGTGCTGAATAGCCCAAGAGGCACCAATAGCTCTAGTGGAGTGGGCAGTAACACCGAAAGGGGGTTCCTTCCCCTTGGCAGAATACGCTTGCACCACCACCTGTCTGATCCACCTGCTGATAGTGGATTTGGCTGGAGGCAGGCCTTTCCTAGGTCCGTCAGGGAGAACAAACAGAGAGTCCGATTTCCGAAATGAATCTGTGTCAACCAAATATTACTTAAGCGCCCTGACCACATCCAGAGAATGAAGAGTCCGTTCCTTAGAATTAGAAGGAGCGGGACACAAGGAAGGCAAGACAATGTCCTCATTGAGATGGAAGGAAGAAACAACCTTGGGCAAGAATTCCGGTTTGAGACGGAACACCACCTTATCCTGATGCCGCTCAAAATAAGGAGGTTTCATAGAAAGCGCCGCCAGCTCAGAGACGCGACGCACCGAGGTGATAGCTACTAAAAAGACCACCTTCAGAGTCAAAATGGACAGAGCCGCATCGCACAAGGGCTCAAAGGGGGGACCCAAGTTCAAATCCCACACCGGTAGCAAGGGCTAACGCGGCAGGCGTACATGAGTAACACCTTGGAAAAAAGTCTTGATAAGCCTATGATTGGCGAAAGATCTTTGGAAAAAAATTGCCAAAGCCGAAAACCTGTCCCTTGAGGGTACTCAGTTTTAACCCCGACTCCAAACCATGTTGTAGAAATTCCAAACTCCTGGAAAGGGAAAAGGTGCGAAAAGGAAAAAACTTAGACTCACACCAGGCAATGTAGGCGTGCCAGACCCTTTAATAAATCACAGAAGAGGATTTCTTCCGAGCCTGAATCATGGTACCAACAACCGAAGCCGGCAATCCCTTATCTGTCAGGATGGAGGTTTCAGCAGCCAAGACGTCAAAGCCAGGGTTTGTAAATTGGGATGGCGTAATTGTCCGTGAGTGAGGAGCCCTGGATCGTCGGGCATGATGAAGTGATCCACCGCCATCTGGACGATGTCCGCGAACCAAAACCTTCTCGGCCAGTGGGGGGCCACCAGGATGGTCAACACGCCTTCCTGGGCTATCTTGCGCAGCACGCGGCCCAGAAGAGGAAAAGGAGGAAAAGCATAAGGGAGCCTGAACTCCGTCCAAGGAATTGCTAGAGCATCCGTGGCGAAGGCCAGAGGATCTCTTGACAGAGGCACGAATCTTGGAAGCTTGCAATTGTGACGGGACGCAAATAGGTCCACGTCCGGCTGACCCCAGCGGCAACACAGGGCGTGAAAGATCTTGTTGCTGAGTGACCATTCCCTCCAGGCGAGACGCCCCCCTGCTCAGGGAGTCCGCCTCCTGGTTCTCCACCCCTGGGATGTAAACCTCCGAGATGCAGGGGACATTCTCCTCCGCCCAAGACAAGATCAGGGACACTTCCTTGAGGGCTCGTTTGCTCCGAGTCCCGCCCTGATGATTGATGTAGGCGACCGCTGTCTGATTGTCCAAGCGGACCTGGACCGCACGACCCCGTAGGTGGGGAGTCAATTGGAAGAGAACCAACCTGATCACTCTCAGCTCCAGGAAATTGGGTATGAGCCTCCTGAGGGCCCCACTGACCCTGAAACTTCAGTGCTTGCCAACCCCCCACCTCGCTAGGAGCTAAATGCAGACGCGGGGGTGTCGGTGAGGCCGCCGGTAATATCGGACTGGGGAGTGGGACGCTAGGCCCATCCTGTTCCGCAATAACGCTCTGGGCGCAGGGTACACAAACCGCGCTGCGACCGCTCAAAGGGGAAGTACTACACATAAGGCACAATGGTGCTCGTCCCGAGGGGCCTCCGAGCTTGCTATCCCCAGAAGCCTCCATTATGGTGATAATAAATATAGTATATACAATATATACAGCTAAATAGCAAAATCCGCGGGTAACCGGCGCTAAGCCACAAGGTCCCCTGGAATGCAAAGAAGAAAAATTAGGAAGGGGGGGGGGTGGATTGGACCAGGAGAAACCACAAGACAATATGGGACCAGCCTTCAAGACATATGAGGAAAAATCTGTAAGCATCCCACAGCGCATGCACAGCATAAATATATACAGAGGAGATCATGAACCAACTCACGGACCGCCGCAGCGATGTCAAACCGAGGAGGGAGCTCCGGAAGCACCGGCCGTCCTCAGGAGAGAGGCAGCAAGACCAGTTCCCAGCGGAGCCAGGGAAAAGAACCACAGAGTAGGTGGCGAGGTAAGATGGCAGCCGAGCACCTCGAGGGGCGGGCAGCAGCGCGATGACGTGTCACCGCGTAGCCCCACCCTCACGCAGCGTGCGAAGATCTCCAGGCGCCTGCCAAACAATGGCGCCCGGAGAAGAAGAAAAAGAGGAGGGGAGCGCCCCTCCCCCTAAGCCCCGTCTCCGCCGCGGAGTGCGGCGCGCTCGCCACAGCCAGGGGGAGCCAGGACTGAGGGCGCACCCCCCTCCCCTAACGCGGCACGCCGGCGAGGAGAGGTGAGTACAAAGTGCAAGAAGAGGTCCCGAAAGGGGAGCAGCATCCAAAATGGCGGATGACCAGTATAGTAAAAGTAAGCACCAAGCACACCAGACACACAATAAAGCTAGTGGGAGAACAATAAACTGCAGGCATAAGGGACCCCAGTGGTTCTCCCCCCCCCCTCATATAGGCTCACCATCCATAAGGCCGGCTACCCTTCGGGTACAGGGTCTGCGGCCCGGAGCATAGCTCCATGAACACCCGACCCCAGGTGTTCCCCTACCTTTACCTGAACCTGCAGCCGGGGCTGGGAGGCAGGATGGGTCCCGGAACAGGTGGGAATAGGCCTGCAGAGCCGACGGGCTTGGGATGCCCCACTCGCCTGCGAAAATCCAGAGAGGAAAAATCTTCTATCTTCACAGTCAGGACTGCAATGAAAAACTGGGTATTATGGGTAATTTCCTGCCTTTTATGGGCCAGGAGGAGCCACAAGTCTTCATGCAGTCGACTGCGCCACTTGTGGCGGATTACCCAAATGTGAAGAATTGAAGATGAAGCAACCCGTGCTGGATACCAAGAAAATCAAATCTGTGGAATAGAGACTTCAAGCCGAACTACATATTTGAAGCTCAGTGTGTCCCAGTGATGGTGATGGTCATTATCTTACAGTATTGGTGGGTCAAAGGTCCACTGTATTGGTAAGCATTTAGCTAATGTTGTTGGTGGGTCTTCAGCTTAAAGTATTGTGGGGTCATTAGAAGGCAAGTATGTGCATCTTAATCCAGTAATGCTGGTGGGTAATTAGCCAGTGTTATTGGTGGGTCTTCAGCTTAAAGTATTGTGGGGTCATGATCTAGACAAGATAAGGGACAGAGCGTCCGAGTCGGAGAGGCGGATCGGTGAGACGGAAGATGGTCTGTCATCGGTTGCCTCAGCGGTTCAATCTCTGCAGCGGCAGGTGCAGCTCCTCACAGACCGAGCGGAAGACGCAGAAAATCGAAACCGCCGTAATAATATACGAATACTAGGGATACCGGAGAGGGCGGAGGGGGACGCCCCAGAAAACTTCGCTGAGGGTCTCATCCGTGGGGTTCTAGCACCAGAGGGCCTCTCACCATTCTTCGCGGTGGAGAGGGCGCACCGGATCCCGTTTAGGCCCCCGCCGCCTGGGGCCCCCCCGCGCCCTTTTATCCTGAAGCTACTGAACTTTAGAGACCGGGACACAATTTTGGCAACCGCCAGGAGGCAACGAGACATCCAATATAACGGATCGCGCTTGTCTTTCTTCCCGGACTTCTCGCCTGAAGTGCAGAGGCAGCGCCGCTCCTTTAATGATGTGAGAGCACGCCTCAGGCAGAAGAAACTTAAATACGCGATGCTATTTCCCGCCAAGCTGCGAGTACAGGACGGGGAGACGGCGAGATTCTTCCTTAAAGCAGAGGATGCAAGCGCCTGGATTGACTCACTGCCGGCTGATTGAGGACGGGGGGGCCATGGATGCCCTGCCGTACATCATTTGTGGCCTGATGGGGCTGGGACTCTGGGGGGGGACTTCGGCCTGATGGAACCTTCCTCCTTCCCCCACTTGTTTCGGCGGGAGACTATGGGTTTTTCTCTCTCTTCCCCCCCTCTCTCCATTCCCCTTGGTCCGGGGATGGTTGTACTCCCTGGGGTGTATATATCCTGTACATCCCCCTTGAAGTGCCCACATCCAGTGAACACGTCTTGTTGGTAACACTACGGACAACCAGTGTTTAAGTTAGGTTAATTGTTGGTTTAAGGGAATAAGCTCGCCACAGTTGGGTTAGGTAGAGCAGGGTGGGAGTGGGTATTGTTTTGAGGCTAAGTTAATTGTTGATGTTTATTCATATATGAGGTTTGGGTGTGTAGATTGCTGGTTTGTGTGTGATGGAGTGAATGGTGTGACCTGCTGCTTTAAAGCTCTGAGGGGGATGGTGGACCACTGGGGCCCTGAGCGTTTACCTGGCATATATGAGTTTCAGACTACATTGGTATGGAGTGTAAAGTGATCTCGTGGAATGTGCGCGGCCTCAATGACAAGATTAAGAGATCCGCAGTTCTACAATTTTTGAAAAACCATAGGCCCGATATTATGATTCTGCAGGAGACCCACCTGCTTGGGCGGAAGTCAATGTCAATCAAAAGGCCATGGATCGCACATTTATTCCATTCCCACTACTCTAGTTATGCCAGGGGCGTTTCGGTGCTAGTGGCCAAACATCTGCCCTTTACTCTTATTTCAGTGCACTCGGACTTTAAGGGCCGGTTTGTTATTATACACGCGAAAATATATGATGTTAAGACTCTAATAGTGGGGTTGTATATCCCGCCTCCCTTTGACATAGGGGTCCTCCGAGAGATTATGGATAAAGTGGCTACCCTCCCACCAGATCCCCTATTGCTGATCGGTGATTTTAACATGATCCTCGATAGAGCTCTAGACCGGTTGACGCCCGGGACGGGTCCGTCCACTCCGTTAGCGAGGTGGGTGGTGGCCCTGGGCCTAACTGAAATATGGAGGTGGAAACATCCCGCGGAGAGGGCTTTTTCCTGCCACTCGATTCCCCATAAGTCCCTTTCACGTATAGACATGGCCTTTGGGTCTAAATGCCTGCTGACTAGAGTGGGGGCCTGTGAATACCTACCGCGGGGTATCTCGGACCACTCACCGTTAATGGTGACAGTCCACATGTCTGGGAACCGGGGGGGCCTGAAGCCTTGGACATTGAACCCCCTTTGGTTGGAGGATGAGGAGGTTTGTGGGTCAATGGTTAAGGAACAAGAAAGATACTGGCAGTGTAATGGAGAGGAGACCTCGATTAACACACGATGGGATGCTTTCAAGGCAGTGGTTAGAGGCAGTGCCATCAGTGCCATAAAAGGGGCCAGAGTAAAGAGAGGGAAGACCATCCGTGAGCTGGAAGAGAAAATAGCCAGAGCGGAAGAGAGATTTGTGGAGACAACTAGCCCCTCAGATCATGATTTACTTAATGCCCTACAGAGGGAGTATAATCTAGCACTAACAGAATCCACTAGAAAGAGCTTATTATTTAAACAGCAATCGATCTTTGAGAAGGGGGATAAAAATGGGAGGACCTTGGCATACCTCTCCAGAGCAGAAAGTCCACAAACGCTGGTTGCGGGTATCACC
Source organism: Gastrophryne carolinensis (assembly GCA_027917425.1). Classification (NCBI taxonomy): domain Eukaryota; kingdom Metazoa; phylum Chordata; class Amphibia; order Anura; family Microhylidae; genus Gastrophryne; species Gastrophryne carolinensis. The sequence goes on from CM051235.1 coordinate 201,821,743, forward strand.
AATCAGACCCAATTTATCACAGACTTGGAGGGAATTTCTAGACAATTCTTTGACTATTACAGCTATCTGTATTCCTCTAAAGTCAGTTACGATCTGGATGAGCTGGATTCTTATCTTGCTCCTATAGCTCTCCCTTCTCTGTCGGAGTCAGATAGGGAAATGTTAGATAGTCCAATAACCTGCGATGAAGTGGTGAGAGCAATAGCCCTAATGTCTAACCGGAAGGCCCCCGGGCCAGATGGACTTCCCTCCGAGTGGTACAAGAAAAATAGTGAAACCATAGCGCCAAGGCTGCTGGAGGTTTTCTTGGGGGCCCTGCAGTCAGAGCATCTTCCTGAAACCTTTGCACAGGCGACTATCATCCTTATTTATAAAGATGGTAAACCCCCGGATGCCTGCAGCTCCTATAGGCCGATTTCTCTCTTGAATCAGGATGCCAAGGTTCTTGCCAAAATATTGGCACTCCGCTTGCGTAAGGTAATACTCTCCCTCATTGGAAATGATCAGTCAGGCTTCATGCCAGGCCGGACAACGAGCATTAACCTAAGACGGTTGTTTGGCAATCTGCAAATTGGGCATGACAATGCAGGAAGTAGAGTGGTGGTCTCTCTCGATAATGAGAAGGCCTTCGACTCTGTTGAGTGGCGCTATTTGTGGGTAGTGTTAATTAAATTTGGCCTCCCCCCAACATATGTCAAATATGTCCAATTGCTCTATCAGAATCCCAAGGCGAGGGTCAGGGTTAACGGAGTTGTAACGGATGAGTTGGCGTTGGGTCGGGGTACACGACAGGGATGCCCACTCTCCCCGCTGTTGTTTGCACTGGCCATTGAACCATTGGCGTCAATGATCCGAGACTCCGCTGAGATTCAGGGGTGGAGACTGGGACAAGTGGTCGAGAAGGTCTCCATGTATGCGGACGATACTTTGGTCTACTTGGCGGATGCGGAGGGCTCTCTTGAAGCGCTGTTGGAGTTAGTAACAAAATTTGGTTTATTCTCAGGCCTTAAAGTCAACTGGGAGAAGTCCAGCTTATATGTGGTGGATGAACCGGGGGGAACCCGTGTCTCCCCGGTCTCTTCCCTTCGGAGAGTGGACAACTTTAAATACTTGGGAATTGTCATGCACGCGGACCCCTCTAAATTTATTGAACTTAACATCTGCCCGATGGTAGGCGCCCTCAAGAGAAAAGTGACCCAGTGGACGACTCTCCCTTTATCGGTCATTGGTCGCATTAACATAATTAAAATGATTTTTCTCCCCAAGTTCCTATATATGTACCAAGCGTCGCCTGTGGTGCTGCCTGCCTCACACTTTCGACTTTTAGACTCCATCATATTCCGGTTCATATGGGGGGTCTCTCCTCCCAAAATGAACAGGACCATCCTAAAAGCCCCGTCGGGATTGGGTGGCTTGGCCGCACCGCACATGATGCTGTATTTTTATGCTGCACAGTTGGTATACACTACGTGGTGGATGAACCCCCCTGTTGGTAACCCGGTGGTGGCTCTTGAGTCCTCTCTGTTGGGCCCAACACTCCCGTTGCAGAGCCTGGTGTATAGGGGAACAAAGGGTCTCCCGCGCGCCACTACATGTATGAGAACAACGTTATATGTGTGGCAGAAGGTACAGGCTATGAGGAATCCCCCCGGTCCCCTTTTGAATGGTCTCCCAATACCCCTCTATGGGATAACCCTAATTTGCCAGAATTGAAGGCCCTTCCTGACACAATCTTCTGGAAAAGGCGGGGAATAATCTCACTAGCGCAGCTATTTACTGGAGGGACTCTGATGACATACGAGCAGCTGTGCCATGCGTTCACACTGACGCCCAGAGACTTCTTCCGGTACCTGCAGCTCCGGCACGCCCTAAGATCCCAGATCCCTATAGTAGGATTGCAGCTGGTGGAATCACCAATTGAGTCCCTGATAAGATCTGCAGACATAAGCAAGCCCACCTCTACGTTGTATAATGCCCTCATTATAAGCCAACCATCCCCTTTGGGAAAAGCACAGAGGAAATGGGAAGAATTGATCCCAGGTATGGACCAGGAGGATTGGGAAGAAGCGATAGATAACCTGTACTCCTCTGTTATAGATGCTAGAGATAGGCTGATCCAGGCCAAATGGCTCCATCAAGTGTATCTGACCCCAGTTAGGTTGAAAAGAATGGGCCTGGCAGAAACAGACCTTTGCCCTAGGTGCAGCACCGGTATTGGTTCTTTGCGGCACATGATCTGGGAATGTCCGATTATTTCTGCTTTTTGGGATGGGGTATCCAACTTTATCTCGATTTCCATAGGCCTTCCTGTGAGGAAGTCAGCGCCCCTCTGTTTATTAAGTATAGTAGAACCCATGTTAGATGATGGTCCGCAAAAAATCCTGTTACGACTACTAATGTTTTATGCGAGGAAGTGCCTTCTTTTGCATTGGAAGCATCCAAACAAGCCGAGCCTTCCAGGTTGGAAGAGCTTGATAAACGATAAACTGATTCTGTATAAGCTGACCTACCAGGCCAGGGGATGCCCGGACAAGTTTGAGCGAGTTTGGGGAGCGTGGCTTAATGCCCCCAACTCCACTAGTGGCTAGGGACTACCAGTGGTTCATCCACCAGGGCTATAACCTATCCTTCATAAGCTGAGCTCAATTTAAGCAGGTGAGAATGAGAGTGAATGTGGTGTGAATATGCTGGTGTGTATGTGTGGTCGTTGCGGCGGTTACGAGTGTAGTTGCAATGTAGTGTAATAATGGTAATATTGCATTGGTAATTGTATTGTATTGTTTTATTGTTTTGTTGTATACTTTGAAAGCATAAAATAAAAACTTTAAAAAAAAAAAAAAGTATTGTGGGGTCATTAGTAAGCGAGTATGTTCATCCTAATCTAGTGATTCCAGATGGGTAATGGGCCAGTGATGTTGGTGGGTCATTTGCTTACAGTATTGGTGGGTTATAGGGCAGCTGTATTGCTATTGGTAAGTCATTATCCAGTGGTATCTGTGGGTCATTGGCTTGAAATATTTTTGCATCATTAGTAGGTGAGTATGTGCACCCTAATCCAGTGATGCTGGAGGGTCATTAGCCAGTGGTTTTGGTGGTTCATGAGCTCATTGTTTTTAAGTATTGTTGGGTCATATAGACCATATTGGAGAACAATTAATTACTCAGCAGTGTTGGTAAATCCTTAGCTTAAGGTATTGTTGGGTCATTAGCTTATAGTACTGGTGGGTCATTAACCAGTGGTGTGGGTTTGGGTTTATCTTAAAGCATTAGTTGGTAAGTATATGCATCCTCATCCATTGATGCTGGTGGGTCATATGCTAAAAAGAATATTGGTGTTTTATAGACCCGCTATATTTGTTAGTCTTTGGCCAATGGTGAAGGTAGGTAATTGGCTTACAGTATTTGTGGATCATAATACAATGTTGTTAGTGGGGCATTAGCCAATGGAGTTGGCAGATCATTAATGATATTGTCATTGGCCGGTATGCACCATACGCCAGTGATGTGGGTCGGTAGTTGGTGGTGTTGGTGTGTCACTAGTTCAAAATATGGTGTTTCATTAGCCAAGAATAAATCATTAGCTTAAGGCGGTCCTTCACTCTGAAGAAGAGTTTATCTTATATGTTTCCCACACCCTGTACATACAGATTGCTCACATTAAAAATAATCTTACCTGTATCTACTGCATGTTATGAGCCTTTAAACATCCAAGATGGCGGCTTATGGGACATCAGGCAGCCTGCAAACAGGAAGTGCCTTTTGACTGTGCTGAGCAAAGCACAGCTGTAACCCGCCCCCCTGCACTTTATCCCACTCTCCTCTCCTCAGTAAGTGTGATGCTTCTGAAAATGGCGGCGCCCATATCCTAAAGTCCTGAACAGAGTTGCAGCCCAGTAGGGGAAAGAATAATAAGTAAGTGACTAAAAACTTAAAATATATTAATTTTAGATGCTGGGGAATGGGCTTTTCAATAAATCATGGTGAAGGTCCGGTTTAAGTTGCTGTTGGGCCAGTGCTGTTGGTACACCATAAGACAGTAATGGCAACCATTAACCAGTGGTGTTGGTGGGTCATTAGCTTGCTGTACAAGTTGGTACATTGAATTCTTGGGGCATTAGAAAGTAGTGTTGGTAGGTCATTAAAGTATTGTTGGGGCATTGGCCATCGTGTCAGTGTACCATAGTCCTGTGATGCTGGCGGGTCACTTTGCCAGCTTACTGATGCATCATAAGCCAGTGATACTGATAAATCATTAGCCAGTGGTGTTGGTGGGTCATTAACTTGCAGTATTGGTGGATCATAAGCCCATTGTATCAGTGGAACATTAATCAGGTATGTTGGTGGGTCATTAGCTAAAGGTATTGTTGGGTCATCAGATAGTGTTGTTGTGCACCAAAATCTGGTAAAGCTGGTGGGTCATTAGCGAGTCATTAGCGCATGATGTTTATGGGTAATTAGCCCATAGTGTTCTTGGTACATTAACCCATGGTGCTGATGGGTCATTAGCCCATGGTGCTGTTGGGTCATTATCCCATAGTTTTGTTGGGTCAAGAGCCTATGGTACTGGTGGGTCATTAGCCCATGTGGCTGTTGGGTCATTAGTCCATGGTACTGTTGAGTCATTAGCCCATAGTATTGGTGTGTCATGTATGTATAATATGTGGTGCTCCTGCGTGAGCAGTCCATAGATTTTCCATGGGGTGACCATGTCCATCTTTCCACATTGCTTCTGAGAACCACATGACCACCTGTAGCCAATCAGGCTCACCGGGCAGGTATGTATATAGCTCATGCACACTCACCCAGCAACCGCCATTGGTTGCTGAGGCAGTGGTGGACGAGACCAAACAGTGCCAAAAATGGAATGCAGATGTGGGTGCATTTTGCCTGTTTTAGGCTTTCTTTTAGATTTATGGGTGTGAGAAGAGCATTAGCCATTTTTGAAATGTAATAAAATGCAATGCATGTCAATTCACGTGACCGGAGCTTAATGCCGGAACACAATTTACAACCCGACTTTACAATCAGCCCTGTCTGAGAATCTATTCTATTCATTTAGTACTCCGATTCGGTTAACATTTGTAATATTCAAGGGGATTGTACAGTATGCATTATGCTGCCCACGCATGGGTGGATTTTGTTAGCTGGTGATGGTATGAAGATGCTAATATTTAAAGATCTCCCAGATTAAAATCTCTCAGTATGTGGCCAGAATAATGGTATGTGTTTGGTGCAGCTCTGCAGAATAAGACAGGTAGCTGTTTGGAGACCATGGCTAGGCAAGACGGCTTTCTTACCACTAGGGGGTGTCAATCACCAAATCACCACATTTTAGTGTGACCTAAAAATCAATCAAAGCAAAAGGCAGGGAGCTATCTGATGTAGGCAACTTACACATTTAAATCTGTATTCATATTCTGGAATATTGTTTTTTTTTTTTCTATCAAATAAAAGTATAAAATGTTCTCTCATTTTGATTGACGGCTAGTAGATTGCTGCAACCATTGTTTCTCGAGGAGGACAAGAAAGACCTCAAGCTGTTTGCATTAAAACAGCATTTTTTAAATTGTATATTTTTTGTGCCATAAGGATGTCCTTAAAGTGGTCCAAAAGCGCATTGATTGGACAAGAGCCTGCGCATGCGCCGTAGGACCAGGAAAACGTGAATTTACTGGGTGACCTGGGGGGGGGGGGGTTCACACAGCGGGGCTCCCAAATTGGGGTGTCCTGCGGGCAAGAACCAAAAAACAGAATTCTGGGTTTTGGTCCACAATAAGGTGCTGGCCTAGTATTTATTTCAATGTTTTATTTAAAAAAAAATTTATGGAAGCAGTTTTCATTATCTGCCATCTGTTGCTATTGACAACTGTACACCAAGATCTACAAGTAAAGTGATTCCTGTACACACATTTGCTGGGCATGTGTAAGTGTCAGTAAGACAGGGACCATAGCAGTTTTTTTGTGTGTACACGACTCACATTTCTCTTCTTGTATAGCCAGTGAGCAGCATTCCTCATTACAGTCAGTGACAGGCATCCATCATTGCAGCAAGTGAGTGGCATCCCTCATTACAGGCAGTGTGTAGTATCCCTCATTACATCCGGTGAGTGGCAGAGCAGCTGCTATGTCCCCTGTCAGTGAGCTCACTGACACTTACACATGCACAGCAGCAGTGTTCTGTGGGGAGGGGATAGTCACATGGTCAGTGACGTTCCGGCCACGGAACGTCCTGCCCGCGTGAGTTTCATGCAGGCAATCGTGGTGCTGCCAATGCCCAAGTGCGCACCGGGAAGCCAATCGTGGTGCTGAATTCCCGGCGGGGGAGCAAGGTAGGTTTACTGTGTTCTGGGGGGTTATGTGCGGGGACGGTGGGCTCCAGCATTCTGGATGCCCCTCCAATCTGTCCTATAATGGCGGTGATGGCAGCCACCAACATCCTCGCCGCAAAGGGTGTTGGTTCACTTTCAGAATTTTGTTTGGAGTATTGCCAGCAGTGGCACTGCCTATATTAGCTCATTGTTCCTCTTTTTTGTACACAGAGCTATTGAACCCATTAAAGCAGCTCCAATTCTCTTGATCTCCCGTAAACAGTACCCATTACCTTAGTTAGGTAAGCAATGGTTTAGCTTTTCTTGGTCAGATGTCTTTTTGTGCTTTTGTCAGCTTTATTTCTTTCTTACAAGGCTTTATTGACTACTTTAAAATTTGCCTAGGTTGCTGAGGATGAGGTTGTTGCTCAGTGCTGTAACCTAGAGTTCTAGATTCTAACATACAAGTTCAAGATATAGTCAAGATATGGGATTTCATGTATAGCTCTAGTATTTTTTTCAAAGCACAGGTTTATGGAACCAGGTTCTTGGAGTAGTCAATGGACTATATTTTGAGAATAGTTCAGGAATCAACTTCAGAGGATAGTCAGGGAACCAAGTGCTAAGTATAACCAATGAACAGGTTTCTGCCATGCTTATATTGGGTGAGACTGGTCAGTGTTCCTGAAAGTAGTCAGGGTACCAGTTCCTGTTCCTAGGCAGTGTAAAAATTCCTGGAGGTAGTCAGGAATGGCCTGTGAAGGTAGTCTGTGTACCAGTTCCTGAGGCTAATCAAGAGTATCAGTTCTCGATGGCTGGTCGGTGTTTGTGAAGTAATTCAGAGTACAGGCTTCTGAGGGTAGTCAGGGTACCCTTAGTCTGAGAAAGGTGAGTGTAAAAGTTCCTGAAGTTAGTTAAGCCAATGGTTTCTAAGAGTAGTCAGGCTACTTTTTTCTGGGGGTAGTCAAGGTTCCAGTTTCTGAAGGTAGTCAAAGTACCAGTTCCTGGTGGTAATCAGGGAACCAGTTTCTTGAGGCTGGTCAGTGTAACAGTTCCTGAGGGTAGCCAAAATACAGGTTTCTGAGGGTAGTCAGGCTACCAGTGACCGAGGGTGGGCAGTGTAATAGATCCTGAAGGTAGTCATAATACTTGTTTCTAAGAGTAGTTAGGGTACGCGTTCCCAAGACTGGTCAAGGTACCAGTTCTTGAGGCTGGGAAGTAACAGTTTAAAAGTTTCTGAAAGTAATCATGGTACCAGTTCCTGAAACTAGACAGGGTACCATTTTTTCTAAGAGGGTAGTCAGGGTATCTGTTTCTGAGGCTGGGCAGTTTAACAGTTCCAGAAGATATTCTGTGTACCAACCTTTAAGGGTAGTCAGGGTAGCATTACCTGTGGCTGTGCAGTGTAACAGTTCCTGTGAGTATTCAGGGAACCAGTTCCTAGGGCTGGCCAGCGTAACAGTTCCTGACGGTAGTCAGGGTACCCATTTCTAAGGGTAGTTAGGGTTCAGAGTACCAGTTCCTGAGACTGGTCAGTGTAACACTTCCTCAAGGTAGTCAGAGTACCGGTTTCCGTGGGAAGTCAAGGTCTGAGGGTAGTCAGGGTACTGGTTTCTGAGGGTAGTCAGGGTACTGGTTTCTGAGGGTAGTCAGGGGACCGGTTTCTGAGGGTAGTCAGGGGACCGGTTTCTGAGGGTAGTCAGGGGACCGGTTTCAGAGGGTAGTCAGGGGACCGGTTTCTGAGGGTAGTCAGGGGACCGGTTTCTGAGGGTAGTCAGGGGACCAGTTTCTGAGGGTAGTCAGGGGACCAGTTTCTGAGGGTAGTCAGGGGACCGGTTTCTGAGGGTAGTCAGGATACTGGTTTCTGAGGGTAGTCAGGATACTGGTTTCTGAGGGTAGTCAGGATACTGGTTTCTGAGGGTAGTCAGGATACCGGTTTCTGAGGGTAGTCAGGATACCGGTTTCTGAGGGAAGTCAGGATACTGGTTTCTGAGGGTAGTCAGGATACTGGTCTCTGAGGGGAGTCAGGGTACCGCTTTGTGAGGAGAGTCAGTGCACTGGTTTGTTAGGGTAGTCAATGTATTGGTTTCTGTAAATAGTGAGGGTACTGCTTTCTGAGGGTGAAGCTGGTCAGTGTATGAGTTCCTAAAGGTATCAGGGTAACAGATTCAGAGGTAGGTTCTAGAGGCATAGGTTCTAAGGACTGGAAATCAAGATACTTTGAAAGAAAGCAGCACAGGTTGAGTGGCCTGTCCATCCCAATTAAAGGTACATGTTTTCTAAGTAATATTAACAATTCACAATTTTTTTTATTTTATAGGAGCCAAAGTAACTTACGCAACTTCATTAAGATATGAGAAAAGTTCCAGTCCGCCGCGGTGTTGCACCCCATCCTTAACATTAGTGACTTGCACTGGGACACCTGTGAGAGAGAAGAAGCACAGACATAACATGTGGGCCCTGGCGGGAGGGAGGCCATCTTACAGACATTGAGCCCCCAGGGGGAACAGAGCACTTTCCAGTGAGTGTAAAGAGGCCTCTAATACAACACAAGGCATTAAATGGATGAGACAGTTATGAACTCTAAGTAACTTCTTAAGTATCAGGAGGTGTCGGAGGGTGGTGGGGGGACAGATTTAGTCCAAAATGGAAAACAGCAATAAAAATAAGACCCCCACCCCGCTGCCTGTCTCTGCTGTCGCCCTGTCTTTTCATTTGCTACACTGTGAAATTGCAACCAGCACCATTGCTAATTACATTTCACGCTCTGCCTTTGTCTTATGGCCGAGCACCTTCTGTCCCACCACTCAGAGATTTAAGCCTGACAAATGGGAACAGAGAAAAGAGGGAGGGGTAGCTGGTGGGCCACTTGCACGGTAAGGCTTTTGCTGCCCACCCTCCCGTAATGTCTGTTTCAAAGGGCGCCAACCGAGTTCTGAGGCTGTCACAGCTAAGAAAAAGGGGTCTGCTCTCATCAACGAGAAGTTAAAGCCGCCCAGCCAAAAGGAGACCCTATGAATTAATTATTACACCTTCCACAAAACAGGGTGTGGTGATCGGATTGGGGCAAGGGGAGAACCGGGGGGGGGGGGGGGTTCACTATGGAAAGGCTATGGGTGGGAGGGAGAGGACAGACTATGAAAAGAAAGAGGTTATTATTCTTTTTCAAACTGAAATGAGCAATAAATGTATTAGCAATCTGACAAGGAGTTGTTCTACCACAAAGCCGAGCCGAGCACCCGGGTCCGCTGCTTAATCTTTCCCCATCTGTTCCCCCTATTAGCATTGATTGCACTATTCACTGCCAATCAACTCCTAACAGGCCACTTTCACTCTCTTTTGCTATTAAATGTAATTCTTTGCAATAATGAACTTTAAGCCCCCTTCGACAGTCTGGCGATCCCATTTTTTTTTAAAGACTTGTTTTTTTCTTCTCCTTCTTCCATGCGGACTGGATCCTGCTCGTCACTTTTTGCGCTCTGCTCCCTGATCCGCAGCTTATAGGTTTCAAATAGTCAATAATTAGATTAGAACTTCAAAAAAATGAAGTGAGGGCTTGAATAGAGAATCTGATGAACTGGACTGAATGGGACTGTCATTGTCCCCTTATGAGATGATGACCGGATTTTAATTTCCTTGGGCTATAAAGTAACAATGCCGGAGGCTGCCACAATGCCACGTGTAAATAAGTAACTATATATTTATACAGGGGGAGGCGGGTTGCTGGCAGCTGCAAGGCATCATTCTCAAATCAGTTCTTGCAGGGCTTTTAAAGTGATATTAAAGCTAAGCCTTTATTCCCAGCAAAAAAAAAAGGCCCCGAAGACGGCTCTAATATTTGGCTGGTTGCCAGACGTTGCGTCTTTTCTGTTACGTTTTACCACAAGAGTCTCCAAATAGTTATATTATTTTACTAGTCAGATTAGGCAGATCCAAGTTGTTTCTGGAGATGTAGACCAAAAGGAATATTGAAGTGAAAAGAAGATCTCTTCAAAATATATATATTTTTTAAAAGTAACCAAGGCTGGAGAAAAAAAACTATCCAGGTAGGTATACTAGTTTTGGATCTAGAGGGACCAAAAAAACACTCACTAAAAGGAGATTTTCAAAAAGTAATTTATTGGCACAAAAGCAGAAATGGCTAGCTAGGGAGATTGACATTCTGGCTAAAATAGTTAAACGTGTAAAGACTAAGCCAGGACCAGCACTGATCATACCTGGGCAAGTGCCAGGGACCCTGCTATCTGACTTGGACAGGAAAGAATTTCGGGAGGGCCCCGGAGGGCCCCACCCACAGTATTGTGCGCATGCTCAACCTTCTGAAGAGCGCGGGCCACTTAAGCGATATGGAATATGGCCACAATGAATAGATTAAGGATTTCAAGATTTTCATTTTGAATAGCATAACAAAGATTTTCTACACCAATCAGGATACCCACTCTCTGTTTACACTTGTTGTCCTTCCACCACAGCACCCAAATACGACATTTATATCTACCCCCACATGCTAGCAATACATATGCTAATTGCCTCGCCTCTCTGAATATTTGGGTCCAATATTTAAAGCCCTCCCCCATCAGTCCCAAATTGTAACTGTATTCCCAATATTGAACCTAAACGCCTACCAATGCTAAAGATACAATTAAATATAGAAAAAAATCTTATCTTGTTATAGTGCTAGAGATTCCATCCAGAGGTGGTGCTGCACTATCAATGTCACCACGTTCCTCTAAGCCACCACTGCTACTTCTATTTGCCAATTTGCCCACTTCTATATCATTCTCATTGCAACCTCTCATCCTTACTGTACCCCTATTTAATTCCCTTTAAACGCCAGTTCTATTTATACCTCCCACTTTCCCCACAGCAGGTCATGGACCACATCAGATGGCTCTGGGGGCCACAGGTTGAGCATATGTGGACTAGAGGATGACAGGGGCAATAGAAAAGATTGCAAGGCATGGAAGATGATTGTCGGAAGCTCAGAAGGCGAGGAGAACAGAGTAAAATCTGGATCAGAAGCACTGAAGAAAGTGGCAAGGACTAGAACACTGCAATGGTGGACTTTTCATTGGCAGTGGAGAGTGGAGGATGATCATTAACAGCAGCAGAGAAAGCAATAAGGTCTAATGGCTGTCAACAGAGACCAGAGAACAGTCAGGAGCATAAGAGAAGATGAAGGGAACTAGCGAACAATTGGTGGCAGTTTAGAAGGTAGGACTGGAGGGTCACTAAATATGAAACACAGCAGGGCCCACTGAGATTTTCTCGCCAAGGGCCCATATAAACCTAGACATGGCCCTGTTCTGAACAATACAATCAATGAAGCTGGTCATATGCAGTGTTTGAAGTTCTAGTGAAGTTGGTCCTTGCTGTGCTGGGTGTCACAATAGTGGCCTGGTGCTGTAAGTCCTGCTAAGACGGGGGACCCACCATTAGTAGCCCTCTTAAGAAGAATTTACCGTATATGGAGCTACATTTGTTATTTTATCATTCCAAACTGTGTTTATTGTATTGGTATACACCAATTACAATTGTCCTCTGAATGTACTTTGATATATTCTAGTTCCTAATAAAAATAATGAAAACCTAACACAAATTTACTTCCCGGCATCACACCTGGTAGTCATCCTGGTTGTGCCCCCAATCCAATCTAGCCTTTATTCACAAAAATCTTGACTCTGTTTTGACCAGTCAAAATGGTGGTACCTATGGCAACATCTCTCTGCGTCTGCAAAGTTGCTGACAGCATTTCTCTATCCTCTCAATGGGTGTAAGGAAAACTCAGGAGTTGTGACCTTGGGCTTCACTGGCAGCCTAAACAATCACCTCCAGCTGAGTCTCTGTTGGAGATCAAGCACTACTTAGATTTCATAGCCTGGCTAGACTATTTAAACTATTGTTGCAGCATCACTCATCCACATGCCTTCTTCACATCTGCACCTGAGTGACTGATCCTTGGACTGATTTGCCCCAATATACTGAATGTGAGTGCCAGCCAAGAAGAGGAAAGTATCCAGATGGCTGGCTTCTTGTTCTAGTGGCTCGATGTACAACGGAACAGCCGGGTTTGGCTGCCCCACTTCTACTTATTAAAGAGAGACTATGGTCATTTCTGACCGAAGTTCCTCTTTAAATCCTAAAGAAATATTTGGGCTATATTTTCTATGTGCATGTGGCATGACTTTACTGACCCTTGCATCAGGGCTGTACTTACACCCTGGCACAGATTTAGAAGAAGCTTGGCGAAATGAAAAATTAAGCATAAATTAAGCCGTTGGCAAGGCAAACCAATTACATTCCTTGTTTCAATAAACAATAGGATTTGATTGAATGCGTTGCTTTAACTTTTCTTGCACTGGAACCAGTACAAGTGCAGAGCAACACTCAGGTTAAGAGAGCGTGGACTGTGGTATGCCCCCTCCATTCACTGCAATGGGGGGGGGGGGGGTTCCAGGTCTTGACATGCACACTTCATTGCAGTGAATGTATGTGCCATATTCCCCTTGATGGATGCTGGGGACGCTCCATTGTTGACACTATGGAAGCATTGATTGGACTTAAAGTGGACCTCCAGTCAAAGAATCAAAGTTTAGTAAATTGCTCCCCTAAACCCCATCTCTCACAATCAGTGATGTAATATATTTAAGAGGGCTCAAATACATTTAGATGTTGTGGGATAGCATGCAGAGTATATGCTTTTGAACAGCATGGGAGCAGCCATCTTGCCACAATTCTGACAGGCCTGTTTGTGAAACAACAGTCAAAATGATCCTAAATCTCCTTGAAATAATGCGTCATCTCTGTCCAGAAGTAAAAAACGATTAGCTGTAATCACTCAGCACTACTCAGAAAGTGCTTAAAACAAGCAGCCCAGGTCATTGACTTATATTGATTGATACATAGTTACATGCACCCCCTCCAGAAGCTGGTGATTCAGCATATGTGTGTAACATGAGAGATGCTGATCCCTTTTCTGAGGTCTCTCAGTTTGGTGTGGGATGCTAATAACAAAATCCTAAGCTCCAGCCTGCCCTGTGTGGAGAGACAATATCACACAAACATACTGCAGCCATGCTGATCTTCAATGCAGCCAGCATTATCTCCTTCTAACATTCTGTGTGGAAACAGATGACATCTCTCTCTCTGGCTGGTTGGGCTGCCCTCCCCCCACTCATGTGTCATCAGGGCACTCAGGTGTGATCCAAGATTGTGTCTCCAATGTAATTCTAGGAGCACAGCTATTCCATTCCACCACCTCTGCCCTCTTAAGCACCATACGCCACTGATCATCAAAGGGGGGCTTTATGGAAGCAAATGACTAAACTTTATTTCCTTGACTGGAGGCCTGCTGTTTCAGTAAGTGTCAGAGTGACAACCTAGGAGCCATTGTCTGTGGTGGTTAAAATGCGAGTATAGCCTTTTTTATTTTACGCCTTAAATTTTGAGTATCCACTGAACACTCACCTTTCTTAAAATGAATTTCCAAAACATCCGGAGTGCTGGGAGAAGTAGCGGGATCTTTTGTTTTTACAAACAATCCAGCTGGAGCATGGTTCTATGAGAAAATAATGATACCATAAAGTCAAGGAAAAAGAGTAAAAAAACATATAGCAGCTTACATTGCCAAGCATTCCTCCAGTACTGTGCCCCCTCTCAGCTCAGCACCATGAATAAGGAAATATACTTTCTTATCTGCCTCCTTCGGCCACACTCTGCTCATGTGGGCCACCAATACTAGCTCTAGGAGCTAGTCCAGACCACCCCCTTTCTGTATTGATGGCTTGAACAGCACTCTCAGTCACTTTAAAGTCATTGTTCAGGAACACTTAAAAGAATTCTCGTTGTGCAGGGCTATGGCAATGTTCTCATGTTTTTTCTTTTTAAAAATGATGCCATATTGCCAGAGTAATTATAAATTAAAGTTTCACCTCCTGTGCTGTCCTCTATTATGGGGATGGCAGCTGAGTGATGCAAGCACACTGTGTGTCTTGCACTGAAGGGAGCTGAGATTGATTATAGCCTATCATTAAAAGCGGGGATGACACAAGCCTTGTATTACACAAGAATTGTATTATGTCTGGATCAGGGGGGAGAGGTTGGAGGCAGAGGAAGATGAAATTCCTCTTCCTTTTTGTGTCGAGAGCAAAAAGGTGAAGAAAGACGGCTCACCAACCTAGGCGGCCCCAGGAGCATGGAGAGCAGGTTCCAGCACAGTACAGATATAGAGAAGGTCCAGTCGTCTGAGGGAGCTGGACCTATTTCATATCTCTACAAGAGCAAAAGGACAGCATGGGACTGAAACTGCGTCATATAAGCAGCCAGGCAAATTATTTTAACCTTTGAGTGGTCAATTTCTAATATAGGACATATTATCCCATACCAGTCCTCAACTACCAATGTCTAGTGGATATCCATCAAACAGATTGCTGAGAGAAGAATAACTCCACCTGTAAATATGAAGAAGGTACCTGCTATGTGTACACTGCTGGTTACACAGTTACGACCCAGCTTGTTCCTCTGTCTCTGGTCTTCCCCTTGGACTGCTTATTTGGATTACTTTTGGATCTACGAACCAATGCTGCCTGATCTTGTCTTCCGCTTGTTCGCTATCTGCTTTGCTTTTAGCCATGTCTTCCGGTGATCCCCTTCCCAAGACCCTTGGCATCTAGTTCTCCCAGGTAGATGTCCTAAGGTTTTCCCGCAACCCAGTCTGTCCCCAGCCTAAGGGGCTTTGGTAATAACTGGGACTTCCTGTATATTCTGGGACATGGGTAGTCTAGTGTGCCCTGAGTTTTTACCCATTAGGCTCCACCTGCTCCTGAACCTTACATAGATCCATTGCTTACAATTTGCACAATATACTGTCATCCATGCTATGCGAAAAATCCCCAATTCACACCAGTCCCATAGTCCTTCAAAATGGTCAAAAGTTAGTATAGTACTATAGACAGGCCAAGAAAAAACCTTTAGAAGATCTATGTGTCTTCCGTGCACAAAGATCAAAGCCACTCTTTGGCACTCTTGCCCCCTTAGACTGTTGGTTTCAGCTAAACACCTGCCCTTGGAATTAGTATAGGGGGTCTTTTAATGGGGTCCCCAAACTACTTACCACCTACTCATAACATTAGCATTCTTAAAGCAGACCAAAACCCACTGAACTTGTGAAATACATTTGGCCAAAGCCCCTGACAATACTCCTCCTCTTAGGGTGTAGAACTAGAAAAGGATATTTTCACTTTTTATAGCCTCCTCGAACACAGATTTTTTTTGCTGTCCTTCTTTGTAAGATGGCAGGCGATCAATCTTTACATCAGTGTGGCAATGACATCATTGCCACACAACAGTGGCGATGAATGGAGGAGGCGGAGCTTTACAGCTAAAACAGAAGGAATTATATGGAATTCAAGTGAAGTAGGGCCAGTAAAAATTGGCAAAAGGTACTCTTCATGGGGGGGAGTAATTCAAATGAATCTACAGCTCTAGCTCCTAGTCAGCAGCTGAAAAAAACTGAAGCAGGATTCAAAATAAATCGGCACTCCAAACCACGCCAATAAAGTGAGGATAGATCTATCTAAAGACCTCATAGACACCAAAAACAGTAAAAAAAATGTGATGAGATGGGCTTCAATAGCTTTTTGTTTTGACTTTTTTGATCATTTTTCCCGTTTACAGCCTAAGGTATTCTGAGTGACTGAAGCCAGAGCAAAATGAATTCCAGGAATCTGGCGAATACAAGGTTTCTGCATAAAGATGAGGCCCTGTACGCTGCACACTAGTTTATTTTGCAAAGATGGAGAAAGAAATCGGACTTGGTGACCCCAGCAGGTGCTCCGCCGGAACGCGCTCGTACAGTGTCCCCGAGGTTAATACATCCAGGGGAGCTGAGAGGAACAAAGCCGAAACTCATCTAAAAACGCATCAGACTAATTTCAGCCTTGGCAGAGTTACAATAAAGAGGCGCCTTTCTGGAGCAATCATCATTCACGGCCTTTCTGGGTTAGTGGCTAAAATCCGCTTTGGCCCGTTTGATTGCTTGCTGTCCCTGACTTGGGGGCGTGTTAATGCTCGTCAATCATCCCCCCTACACACGGCTTTTTCTGCTATGAATTCTGAAGGCACCTACTGTATGCGATGGTCTTTTCATAAGTGCGCGGAATGCAGCGCTCGCTGTAGGTGGCTGACACAGGCTGTCCAAACTAGTAAGTAAGTGCTTTCCACACTTTAGTAAATACCCCCATTGGGAGCTGTTATTTACCAATTTATCAAAATTCTCTTTACCTCATTGAACCCCCTCCCAACCCACCCACAGAACTTCTAATCCAATACCAGCAGTTGCAGACATGTGGTCCAAGTTCCTCCTCCAGGTGTCCCACCATGAAGAGGACTTCAGACCATGTGACTGCCAACTGCTAATCACTGAGCCCAGTTTCAACAGGTGAAAAAAAATGTTTGTGTCTGCTCAGCAAAAAACACACTTATCTGACCACCCGAGACATGTGGGCTGAAGTGTTCCAGTTTCAAAGCTGTCAACTCTAATTATACATTACATTCCCTGAACAGCCTAGGTGCAAGGGGGCAAGCTCTATATTTCATTGGCAGCAGGGGGCGCATTACGTGACTATTGATAGCTAATATGCCATGTGGTGCAGGTAATGAATGAGTGCTCATGCCAAGCTGTTGGACTGGAGATGGCTGATCTGGTTGTGTTCTACCTTCTTTGCACTTTAAAGTGGAACAAAACCTGGTATTTTGACTATCCCAAGTTTTGTTCCATGCACTGCAGTGTGAAACCCCCCAGATCGGCCAGAAAAACCCACTTTCCCCTGGGCCTATACCATATGCATGGGCTCTCAGAGACATTTGCCATGCATATGTAATGTTCGGCAAACAGCTCTGTGGCAATCTGGAGCAAAAGCGGCTACATCTCCAGCAGTGGGCGCTGAATCTGAATAGCTACAGGCTGGGAGCGTGTGCACATTCTGTTTTGTGATACCCAGGGGAAGGCCAGTGATCAGCCCTGGAATCTTATGGATTCTAGGGCAGGCCCCGATGAGTTTTGCTCTGATTAAAAGTAATTCTGCAGGCAAGGAAACTAAAACGCTATACTCACTTTTTATCCCCTGCAGACTATCACTATCGTCCAGCCACTGTTCTTTCAAATGCCGATGGACCGCCCGATACCATTTGTCACAAGAACTATGACACGCCCCCTTCCATTCACTGCAATGCCATAGTTCCTGTGACAAATTACCGTAGGCGGTCCATCGGCAGGTGCATGAATGAGAGTGGCTGGACAAGAGTGGCACCTGATCAAGCAATCTAGTAACTGCCAGGGTGCCGGACTAGTAGGCTCCTGTATTCCAGTTTCAACTATGTCAGCTCTCATTCCTCATTTTGCGTTCCTCTGCTGTCCAGTCAAGTGGGAGCATGCTCCCTCGATGAATGGCAGCGGGGGGTTTATCCCAGCCAAGGAGATGTGCTGAAACGGAAGAAGAGGAGCAGGACATTGTGGAATAGCACCAGCGGGCTGGTACTTAAGTACCATTTATTTTTATTGACTGGATTTTCCCTGTAAAAAGGAACAACTCTCAGGTGGGCATCCTGATTTGGGACTCCCACTGTGGGTATCCCCACAGATCGCTGAGAAAACTGACCTTTCTGCGTTAGCCATTGTGCAACATCACTGCGGCTAAAAAGCTGGATGGTACCAAGCACTATGCATCAGTCATTCACAAATTCTTGGTGTAAGAACGCGTCTAGCTAACAGTATATAGCGGGGCCAGCACATGCATGGTTGGAACGCGGCTAGGTGAGGTAGTGCAGCAATTCCATGGAGTTTCACACAGTGTGGCATCCCAACTCAGGCCCTCCCTGAGAGTGGGAAACAGAAGGACCTCGAGTCTTTTAGACTCCAGGGCTGGCAAAGAGAGCTGATGTTCCTTTTTAGAGAAATACTGGGTAGAAGTGGAACCATCTGTGCCCCATTTACAGAAAATAAATCTTCTGAATCCTATAACAGGGTAATTCTTGTACTGCCCTGGTGGTGGCTATTATAGCATCCTTTTGCCAAATGGTCCCCCTCTTAAGCATCCAGAGCCTCCACTCCTCGTTAACTCTTCTGATCTCCAATTCTGTTCAGTTTTTAGGAATTGTGACCACCGCCATCTACAAACAGCCAGATGGACAAGCAGGCCACTTATCAACAAAGTTTACCGCCTATTGTTCGGTGCCATGGTGTCACACCAGGAGAGAAAGGCAATGGAAAACTATCATTCTGATTAGCTGCCAAAGTCAGGCCCAGTGAATAGAAAGGAGTGGCGGGTACCAGAGGGCACCACTGAAATTTCAAGATTCCAATCTTTTTACTAAACACCGAAAATCAAAGTCACTTAGCGGCCAATTGTCAACCCTTCCTCTGCCGACAGCCTCTATTAAATAAAATAACCAAATAAAAATAAAGTGACGAGCAGTCTCGCCGATGCCTTTTATTGTCAGCCATATCTGCGCACTTTTTATTTTCTTCTTTTCAAAGCCTTCGGTTCAAATGACATGTCATCGGCGGCACTGTATCGGCGGCTTTTCCATTTATCCGGCCCGGCAGGGGGGCTGCTGCAGCAATGTCTTTGAGGAAGGAACAGAGGCGGAAAAAAAGGCAAAAGAAAAAAAATATGCAGAATAAAAAAAAAAATTAACAAATATAAGAGAAAGTATTTGGGGGAGGTGGGGTTGGAAAAAGAGCAATAAATAGAGGATGGTGAAGGCCCGAAAGAAGAGAGGCTGGGAGGAAGAAAAGAGTGTGAGAGAAAAGGGAGAGGTGGGAGCGGAGAGCGCAGAACAGATTAGCAGCAAATGGGCCATGAAGTGAATGCCGGTGTAAGGCCGCTTGTGCCATCAATGGTTTTATTCACCCCGTTGATGTTGTTGTGTCCTGCTCTGAATGAACTCTTTCAAAGCGCCATATGAAGTTAAAGCAAGTAAATTTCTATCTTTCTTACATTAGAATGCCTCATTGCCCCTCAATCAGGTCTCATGGAGGCAGAAAATGACCCAACCATCTGTTTTTTTCCCCTTTCTTTTTTTTTTTTTAAATCTAAGCAGTTTGGCAGCATACGGTCTGGGAGGACAAGGTGCCCGACAGCCCAAAGAGGTGGCTGCCATGAAAGATGGTGGATAAAGACATACATTAGGGGTGCATGTAAAGGCTGTACACACGCACAGCAATTTATGTCTGATCCATTGGAATGATATTTCAAAAAACAAAAAGGATGGATGGCAGTAACATTATTGACAAAAGAGGGATAGATATATAGATAGATAGATAGATAGATAGATAGATAGATAGATAGTAATATAAATACAATATCGAGAGAAAGAGAGCCAGCAAGCAATAGTCAGATTGCTACAGTCTACTGTAAATAACTGAATATTAGAATCTAATATAAATAGATTGTAGCTATAATCAGGCAGATAGATGTATATATTTTAATAGAAAGAGTGATTGCTAGGCCCCTGTACAAAAATGATAAATAGATATAGTCAAATAGTACTAGAGGAATTGTAGAATATAGGCCCTTATTTATGAAGGAATAGCGACAGGTAGCGACTGGTGAGCGGCCGGGAATGACGGGCACCGCCACGAGAACGCCGGCTCCCCACCTCAAACACACATTTATCAAGCCAATCCTGCTTAGCGACTGAGATAGCGCCATAGCTTTAGCGACTCAGCGCCTTAGCGACTCATTCATCATTATTCCAGCCTCAGCCCGTCCGACCTTGAACAGCGACAGGTATGACCTCTCGCTACCTGGCGCTCTCCAATGCATTTCAATGGAACAATCTTTAAATATTAATAATTAATTGTTATTAATGTTTTTTTTTTTTTTTTTAAATGTGAAAAATTCTGTGACCACTTCTGCCATTTTAGATAATCTTTTTAAGGGGAAAAAAATTAAAAAAAAAATTGTACAGAATTGATATTACAGGTCTGATATTAATGTATTCATATTACTAAATTATTTACTTTTTTTTTTTTTTGGTTTCCAAAAATATGGTGGTTTGGGGGTTAAAAAACTACTTTTAACACATCGCCTCCAGCGCTCTGGGGTTTAAACATGCATTTCACAGCGCTTGAATTTTTTGAGCGTGATTTTTTGATGAATATGGTGGGAGCCGGTCGCTCTGACCAGTCGCTATCATGCGCACCCATACATCGCGGAACCTGTCAAATAGCAACTCGTAACCTTGTATTCAACATTACGCCACACCGACTGAGTCGCTGTCAACAACCGAACAACGGCCAAGCACAGCGACTACTAGCGGGCGCTGTGAAAATACCGCTACAGTCGCTCAACTGTCGCTACATGTCGCTATTAATAAATCAGCCTCATAGATAGATAGATAGATAGATAGATAGATAGATAGATAGATAGTAAAATGATTACTAGATAAATCCTAAGTAGATAATTAAAAGAAAGATTGATAGATAACTATTGGAACTGACTGGTATATATGATAGACAAGATGAGGGATAGATAAATAATATAAAATAATATTAGTAAAAGATTATTAATATATACAGTCTAACCTATGTAGATAAGTAGATACTCCATAAAAAGATGGATAGATAAATAGATAAGATATATATATATAGAGTGTGTAATAGAAATACTGGGATATATGGATAGAGGGATAATTAGATTGATATATATATATACTCATGTCAAAAAGAGGGTAGCTAGTTAGACAGTCTCCTGTAAACAATTCATTAATGGATATGGTTTAATGTAAGCAGATGGTCTGTAGAAAGATAGCTAGATCAATCGAAAAATATAGACTCACTAAAATATATTAAAAAGGTTACTTTCAATCATATAGTCTATGATTGTCTGAAACCCATCAGATTTCTGTTACGGGGAGGCTGATTCATCATTAGCGGCAGGTAGCGACAGATGAGCGTCTGTAGCAGGCATTTTCAGAGCGCCCGCTAGTAGTCGCAGTGCTCGGCCGTGAGTGGCTACTTTATAGCGACTCAGTCGCTGTTCAGTAATGTTGAATACATTGTGAGGAGTCGCTATTTGACCAGTACAGCGCTGTATGGGAGCGCATGTTAGCGACTGCTCATAGCGACCGACTCACACCATATTCAGGAAAAAAACAGCCACACAAATCTCTGGCGCTGAAAAATACTTGTTTGTAGCCCATAGCGCAGGAGGCGGTGTGTTTAAAGTCTGTTTTCAAGCATCTATCAACTAGTAACAAAGCGAAAACATATGGAATTACATTGTAACAACATTGTAACATGAACACTTTAATGCCAGACCTGTAATGTCATTTCTGAAGAAATATTTAAAAAATGTAAAAAATTGGAAACAACTGCTTTTTCAATGCCAGAAGAGGTCACAGAATTATTTGTGATTTTTGGGGGAACAAAAAAACCCAGTTTAAAGTGAAGAAAAGGTTCGTCCATTGAAATGTATGGGGGAGCAACAGGTAGCAAGAGGTCATACCTGGCGCTGTGCGCAGAGGCTTTGAAAATGATGAATCAGACGCTACATGCCGCTAAACAGATTCTGCTTGATAAATGTGGAATTGCGTGCCGTGTCTGGCGTTGACCAGTCGCTATCTGTCGCTACCTCTCATTAACCAGGCGCTACCTGACGCTATCCTTTCTTAAATAACCCCCTAAGAGTCTAGTGCCTGGTTTTACTGATGGGCTTAGAATATAGATGGTATCATCCTAAATTGTAAATATTTATTCTAATAAATAGACATTTGGTCTTCTATAGGATTAGAATTGGCTTACTATACATAATGGATTATTATAGAACACTGTCAGCTACTAAGTAATGAAACCTAGAAAACACACTTCATCTAGTTATTCTGCCAAATGAAGCCTCCATATTTAGTTTCATTTTGATATAGCCGGTGGCAAATAATTGCATGGATAAGATAAATGGAGGTTTCAGGCCAGTCGGACAAGAGTTCTAGGTACCCATTAGAAGATGTGCAGACAGGGATTGGATTGGCTGGGCCATATTAGGATGGAGGCCGAGATTCCTCCTGCCCTGTTGCTACAGTAGCGGGTCTCGTGTTTGCGAGGATTCATAATTACTGATTGCAGAATTAAGAGAAATGATAGAGGGAGTCTATATCTTCTAAGAATAGTTTGATCTGACTTTTTTGCCTTTTTTGATGGGGTGCTTACAATGCTGGCAGGATAGTGGCTACCTATCTGCCTGCGGTCTATAGTTAGCGACTGGTACAGTACAGTTCCCTCTCCTGTTTCAGTATTTGGAACATCGAGCTCTCGCGTGTCCTATGAAACCTTCTGTCATTTCCTTTCAATCAACAAAACATAACCAAAGCCCTGTGTGGGTCTGGGTGCGTTGCGCCTGCACGTCAGGGTTAAACAGGCCAGCCACTTGGGTTTGACAAGCTGATCAAAGAGTGAAATGTTTATCATAATATTGGAACAAAGTGGCTCCTTCCTCCTGCCATAGCAGAGCTTCACTCCCGGGCTCTTCCCTGCCCCGCAGGCTTGTTGCCTCTGACTGATAGTGTAATTAGTGCTGACGGATCGTTTAGCAAGTGCTTAGTGACTGTCAGAGCATGAAGACAATGTCTTATTTACTAAATGGGACTGTATCCTACCCCATCGCACAATGAGCTGCTCATTTATAGATTGCAAGCTCCCCAGGATAGAAAACTGATCTTCATTTAAAGGAAATCTATAGACATCTTGCCTTTTGTTAAATACATTTACTGTACTGTGTACTAATGAGTGCTTCATGGTTGGAGTTATAAGTCAACCCTTAAAGGATAACTGTAGGCAGAAATAAAAGTCTTGCAGTTAAAAAGCCCACCTATGTCCTTTATATTTCAATAGACTAGTGTAGATTTCCATTTCTTACCTATTTATTTAGAGGTTTTATTTAGCTGTTTCTGCTAGAGCTACCCATAATGGCCATATGTGGATAGAAATTATTTAATTTCACAATAAAGAGGAAGTAAGTGGTATTTCCTTAACCTTGGATTTCCTGCTTACAATAAAGTGGACCATTCCGAATCTGGATGCCCCTGGAGTAGGGAATCAAGCGGCTCTGGGTTTTGTTTAACTTTAAAAGCAGATGAAAACCCCAGATGCCCTGTTGTGTAAAACCACTGAAGTCACCAGTAAACTCACCTTTACTACTGGCTCCCATGAAGGTGCAATGGGAGGCTGGGCATGGCCAAAGAAAAAGCCAGGCATGTGGGCCACCGATGAGCCAGCAGCAATAGTCACTCAATTACATTTTAAACAAATGTCCTTGGTGAACAATAAACTGATTACTGGAGGCATTAGTTAGGTTCTAATAATTTATAACAAAAAGCAACACAATCTGGTAACAAGCACATGCTTACACCAAAAATATTCTCAAATGGAGATTCAAGCCCGCCCTTAGTGCATTTGTTTTCACGGTCAGGAAAGAGTTTTGGGGTTGGGGTTAGGTTATATATTCACAGAGATAAATGGGGAGTGTATAAAAGCTCATAATGTGTAGTAGAGTTGAGCTCACATACTAGACATTTGCTGGATACATTACCTGTGATTGTCTACCATCCTGAGGTGGCATGCTCAGTGCATTGTCATAACTCGAATGGTTTGAAGTTAAAGTTGACCAAAACTCAGGATTTTGACTATCCTGGGTTTTGGTCCTTGCCCCTGGGGCAACCGCCCGGTCCTACAACGCATGCACGGCTGCTTGTCCAATCCATGAGCTGGGATCAGCTCGAGCCCCTGACACCTAGCGTGGGCATGTGCTCTGCAGGAGGGATAACGGGAATGTGACCGCTGCTCGCGTGTGCGCCTTTGGATCAGGAAAGGAGGCAACTTTATGGACAACCTGGGGGTTTCCACACAGCGGGGCATTCAGGATGATACGGGGGAGGGAACCAATTTATAAGATTCCTGGGACGATTTGTGTGAGTTTTGGTCTACTTTAAAGTGGACCAAAACCCTTATAGATTCCCGGGCCGATCCATCCCCTCCCCGCGGGGCATCCAAAATAGGGATGCCCCACTGTGCGAAACCTCCCAGGTTGCCGGCTACACTTACCTGAATTCCGGTCCAACGGCACATGCGCGGGCTGTGGCCGCATCCCCGGCATCCCTCTAGCAGAGCACGTGCCCGCCCCCGCCACTTGTAAATGCCCTGCGCGGGCGCGCTCCCGCCGGAGTGCTCGGAGCAGCTGAGCTAAGACGTCTCTTAGACATGCATAGCTCAGCTGCTGATTGGACGATCGGCCGGGCATGCGCCGTAGGACCGCGGTGAGGTGAGTTTTTTTTCGGGAGATATGGGGGGGGGGTTTCACATAGCGGGGCACTCCCGATCGGGGTGCCCCGGGGGAGTGGACCAAAACCAAGGATGATCAAAATCCTGGGTTTTGGTCCACTTTAAGTGACTTATTCTATGCTTGTTTAATTATCACTTAAAGTGGACCATCACCCTCCGGTGATCGGCCCGGGAATCTATAAGACTCCCGGGCCGATCACCTCCCTCCCCGCGGGACATCCGAGATCGGGATGTCCCGCAGGGTGAACCCCCCCCAAACACCCCAAATCCCCTTACCTCCGCCGCCGCCTCCCTCGCGCCCCTCTAGACGTGCGCGCGCCCGCGCCGGCCGTCTGTGAATGTCTCTGTCAAGAGGGGCGCGAGGGAGGCGGCGGCGGAGGAGCCGCTTGTCCGCGGCTGTCAAACTGCTTGTCCGTCGGCGCTGGGAGCGGGGAGAGGTGAGTTTTTTGGGTGATCGGGGGGGTTTCACACACCGATCGGGGGTGCCCCACCGAAGTGGACCAAGACCCAGGATAGTCAAAATCCTGGGTGTTGGTCCACTTTAAGCAAGGATGACTGAGGTATGCTCTATGCTCTATCCTTTCAAGAGCTATTCACAAGAGCAAAAACACACCCTGGTAGCTAGCACAGGTAGGTCAGATCAGATCACTCTGTGCTTACCCTAGGTACACCTGTTTTCAATG
Source organism: Gastrophryne carolinensis (assembly GCA_027917425.1). Taxonomy (NCBI): domain Eukaryota; kingdom Metazoa; phylum Chordata; class Amphibia; order Anura; family Microhylidae; genus Gastrophryne; species Gastrophryne carolinensis. Next base: position 201,847,068 of record CM051235.1, read on the forward strand.
TTGGGATAAAAGTTTTGGGCTATGTATTCATGGAGATAATGGGTAATTGCATGAGTAAAAAATCTTATAATGTGTCATCAGAGCAAAGCTCTATAGCAGACTTCTGCTGGATACATTACTTGTGGTTGCTAACCCCTCCTGTGGCCGAGGGCACACTGCATTGTCATAATGAATGGCTTACTTATCTCTTGAGCACTGTTTAGCACTGTTGCTGTATTTTATATTTATTATACTATAAAGCCACTTTGTTTTCATCTGTATTTTAAATACACTTCAGAACATAACCCTTACCTGCCACATCTAAACCTAAATACAACTTTTGTTTTAGGCTGGATTTAGTTACAGGGCAGTCATGGCCTAGAGGTAAGGAAGCAGACTTGTGACTGGAGGGTTTAAGGTTCAAATCGGGGCCATGGGGGTGCTCTTGAGCAAGGCACCTAACCCCCCAACTGATCCCCAGGGTGCCCTAGTTAGGGACATGTGTACACTCACTGCATGGATGGGTTGAATACGGAGGACGAATTTCTATAGGGTTGATTCCTGACCGTGAGTAATTCTTTTACTTACATTTTTTGGAGCCGAAGCATGTTTTAGTTTGATTTTTTTTACGTGCAATTTTTAAGTGCAATTCAGCACCAAATCTAGCTTTAGCTGTGGATTTTTTTAACAAACTGCGGAGCTAAACATGGTGCTGAATCAAAAAATCAAAAGAAAAAATCACTCACAGTCATGTATCAACCCTTGTGTGTGTGCAAACATACAATGGCCATTTATGCCCCAAGAATCCCAAAAACCAAAAAAAGTAAATGTTACAACAGGCACTCACCTTTGGGTTCTCCAGGATTCCACCCTCATAACTGAAAAAAGAGCAAACACAAGTTAGAATGCAACAAATATTGTATATAGTACAACTTGTTTTCTGTGTTTGTTGTACAACTTGGATTGGGGAACGATTAGACCATTACAACGGTACATAGGGAATGGGTCAAAATGGAGAAGAACCCTCCTTTATGTTTCTAAATGTCAAGAGCAATTGGTGTAGGTAAGGGTGACAAAAGGTTTTGCGACTGCACTTATTCCAGCTTTAAAGTTAAGGGGAAATGTAATGGTTCCCTTCTGAAGTCCGCTAATCTGCATCAAATTGCTAATGAAAAAGAACCATTACCTTATGTGCATGAGATTCTCATCCATACTCCAGGGGTTTTTGGGTGTCACTGGTACAGGAATTCCATGATTCTGAAATGAGGTAAAAGTTACTCCGTTATATTCCCAGGGTTGAGTTTGCTTCATGCGTCTAAACTATTCATTCCAAAGGATCTTTCTGTGTGGTCACTGGTGCTCACCACATGGTTTCCTTTGCCCTTTAATTTTGCAAGTGATATGTTGACCTGTATAGTAGAGGAAGTTGAGCTTGGGGAGGCCACATCATAGTGTGTTGGCCCCATGAACAAATCCATATCATCCCCTGCTTTTATAGCAATGGGTTCTGATAGCTCATCCTGAGGTGGCTGTGTGTACCTAATTATACATGGAAGGGGTCCCGTGGGAAGAAAAGGTATGTGAAGGATTCACCTGTTCATTGTTAACCATAGCTATGGTTTCTGAAGACCCAGACAGGAAAGTGGCCAGAACAGATACTTATAGCAATACAGCCTTAAACCGGACCAACAGCCTGGCAGTTGGAAAAGAAAGGTAGCGGCCATTTTAGAGCTTCCTCTCCCAGCATCTCAGCCGTGCTGCTGCCTGGATTCAACTGACATAACGGACAATACACAGTAACAGGAAGCCCAGCAGCACTTCCTGTTTGCAGGAGGCCTGCAAATTCACAAGCAGCCCTTTTGTTTCTAAACTTTACTCCAGCAGGAGTTAGAAATAGGTAAATTAATTTTTATTTGCAACTAAATTGCCCTGGGGAGGGATGCATATGAGCACTGTTTGCTGTGTTGGTCTAGTTTACGTCTTTTTTGACTGTTGGTCTGCTTTAATAGTTTTTCTACAGTGTTGATGTATGTTTGTAAGAGGACCCAGTCTAACATAAACTGGCCAGATTGTTCATTCCTAAGGTCAACAGACAGTCTTCTCTTCCTAAAGAGGATAAAGTTCCCCCAGGTGGTTCTTTAAGCTGCTGCATCCCCACCCAGTGCATCCCACATCAAGATACCTGTCCATCATTTGTCCAACAAATGCCTCAAATTGGGCACTAGTATACAACCCCTCCCATGTGCTGGCAGGCAATGGTTTACAGGGCAAAGAGTGAGAATGTTGCCTGATTTTCTGGCTTCCTATAGGGCTTTATGCAGAAGGCCAACCCGAATCAAGATGCAAGTGTGGGGTAAAATGGCCACTTTACTATTACGTCTAACTAAACTGTAGCTGGCTATTTACTGTTATGCTGGTCTTATACAGCTTACACATTTATGCACAAAACAGATTTATTTATTATACACTAACAAAGCATTTACATTCCACTTTGACCAAAAATAATATCAATTTCTATTTATTCCTTCATAAACTGCAGTACTTTTTGTTCTCATCATTTGTCCCATTACCCAATGCATTATTTTACTTCTGGGTTCCAGCCAATACATTTAGCTGCAATTGTATATTTGACACACCTTTCACTTAGGGCACAATATGTGACACCAAATTATACACTTTACAATGAGCTTGCCATTCACATATTAAGATGGTTTGGGTGCCCAGTGGTGTGGAGTGGTACCAAACACTTACATCCGGCTGACATGTTTATGGCAGATAACTGCTGAGGTCCACCTTGTTGTGTCCTGATGCATCCCCGGTCCATGCATCAGGGTCCACGAGAAGATTTTTTTATATCATGTTTGAACCTGCCACATTTTGTCTGCTGCCCATCAATGGCTGAATCAATATATCCATACATCTGATGGTAGGATTATAATCCATATAGCTAGTTATGGCAGTATTGGGAGACTTTTTAGTCCAGTGGATAGCCAGCTATACAGCGGATTCTTAGAATATTTTGCCAGATATATATACAAACAATAAGGAAAGATCCTAACTGCACCCACGCGGCAGCCTATGCATAGTAAGAGGGCTGTAAGTACATGCGAGCGAGCACAGACGTATACAAGTCTGAATAGTCAATGGATTCCATGCATTAGAAATGCCTGCATGGCCACTCTGCGAATTTAATCACAAGTCCGGCACAAACCCTTACCCTTACACTTCACGTAACATTGCTGATGGATTCCTTCCGTACATACAAAAAAAAACCTTTTTAGGCCATCGCAAGTCACATCCGGCCGCTTGAGAATAACTCAAAATTGCTTCTGTCTCAGTGGTGTGGCTAATATGTTAACAAACTCATCGCAGGAAGACGGCGTGCCCAACTGGAGCATAGGTGGGCCCCCCTTAGGTGGTCCGCCAGCATGCACGGAATGTGTTCCCTCCACTGGGCCAAGCAATGAAGGGTAAGCAATAAACACAACAAAAAGAAAGGAAAGAAAAAAGGCTGCCTGCGCCCACTCCCCGAGCTTTGTCCTAATCGGTGCGCGGCAATGCCACCCACGGCTAAAGAAAGGCTGCTGGCTAATGTTTAGCTTTGGGGTCTCTGTAGAGGCATTCATGCTGATGAGCTGCCCAGTTTATTAGAAGAATACCCCTGGCTGAAATAATGAAGATGTCACCAGCCCCAAGACACTTCATTGTTACATCGACTTGTCCTTCATGACAATGTGCTGAGGATCGTTCTGGTCAGCAGCTCCGATCGCTCTTCTCTCTTGCTCAGCACATATAGTGTTAAGCCAGCAAATTACACAATATTTTGGCCAGTCATTGTGTGTCAAAGTTTTCTGTCATTAACCTGCATACTTTGCCCGATGTAATGCTGCTCATAGACGTTAAGAGAGTGCCTAAGTGAGTAGACAACCGGTGTCTATGACCAGTGAGGTAGGCATCCCCATCATCTATGAAAAAATGAAAAATCCTCAGTTACTGCATTGTCCTCAAAACCAAAGACCTCTCATACAGGACACACATAACTCCTCATCTGAGGAGATATCACCTAAACCCATAGACTCCTCAACCAAATGAACATCCTCTCATTCCACAGAAGAAACCTTCTGCTTTAACACACCAAAAAACCCTAAACGTCTACAATGCTCGCAGCACCAAAAAAAGACCTCTTTATCTAAAGAGTGGCCACCTAAATTTACACTCCTCAACCAAAAGACCATCCTCTTATTCACCTCTGTAAGACACCTGCTGCCCCATAATCAACAAGAAACAACTAACGTCACTCTCCATCACTCCATCGTTCCAAAAGAGCCCTCCAAATTCACTTCTTCAGACAAGCATATAACCTGGCTTGAGCAACTGCTATTACCTTCAAATGTCACATGCAGCCCAACTCAAGCTCTACCGCTTGTGATCCCTACCTTTTGTCTCCACCCCCGATCCTTTACACTGTAAGCTCACAAGGGCAGGGCTCTTTCCTATTGTCTCCTGTGCTCACAACATTTGGTTTAAACTTTGTGGCATCTAGTTTGTATAGTTTCCTGTACAATATGTTTTACCTTGTCTGTAGCCACAACTTGTAAAGCACTACGCTATATTAATAAACAATAATAATAATAGTAACAGCCTTGAGCTTTTAACTGTCTTGAGCAAATTGGCAAAAGACAGCTTCTCCAGCCATCTCTCTTGATCTCTCTTTTTTGTTTCTGGAGTATTTCAAATCAGGCTGGAAAGACATTAATCAACAATAAATTCCTGTTCCTAATGTGCGTATCCTTCTTTCAGCCCCTAATGACTTCCCCAAAATGCCACTCCAAATTCTCAGAGCTGGTCCCATTGTCTCCGCTGGCCCATTACAAACTCCAATTTGTAGCTTTTCTTTGGGCCATCAATGAGGCCGGCCCTGCTGTGAATGGCGGCGGAGGAGCCGTGGAATGCACTGACAGCCAGTGAAAGGGCGCCAGGCCCCTGTGAATCCTGGTTAAAGTTCCCGCCTGTTAATAAATAGCCTGGGCCCCAAGTTAACTGACAGCCTTTTAACTTATCAGCGGACAGATTCCTGATAAATCTGCCGCCTGGGGGGCTGATGGGCAGCTAGGTTTAATCTCTAGTTATTTCAGGAAAAAGAGAAGGGGATAGGTGAGAGGAGCCTCTTAAAGGGACACAAGGGTTTCACTGATATCGATCTGGATAAACTCCTTTCTCACTTGCACAAAGTCCCTCTTCAATGGATGCTGCTCATATGGAGAAGAGGTCTCCTTTGAACCAAAAATTATAGCTTGGAGGCACAAAGCAAAGGATCAGAAAGGAACAGAAGGACCCATGGGGGTGGGAGCACATACAAACACTCTGTAAATGCAGGAATGCAAACATACCTATTTAACAAGACACTCTGAGACATATGTAACAAAAGTGCTAGAGAGAAAGATTGGAGCCTTTGGTCAAATCAACCAGATTTGTGACCTCATCAAACTTAATCAGTTTGGTTAACTACTATAGTTTTTGGTGAGTCTGGCCACTTGGGTTCTTATGCTGACCAAAAAAAGTCAGATAGCCAGCCATATTTGGTCGTACCTATGCCCATCCCCATTCAGTTTCTTGCAAAATGTGACCCTTTGTGTTCTTATACTGACCATAAGCCAGTCAGATGCCCAGCCATGCTGACCAAAGACAAGTCAGATGACTGGCCATGGCTGATGGGACATACACCCATCCTGATTTGTGACCTGGTGCAATCTTTTCAGGAGTATCAAGGACAGCCAATAGCAACAACATGGGCTGGCAAGCAAACATGGGGCTTTTGTTGAAAGCTACCAGACAGGTGATCTCCTCAAATCCACTATGTCTGGTTGACTACTATGGTTATTAGTAGCAGTCTTGGTAAATCTGACCATTTGGGTCTTATGCTGACCAAGTCAGACTGATGAGGCACCTCTCCATCCACATTTGGTGCCTCTGCAAATCTGACCCTTTGTGTTCTTATTCTGACCATAAATGTCAAATGTCCAGCCATGCTGACCATAAACAAGTCAGATGAGCAGCCATGGCTGGTGGGACATACAGCCATCTTCATTTGGTTATTTTTGACCTGGTGCAACCTTCTCAGGCTTATCAAGCGCAGCCATTATTATTAACATGGCTGTAAAGAAAATTTTTGGCCAAAGCAGCCAACCAATTTGGTGGTCTCTTGAAACCTCTCAGTCTAGTTAAAGTGGACCAACACCCAGGATTTTGACTATCCTGGGTCTTGGTCCACTTCCGCCCGATCGGGGGTGCCCCGCTGTGTGAAACTCCCCCGAACCCCCCGAAAAACTCACCTCTCCCCGCTCCCAGGGCCGACGGATAAGCCGCGGACAAGCGGCTCCTCCGCCGCCGCCTCCCGCGCGTCCCTCTTGATGCGCGCGTGCCCGAGTCGGCCATTCACATCCGATCTCGGATATCCCTCGGGGAGGGAGGTGATCGGCCCGGGAATCTTATAGATTCCCGGGCCGATCACCCGTGGGTGTTGGTCCACTTTAACTATTATAGTTTATTCTAGTAGACTTGGTAAGTCTGACCATTTGGGCCCTTATGCTAACCATTGATAAGCCATGTCCAACCGTGGCTGGTGAGACATAGGTCAATCCTGAGCCGTTATGACTAGTGGTGGGCTTCAGATGCAGGCCTGGATTCGACCTGGATCTGGTTTGCCCCAATCCCTGATACCAGCAAACTATTAGACAAATTATCCATCATACAACCCGTCAGATCCCTAAGCAATTTGCAAACAGTTAAAAAAAACTAAACATTGCCTACATCTGTCCACTGCCGGGCAGCATCCTCTCTGCGGGTGCGCAGGGTCAGGGACCTACTCCATGTCTAGTGGGCGCTGGTCTGCTGCTGGTAGGGAGCCGCTACTGCGGTGAAGGGGGACACTAAGGATATCACTGGAAGGGAGGGACAATGAGGGAGATTCCGCGGGAAACCGCCTCCATTACCTTTCCCCCCAGTGATGTCATTAGTCATATGGGGGGATACCACAGAGGTGCAGCTCCTCCTCTCTGGTATAAAAGCCTCCTTCTCCTGTGGCCCGGCATTAGCTTGGCAGAAAGCCGAGCAAGAAGGGAGGGCGCTATTATAATAGCGGCTCTCCACCAGCAGCAGGCCAATGCCTGGCGGACCAGGTAGGAGCCCTGAACTGCTGGACCAGAAGAGAGGACGCAGCCCAGAGGGGGCCAGGTAAAGGAAGACGTGGCAATAGCGAGTTCTTTTTTTCATTTTAAAACTGTATTATTTTTTTAACAGTCTGTGAAGTGGTAAGGGGTCCATGGGACCTGTCTGATGCCTAGTCATAAATGGTGAGACAAATGCAATTTGGTTCCTTGGCAAGTCTGTTTGTGTTCGTACAACATGAAGACAGATACCATCTCTCCTTCACAGGACTGTCCATGGCCAGCACGATGATCTGATTGTACAATCTTTATACAATCACTGTAGCCTCAACTGATTCATAAATTGTATCAGCTGAGGCTCTTTTACTACAAACTATATGAAACATAAAAGTGCTTCATTTCACTTTAGAATTCCTTTTACGCAAAGCCCCAGAGGTAAAGGGCCCTTGAGTTACTTTTGACAAGTGGTCTGCTTCAAGAACACACTATTGGCTGCTTTTTTTTTAGATGCTTGATGCCATGTTCCTATGACCACCGCAGTGCAGTTATGGGAATGAGGAGCCCAGATGGGGCTGCTGGTAGAGGACAGCCTCCAACTCCTCGCGCTTCATTGGCCACACTGCTCCGGGGCTCTCATTAACTTTCAAAAGCTGGTTAGTCAATTAATGGTGCTCTTTGTTTATTCTGAATAGGTAATCATGAGCAGTTCAGGGTGTGCCAGAGGGCAGATCTGTCACAGGAACACGCACACTAATAGGAATCCCACACACACAACCTGCTGACCAGGAACCTTGTGTGTCAACCTGTGAGATTTCCAGGAAAGAGCAATGTAGATACCAATACCCACACACACCTGCTAATCTCCTGGATGCCAGGATAAGAGGATGCTTGCAGTGCGTTCCTACTTACCTACCTTATAGGGGTTGTGAGTCCCAAATCCAGACAAGTCATGTGAGCATATTGTGTCCCTGAATGAAAGTTCATCATTCGATTGCCATGCTGTAGATAGCATGCCCTGGAACATCACCAGCACCACCCCCAGCACTCCACCAACCCTACACTTTTTAAACCTCTACATTGGCCGTGATGCAGCCAAGGGGGTGAGCTTTGGTCTTGGAAGCATCAGTGGGGCAGCTCTTTAAAGCAAACCTAAACCCTCCCTTGCAACTCTGTCCTGGGGCAGGGGGGGGGGGGTTATGGTCAATTCATCTAACCTACCCTCTCACACCATCAGTGAGTCATGCATTAGAAAAGTACTCCTTCTACTAATGGAGCTCCATGCAATAGGGGGTAGGAAACAGCAAGGGCAGCAGCTATGCCTCCTTCGAAAGAGTGGTGTGCTTCTCTGGAGCGTGCAGCTGTTACCTGGTACCCCATCATACACCAGGAAAATGTGACTAGATTCTAATGCCTCATAGATTTGGGGCTCAAGTGTAGTTGGGGCAGAGTACCCATCGAGGGTTTAGGTCTGCTTTAACTCTGATGTCAACAGCAGACTGGCATAGATCAGAAGATTGCTAAATGGAGTCTTGGAGTTGGTCCTAAAGTGGACCTCAAGCCTAAAATTGACCCATCCCCTCCCATCATTCTCCCCTGTTGGGAACATTTCGGTGTGTTAAAGCAAAAGAAGATATAAGTGCATTAAATGTAAAATCTCTTTCTTTTGAAATTCAGGCACACGTCTTCTCATCATTGCGTGTGGGTTAAGCTTCCACCTGCTGAGAAACTGTGTACTTAAGTGAAACACCTGCCAGCTGCCCAGTCCCACTTTGGCAGTGGAGCATAGGTATCCCCTTCTTTGACCTGGATCTGCCGTCGGGGGAAGCTGCTTCAGGGAGTTCGACAGAATCCTTAGGCAGTCAACCATTATGCAGCAGTGGAACCTATTGCTGCACTGACTGGCTGACTAAGCAGTCATTCACACTGAGTCCTTCAGCTTCTGCTTTAGTAGCAGAGCTCTACAGTGCCAAGCTGCCCGGGGTCACATGGGTTATTGTGTTCTTTTGTGAACACTCAATTCGAGCTTAAAATGGAGGGACAGGGCTGGCTATAAACAGCAAAGTTCAAAGGGTAAAAAACTGGAGGGTCCTTAGAGTAGGCAGAATGGGAGGAGGGCAGCCTAAAGAGGGAAATCCTGCTCTGCATACAAGCAGGGGAAGACATTTTACTGTCTCCAGTACTTACCTACTTCCATATTCCCACTTAGCATTGCGGCCCCCATGTGGCTGCCATTGGGAGCAGTTCACAGGGCAGACTTACACAGTACAGTGCACCTATACCCACACAGGTCACTGGTGGTCACTTGGAGACACATGAAATGAGGGACTGCAGAAATAGTTGAGTATCGGAACCGAAATTCAGGCTTCAAACTTAAGTATAGAGAGCAAGATAAGCCTCCTTGGGATATCCCCCACTTCCATTTTAAAGGAGCACTATCGCAAAAAATGGCCCAATAATAAAAATCCATGTAAATATGCTGAGAGGTCACTTATACACCCACCATCAAGAAATATCCAGCCAGGCTTTTTTTTTTAAATTTTAATGAAAGGAAGAGGAAATCGGGTGACAGGCTCTGTCACCCCTGATAGACTAAACCTGTTACCCTTGAATTTTATTCCTAACAGAAGAGAAGAAACCACAAGCTTGGCGGGAGTTTTATTCAGTTTAGGTGTATAAGTGACCCCTCCTCTCACTAGCAATGTGTTTACATGGATTTTTAATATTACACAATTTCGCGATAGTGCTCTTTTAAGGACCCTGCAGCTCCTTTAACACACTTATCTAGAGTTGAAACATGGGGTAAGCTTCCGAACATGAGAAATGCCTGGGCCCCGTACAACCTAGATCCATGGATGTGTGGAGCTGGGTAAGGGGGTGGATGCATGGAGTTTGGAAAGTAGTGGGTGGGAGTGGTGGAGGCTGCTCTAGAGTGCTTGATTAATCTGATGAGCTAGGAGCAACCGGACCAGGTCAGGGCTGGGCCCACTTTCATGGCTGAGCCCCATACAAGAGTTCTGCATAGATGTCGGCCCTGATATGTAAATTCTAGCAGGAAATGAGCAGATCCAATTGTTATGGTGGGGTTCTGCTCTGTCAGCGTGTATGGGTATGCAAGCTATCAGAGCCCCGGTGTGATGCTGCAGACATAAGTTACCTCCCTGCATCCGCCACAATGATAAAATGAAGGCAGATTATGCTTTCAATCATCTCTTAGTGTTATTGTATTTCCCTTTTTTTGTTATAAAAGCTTGTCCCAGCAACTCTAACCATCTTGTCTCGCCCAGAAGCCTCCCGACGTGTCTGCAATGTTTCCATTAAGTCTGACCGAGCAGACAAGACGGGCTGCCAGTCTTTATCATTCGCCAGCATCCTGCGTATCTGAAAGCAGATAATTGTGGTGTGCGGCTCCGACATGCAGCGCGCGCTAAATATGGCTGCGAAATGAGAGGCTAGGCGTGACGCCATAGTAAATAAGCAGATAATGGCGCGCGGTACCTTGGCGTACTCCATCAGGTCAGTGCGGCCCCTGAAGCGGTTGTAGAATTCCGGCATCCTCCAGGGTGCGATAATCTGCAGAGACATTCAAAGGTTTTTTTTTTGCTTTTGTTTTCATATAAAACATACTGAAAAGTCGTCTAAGCCAGAGTCTCCTACAGGAGGAGGTGGCAGCCAAGCATCTGGTACCTGTGTCGGGCAGCGACTCGGCCTGAGGTGTCAGTGGACCTACATCCTGAGCTACAAACTCGGAGAGCATTGAGCAAAACTCACGTCCTCCAGTGTGGTACTCCAAGAACTTCAGCACATGTTGCAGCAGCCAACACATACTACTCGAGGATCTTCTGGTCTCCTGCCAGATGGAGATCCAGTCTGAAAAAGGTGATTGTCACCCAATGAGGGGGTTGTGTGGCAGGGGACCTGGGGAGAAGAGGGGAGTGCTGCCTATGGTGAGGTTTGGTGTCAGAGCAGATTGCACACTTTTCTGGAGACTTTCTCTGGCTCCTCCTGCTAACTCCTAGCTCAACGAGCAATACTCACCTCTTCCGTCCTGGGTCTTCAGAAACTGCAGCACATGCTCCAGCAGCCAACACCTTCTATCGTAGGTGTCAGTCTGGTGCAATGCATGCTACAGCTTCTGGGCATCCTATGGATAGAGACTCTTATTCAGTGAGGGACTGTACCAAGACTAGTTCACTGGGGTCACTGTGGACCTACAACTTTGCTAGGAAAGACTTCCCAGGGAGAGTGTAGGTCCTTTTTAGACAACTTCTTAGACTGTTGAAGCCAGGATTGGATTAAGTGGAGGCCCCTGGGTAGAGAGTCTAGTGAAGAACCCCTGTAAGTAACTGTAGATCAATCTCTTCCCTAGTTAATTTGTTGTAGAGGCCTCCAAGTGACGGAGGCCCTGGGACAGACCCTGTTGAGGCAGGGAAGCTCTCCAAGTGAGCTATTTATTAAAGAGTAAAACGCTTCTTTGCTTAATTGACAACCTCATTTAAAAAAACAACGTTCCAAACAGACCGCAGACCATAAAACAGCTGTTGTAAAAACAAAGTTCCTCTGCACACTTCTCTCACAGTCCCAGAGTCTTGGGGATCTCCATGCCGAGTCCTAGCCAGCTTTGCTGTCGCCACATGTGTATGAATGAGTACTTGACCAGGCTGAGGAGTCTAGACTAATGGGTCTGGGTTCATAAGACAGACATGCCCCCTTCAGATCAATAGGTGGAACTGCGGGACAAGATTAAAGATCGCCAAGATGCCAAGTCTGCAGGAGATTGATGGTGTGGAAGCGGCTGCAGGTAAGCCGGGGAGTATTGTGATGAAAAAATGTTCTGCACACAGAGCAGATGTTCTCCACACTAAAGAACCCCGTTGGAGAGCTTCTACACTTTTATGCAGGCCCAAATTCCCCCTGGTAATTGTGTGCCAGAATTGTGTGCCAGACCGAGTTCAGGACACTATCCCAACTGCCTGTCTGTGACTGGACCGAAACCCTTCCTCCAACTCGGTGCCAAGCAGGGTGTCCAGGTCCACATGAACCCTAGCTCCCCTATTCCCATTGCTCCCACTACTACCTAAATACTCCCCGCAACATAGTGCCAGGTAGGATCCTAGCCTGTAACTGGACCTAAACCCTCCCTGCAACGCAAGGCAGGGTCCAGGGTCAAGAGCACTAATTCACCTTATCCCACTGTCTGTGATTGGACCTAAACCCTACTTGCAGTGGCAGGTAGGGTCCAGGTCCACATGGACCATATGTCCGCAACACCTCCTTCCCATCAGTGGACATAAATCCAACCTGCAACTCACTGCAAGGTAGGGTCCAGGTCCACATGTGCCATAACTCACCTACTCCGGCTGCCCGTGCTTGAATCTAAACCCTACATGCCCCACTAAGGTCCAGGTCCACATGGATCCCCAGTCCCCAACTCCTACTTCCCATGTTTGGACATAAACCCAACTTGCCAGATAAGTTAAAGGTACACATTGATCATAACTTACCTACTCTACTCTACATGCAATTCGGTGCCAGTTAGGACCCATTTCCACATGTACCCTAGCCTGTAAACCATGAATTTAGTAGGTCCTCAACTTTTTCGGCATGGAGCCCTGTAAGACAGAGACAGGAAACAGCTGCACACTGCAGTCCACATGCCTCCTATTGGAGAAGGCACACCTGCTGCACATGAGTGCTGCCACTTGGTTGCAGCTCAGCTAGGAAGAGATGAGTATTTCTTTCATGGACCCACAGATGGTGTAAGCAGTTGGGTCTGCTTTAACACTCGCTCTGGTGCAAAAGAAAGAACATGAACTTTATTTATTGTGAGTAGAAGAACCTTTCTAAGGGAGCAAGTCGGTGAAATGTAGTGAGCGGCCCGGGCACCACAGGTGGGTGAGTTTGTAGCCATATGTGGCAATGTCTCATGTTCACTTGGCCAGCATTCACTATCGTGCAAAAGCACCTTTGTACTGACGCGAAGGCTTTTAGATTTTCCAACTCGGTTGCCACTGAAAGTGATTAGAGGCCGGGGCTCTGGGAATGACAGCGGCAACAATGGAGGGGAGGAGCCGCTCTGGGACTGACTGACATAAAGACATTTAGGTTTAAAGAGTTACCTTGACCTCCGGATAGAGAGAATAGCAGGTCAGCTCGAAGCGAATCTGATCGTTCCCCTGCAAGACACAGAGAGAGAGAGAGGTGAGCATGGAGCAGATGGCCGACTTCAAGCAGACAGCTGGGCTGTCTGGCTTCATATCTCTCCTAAAGTCATCCATGTTGGTAAGTCCCTGCAGAAGCTTCATTTTGGTGGCTCACCAGTGTGCAGCCAACTTCACAACTTTCCAATATTATTAAAGTGCACCTAAACCTTTCTTTGCAACTCTGTGTTAGAGAGCCCCCTCACTGAGATGCCAACCTGACCCATTCCTGCAGGGGGACTTTTCTCCAGTCCTGCACTTCACACCGACCATTTACCCCAACACATTTAACTGGGCTGAATAGTTCTAATTATCTAAGTCTAGGTGTGTTAAGGTCATTGTGAAGTGCAGGACTGGAGTAAAATCACTCTGCAGGAATGGGTCAGGCTGGCGTCTCTGATTATGGTCAATGCTCATCATCTGCAGCCTCAGATCAGGGGCTCAATCTACCCAATGAAGCATGGAAGAGGCGCCGCAGTACAGGCCTATAACCAAAAAACCCACTGCTGCTGCTTGACTCTACCTGCAATGTGTGTACCAGAATCTGGTTCTATGGCTTAAGGCGGACTGTCACCCTCAGATCAGGGGCTCAATCTACCCAATGAAGAATGGAAGAGGCGCCGCAGTACAGGCCTATAACCAAAAAACCCACTGCTGCTGCTTGACTCTACCAGCAATGTGTGTACCAGAATCTGGTTCTATGGCTTAAGGCGGACTGTCAATGAACCCCCAATGTTGGAGATACTCACCTGTCCCTTGTGATGCGCTGTATGCAATGATGCACATTTCTGAATGGAGGAGGTGTGGCGGTTGCAAATATTTGCAGCAGTTTCTTGTCCACGCTGGATGGAACCACAGCCTAATTTGTGTCACAGCCCAACCTGCATGATTTATGTATACCTCAGCGTGACCTACAGCCCAATTTATCTGTATAACAACCTGACCTACAGCCTGATTTACATCTGCTAGAATATCCCAACTGATCCTAAAGCTCAGTTCCTCTGTACCACATCCTGTCCTGCAACCCAATTCATCTACACCATAATAGGGTTGATTCATGGTCGTGCGCCTAAAAACCCCAAACCAATGCTAACCGCATGCACCTAGACGCCCCGAGCAAGCGCTAAATTCCTCTTCTCATGCCTTCCAAATGGCCCTGCCCCATGTGCTTTTGGCTGGTTAAGGCCTTAACTGCTCCCTATGGCCCCCCACATTTCTCCCCTTTCTTTACTGTTTCTCAATTGCAATTTTGTCTCTCTAGCTCCTGTGTTTTAAGCAAATCTCTATTCTCCATTTTGGAGTATATTCCCTGTCAGGTGTCTTTGTTAGGTGACCGCTTCTCTTAGACATGCCGTGCGACCAGGATAAGGTGAGTTGACTGCGGCGATCTGGGGGGTTTCAGGCAGCGGGGCACCCCCAGGGAAAGGACCAAAACCCAGGATAATGAAAACTCTGGGAGAAATTCCAAATGTTTAGTCCCAGATGTTCTCTTTACCCCTCCCTCCCTGCCCTGTTTTGCGTATTAGTTCTTAATAATTGTGATACTAATGTTTTTTTCTCTTAATTTCCAGGGCCAAATGTCCAGCTTTTTGCTGTTTTTATTACATAGTTACATAGTACGGTTGAAAAAGACATATGTCCATCAAGTTCAACCAAGGAACGGGGTTGGGGAAAGTCATTTTTATTTATTTGTCTAATCCTTTTTAGAAGCTGTCAGCTGTTGATGCTGTAACAAGCTTCTGTGGGAGGCTATTCCTCAGGTTTATAGTTCTTATGGTAAAAAAATGATTGTCGCCTCTAGAGATTGAATCTTTTTTTTCCAGATGGAGGGAGTGCCCCCTTGTCAGCCTGAAGCTTGTGAACATCTTCAATAAACTGCACTGTGCTACATATCTTTGTGCCATCTGCAGAATAGAGACAGTGCTTGTAATTCCATCTTCTTTATCATTTATAAACAAATTGAATAATAGAGGGCCCAGAACTGAACCCAGGGGTACACCACTTACAACCGATAACTATTCAGGGTAGGTATCATTAACTGTAATGCCAGTTTTCAATCCATCACAAACTTCATTTTACTTTTAATTTACTAAAAAAACTTGCAGATTACGGACACTTTCATCACTAAAAAACATGCTGGATGCTGCCAACATGTGTTTTAGGAATGAAATAAGCCTGTTAAGTATATTTTTCTGCCCTCTAAACACCCCATAAATCACCAATTTGTGCTTGCGGAAAATTATAGGCGCAAGTTTCTGCATTGGCGCACGCTCAGGTGCAAATTTCTGCCTTAAAAAATGACGACCATGAATCAAGAGGAAGTCCCGAGCACAGGCGCACGACCATGAATTGAGCCTAATATGACCTATAGCCAGATTCACCTGTATCACAACCTGACCCTCAGCCTGATTCACATGTATATAGCCTGACCTACAGCCTGATTTACCTGTATCAGAACCTGTCCTACAGCCTGAGTCACCTGTATCAAAACCTTACAGCTTGATTCACTTGTATCACAACCTGACCTACAGCCTGATTCACCTGTATCACAATCCGGTCTATAGCCTGATTCACCTGTATCACAATCTGGTCTGTCTATAGCCTGATTCACCTGTATCACAATATGGTCTATAGCCTGATTCACCTGGATCACAATCCGGTCTATAGCCTGATTCACCTGTATCACAATCTGGTCTGTCTATAGCCTGATTCACCTGTATCACAATCTGGTCTATAGCCTGATTCACCTGTATCACAATATGGTCTATAGCCTGATTCACCTGTATCACAATCTGCTCTATAGCCTGATTCACCTGTATCACAATCTGGTCTATAGCCTGATTCACCTGTATCACAATCTGCTCTATAGCCTGATTCACCTGTATCACAATCTGCTCTATAGCCTGATTCACCTGTATCACAACCTGACTCTCAGTCTGATTCACCTGTATCAACATCTGGTCTATAGCCTGATTCACCTGTATCACAACCTGACCTACAGCCTGATTCACCTGTATCACAATCCGGTCTATAGCCTGATTCACCTGTATCACAATCTGGTCTGTCTATAGCCTGATTCACCTGTATCACAATATGGTCTATAGCCTGATTCACCTGTATCACAATCTGCTCTATAGCCTGATTCACCTGTATCACAATCTGGTCTATAGCCTGATTCACCTGTATCACAATCTGCTCTATAGCCTGATTCACCTGTATCACAATCTGGTCTATAGCCTGATTCACCTGTATCACAATCTGCTCTATAGCCTGATTCACCTGTATCACAACCTGACTCTCAGTCTGATTCACCTGTATCAACATCTGGTCTATAGCCTGATTCACCTGTATCACAACCTGACTCTCAGCCTGATTCACCTGTATTATAATCTGGTCTACAGCATGATTCACCTGTATCACAATGTGGTCTATAGCCTGATTCACCTGTATCACAACCTGACTCTCAGCCTGATTCACCTGTATCACAATCTGGTCTATAGCCTGATTCACCTGTATCATAATCTGGTCTATAGCCTGATTCACCTGTATCATAATCTGGTCTATAGCCTGATTCACCTGTATCACAATCTGGTCTATAGCCTGATTCACCTGTATCACAACCTGACTCTCAGTCTGATTCACCTGTATCAACATCTGGTCTATAGCCTGATTCACCTGTATCACAACCTGACTCTCAGTCTGATTCACCTGTATCAACATCTGGTCTATAGCCTGATTCACCTGTATCACAACCTGACTCTCAGCCTGATTCACCTGTATTATAATCTGGTCTATAGCATGATTCACCTGTATCACAATGTGGTCTATAGCCTGATTCACCTGTATCACAACCTGACTCTCAGCCTGATTCACCTGTATCATAATCTGGTCTATAGCCTGATTCACCTGTATCACAACCTGACTCTCAGCCTGATTCACCTGTATCACAATCTGGTCTATAGCCTGATTCACCTGTAACATAATCTGGTCTATAGCCTGATTCACCTGTATCACAACCTGACTCTCAGTCTGATTCACCTGTATCAACATCTGGTCTATAGCCTGATTCACCTGTATCACAACCTGACTCTCAGCCTGATTCACCTGTATCACAATCTGGTCTATAGCCTGATTCACCTGTATCATAATCTGGTCTATAGCCTGATTCACCTGTATCACAACCTGACTCTCAGTCTGATTCACCTGTATCAACATCTGGTCTATAGCCTGATTCACCTGTATCACAATCTGACTCTCAGCCTGATTCACCTGTATCACAATCTGGTCTATAGCCTGATTCACCTGTATCACAACCTGACTCTCAGCCTGATTCACCTGTATCACAATCTGGTCTATAGCCTGATTCATCTGTATCGCAATCTGGTCTATAGCCCGATTCACCTGTATCACAATCTGGTCTATAGCCTGATTCACCTGTATCACAACCTGACCCTCAGCCTGATTCACCTGTATCACAATCTGACTCTCAGCCTGATTCACCTGTATCACAATCTGGTCTATAGCCTGATTCACCTGTATCACAATCTGGTCTATAGCCTGATTCACCTGTAACACAACCTGACTCTCAGCCTGATTCACCTGTATCACAACCTGACTCTCAGCCTGATTCACCTGTATCACAACCTGACCCTCAGCCTGATTCACCTGTATCACAATCTGACCCTCAGCCTGATTCACCTGTATCACAACCTGACCCTCAGCCTGATTCACCTGTATCACAACCTGACCCTCAGCCTGATTCACCTGTATCACAACCTGACCCTCAGCCTGATTCACCTGTATCACAATCTGGCCTATGAATCACACCCTTACCTACAACCTGATTTATCTGTATAGGAGCTTTAAAGTTAACAGATGAACCATCATTTTTCATGGTAGCCAACTGCTGTCACACAGTACCATTTACCCTTTAGATAGTAAGCTCCCATATCTAGATATCTGTACTACTGTATTCTGTATGATACACACATCTATATATGTGTGTGTGCATGTGTATAGTGTATTGTGCATTTACAGGTCCTGCTCCTGGCTGCAGTTGTAGCTCAGTAAACAGGTCTGTGTCTCCCTCTAGTGGTCACTTGCTAAAATCTCTACAAAGGAAGGTAACGTCATGGCAGTGCCTACCTTCAATGAAAACATATTGAGAAGGATGCCCTGGGGGTGTACATGTAAGTGATTTTAAGTCATAATCCACTTCCCAGGCATCCCAAGGTCTAAATACTTCTCCAAGGGAAGAAACGTAGTGATCAGTTCAAGCTGGACTCCGACCGGGGAACAATGCTAAAATGTACACATGTGATTGGTGTAAGTGGTTCTGTTATTATCACATTTCTGCCGTTTCCTGTGTCTCCTGATGGTGGGCAGTTTGCTTGGATCAGGGGATACAGGAAACTGCAGAGCACCAGAGGGCGCTGCTGCATGACCAGGGAGTCAAAGGCAACCATTGAAACATCATACTGCATCCTGTTAGTGTTTTTATGTATATTGCACAAAAGCTTTAGTGGAACAAGAAACACATGCTGTTTTCCCCCCCAGGCCTCCAGCATCGGGATGCCCTGCTGTGTAAAAACTCCCAGGTTGCCCAGTAAACTTACCTTCTCCCCGATCCAATGGCACATGCGCGGACCGAGGTCGGCATCTGCTGTAACTTTAGCAGGGTGCGCACTTGTGTGAGACATTTCTGAATGCCCGGCACAGGCATGCACCTGTTAGAGGGTAGTGGGGATGCAGCCGTCCACACGCTTCGCTATTTTCAGCCCTAAGCCGAGGCTTAGCTGAGTCTAGCTGATTTGACTTGAGTGCAGCCCAGCGCACTGATTGGATGAAAGGCAGTACATGTGCCATAGTAGGACCGGGGACAGGTGAGTCTGGGGGGGTTTACACAACAGGGCACCCCAAGTTGGCCCGGGGGCAAAAACCAAAAACTGGGATAATTCTGTAAGATTCCTGGGCTAATAAATTCCCTCTCCCGTTGTGTGAAGCCCCCCAGGTCGCCCCATTCACTTACCTTGCTTCCCGGTCCAACAGCGCATGCACGAGCGACGGACTCATCCTCGCTATCCCTCTATCAGGGCACATGCCCACACCAGGCATTAGTGAATGGCCAGCGCGGACACGCCCCCTGTTAGAGGGAAGTGGGGGATGCGCCCGCCAGCGTGCTCGGAGACGCTGGCCTTAGACGAAGGCTTAGACGGTGCTACGTCAGCAGCTCCGAGCGGGCTGATTGCATGAGCGGCCGCATATGCTCTGTAGGACCGGGAAAAGGTGAGTTGCGCTCAGCGATCTGGAGGGTTTCACACAGCAGGGCACCCCCAAGGACCAAAACGCAGGATAGTCAAAATCTTGGGTTTTAGTCCACTTTAACTGCCAAATCTATAGGTCACCCTCCATTCTTTCTTCTTGACCTACCCTCTGCCTTAAATATTGTTGACCATTCACTTGAATACAACCCCCCCTAGGAATTCAAAATCTTGCCCTTCATCTTGCCTTTCGGTCGCTCTCCTCCCACCTCTCAAAACGCACATTTAGTATATCCCGCTCCAACACAGGCTCCTCCCCTAGACCTCTGTCTGTGGGTGTAGCACAAGATCCTGTCCTTAGCCCACTCTACACCTATACTTCTGGCCATCTCATAAGCACCACTTTAATAAAGATGACACTGAGATCTACCTCTCAGGCTCAGATCTCTCTTCGCTTCTATAGAGTGTCTCAGACGGTCTAACAGCTCTCTCCTCATTCCTTTCAATTTGCGCAATCAAACTGCACTAAGGCAAAACAGAGCTTGTCAACTTCCCAACCAGGCATGTTCCCCCTGTCTCCAATATAATAATAGACTTTATAGAATAATAGAATGTATTCCCACACCCTCCCAATGTATTCCGTATTCATTGTATTGTAGCCTCCTGTCTGTAATAGTCTATGTACTGTATGTTTTACCCTGTCTGGAATTACTAATTTGTACATCACTACAGAGGATATATAAATGCACCATAATAATAATGACCTCACAATCACTGCAGCTCCCCAAGCACAATGTCTTGGTGTTATAATCATAATGGACTCCCCTCTCTCATTCACATCTCACATTCAATCACCTCTATTCATCTCCAAATCTAAAACATCTCACACATCCTCCCCTTCCTTACACCTGACACCCCTAACATTCTAGAGCATGCCCTAATCATATCCCAACTAGACTACTGCCACACTCTCCATTGTGGTGCATCAGCAAACAGACTGGCACCCCCTCAGTCAACTCTTCTATCACTTCTACAGTGCTACTTCACTCTGTCAGTCCCTCCACTGGCTGACAATAATTGAAAGAAGTCAGTTTACATGTCTAACCTAAACCTACAAAGCTCTCTCCTTGCTACATCCCACTCTGATCTTCAGGACTCCACTCCGCTGTGATGAACTCTCTGCAACCTTGCAAAAGTGCCCTCAAATCTCACCTATCATCTGGCCTAAGCAACTCACATAGTCAGAGCACTTGCCACCATGCTTATTTCATACTGCTTGTGACCAGGGGCGGACGGGTTGGCCATAGGGCATACAGGGCAGAATCCCGGTAGGCCGGCAGCAGAGAAGGCTGCAAACTGTGTAGTATTGTGTGCGTATTTCACCTGTCAGCAAATCTTTAGTTGTCCAGGGCCGAGAGGCTGCTTTTCAGGTTCTGGTATTTTTTTTTTTTCTTTTGCCCTCCCTGCTTTACTGGGCTGTTATACCTCCTCAAAAAAACCAACCAGGCGGCGCTGGACAACCTAAAGATTTGCTCTCAGAGGAAGAAAGCCTAGCAGCCAATCGTCTGCCATGCAGCCTGAAGAGGGGGCGGGGCCAGAAGATGTTGGAGGTGAGCAGTGCTGGATGGCGACCCCCTCTCTCCCCAGCTCATCCTGCAGCAGCTCAGGCTTTCCTGTCCCCTCCTCTGCGCAGCACAACAACACTGCCAACTGGAATCCAGACATCACCAGCAAGACTAGGTACAATGTACACAGCCCCATTTACCTGCACCCCCACCTGCCTGACACATGACCCAATTCACCTATAACCCCCAGTCTGACCAAAGGCCCCCATTTATCTCTGCCTCCCAGTGTGATCCACAGCCCTACACACACACACACCATGTACTGATGGATGCTGCACATGGCTGTACTGAGGGATGCCCCCACTGTGTGAGAGCTGTCCTGAGGGATGCCCCCACTGTGTGTGAGCTGTAGTGAGGGATGCCCCCACTGTGTGTGAGCTGTATTGAGGGATGCCCCCACTGTGTGTGAGCTGTAGTGAGGGATGCCCCCACTGTGTGTGAGCTGTACTGAGGGATGCCCCCACTGTGTGTGAGCTGTATTGAGGGATGCCCCCACTGTGTGAGAGCTGTATTGAGGGATGCCCCCACTGTGTGAGAGCTGTATTGAGGGATGCCCCCACTGTGTGAGAGCTGTCCTGAGGGATGCCCCCACTGTGTGTGAGCTGTACTGAGGGATGCCCCCACTGTGTGTGAGCTGTACTGAGGGATGCCCCCACTGTGTGTGAGCTGTATTGAGGGATGCCCCCACTGTGTGTGAGCTGTATTGAGGGTTGCCCCCACTGTGTGTGAGCTGTAGTGAGGGATGCCCCCACTGTGTGTGAGCTGTAGTGAGGGATGCCCCCACTGTGTGTGAGCCGTACTGAGGGATGCCCCCACTGTGTGTGAGCTGTATTGAGGGATGCCCCCACTGTGTGAGAGCTGTATTGAGGGATGCCCCCACTGTGTGAGAGCTGTCCTGAGGGATGCCCCCACTGTGTGTGAGCTGTACTGAGGGATGCCCCCACTGTGTGTGAGCTGTACTGAGGGATGCCCCCACTGTGTGTGAGCTGTATTGAGGGATGCCCCCACTGTGTGTGAGCTGTATTGAGGGTTGCCCCCACTGTGTGTGAGCTGTAGTGAGGGATGCCCCCACTGTGTGTGAGCTGTAGTGAGGGATGCCCCCACTGTGTGTGAGCTGTAGTGAGGGATGCCCCCACTGTGTGTGAGCCGTACTGAGGGTTGCCCCTACTGTGTGTGAGCTGTACTGAGGGATGCCCCCACTGTGTGTGATCTGTACTGAGGGATGCCCCCACTGTGTGTGAGCTGTACTGAGGGATGCCCCCACTGTGTGTGAGCTGTACTGAGGGATGCCCCCACTGTGTGTGAGCTGTACTGAGGGATGCCCCCACTGTGTGTGAGCTGTAGTGAGGGATGCCCCCGCTGTGTGTGAGCTGTATTGAGGGATGCCCCCACTGTGTGTGAGCTGTACTGAGGGATGCCCCCACTGTGTGTGAGCTGTATTGAGGGATGCCCCCACTGTGTGTAAGCTGTACTGAGGTATGCCCCCACTGTGTGTGAGCTGTACTGAGGGATGCCCCCACTGTGTGTGAGCTGTATTGAGGGTTGCCCCCACTGTGTGTGAGCTGTAGTGAGGGATGCCCCCGCTGTGTGTGAGCTGTAGTGAGGGATGCCCCCACTGTGTGTGAGCCGTACTGAGGGATGCCCCTACTGTGTGTGAGCTGTACTGAGGGATGCCCCCACTGTGTGTGATCTGTACTGAGGGATGCCCCCACTGTGTGTGAGCTGTACTGAGGGATGCCCCCACTGTGTGTGAGCTGTACTGACGGATGCCCCCACTGTGTGTGAGCTGTACTGAGGGATGCCCCCACTGTGTGTGAGCTGTACTGAGGGATGCCCCCACTGTGTGTGAGCTGTACTGAGGGATGCCCCCACTGTGTGTGAGCTGTATTGAGGGATGCCCCCACTGTGTGAGAGCTGTATTGAGGGATGCCCCCACTGTGTGTGAGCTGTACTGAGGGATGCCCCCACTGTGTGTGAGCTGTACTGAGGGATGCCCCCACTGTGTGTGAGCTGTAGTGAGGGATGCCCCCGCTGTGTGTGAGCTGTAGTGAGGTATGCCCCCACTGTGTGTGAGCCGTAGTGAGGGATGCCCCCACCGTGTGTGAGCTGTAGTGAGGGATGCCCCCACTGTGTGTGAGCTGTATTGAGGGTTGCCCCCACTGTGTGTGAGCTGTAGTGAGGGATGCCCCCACTGTGTGTGAGCTGTATTGAGGGATGCCCCCACTGTGTGTGAGCTGTAGTGAGGGATGCCCCCACTGTGTGTGAGCTGTATTGAGGGATGCCCCCACTGTGTGTGAGCCGTAGTGAGGGATGCCCCCGCTGTGTGTGAGCTGTACTGAGGGATGCCCCCACTGTGTGTGAGCTGTACTGAGGGATGCCCCCACTGTGTGTGAGCTGTATTGAGGGATGCCCCCACTGTGTGTGAGCTGTATTGAGGGTTGCCCCCACTGTGTGTGAGCTGTAGTGAGGGATGCCCCCACTGTGTGTGAGCTGTAGTGAGGGATGCCCCCACTGTGTGTGAGCCGTACTGAGGGATGCCCCCACTGTGTGTGATCTGTACTGAGGGATGCCCCCACTGTGTGTGAGCTGTACTGAGGGATGCCCCCACTGTGTGTGAGCTGTACTGAGGGATGCCCCCACTGTGTGTGAGCTGTACTGAGGGATGCCCCCACTGTGTGTGAGCTGTATTGAGGGATGCCCCCGCTGTGTGTGAGCTGTGGTGAGGGATGCCCCCACTGTGTGTGAGCTGTACTGAGGGATGCCCCCACTGTGTGTGAGCTGTATTGAGGGATGCCCCCGCTGTGTGTGAGCTGTACTGAGGGATGCCCCCACTGTGTGTGAGCTGTACTGAGGGATGCCCCCACTGTGTGTGAGCTGTACTGAGGGATGCCCCCACTGTGTGTGAGCTGTATTGAGGGATGCCCCCACTGTGTGAGAGCTGTCCTGAGGGATGCCCCCACTGTGTGTGAGCCGTAGTGAGGGATGCCCCCGCTGTGTGTGAGCTGTACTGAGGGATGCCCCCACTGTGTGTGAGCTGTACTGAGGGATGCCCCCACTGTGTGTGAGCTGTATTGAGGGATGCCCCCACTGTGTGAGAGCTGTCCTGAGGGATGCCCCCACTGTGTGTGAGCTGTATTGAGGGATGCCCCCACTGTGTGTGAGCTGTAGTGAGGGATGCCCCCACTGTGTGTGAGCTGTACTGAGGGATGCCCCCACTGTGTGTGAGCTGTACTGAGGGATGCCCCCACTGTGTGTGAGCTGTACTGAGGGATGCCCCCACTGTGTGTGAGCTGTATTGAGGGTTGCCCCCACTGTGTGTGAGCTGTATTGAGGGATGCCCCCACCCTGTGTGAGCTGTAGTGAGGGATGCCCCCACTGTGTGTGAGCTGTAGTGAGGGATGCCCCCACTGTGTGTGAGCTGTACTGAGGGATGCCCCCACTGTGTGTGAGCTGTAGTGAGGGATGCCCCCGCTGTGTGTGAGCTGTGGTGAGGGATGCCCCCGCTGTGTGTGAGCTGTAGTGAGGGATGCCCCCGCTGTGTGTGAGCTGTAGTGAGGGATGCCCCCACTGTGTGTGAGCCGTAGTGAGGGAGGCCCCCGCTGTGTGTGAGCTGTATTGAGGGATGCCCCCGCTGTGTGTGAGCTGTATTGAGGGAT
This sequence comes from Gastrophryne carolinensis, assembly GCA_027917425.1. Lineage (NCBI taxonomy): Eukaryota > Metazoa > Chordata > Amphibia > Anura > Microhylidae > Gastrophryne > Gastrophryne carolinensis. The sequence continues at coordinate 201,871,951 of CM051235.1, forward strand.
GCCCCCACTGTGTGTGAGCTGTAGTGAGGGATGCCCCCACTGTGTGTGAGCTGTACTGAGGGATGCCCCCACTGTGTGTGAGCTGTACTGAGGGATGCCCCCACTGTGTGTGAGCTGTACTGAGGGATGCCCCCACTGTGTGTGAGCTGTATTGAGGGTTGCCCCCACTGTGTGTGAGCTGTAGTGAGGGATGCCCCCACTGTGTGTGAGCTGTAGTGAGGGATGCCCCCACTGTGTGTGAGCTGTACTGAGGGATGCCCCCACTGTGTGTGAGCTGTAGTGAGGGATGCCCCCGCTGTGTGTGAGCTGTGGTGAGGGATGCCCCCGCTGTGTGTGAGCTGTAGTGAGGGATGCCCCCACTGTGTGTGAGCTGTATTGAGGGATGCCCCCACTGTGTGAGAGCTGTCCTGAGGGATGCCCCCACTGTGTGTGAGCTGTAGTGAGGGATGCCCCCACTGTGTGTGAGCTGTAGTGAGGGATGCCCCCCCGCTGTGTGTGAGCCGTAGTGAGGGAGGCCCCCGCTGTGTGTGAGCTGTATTGAGGGATGCCCCCACTGTGTGTGAGCTGTATTGAGGGATGCCCCCACTGTGTGTGAGCTGTAGTGAGGGATGCCCCCACTGTGTGTGAGCTGTAGTGAGGGATGCCCCCACTGTGTGTGAGCTGTATTGAGGGATGCCCCCACTGTGTGTGAGCCGTAGTGAGGGATGCCCCCGCTGTGTGTGAGCCGTAGTAAGGGATGCCCCCGCTGTGTGTGAGCCGTAGTGAGGGAGGCCCCCGCTGTGTGTGATCTGTATTGAGGGATGCCCCCACTGTGTGTGAGCTGTATTGAGGGATGCCCCCACTGTGTGTGAGCTGTAGTGAGGGATGCCCCCACTGTGTGTGAGCTGTACTGAGGGATGCCCCCACTGTGTGTGATCTGTATTGAGGGATGCCCCCACTGTGTGTGATCTGTATTAAGGGATGCCCCCACTGTGTGTGATCTGTACTGAGGGATGCCCCCACTGTGTGTGATCTGTATTAAGGGATGCCCCCACTGTGTGTGATCTGTATTGAGGGATCCCCCACTGTGTGAGATCTGTACTGAGGGATGCCCCCACTGTGTGTGATCTGTATTAAGGGATGCCCCCACTGTGTGTGATCTGTATTGAGGGATCCCCCACTGTGTGAGATCTGTACTGAGGGATGCCCCCACTGTGTGTGAGCTGTATTGAGGGATGCCCCCACTGTGTGTGAGCTGTATTGAGGGATGCCCCCACTGTGTGTGATCTGTATTGAGGGAGGCCCCCACTGTGTGTGATCTGTATTGAGGGAGGCCCCCACTGTGTGTGATCTGTATTGAGGGATGCCCCCACTGTGTGTGAGCTGTATTGAGGGATGCCCCCACTGTGTGTGAGCTGTAGTGAGGGATGCCCCCACTGTGTGTGAGCTGTATTGAGGGATGCCCCCACTGTGTGTGAGCTGTAGTGAGGGATGCCCCCACTGTGTGTGAGCTGTACTGAGGGATGCCCCCACTGTGTGTGAGCTGTATTGAGGGATGCCCCCACTGTGTGAGAGCTGTATTGAGGGATGCCCCCACTGTGTGAGAGCTGTCCTGAGGGATGCCCCCACTGTGTGTGAGCTGTACTGAGGGATGCCCCCACTGTGTGTGAGCTGTACTGAGGGATGCCCCCACTGTGTGTGAGCTGTATTGAGGGATGCCCCCACTGTGTGTGAGCTGTATTGAGGGTTGCCCCCACTGTGTGTGAGCTGTAGTGAGGGATGCCCCCACTGTGTGTGAGCTGTAGTGAGGGATGCCCCCACTGTGTGTGAGCTGTAGTGAGGGATGCCCCCACTGTGTGTGAGCCGTACTGAGGGATGCCCCCACTGTGTGTGAGCCGTACTGAGGGATGCCCCCACTGTGTGTGAGCTGTACTGAGGGATGCCCCCACTGTGTGTGATCTGTACTGAGGGATGCCCCCACTGTGTGTGAGCTGTACTGAGGGATGCCCCCACTGTGTGTGAGCTGTACTGAGGGATGCCCCCACTGTGTGTGAGCTGTACTGAGGGATGCCCCCACTGTGTGTGAGCTGTAGTGAGGGATGCCCCCGCTGTGTGTGAGCTGTATTGAGGGATGCCCCCACTGTGTGTGAGCTGTACTGAGGGATGCCCCCACTGTGTGTGAGCTGTACTGAGGTATGCCCCCACTGTGTGTGAGCTGTACTGAGGGATGCCCCCACTGTGTGTGAGCTGTCCTGAGGGATGCCCCCACTGTGTGTGAGCTGTACTGAGGGATGCCCCCACTGTGTGTGAGCTGTACTGAGGGATGCCCCCACTGTGTGTGATCTGTACTGAGGGATGCCCCCACTGTGTGTGAGCTGTATTGAGGGTTGCCCCCACTGTGTGTGAGCTGTAGTGAGGGATGCCCCCACTGTGTGTGAGCTGTAGTGAGGGATGCCCCCACTGTGTGTGAGCCGTACTGAGGGATGCCCCTACTGTGTGTGAGCTGTACTGAGGGATGCCCCCACTGTGTGTGATCTGTACTGAGGGATGCCCCCACTGTGTGTGAGCTGTACTGAGGGATGCCCCCACTGTGTGTGAGCTGTCCTGAGGGATGCCCCCACTGTGTGTGAGCTGTCCTGAGGGATGCCCCCACTGTGTGTGAGCTGTACTGAGGGATGCCCCCACTGTGTGTGAGCTGTACTGAGGGATGCCCCCACTGTGTGTGATCTGTACTGAGGGATGCCCCCACTGTGTGTGAGCTGTATTGAGGGTTGCCCCCACTGTGTGTGAGCTGTAGTGAGGGATGCCCCCACTGTGTGTGAGCTGTAGTGAGGGATGCCCCCACTGTGTGTGAGCCGTACTGAGGGATGCCCCTACTGTGTGTGAGCTGTACTGAGGGATGCCCCCACTGTGTGTGATCTGTACTGAGGGATGCCCCCACTGTGTGTGAGCTGTACTGAGGGATGCCCCCACTGTGTGTGAGCTGTACTGAGGGATGCCCCCACTGTGTGTGAGCTGTATTGAGGGATGCCCCCACTGTGTGAGAGCTGTATTGAGGGATGCCCCCACTGTGTGTGAGCTGTACTGAGGGATGCCCCCACTGTGTGTGAGCTGTACTGAGGGATGCCCCCACTGTGTGTGAGCTGTATTGAGGGTTGCCCCCACTGTGTGTGAGCTGTAGTGAGGGATGCCCCCACTGTGTGTGAGCTGTAGTGAGGGATGCCCCCACTGTGTGTGAGCTGTACTGAGGGATGCCCCCACTGTGTGTGAGCTGTAGTGAGGGATGCCCCCGCTGTGTGTGAACTGTAGTGAGGGTTGCCCCCACTGTGTGTGAGCTGTACTGAGGGATGCCCCCACTGTGTGTGAGCTGTACTGAGGGATGCCCCCACTGTGTGTGAGCTGTATTGAGGGATGCCCCCGCTGTGTGTGAGCTGTGGTGAGGGATGCCCCCGCTGTGTGTGAGCTGTAGTGAGGGATGCCCCCGCTGTGTGTGAGCCGTAGTGAGGGATGCCCCCGCTGTGTGTGAGCTGTAGTGAGGGATGCCCCCACTGTGTGTGAGCCGTAGTGAGGGAGGCCCCCGCTGTGTGTGAGCTGTATTGAGGGATGCCCCCACTGTGTGTGAGCTGTATTGAGGGATGCCCCCACTGTGTGTGAGCTGTAGTGAGGGATGCCCCCACTGTGTGTGAGCTGTATTGAGGGATGCCCCCACTGTGTGTGAGCCGTAGTGAGGGATGCCCCCGCTGTGTGTGAGCTGTACTGAGGGATGCCCCCACTGTGTGTGAGCTGTACTGAGGGATGCCCCCACTGTGTGTGAGCTGTATTGAGGGATGCCCCCACTGTGTGTGAGCTGTATTGAGGGTTGCCCCCACTGTGTGTGAGCTGTAGTGAGGGATGCCCCCACTGTGTGTGAGCTGTATTGAGGGATGCCCCCACTGTGTGTGAGCTGTAGTGAGGGATGCCCCCACTGTGTGTGAGCCGTACTGAGGGATGCCCCCACTGTGTGTGATCTGTACTGAGGGATGCCCCCACTGTGTGGGATCTGTACTGAGGGATGCCCCCACTGTGTGGGATCTGTACTGAGGGATGCCCCCACTGTGTGTGAGCTGTACTGAGGGATGCCCCCACTGTGTGTGAGCTGTACTGAGGGATGCCCCCACTGTGTGTGAGCTGTACTGAGGGATGCCCCCACTGTGTGTGAGCTGTACTGAGGGATGCCCCCACTGTGTGTGAGCTGTATTGAGGGATGCCCCCACTGTGTGTGAGCTGTACTGAGGGATGCCCCCACTGTGTGTGAGCCGTAGTGAGGGATGCCCCCGCTGTGTGTGAGCTGTACTGAGGGATGCCCCCACTGTGTGTGAGCTGTACTGAGGGATGCCCCCACTGTGTGTGAGCTGTACTGAGGGATGCCCCCACTGTGTGTGAGCTGTATTGAGGGATGCCCCCACTGTGTGAGAGCTGTCCTGAGGGATGCCCCCACTGTGTGTGAGCTGTATTGAGGGATGCCCCCACTGTGTGTGAGCTGTATTGAGGGATGCCCCCACTGTGTGTGAGCTGTAGTGAGGGATGCCCCCACTGTGTGTGAGCTGTACTGAGGGATGCCCCCACTGTGTGTGAGCTGTATTGAGGGATGCCCCCACTGTGTGTGAGCTGTACTGAGGGATGCCCCCACTGTGTGTGAGCTGTACTGAGGGATGCCCCCACTGTGTGTGAGCTGTACTGAGGGATGCCCCCACTGTGTGTGAGCTGTATTGAGGGTTGCCCCCACTGTGTGTGATCTGTATTGAGGGATGCCCCCACTGTGTGTGAGCTGTAGTGAGGGATGCCCCCGCTGTGTGTGAGCTGTAGTGAGGGTTGCCCCCACTGTGTGTGAGCTGTATTGAGGGATGCCCCCGCTGTGTGTGAGCTGTAGTGAGGGATGCCCCCGCTGTGTGTGAGCTGTAGTGAGGGATGCCCCCGCTGTGTGTGAGCTGTATTGAGGGATGCCCCCACTGTGTGTGAGCTGTATTGAGGGATGCCCCCACTGTGTGTGAGCTGTATTGAGGGATGCCCCCACTGTGTGTGAGCCGTAGTGAGGGAGGCCCCCGCTGTGTGTGAGCTGTATTGAGGGATGCCCCCACTGTGTGTGAGCTGTATTGAGGGATGCCCCCACTGTGTGTGAGCTGTAGTGAGGGATGCCCCCACTGTGTGTGAGCTGTACTGAGGGATGCCCCCACTGTGTGTGAGCTGTACTGAGGGATGCCCCCACTGTGTGTGAGCTGTACTGAGGGATGCCCCCACTGTGTGTGAGCTGTATTGAGGGTTGCCCCCACTGTGTGTGAGCTGTAGTGAGGGATGCCCCCACTGTGTGTGAGCTGTAGTGAGGGATGCCCCCACTGTGTGTGAGCTGTACTGAGGGATGCCCCCACTGTGTGTGAGCTGTAGTGAGGGATGCCCCCGCTGTGTGTGAGCTGTAGTGAGGGTTGCCCCCACTGTGTGTGAGCTGTACTGAGGGATGCCCCCACTGTGTGTGAGCTGTATTGAGGGATGCCCCCGCTGTGTGTGAGCTGTGGTGAGGGATGCCCCCGCTGTGTGTGAGCTGTAGTGAGGGATGCCCCCGCTGTGTGTGAGCTGTAGTGAGGGATGCCCCCCCGCTGTGTGTGAGCCGTAGTGAGGGAGGCCCCCGCTGTGTGTGAGCTGTATTGAGGGATGCCCCCACTGTATGTGAGCTGTATTGAGGGATGCCCCCACTGTGTGTGATCTGTATTGAGGGATGCCCCCACTGTGTGTGAGCTGTATTGAGGGATGCCCCCACTGTGTGTGAGCTGTAGTGAGGGATGCCCCCACTGTGTGTGAGCTGTACTGAGGGATGCCCCCACTGTGTGTGATCTGTATTGAGGGATGCCCCCACTGTGTGTGATCTGTATTAAGGGATGCCCCCACTGTGTGTGATCTGTACTGAGGGATGCCCCCACTGTGTGTGATCTGTATTAAGGGATGCCCCCACTGTGTGTGATCTGTATTGAGGGATCCCCCACTGTGTGAGATCTGTACTGAGGGATGCCCCCACTGTGTGTGATCTGTATTAAGGGATGCCCCCACTGTGTGTGATCTGTATTGAGGGATCCCCCACTGTGTGAGATCTGTACTGAGGGATGCCCCCACTGTGTGTGAGCTGTATTGAGGGATGCCCCCACTGTGTGTGAGCTGTATTGAGGGATGCCCCCACTGTGTGTGATCTGTATTGAGGGATGCCCCCACTGTGTGTGATCTGTATTGAGGGATGCCCCCGCTGTGTGTGATCTGTATTGAGGGAGGCCCCCACTGTGTGTGATCTGTATTGAGGGATGCCCCCACTGTGTGTGATCTGTATTGAGGGATGCCCCCACTGTGTGTGAGCTGTACTGAGGGATGCCCCCACTGTGTGTGATCTGTATTGAGGGAGGCCCCCACTGTGTGTGATCTGTATTGAGGGATGCCCCCACTGTGTGTGAGCTGTATTGAGGGATGCCCCCACTGTGTGTGATCTGTATTGAGGGATGCCCCCACTGTGTGTGAGCTGTACTGAGGGATGCCCCCACTGTGTGTGATCTGTATTGAGGGAGGCCCCCACTGTGTGTGATCTGTATTGAGGGATGCCCCCACTGTGTGTGAGCTGTATTGAGGGATGCCCCCACTGTGTGTGAGCTGTATTGAGGGATGCCCCCACTGTGTGTGAGCTGTATTGAGGGATGCCCCCACTATGTGTGATCTGTATTGAGGGAGGCCCCCACTGTGTGTGAGCTGTATTGAGGGATGCCCCCACCCTGTGTGAGCTGTAGTGAGGGACGCCCCCACCCTGTGTGAGCTGTATCGAGGGATGCCCCCACCCTGTGTGAGCTGTATTGAGGGATGCCCCCACCCTGTGTGAGCTGTATCGAGGGATGCCCCCACCCTGTGTGAGCTGTATTGAGGGAGGCCCCCACTGTGTGTGAGCTGTATTGAGGGATGCCCCACTGTGTGTGATCTGTATTGAGGGATGCCCCCACTGTGTGTGAGCTGTATTGAGGGATGCCCCCACTGTGTGTGAGCTGTAGTGAGGGATGCCCCCGCTGCGTGTGAGCTGTAGTGAGGGATGCCCCCACCGTGTGTGATCTGTATTGAGGGATGCCCCACTGTGTGTGATCTGTATTGAGGGATGCCCCCACTGTGTGTGAGCTGTACTGAGGGATGCCCCCACTGTGTGTGATCTGTATTAAGGGATGCCCCCACTGTGTGTGATCTGTATTGAGGGATGCCCCCACTGTGTGTGATCTGTATTAAGGGATGCCCCCACTGTGTGTGATCTGTACTGAGGGATGCCCCCACTGTGTGTGATCTGTATTAAGGGATGCCCCCACTGTGTGTGATCTGTATTGAGGGATCCCCCACTGTGTGAGATCTGTACTGAGGGATGCCCCCACTGTGTGTGATCTGTATTGAGGGATGCCCCCACTGTGTGTGTGAGCTGTACTGAGGGATGCCCCCACTGTGTGTGAGCTGTATTGAGGGATGCCCCCACTGTGTGTGAGCTGTACTGAGGGATGCCCCCACTGTGTGTGATCTGTATTGAGGGATCCCCCACTGTGTGTGATCTGTATTGAGGGATCCCCCACTGTGTGAGATCTGTACTGAGGGATGCCCCCACTGTGTGAGATCTGTACTGAGGGATGCCCCCACTGTGTGTGATCTGTATTGAGGGATGCCCCCACTGTGTGTGATCTGTATTGAGGGATGCCCCCACTGTGTGTGATCTGTATTGAGGGATGCCCCCACTGTGTGTGATCTGTATTGAGGGATGCCCCCACTGTGTGTGATCTGTATTGAGGGATCCCCCACTGTGTGAGATCTGTACTGAGGGATGCCCCCACTGTGTGTGATCTGTATTGAGGGATGCCCCCACTGTGTGTGATCTGTATTGAGGGATCCCCCACTGTGTGAGATCTGTACTGAGGGATGCCCCCACTGTGTGTGATCTGTATTGAGGGATGCCCCCACTGTGTGTGATCTGTAGTGAGGGATGCCCCCACTGTGTGTGATCTGTATTGAGGGATGCCCCCACTGTGTGTGATCTGTATTGAGGGATCCCCCACTGTGTGAGATCTGTACTGAGGGATGCCCCCACTGTGTGTGATCTGTATTGAGGGATGCCCCCACTGTGTGTGATCTGTATTGAGGGAGGCCCCCACTGTGTGTGATCTGTATTGAGGGATGCCCCCACTGTGTGTGAGCTGTAGTGAGGGATGCCCCCACTGTATGTGAGCTGTATTGAGGGATGCCCCCACTGTGTGTGATCTGTATTGAGGGAGGCCCCCACTGTGTGTGAGCTGTATTGAGGGATGCCCCCGCTGCGTGTGAGCTGTAGTGAGGGATGCCCCCACTGTGTGTGAGCTGTATTGAGGGATGCCCCCACTGTGTGTGATCTGTATTAAGGGATGCCCCCACTGTGTGTGATCTGTATTGAGGGATGCCCCCACTGTGTGTGAGCTGTATTGAGGGATGCCCCCACTGTGTGTGATCTGTATTGAGGGATGCCCCCACTGTGTGTGAGCTGTACTGAGGGATGCCCCCACTGTGTGTGAGCTGTACTGAGGGATGCCCCCACTGTGTGTGAGCTGTACTGAGGGATGCCCCCACTGTGTGTGAGCTGTATTGAGGGATGCCCCCACTGTGTGTGAGCTGTATTGAGGGATGCCCCCACTATGTGTGATCTGTATTGAGGGAGGCCCCCACTGTGTTTGAGCTGTATTGAGGGGGGCCCCCACTGTGTTTGAGCTGTATTGAGGGATGCCCCACTGTGTGTGATCTGTATTGAGGGATGCCCCCACTGTGTGTGAGCTGTATTGAGGGATGCCCCCACTATGTGTGATCTGTATTGAGGGAGGCCCCCACTGTGTTTGAGCTGTATTGAGGGGGGCCCCCACTGTGTTTGAGCTGTATTGAGGGATGCCCCACTGTGTGTGATCTGTATTGAGGGATGCCCCCACTGTGTGTGAGCTGTATTGAGGGATGCCCCCACTATGTGTGATCTGTATTGAGGGAGGCCCCCACTGTGTTTGAGCTGTATTGAGGGGGGCCCCCACTGTGTTTGAGCTGTATTGAGGGATGCCCCACTGTGTGTGATCTGTATTGAGGGATGCCCCCACTGTGTGTGAGCTGTAGTGAGGGATGCCCCCACCCTGTGTGAGCTGTAGTGAGGGATGCCCCCTCTGTGTGTGAGCTGTATTGAGGGATGCCCCCACTGTGTGTGAGCTGTATTGAGGGATGCCCCCACTGTGTGTGAGCTGTATTGAGGGATGCCCCCACTGTGTGTGAGCTGTATTGAGGGATGCCCCCACTATGTGTGATCTGTATTGAGGGAGGCCCCCACTGTGTTTGAGCTGTATTGAGGGGGGCCCCCACTGTGTTTGAGCTGTATTGAGGGATGCCCCACTGTGTGTGATCTGTATTGAGGGATGCCCCCACTGTGTGTGAGCTGTATTGAGGGATGCCCCCACTATGTGTGATCTGTATTGAGGGAGGCCCCCACTGTGTTTGAGCTGTATTGAGGGGGGCCCCCACTGTGTTTGAGCTGTATTGAGGGATGCCCCACTGTGTGTGATCTGTATTGAGGGATGCCCCCACTGTGTGTGAGCTGTATTGAGGGGTGCCCCCACTGTGTGTGAGCTGTATTGAGGGATGCCCCCACCGTGTGTGAGCTGTATTGAGGGATGCCCCCACCGTGTGTGAGCTGTATTGAGGGATGCCCCCACCGTGTGTGAGCTGTATTGAGGGATGCCCCCACCGTGTGTGAGCTGTATTGAGGGATGCCCCCACCGTGTGTGAGCTGTATTGAGGGATGCCCCCACCCTGTGTGAGCTGTAGTGAGGGACGCCCCCACCCTGTGTGAGCTGTATCGAGGGATGCCCCCACCCTGTGTGAGCTGTATTGAGGGATGCCCCCACCCTGTGTGAGCTGTATCGAGGGATGCCCCCACCCTGTGTGAGCTGTATTGAGGGATGCCCCCACTGTGTGTGAGCTGTATTGAGGGATGCCCCCGCTGTGTGTGATCTGTATTGAGGGATGCCCCCACTGTGTGTGATCTGTATTGAGGGATGCCCCCACTGTGTGTGAGCTGTATTGAGAGATGCCCCCTCTGTGTGAGAGCTGTATTGAGGGATGCCCCCACTGTGTGTGAGCTGTATTGAGAGATGCCCCCTCTGTGTGTGAGCTGTATTGAGGGATGCCCCCACTGTGTGTGAGAGCTGTATTGAGGGATGCCCCCACTGTGTGTGAGAGCTGTATTGAGGGATGCCCCCACTGTGTGTGAGAGCTGTATTGAGGGAGGCCCCCACTGTGTGTGAGCTGTATTGAGGGATGCCCCCGCTGCGTGTGAGCTGTAGTGAGGGATGCCCCCACTGTGTGTGATCTGTATTGAGGGATGCCCCACTGTGTGTGATCTGTATTGAGGGATGCCCCCACTGTGTGTGAGCTGTAGTGAGGGATGCCCCCACTGTGTGTGAGCTGTATTGAGGGATGCCCCCACTGTGTGTGAGCTGTATTGAGGGATGCCCCCACCGTGTGTGAGCTGTATTGAGGGATGCCCCCACCGTGTGTGAGCTGTATTGAGGGATGCCCCCACCCTGTGTGAGCTGTATTGAGGGATGCCCCCACCGTGTGTGAGCTGTATTGAGGGATGCCCCCACCCTGTGTGAGCTGTAGTGAGGGACGCCCCCACCCTGTGTGAGCTGTATCGAGGGATGCCCCCACCCTGTGTGAGCTGTATTGAGGGATGCCCCCACCCTGTGTGAGCTGTATCGAGGGATGCCCCCACCCTGTGTGAGCTGTATTGAGGGATGCCCCCACTGTGTGTGAGCTGTATTGAGGGATGCCCCCGCTGTGTGTGATCTGTATTGAGGGAGGCCCCCACTGTGTGTGATCTGTATTGAGGGATGCCCCCACTGTGTGAGAGCTGTATTGAGGGATGCCCCCACTGTGTGTGATCTGTATTGAGGGATGCCCCCACTGTGTGTGAGCTGTATTGAGAGATGCCCCCTCTGTGTGAGAGCTGTATTGAGGGATGCCCCCACTGTGTGTGAGCTGTATTGAGAGATGCCCCCTCTGTGTGAGAGCTGTATTGAGGGATGCCCCCACTGTGTGTGAGCTGTACTGAGGGATGCCCCCACTGTGTGTGAGCTGTAGTGAGGGATGCCCCCGCTGCGTGTGAGCTGTAGTGAGGGATGCCCCCACCGTGTGTGATCTGTATTGAGGGATGCCCCACTGTGTGTGATCTGTATTGAGGGATGCCCCCACTGTGTGTGAGCTGTACTGAGGGATGCCCCCACTGTGTGTGATCTGTATTAAGGGATGCCCCCACTGTGTGTGATCTGTATTGAGGGATGCCCCCACTGTGTGTGATCTGTATTAAGGGATGCCCCCACTGTGTGTGATCTGTACTGAGGGATGCCCCCACTGTGTGTGATCTGTATTAAGGGATGCCCCCACTGTGTGTGATCTGTATTGAGGGATGCCCCCACTGTGTGTGAGCTGTAGTGAGGGATGCCCCCACTGTGTGTGAGCTGTAGTGAGGGATGCCCCCACTGTGTGTGAGCTGTATTGAGGGATGCCCCCACTGTGTGTGAGCTGTATTGAGGGATGCCCCCACTGTGTGTGATCTGTATTGAGGGAGGCCCCCACTGTGTGTGAGCTGTATTGAGGGATGCCCCCACTGTGTGTGATCTGTATTGAGGGAGGCCCCCACTGTGTGTGAGCTGTATTGAGGGATGCCCCCGCTGCGTGTGAGCTGTAGTGAGGGATGCCCCCACTGTGTGTGAGCTGTATTGAGGGATGCCCCCACTGTGTGTGATCTGTATTGAGGGATGCCCCCACTGTGTGTGATCTGTATTGAGGGATGCCCCCACTGTGTGTGAGCTGTATTGAGGGATGCCCCCACTGTGTGTGATCTGTATTGAGGGATGCCCCCACTGTGTGTGAGCTGTACTGAGGGATGCCCCCACTGTGTGTGAGCTGTATTGAGGGATGCCCCCACTGTGTGTGAGCTGTATTGAGGGATGCCCCCACTGTGTGTGAGCTGTATTGAGGGATGCCCCCACTGTGTGTGAGCTGTATTGAGGGATGCCCCCACCATGTGAGCTGTATTGAGGGATGCCCCCACTGTGTGTGATCTGTATTGAGGGAGGCCCCCACTGTGTGTGAGCTGTATTGAGGGATGCCCCCACTGTGTGTGATCTGTATTGAGGGGTGCCCCCACTGTGTGTGAGCTGTATTGAGGGATGCCCCCACCGTGTGTGAGCTGTATTGAGGGATGCCCCCACTGTGTGTGATCTGTATTGAGGGATGCCCCCACTGTGTGTGAGCTGTACTGAGGGATGCCCCCACTGTGTGTGAGCTGTATTGAGGGATGCCCCCACTGTGTGTGAGCTGTATTGAGGGATGCCCCCGCTGTGTGTGATCTGTATTGAGGGAGGCCCCCACTGTGTGTGATCTGTATTGAGGGATGCCCCCACTGTGTGAGAGCTGTATTGAGGGATGCCCCCACTGTGTGTGATCTGTATTGAGGGATGCCCCCACTGTGTGTGAGCTGTATTGAGAGATGCCCCCTCTGTGTGAGAGCTGTATTGAGGGATGCCCCCACTGTGTGTGAGCTGTAGTGAGGGATGCCCCCACTGTGTGTGAGCTGTATTGAGAGATGCCCCCTCTGTGTGAGAGCTGTACTGAGGGATGCCCCCACTGTGTGTGAGAGCTGTATTGAGGGATGCCCCCACTGTGTGTGAGAGCTGTATTGAGGGATGCCCCCACTGTGTGTGAGAGCTGTATTGAGGGATGCCCCCACTGTGTGTGAGAGCTGTATTGAGGGAGGCCCCCACTGTGTGTGAGCTGTATTGAGAGATGCCCCCTCTGTGTGAGAGCTGTACTGAGGGATGCCCCCACTGTGTGTGAGAGCTGTATTGAGGGATGCCCCCACTGTGTGTGAGAGCTGTATTGAGGGATGCCCCCACTGTGTGTGAGAGCTGTATTGAGGGAGGCCCCCACTGTGTGTGAGCTGTATTGAGGGATGCCCCCGCTGCGTGTGAGCTGTAGTGAGGGATGCCCCCACTGTGTGTGATCTGTATTGAGGGATGCCCCCACTGTGTGTGAGCTGTAGTGAGGGATGCCCCCACTGTGTGTGAGCTGTATTGAGGGATGCCCCCACCGTGTGTGAGCTGTATTGAGGGATGCCCCCACCCTGTGTGAGCTGTATTGAGGGATGCCCCCACCGTGTGTGAGCTGTATTGAGGGATGCCCCCACCGTGTGTGAGCTGTATTGAGGGATGCCCCCACCCTGTGTGAGCTGTATTGAGGGATGCCCCCACCGTGTGTGAGCTGTATTGAGGGATGCCCCCACCCTGTGTGAGCTGTACTGAGGGATGCCCCCACTGTGTGTGAGCTGTAGTGAGGGACGCCCCCACCCTGTGTGAGCTGTATCGAGGGATGCCCCCACCCTGTGTGAGCTGTATTGAGGGATGCCCCCACCCTGTGTGAGCTGTATCGAGGGATGCCCCCACCCTGTGTGAGCTGTATTGAGGGATGCCCCCACTGTGTGTGAGCTGTATTGAGGGATGCCCCCGCTGTGTGTGATCTGTATTGAGGGAGGCCCCCACTGTGTGTGATCTGTATTGAGGGATGCCCCCACTGTGTGTGAGCTGTACTGAGGGATGCCCCCACTGTGTGTGAGCTGTATTGAGGGATGCCCCCACTGTGTGTGAGCTGTATTGAGGGATGCCCCCACTGTGTGTGAGCTGTATTGAGGGATGCCCCCACTATGTGTGATCTGTATTGAGGGAGGCCCCCACTGTGTTTGAGCTGTATTGAGGGGGGTCCCCACTGTGTTTGAGCTGTATTGAGGGATGCCCCCACTGTGTGTGAGCTGTATTGAGGGGTGCCCCCACTGTGTGTGAGCTGTATTGAGGGATGCCCCCACCGTGTGTGAGCTGTATTGAGGGATGCCCCCACCGTGTGTGAGCTGTATTGAGGGATGCCCCCACCGTGTGTGAGCTGTATTGAGGGATGCCCCCACCGTGTGTGAGCTGTATTGAGGGATGCCCCCACCCTGTGTGAGCTGTAGTGAGGGACGCCCCCACCCTGTGTGAGCTGTATCGAGGGATGCCCCCACCCTGTGTGAGCTGTATTGAGGGATGCCCCCACCCTGTGTGAGCTGTATCGAGGGATGCCCCCACCCTGTGTGAGCTGTATTGAGGGATGCCCCCACTGTGTGTGAGCTGTATTGAGGGATGCCCCCGCTGTGTGTGATCTGTATTGAGGGAGGCCCCCACTGTGTGTGATCTGTATTGAGGGATGCCCCCACTGTGTGAGAGCTGTATTGAGGGATGCCCCCACTGTGTGTGATCTGTATTGAGGGATGCCCCCACTGTGTGTGAGCTGTATTGAGAGATGCCCCCTCTGTGTGAGAGCTGTATTGAGGGATGCCCCCACTGTGTGTGAGCTGTATTGAGAGATGCCCCCTCTGTGTGAGAGCTGTATTGAGGGATGCCCCCACTGTGTGTGAGAGCTGTATTGAGGGATGCCCCCACTGTGTGTGAGAGCTGTATTGAGGGATGCCCCCACTGTGTGTGAGAGCTGTATTGAGGGAGGCCCCCACTGTGTGTGAGCTGTATTGAGGGATGCCCCCGCTGCGTGTGAGCTGTAGTGAGGGATGCCCCCACTGTGTGTGATCTGTATTGAGGGATGCCCCACTGTGTGTGATCTGTATTGAGGGATGCCCCCACTGTGTGTGAGCTGTAGTGAGGGATGCCCCCACTGTGTGTGAGCTGTATTGAGGGATGCCCCCACCGTGTGTGAGCTGTATTGAGGGATGCCCCCACCCTGTGTGAGCTGTATTGAGGGATGCCCCCACCGTGTGTGAGCTGTATTGAGGGATGCCCCCACCGTGTGTGAGCTGTATTGAGGGATGCCCCCACCCTGTGTGAGCTGTATTGAGGGATGCCCCCACCGTGTGTGAGCTGTATTGAGGGATGCCCCCACCCTGTGTGAGCTGTATCGAGGGATGCCCCCACCCTGTGTGAGCTGTATTGAGGGATGCCCCCACCCTGTGTGAGCTGTATCGAGGGATGCCCCCACCCTGTGTGAGCTGTATTGAGGGATGCCCCCACTGTGTGTGAGCTGTATTGAGGGATGCCCCCGCTGTGTGTGATCTGTATTGAGGGAGGCCCCCACTGTGTGTGATCTGTATTGAGGGATGCCCCCACTGTGTGAGAGCTGTATTGAGGGATGCCCCCACTGTGTGTGATCTGTATTGAGGGATGCCCCCACTGTGTGTGAGCTGTATTGAGAGATGCCCCCTCTGTGTGAGAGCTGTATTGAGGGATGCCCCCACTGTGTGTGAGCTGTATTGAGAGATGCCCCCTCTGTGTGAGAGCTGTATTGAGGGATGCCCCCACTGTGTGTGAGAGCTGTATTGAGGGATGCCCCCACTGTGTGTGAGAGCTGTATTGAGGGATGCCCCCACTGTGTGTGAGAGCTGTATTGAGGGAGGCCCCCACTGTGTGTGAGCTGTATTGAGGGATGCCCCCGCTGCGTGTGAGCTGTAGTGAGGGATGCCCCCACTGTGTGTGATCTGTATTGAGGGATGCCCCACTGTGTGTGATCTGTATTGAGGGATGCCCCCACTGTGTGTGAGCTGTAGTGAGGGATGCCCCCACTGTGTGTGAGCTGTATTGAGGGATGCCCCCACCGTGTGTGAGCTGTATTGAGGGATGCCCCCACTGTGTGTGAGCTGTATTGAGGGATGCCCCCACCGTGTGTGAGCTGTATTGAGGGATGCCCCCACCGTGTGTGAGCTGTATTGAGGGATGCCCCCACCCTGTGTGAGCTGTATTGAGGGATGCCCCCACCGTGTGTGAGCTGTATTGAGGGATGCCCCCACCCTGTGTGAGCTGTAGTGAGGGATGCTCCCACCCTGTGTGAGCTGTAGTGAGGGACGCCCCCACTGTGTGTGAGCTGTAGTGAGGGATGCCCCCGCTGTGTGTGAGCTGTAGTGAGGGACGCCCCCACCCTGTGTGAGCTGTATCGAGGGATGCCCCCACCCTGTGTGAGCTGTATTGAGGGATGCCCCCACCCTGTGTGAGCTGTATCGAGGGATGCCCCCACCCTGTGTGAGCTGTATTGAGGGATGCCCCCACCCTGTGTGAGCTGTAGTGAGGGATGCCCCCACTGTGTGTGAGCTGTATTGAGGGATGCCCCCACTGTGTGTGAGCTGTACTGAGGGATGCCCCCACCCTGTGTGAGCTGTAGTGAGGGATGCCCCCACTGTGTGTGAGCTGTATTGAGGGATGCCCCCACCCTGTGTGAGCTGTAGTGAGGGATGCCCCCACTGTGTGTGAGCTGTATTGAGGGATGCCCCCACTGTGTGTGAGCTGTACTGAGGGATGCCCCCACCCTGTGTGAGCTGTAGTGAGGGATGCCCCCAGTGGCTGTCCAGAGGAATGCCCCCAGTGACTGTCCAGAGGGATGCTACTTAATGGTTGTAATGGAGTGATGCTTCACACTGTCTGTAATGGGGGGATTTTAGCATACCATTTGGTTCAGAATATTTTCTTTCTTATTTTTGTCCTATAAACCCCGGATGTGTGTTGTGGAACGAAAAATTAGTTGTATATATAATGTGACATTAAGATACTATACTGGGCCAGGAAAAGTGCAGCAGGGCCGGTGCGCCCCAAAAAGTCCAGGGCCGTTTTTTATTCCCAGTCCGCCCCTGCTTGTGACCCACCTTTCGTCTCCACCCCTCCTTTAGAGGGCAGGGCCCTCACTTTCAGTGCATTTCAGTAGCCCCTAATTTCTACCTTGTAGACTTCCATGGATGAAGATGGAGTTATATAAACAACAATAATAAATGGCACAATAGCATAAGAAGCAATGAAGCGCACAGTAATTTGTAGAACGCCTGGTCTGTATCGCCATCTAGTGGCCATTTAAGAGATATATAATGGGCATTGACTGTTTAGAGCCTTATTCATGAAGGGATAGCAACAGGTAGTGCCGCGTAAGCGGCAGGTAAACGCCGGACACAGCACGCAATTACACATTTATGAAGCCGAATCTGGTGAGCGACTGGAACAACGCCATGTAGTGTCCGATTCATCATTATCCCAGGCTCAGCGTACAGCGCCGGCGTTCAGCCTTGCAGAGCGCCACGTCTTACCTCTCGCTACCTGGCGCTCTCCCATACATTTCTATGGAAGATCCTTAAATCCCTTTTCTGATACGAATTTTATTTTTTTTATAATAAAATCTCAAATCTTTCTGACATGTATCCTGGCCTAGAAAATGACATTTTTTGATTTATAATATATTTATGCCGAATTGTCCTTACATGTCTGGTATTAAAGTGTTCATGTTACAATGTAATAACAATGTAATTCCCTGTGTTTTCGCTTTGTAACTAGTGGATATGTGTTCATAAACAGACTTTAATCACACAGCCTCTGTCGCTACAACCACCCGATTTTGAGCGCCGGCGCTGTTCGAGGCTGTTTGGTGTGTGTCAGTCGCATTGAGCTGGCGCTACGATTCGCTCCCATACAGCATAGTACTGCGACTCACACAACATATTCATCAATGCCGGCCAGCGACTGAGGCGCTCTGAAACAACTAACCATGGCCAAGCAAAGCGACTACTAGAAGTTCGCTCTGAAATCCTCGCTACGGACGCTCATCTGTCGCTACCTGGCGTTAGTAATGAATCAGCCTGCCTGTAAAGTTTCTGTTGTAATTAGCAGGAGGGTGTTGGTGCTACAGGGCCGATATGAGGAGGAGAATATCACAGGCCTGATTTGTAGAAGCATAAACAAAAATACTTTCTAATGCTTTTGTAGCACTAGCATGGGTCATAGTTCTTACATAGTTAACAGGTGACAGCATTGGATAGTGAAGGATTTACCTTGCCAGTAGCCCCGTGTGAGACATATTTTGCCCCCTCTTTTTTGGCTATTTCCACCTGCTTCCGGGCTATGCACGGGCGTGCCAGTGAAGTGCCCAGCAGGTACCGGTCTTCATAGATGGCATTGGCTTGGACTGCCGGCCAGATGAACTCTTCCACAAACTCCTTACGGACATCCTCTATGTAGACCTGTAGGGAGGGTGGACAGTTAGTGCTGCTCTATTAGCCAGAGCTGACTAAACACAGGAAGAGAACACATCAGCCATATTGTTGTGCCCCCTCATGAATGGAGCCCAAATAATCCTATTCACAGTATTAAACAGACATAATACGTTACTAAAAAGGCTCATCCAGTGCTTCCTCCAACGTGCTCTCGGCTGTCATAAATATCCTTAGCGAATGGCCAACTTTATTCTGTTCTGTTATTCTGATCTTGGCCATACAAGTATACACTGCTGGCTCTACAAGGATACAATACAACAGCTGGACGTGGGAGCGCATCACAGCTACAGGGAAGCCAGGAAAATGGCGGCTATAGCGTCACTGGAGCCAGCAGGAAAGATAGGACAACTGGTAAAATCAGGACGCCCCGTTTTCTGAAACCCCCCGGTGTTGCTGGGCAGGATTTTTTAGACTCCAGGGCTGGCTGGCATGGCTTTGGTGCAGCTTTAATTCTGGCTAATTTGGGGACTTCTGTAGGTAGTTTAAAAACACCTGTTACTTCCTGTGCTGCACAGTGTAAAAATATTAACTGGAGATCTGTCAAACCCCAGAAAGGGATGGCACTGTCCTAGTGTGCCAAGGCTGTGTCTGGCACTCCCAGCAGACGGGTGCTCCAGGCAGTCAGTGGGGCATGATCAAAAGAATTGTGTTTGTTCTTATGCAGTGGACTTGCAAGGTAGGTTGAGTGAGTATTTTGTTTTTAATTGCCTATAGAAGTCTTATGAATAATATTGTTTTAGGTTGAGGTAAACATATAAAGGTTGGGGTTAACATGAATTGGTGGCAAGGGAATTAGATAAAGACTAGTAGTACAGAAGAATTTAGAAGGGACTTATCATCTGCTTTTGACACTGTCGACCATGCTCTGCTTCTCAATATTCTTTCTTCTCTTGGAATCCAAGATCTCGCACTCTCTTGGCTCTCATCCTATCTCTCTCACTGCACATTTAGTGTATCTTACTCAAACACCATTTCCTCTCCCCGGCCTCTGTCTGTTGGGGTACCACAAGGCTCAGTCCTAGGACCCCTACTTTTTTCAATATACACTTCTGGTCTCGGACAACTAATAACCTCGCTAGGCTTCCAATATCACTTTTATGCAGACGACCCTCTCTGGCCCGAATCTCTCTTCTCTCCTCTCTCGCCTCCCTGACTGTCTAACAGCCATCTCTTCCTTCATGACATCTCGCTCCCTTAAACTAAACATGGACAAAACAGAACTGGTCATTTTCCCACCATCTCCCTCCCCTCTCTAACACCACAATTTCTGTAAATACTCTTACAATAACTGCAACTCATCAAGCTCAATGCCTGGGCGTCATTCTGGACTCCTCTCTCTCGTTCACACCTCACATTCACTTCCTAGCCACCTCCTGTCGTCTCCAACTCAAAAATATCTCCCGCCTCTGTCCCTTCCTCTCACCTGTCACCACTAAAATGCTAGTGCATGCCCTGGTCATATCCCGACTGGACTACTGCAACACCCTCCTCTGTGGTTTGCCAACAAACAGACTAGTTTCCCTCCAATCTATTCTAAACTCTGCCGCTCGCCTCATCCACCTCTCCTCTCGCTTCTCCAGTGCTACTCCCCTCTGTCAATCCCTCCACTGGTTACCTGTCTCCCATAGAGTTCAGTTCAAACTTCTAACGCTAACCTACAAAGCTCTCTCTAACCAGGCCCCTTCCTACATTTCATCTCTGATCCAGCGTTACCAACCCAAGCGCAACCTCCGCTCTGCCACGGACATTCTCCTGTCCTCTTCCTTGGTTACTTCCTCGCACTCCCGCCTTCAAGATTTCTCCCGTACCTCCCCACTTCTCTGGAATGCACTTCCCCGCTCGATCCACTCTCCATCACTCCAAGCCTTTAAAAGTGCCCTCAAAACTCACTTCTTCAGACAAGCATATGACCTGGCTTAAGCAACTCCTATAACCTTCAATGGTACATGCAGCCATACTCAAGCTCTACCACTTGTGACCCCGCCCCTTTGTCTCCACCCCCATCCTTTAGACTGTAAGCCCGCAAGGGCAGGGCACTCCTCCCTATTGTCTCCTGTGCTCACAACACTTGGTTTTAACCTGTGGCATCTAATTTTGTATTGTTCTCTTTACTATATGTTTTACCTTGTCTGTAATCATACCATGTAAAGCGCTACGGAAGTTGATGGCGCTATATAAATAAACAATAATAATAATAATAATAATAAGGGAGCTGAATACACATCAGGGGTATGGGACAGGATCAATTCAGAAGGGCACTGGGTGCTGGTGGTGAGAAATGGGTACAGAAGGAAGCTGGATAAATACTTGGAGCATGGGCTGGATATAGAAAAAAGCTGGATGGATACTAAGAATATGAGATGGATACAGAGGAGCATTAGATGGATACTAGGGATATGGAATGGATGCAGTAGGCAGCTGGATGAATAGCGGAGGCCAAGGCTAGATACAAACAACAACAAGGCGCTTTATAAATACTGTGGGATGGATAGAGCGGAGAACTGGATGGATAACTGAAGGGAGTACTAGAAGGACAGAAAATGAAGCTTTAGGCTCCTTTCACACTGCTGCAGTTGATTTACTTGCATTTTGCATGGGTTTGTGTTGCATTGCCATAGACTGAAGCTGCGGAGCTGCGTTTGCGTTGCTTTGGAAACTCAGCATGCAGGACTTTTCCACCGCAAATGGTTAGATGTAAAAGGAGCCTTAATGCTTGAATTGTGGGCACTAAAATGTGTATAGCTAAATACTGGAGATCCCCTTACTATCCTATCCTTCCATCAGACCTAGAAAGCCAAAATGACCAGTTTGCTTAAATAGAACGGGCGCTGTCCAAGGTGGGCCCCTTTAAAAACCAACTTTACTGACTGACAGCAATCATAGAAGATAAATTGGGCAGGGTTGGGAAAATCAGGAGGGGGAGGGAAGGGAAAGTGAGAAGTTACAGAAGGCAGTTTGAAGAGGGGCTAATACTTGTAGCATGGGATGGATAGCCAAAGCATGGGATTGATATAGAAAAGAGCTTGATGGATATCGGGGTAGAAGGGCATTTGGTGAGGAGGTACGTGGTATGAACAGGATACAGAAGAAACCTGGATGGATACCCCGAGGATAGGATGGAGGAAAAGGGAGCTGAGCTGGATTTATACTAAGGACATGAAGTGGATACAGAAGAGCACTGGCTGGATACTAGGGGTATAGGATGGATACAGAGGGGCACTGGATTGATACCAAGGATATGAAATGAATGCTAGGGGCATGGGATGGATACATAGGTACAGTGGATGGATACTAGGGACCTGGGATAGATACAGAGGAGAATTGGATGGATACTGGGATATGGGATGGATACAGAATGGAGTTTGATTGATACTATGGGCCAGGAAGGATATGAAGGGACAATGAATGGATACTAGGGGTATAGGATGGATACAGAGGGGCACTGGATGGATACTAGGGATTTGGGATGGATGTAGAAGGACACTAAATGGATACTAGGGGTATGGGCTGGATACATAGGTGCAATGGGAGTATACTAGGGATCTGGGTTAAATACAGAGGAGCACTGGGTGGATACTAGGGATATTGAATGGATACAGAGGGCCACTGGGTGTTTTCTTGGTATAAGGGATGGATACAGAGGGACACTGGGTGGATACTAGGGGTATGGGATGGATACAGAGGGGTACTGGGTGGATACTAGGGGTATGGGATGGATACAGAGGGGTACTGGGTGGATACTAGGGATTTGGGATGGATGTAGAAGGACACTAAATGGATACTAGGGGTATGGGCTGGATACATAGGTACAATGGATGTATACTAGGGATCTGGGTTAAATACTGAGGAGCACTGGGTGGATACTAGGGATATTGGATGGATACAGAGGGCCACTTGGTGTTTTCTTGGTATAAGGGATGGATACAGAGGGACACTGGGTGGATACTAAGGGTATGGGATGGATACAGAGGGGCACTGGGTGGATTCTTGGTATATAGGATGGATGCAGGGGGGCACTAGGTGGGTATATGTGGGGTATACGTGGCGATCCGCTACAGATGATAAAAAGCTGCTACAGGATATTCAGGATTTACCTTCTTGGCTCCAAGAAGCAAGGCCTTCTTCTGAGCTTCCTGGAAATCTTCATTCTGGCCAATGTTTGCCTAATGGAGATAAAACACAGGCAGTGACTAGCCCATCCTGCGGCATATTTCCCAGCTGGCTTCAGCACAGGATATCAATGCATGGCTTTTCCTAATATAGATTATAAAGTTACAAGTTACAGTGTGCTGCTAAATGTAGTAAAAGTACAAACTGACACACCAAAGAAACCCCTCATTTGTACTAAACTTGGGAAATTCACATTTCAGGGCTAACAACCATCTACAGCATTTTTACAGCCTTTTTTTCATACCACAAAAAAATACCATTTTGTGAATACTCACCTGTAAAATGGGTATTATAAGTATGTCACACACCCCACTTCAATCATTAATTATTACAATAGGGTAATACCTACCGCTAGGTGGCAGCATTGCAGAGAATCTCCAAAAAAGCAACAGGCCCCTCCCGGTCTATACATACCTGGTACCTCCCAACAATCTCCCAGTATTAGAACAGCAGTAAGACAAGGTACCAGGAACAAACAAATGTAACCCTCAAACGTAAAGAACTAAACTTAACCATATAAAGAGCCAGGATACCAAAAAGGGCGGGTGAAGTGGGGTGTGTGACATACTTATAATACCCATTTTACAGGTGAGTATTCACAAAATGGTATTATTCTAAGTATGTCACACACCCCACTTCAATCATTAATTATTACAATAGGGACATCCAACAGCAGTGTCCAGAAAAGGGTGGGTATCCAACCAGGCAATAATGCAGAACAACTCAAACCACTGCAGCCTGCAGAACCTTGCGGCCAAAAACAGCATCCGCTGAGGCCCGCACATCAACCTTATAGAACTTAGAAAAGGTATGAACCGAAGACCAAGTTGCAGCCTTACAAACTTGTTCAACAGAAGCCTGGTGCTGAAAAGCCCAGGACGCTCCAACCGCGCGAGTAGAATGAGCAGTAACACGAAAAGGGGGATCCTTCCCCTTGGCCGAATAGGCTCCAACAATCGCCTGACGAATCCATTTGCTAATGGAAGACTTAGCCGGAGCCAAACCCTTCCTAGGCCCACAGGGCACAACGAAAAAGGCATCAGTCTTACGAAAAGAAGACGTAGCACGTAGATAGTACCTGACACAACGTACAACATCCAAGCAGTGCAAAGCACTCTCCTTGACATTCTTAGGCTTAGGACACAAAGAAGGAAGAACAATGTCCTGGTTAAGATGAAAAGCAGAGACCACTTTAGGGAGAAAGTCTGACTTGAAGCGAAAAACCACTTTGTCCTGATGTTCCTCAAAATAAGGAGCCTGAATAGACAAAGCTGCCAACTCCGAAACACGCCGAACCGAAGTGATGGCCACCAGAAAGGCAACCTTCTGAGTAAGAGTGGACAGAGCAATATCCCGCAAAGGCTCAAATGAAGGAGCCTGAAGGGCAGAGAGAACCAAATTCAAATCCCAAACAGGGAGCAACGGCTTCCTAGGAGGCCGCAGATGCGAAACCCCCTGGAAAAAAGTCTTGACCAAAGAATGGCTAGCAAAAGACCTCTGAAAAAAGATAGACAAAGCAGAAACCTGCCCCTTCAAAGTACTCAGCTGAAGACCGGAGTCCAGCCCTGATTGAAGAAATTCCAAAATCCTAGAAATAGAAAAGACCCGTCAGGGCAAAGATCTAGCCTCACACCAATCAATATAAGATCTCCAAGACCTATAATAGATAGAAGAAGAAGATCTCTTCCTGGCACTAATAAGAGTCCGAATGACCGAATCCGAAAGGCCCTCCTCCTTTAAGATGGAGGTTTCAGCAGCCAAGCCGTCAAAGCCAGCGTTTGTAAACTGGGGTAACACAGTTGGCCTTGAGTGAGAAGATCCGGCCGAAGAGACAGATCGAACTGATCCACTGCCAGACGAACGATGTCTGCGAACCACACCCGCCTTGGCCACCTTGGAGCCACGAGAATGGCGGGAACTCCCTCCAGAACCCTGCCTAGCATGGGAATCGGAGGAAACAGATAAAGAAACCCCAGGTCCCTCCAGCTCAGGGCCATGGCATCCACCGCCAGAGCCAGAGGATCCCGGGACAGAGACACGAATGTCGGAAGCTTGTGATTGTGACGAGAGGCAAACAGATCCACCTCCGGCGTCCCCCATCGGAGACAAAGCGACCGAAACACCTGGGGATGGAGAGACCATTCCCCCCGGCGGGACGCACACCGGCTCAGAAAGTCCGCCTCTGTGTTTTCCACTCCTGGAATGTAAACTGCCGAGATGCAAGGGACATGAGTCTCTGCCCAAACTAGAATCAGAGACACCTCCCTGTGGGCACCCAGACTGCGAGTCCCTCCTTGGTGATTGATGTAAGCAACCGCCGTCTGATTGTCCGATCGAACCTGAACCGGCAGGCCCTGTAAATGATGCGTCAAGCGAGACAGAACCAACCTGATGGCTCGCAATTCCAAAACATTGATGGGCAAGTGGGCCTCCTGAGGGTCCCACTGCCCCTGAAACTGAAGATCCTTCCAGAAACCTCCCCATCCTGACAAACTGGCATCCGTGGTGACAGTTTCCCAAAGCGGGGTCAGAAACAACCTGCCCTTCAAAAGGTTGTCCGAGACCAACCACCACAGAAGGGATTGCCGAACCCGAGGGGACATCTGGAAGGACCGATCCAACGACCTCGGACGCCGGTCCCAAGACGCCAAAAGATGAAGCTGAAGCGTCCTCGTATGAAACTGCGCAAAGGGAACTGCCTCGAACGAGGCCACCATCAACCCCACCAGTCTCATCCCTAGTCGGATGGACGGACGAGGATGGGAGAGAAGAAGCTGAGCCAATTCCTGAATCAACAGAACCTTGGCCTGAGGGAGAAACACTCTGTGCTGGCAGGAGTCCAACGACATCCCCAGAAAAGTCACCACCCTGGACGGAACCAGAGAGGACTTGGGGTAATTGATCACCCAGCCGAACTTCTCCAGCATAGACACCACCATACTGGTGTCCCCCTCTGCTTGACTGAAGGAAGGCGCCATGATGAGAAGATCGTCCAGGTAAGACACAATGCGAATCCCCTGAGCTCTGAGCAGAGCCATCACCCCCGCCAACACCTTGGTGAACACTCTCGGAGCAGAGGTGAGGCCGAATGGAAGAGCCACAAACTGAAAATGCCGATCCTCCACCACAAAACGAAGGAACCTCTGATGAGCTGGGAAAATCGGAATGTGCAGGTACGCATCCTTGATGTCTATGGACGTCATAAAGTCCCCCTGCCGAAGCGAACCGATCGCAGACCGCAGGGTTTCCATGCGGAACTTCCGGGGACGAATAAATCTGTTGAGAAACTTCAAATCCAGAATAGGACGGAAGGACACGTCCTTTTTGGGGACAGTGAAGAGATTGGAATAAAACCCGCGTCCTACCTCTGAAGGAGGAACCGGGCAAACGACAGCTAATTCTAGAAGATTCCTTACCGCCGCCAGGAGCCCCTGCGCGGCCAAAGGATCCAAAGATACCCGAGACCTGAAGAACCTTGGAGGAGGACGGGACTCGAACTCCAACTTGTAACCGGCCGACACCACCTCCCGGATCCACCTGTCCGAGACCTCCTGGTCCCATACCCGGGAGAAGAGTCGCAACCGCCCCCCCACCCGTACGGGTGAGGGCGCCCCCTCATTGCTGAGCAGGCTTGGCTACTGGCTTGGGCTTGGCGCCCCAGACGTGAGCGGGGCGGCCACGGCCTTTACCCCTATTCCAACTGGCGCCCCTGGAGGCACCCCTGCCGGCTCTGGCTCCCCGAAAGGACGGATTGAAGGAGACCGTCCCCCAAAAGGAACGGCGAAATTTCTTGCGCTGAGGTAACTTACCTCCCTTGGCAACAGAATCCAGCCTTTCACCAAACAGCCTCAAACCCAAAAAGGGAAGAGCCGTGAGCGATCTTTTAGAATTAAAATCAGCCGTCCACTGTCTCAACCACACACAGCGACGGATAGCTACCAGCAAGGCAGTAGCCCTGCCACACATCAACATGGCATCCTCCTGAGCGGCCAGGATAAAAGACAAGAAGGAATCACAGCGCTTAAGCGCAAGAGACTCATCACAGGTAGGTTCAAGATCCACACATAAGTCCCTGACAATAGACCTGACCGCCAAAGTCAAAAGAGCCGAAGCACAGACAGGCCTTAACACCGAACCCGCACATACAAAACCATGGCGGGCCAGCTGATCGTATCAGGAGAATGCACGACCGCCGTGTTGGACAGTCCCAAGACCGGAGTATCTACCTCAGGGGGGACAGACCAACGCTTCATCAACTCCGCCGGAAAAGGATACTTCCTATCCCAGCTAGACGGCAGACCGACGAGACGCGTAGGTTGCTCCCATTGCTTGAGTACAACCTCTTCAAAATGCTGTTGGCTGGGAAACTCCAAGCGCTGCTTGGACACCCCAAAAAGCTGACCCTTAGGCCTAGGAGCAAACGCCGGAGGATCCAAATCCAAAACCTCAAACATTTGAGCCAGAATAGTAGACGAATCGAGAGGAAGGCCCTCAGCCTGGTCCCCCTCAGCACCCAGCAACTGCTGACCCTCGGAATCCTCTTCCTCAACGAGCTCACCATCTTCAAGGGGACGATCTGACCAATCCAGGTCCCGAATAACTTCCTCATCTGAATCCGGCGGAGGCGGAGACAGACGCTTCCGCTTAGCTGGAGCCTTCTGAGCGACCACTGCGGAAAACATTTTCTCAAGGCTGGCCAAACGGGTGCATACCTCAGATTGCGAATCCCCACCCAGGACAACGTCACACGGGGTCCGGAACAAGCGAGGGGGAGAGGGAGATGGCGCGGCCGATGAAGTGCTAGACACCGGAGTGCTGGACTGCCGCTCAATGTTCCGCTGTGCACATGGAATACACAAAATGACATCATCTCCCTGGAGCGGAGCCCCACAACCCCCACACACCTTGGATTGTCCCGAAGGACCGTTTCTGGTATCTTTGGCAGCCTCCATGTGGTGAAATTTATGGTATTCGCAGAACCCAGGGATTTACGCAGTACGCGACCCGGGATGCCCCTTTAATATCTAAAATTCTTTAAAAATCCTGACCATGGGAATTCAGCATAAAAGATGTCCCAATAATGGAACAATGGCCTAGAAACAACCCCCACTAGCCAGGTATATAAGACCGGGAGAGCCCTGCAAGACGGGATCCCAGGATCTGAAAGACACAAAAAAACAGGGACAACAGTCATTCCGGGCACAAGAATACATATGTAAATCATACAAGTAACCCACAAAATACGTCTCCCCCCCCCCCCCCCTTTTAACCATAGATCAAGCAATGGTTAATATATCCAGCCAGCACCTCAAAAAAGTGGGCGGGAGCGAGGAGGAGGGGGGAAGGGGGGATGTAAAGCGGGGGAGAAAGGGAACACAACAAACATTCCAGTATGACACTAAAACACCTCCGTAGGCTAATCCGCAAAAACACAAGTACGCCTACCCGGAGGAGAGCACAACCGCAGCGTGACACCCGCAGCAAGATGGCGGCCCGATCACCGCGCCGTTCCTGGGAACGCCGAATAAGCCCCGCCCCTCCCAACGGACCAATCAACGCGCGGACCGCGCACGACGCGGTCCCGCCCCACTCCGACGTCACTGAGCGTCCGCCCCAGCGGAGCTACCTGCCGGTCCCCCAAGTAGAAAGACACACACACACTCTCCCCCTGTGCTTGCCAGTCACGCAGAGCCGCAACAGGCGGCTCCTGAGGGGAAACCCGCGCCAAAAGTCGCCATCAGCAGTAAAACAGTAATAAAGCACCCAAAGCGGGCCGGTCTAACACACCAATCAAACGCCCGCGGAAACAACGCCACAGACAACAAGCGCAGGAGCCCCACATATACCAGCCAGTTCAGCCGCAAACACACACACAAACATCCATGACACCCGGTGCAAAGGAATAGACCACTGTCCCATGTCCAGATAAAATCCTGTAAAAAGCTATCTAACTGCTAGGTAAATGGGGGCATCCCACATCCGGATCACCACTCCGGGAATCCCGCTATGCCCCGCAATGAGGGGTCGAGCGGAGGAGCTAATCTCCTAGGCACCTAAGGTGCCGGCTATCTTTTGCCCGACCTACAGCCAAAGCTGGGAGGCTGCCAGTTACAGGTAAGATACAAAAAAGAGCCGGGCAGAAATAGACCATGGAGGGGGGGGGGGCCGGGGTGATACCCCGGCTACCTGCAAGCAGGAGACTTCTTTCTTCTGTCTTGTCGCCACCTTGCAGAGAATAACACTGGGAGATTGTTGGGAGGTACCAGGTATGTATAGACCGGGAGGGGCCTGTTGCTTTTTTGGAGATTCTCTGCAATGCTGCCACCTAGCGGTAGGTATTACCCTATTGTAATAATTAATGATTGAAGTGGGGTGTGTGACATACTTAGAATAATAAAGAATTCCTTCCAATTTGTATTACCACTGTACGGCTGTGAAATTCTGGAAAGTCTGGGAGCTGCATCTCCAGTCCCTGGAAAGCCGGCTCCACCCTTCCCTGGAGGAAGTGACCAGCGGAAACCTGTCTGCCTTTCCCTGCACAAGTGAACACGTCCAGACCTCGGAAGAGGGGGCGGAAAGTCACAAGTTCTAAGCAGTAACCCATCATTATGCAGAGCAGGTCGCTACAAAGCACCACTGGACAGATTCACAGCTCCACTGCGCAGTCACTGTACAGGCAAATAATACTCACCTTTTCTCCTATGCAGTGCTTCCTACCCAGTTCAGTTAAAAAAAATGTACTAAGTCTCACCAGCAAACAGCATGTCAAACAGCCTCCCCTGCTCCATCAGTCAAGTCACTGGCCACCTCCGCTCTTATATAAAAGGGCATGGCAGGGCCTGACATGCCCTCCTGCCCCATTGCAGTGAATGGAGTGTATGGGGCCAGTCTCTGTGAATAATCTGGAGGGCAAGGTATTCACAACAAAGAGGTCTCGGGACCAACCAGACTAGGATGTGAAGGATGGCCAAAAATAAAAGATTCTCTAAAATACTCCATCGCCAGGTGAAAGCACTCTCTAGAGGCATCCCAATTTAGAATTCCACAATGTATGAAATTCCCTGTGTTTGTCGCTAAGTCATCTCGATCCAGCTATCCCATAGAGCATATGCAGTGCAACAGCAGCTTCCCCAGTGTTAGTGCAGTGTTCTGCATTCATATGTACTCCAGTGAGTGCATAGGAGGAGGCCTGTGTATGCACCATGTGATCTGTGAATTGAGATGAGTATATGATAAGCTGGAGGAGGAGTCACACACAGCTGCCTCCGCATGTAAAGTGGACCAAATTTTGTGTTGTGTTTGTGTTGTTCCTATGTGCGTACCCCCAGGTTGCCCTGTTTCACTCACCTTCTTTCCGCTCACACGGCGCAGAGTGAGTGCACTGATTGCCTGAGCGGCGCACTCAGCTAATCAGCACACTCGTTTTCACTCAGCTCCCTTTGCCGCCACTGATGGCTTAAACAGTTGAGCTGCATCACCAGCAGCATCCCTCTCCGCTCTCCTTGCAGCAGTGGCGTCTGGAAAGAGGTGAGCGGGGGTGCGGCCGGAGTACACAGACGCAGTGAGGACTCCAGAACAATGTGACTGAAACTGGCGTTCTGGGGGGGTTTAACATAACAGGGGATTCCAAATTGGGATGCCCCAAGGAGAGGAACTCAGACAGGCCTTCAATGTTCTCCTTTAAAGTGGACCAAAACCCAACATGAGCGACCCAGGCCGATCAATTCCTTCCCCCCGGGGGCATCCAAAATCGGGATGCCCCGCTGTGTGAAACACCCCAGGTGGCCCGTTCACTTCCCAGTCCAAAAGCGCATGCGCGGGCCGCATCCCCCCTATCCTTATAGCAGAACGCGTGCCCGCGCCAGCCATGTGTGAATGGCCGGCGTGGGCACGCTCCCTGTTATGGGGAAGCTGGGGATGCAGAAGCCAGCACGCTCGGAACCGCTGGCCTTAGACGCCGTCTTAGATGGTGTGATGTCAGCGTCTCTGAGCGCGCTGATTCAACGAGCGCCTGCACATGCGCCATAGGACCGGGAAGAGGTGAATTTCTTCAGGCAATCTGGGGGGTTTCTCGCAGCGGAGCACCCCCGATTGGGGTGCCCTGGAAGGGAAAGGACTGAAACCCAGGATAGTCAAAATCCTGGGTTTTGGTCCACTTTAATGTGAATATTTTGCCTGGACTATCTCTTTAATGTTCTTTTAAAGGACTGAGGGCTGGCTGATTCCCTCTCCTTGGGACATCTTGATTTGAGATGCTAATTGTGTGTAATCCCAGTGATCGTCGAGTAAACTTACCTAGCTAGCAAATCAATGGTACATGAGTAGGCCGTACCCCCGCAATACCTTTAGCTGCAATACCTTTTCTGAATAGCCCACAGCTAGAGGTGAGCAGGCTTGCCGGCGCACTTGGTTTTATTTAGCTCACCCGTCGCTCTGATGTCAAAGCAGATAGCAGGAGCTGAGTGAGTTAGGTGGAGCATGTGGCTTGGCTGGCCAACCGCACCTGCGCCATTGAATCACCAGAAAGGTGAGTGATCTGTGCGGAAACACACAGCGGCTCATCCCAAATTGAGATGCCCCACCAGAGAGGAACAACACCTGGTGGAGTGAAAAATACAGTTTAGTGAGTACTCACCTGTAAAACGGGTATTATGAGTGTGCCATACACTCCACTTCGATCTTCATGACATGTGGGTAATCTCCAGTAGAGGGCGAACTTGTGCAGAGACGAATATGCAAAAAAGAAAGCCCCTCCCGGTCCATATATACCTGGGACCTCCCACCAATTTCCCAGTGTAAAAAAACAGTAAGGGGACCAGGAAGAACCAATTATAACCTTAACAATCAAAACCAATGGCTCACCATATAAAAGCTCCAGAATACCTGAAAAAAAAGGGGGTGGGGTGAAGTGGAGTGTATGGCACACTCATAATACCCGTTTTAAAGGTGAGTACTCACAAAACGGTATTATTCTAAGTGTGCCATACACTCCACTTCGATCTTCATGACATGTGGGACATCCAATAGCAGTGTCCGTTATGGGTGGGAACCAGAAACAGTAAAGAATGTACCAACTCAAGCCACTGCAGCTCGCAGAACCTTGCGGCCAAAAACAGCATCCGCTGAAGCCCGCACATCAACCGTGTAAAACTTGGAAAAAGTATGAACGGAAGACCAAGTAGCAGCCTTACAAACTTATTCAACAGAAGCCTGGTGCTGAAAAGCCCAGGATGCACCAACAGCACGAGTAGAGTGCGCAGTGACCCTAAAAGGGGGAGTCCTCCCCTTAGCAGAATAGGCCCCAACAATGGGCTGACGAATTCATTTGCTAATCGTAGACTTAGCAGGCGCCAAACCTTTCCTGGGCCCGCAGGGCACCACGAAAAAAGCGTCCGTCTTGCGGAAGGAAGAAGTAGTCACCAAATAGTACTTCACACAGTGAACAACATCCAAATTGTGCAGAACCCTCTCCTGGTCATTGTTAGGCTTAGGGCACAAGGAAGGGAGAACAATATCCTGATTGAGGTGGAAAGCAGACACCACCTTAGGAAGGAAATCTGGCTTAAAATGAAAAACCACCTTATCCTGGTGTCTCTCAAAGTAAGGGGCCTGAATCGACAGAGCCGCCAACTCAGAGACACGCCGAGAGGTAATAGCCGCCAAGAAAGCAACCTTCTGAGTGAGAACCGAAAGAGCAATATCCTGTAGCGGCTCAAAAGGAGGACCCTGGAGAGCCGAAAGAACCAAATTCAAATCCCAAACAGGAACCACAGCCTTCCGAGGGGGCCGCACATGCGCGACCCCTTGGAAAAAGGTCTTAACCAGCGGGTGTAAGGCAAAAGACCTCTGGAAGAAAACCGACAGAGCAGAAACCTGTCCTTTCAAAGTACTAAGCTGGAACCCAAGATCCAGATTATGCTGAAGAAACTCCAAAATCCTAGGAATAGAAAACACCCTACAAGGCAAGGCCCTAGCCTCACACCAATCAATATAGGACCTCTAAGTCCTATAGTAAATGCCAGAAGAGGACCGCTTCCTAGTTCTAATCAAGGTCTGAACAACGGCCGCAGACAAACCTTCCTCCTTCAGAATGAAGGTTTCAGCAGCCAGGCCGTCAAAGCCAGCGTCTGTAAATTGGGGTAAAGTAGTAGACCCTTAGATAACAGATCCAGCAACATGGGAAGCAGGTACTGATCTACGGCCAGCCTTACAACGTCTGCGTACCAAACCCTTCTTGGCCACCTTGGAGCCACAAGAATTGCTGACGCCCCTTCTAGAACCAGTTTGCGAACTACCTTGCCCAGCATGGAGACGGGCGGAAACAGGTAAAGAAAACCCAGATCCTTCCAAGCAAGGGACAAGGCATCCACTGCCAGAGATAGAGGATCCTGAGAAAGAGACACAAAGGCCGGAAGTTTGTGATTGTGCCTCGAGGCAAAGAGATCCACCTCCGGAGTCCCCCACTTGCGGCAAAGATCCAGAAAAACCTCGGGGTGGAGAGACCACTCTCCTTGGCGAGAGGATCCCCTGCTCAGGGAATCCGCCTGCGTGTTCTCCACTCCCGGAATGTAGACTGCCGAAATGCAAGGAACATTGCCCGCCGCCCAGTGCAGGATCAGAGAGACTTCCCTGAGGGCACTCCTGCTGCGAGTCCCTCCTTGGTGATTGATGTAAGCTACCGCCGTTCGGCTGTCTGAGCGAACCTGAACCGGTAGACCCTGTAAATGTGAGATCAGCCTTGCCGGATGGCTCTGAGCTCCAAGACATTGATGGGGGTGTGAGCCTCCTGAGGACCCCACACCCCGCTGAACTGATGACTTTTCCAATAACCTCCCCAGCCCGACAGGCTGGCATCCCTGGTAACCGACTCCCAACAAGGCACCAGAAAGGATCTGCCCTTCAACAGGTTGCTCGACTCCAGCCACCACCAAAGGGACTGCCGAACCCTGGGAGACATCCTGAAAGGTTGATCCAATGACTGCGGACACCTGTCCCAATGCGTCAATAGGTGAAGTTGAAGAGATCTCATGTGAAACTGTGCAAACGGTACTGCCTCGAAGGAGGACACCGTCAAGCCCACCAGTTTCATCCCCTGTCGGATAGAGGGACAAGGACTGGCCCAAAGAAGGCTGATCAGATCCTGAATCCCCCGCACCTTGGCAAAAACACTCTGGCTTGAATGGTATCCAGATTCATGCCCAGAAATGAAATCACTCGTGACGGAGAGAGAGAAGACTTGGGGCGGTTGATCACCCAACTGAACCTCTCCAGAGTCGACACCACCTGGTGGGTGTCCAGCTCCGCCTGACGGAGGGAAGAAGCTGAGATCAACAGGTCGTCCAGATAAGGCACAATGCGAATGCCCTGAGCTCTGAGCAGAGCCATTATTCCCGCCAAGACCTTGGTGAAGACCCTCGGCGCCAAGGTCAGTCCGAAGGGAAGGGCTACAAACTGAAAATGTTGATCCTGATGCGCCGGAAAAATCGGAACATGCAGATACGCATCCTTGATGTCTATGGATGTCATAAAATCCCCTTGGCGAAGGGAATTGATAGCCGAGCGCAGAGTCTCCATGCAGAACTTTTTGGCTCTGATAAAACTGTTGAGAACCTTGAGATCTAGAATGGGTCTCACCGATCCCTCCTTTTTGGGAACCGTGAAAAGGTTGGAGCAGTAACCCCTGCCTCTCTCCAAGTGAGGCACTGGGCAAATAACTCCCATGTCCAGAAGGTTTTTTACTGCCAACAGGAGCCCCTGTGCAGTCCGAGGGCACCCGAGACCTTAAGAATCTTGGGGGCGGCCAGTACTCGAACTCCAGTTTTTACCCGGAGGAGACCACTTCCAAAATCCAATTGTCTGTGACCTCCCGGGCCCAGACCTGGAAGAAGAGCCGCAGCCGTCCCCCCATCCGTGCGGGTGAGGGCGCCCCTTCATTGCTGAGCCGGTTTAACAGCGGGCTTGGACTTGGAACCCCAGGCAGCCCGATGTGCCCGACCTCTGCCCCTGTTCCAGGATGAGCCCCTGCCACCCGAGAAGGCCAAACCTCTAGCAGCTCTGGCCCCTCGAAAGGAAGGAGTGAATGAGCCAGCCCCCCGAAAGGGACGGCGCTGTTTCTTCCGCTGAGGTAACTTACCTCCCCTAGCAACAGCATCCAATTTATCTCCAAACAGCCGCGCACCCAGGAAGGCAAGAGCTGTAAGTGACTTCTTGGCCCCAAAATCCGCCGTCCACTGTCAGAGCCAGAAAAATCTGCGCATAGCCCCCAATAGCGCTGAAGTCCTGCTACACATGACAATAGAATCTTCCATAGCAGCCAAGACAAAACCCATGAACAATTCACATCTCTTAAGGGTAGCAAACTCATCGCTAGCCGGATCAAACTGAGCGTCATTCAGCCAGTCCCTGATAAGAGACCTGGTAGCAAGCGACACTAGGGCAGATGCACAAACAGGCCGCAGGGCCGAGCCCACGCTGGAAATGGGTGACACGCCATCTGATCAAGGCGCTTGTCCTCGCCATCCTTAAGGGAAGTGGCGTCAGGGGTGTTCAGCACAGAAGAGTTAGTCAAACCCAAAACTGGCGCATCGACCTCGGGAGGAGAAGACCATCGCTTAACCGCCTTCACCGGGAAAGGATACTTCTTATCCCATCCCTGAGGAGCACCAGGAAGCCGACTGGGCCTTTCCCATTCTTTCAGGATCAACGCATCAAAATGACCCTGGGTAGGGAATTCCAGACGGGGCTTGCGGGCCCCAAAAAATTCCCCCTTCTTGAGAGGAGGCGCCTCAGGCGGGTCAATATCCAACACCTCCAATAGATGTGACAAAACAGTGGCAGTATCAACGTCATCCCCCAGCGCCTGTCCGACATCAGCATCACCAGACTGTACATAGTCAGTCTCCGTTTCCTCATACAATTCCCCCTCCTGTAAAGGGGAATAATCCAACAAATCAATGGAATCATCGTCAACATCCCACAAAGGCTGGGCCGACGACAAATGTCTCTTTTAGCCTGGGCCTTCTTGCCCACCGTGCTAACAATACATTTCTCGATGCTGACCAACCTAGCACAAACATCAGAGTGCGACTCCCCGCTGGCACCAATGACACTTGGGGTACGGATAAGGCGGGGAGGGGAAGGCGATGAAGCGGGAGGAGCCGACCCAGAAGGCTGGGTACCGGACTGCCGCGTTATGGCCTTTTGTGCGCATGGTATACAGATCAGCACATTCTCCCCCGTAATGGATACCCCACACCCCACACATGGCCCGGATTGTCCCAAAGGGAGCCTGAGCCCAGTATCTTGCGGAGCCTCCATAAGGTGATTTTTGTAGTCAGTCGCAAGACCGCAGGGAATTATGCCTAAGCAACTCGGGATGCCCCTTAAAAGTCCCGGTGGGAGGATTTAAGGTGATCAATTTAACACTAGGGACCCCAGGACCAGGAGGAACCCCTTAATATGCACTATTTTGAAGCAATCTGCAGCACACAATAAGGCATATCAGTTACTATACAGCGTAACAACATCATTCAAAATACATATATATATATATATATATATATATATATATACCAAAATGACAAAAAAGCATAAGCCTGTACCATAGGGGGCCCCCCCACCAGAGAGGGACCCCCAAATAACTAATGAAGTGGCCACCAGGCCCCTACCGTCCCCCAGAAACAACAGCAGAAGCAGCAGCAATGCAGCAAGATGGCCCCCGTCTTTCTTTTTTTTTTTTTTTACAAACAGTCAACAGTCAGGTTGCTCTACATCACTTAGGATATTTCCTCATCATAATAATAATTTTTTTATGATGTTTAGAGCTCAGTTTGCATCATAGTTTGTGAAATATATTATTAATAAAAAAGTGATAGGTCTAGTCTATGGTGGATGCAAATTGGTTCATTTATATCTTAACTGTAATGGCTGTTTTTTCTATATATTTCTCTCCTGGTTTAAACTATGTTCAGCGAGGAGGTGGGTAAGAGGGGGAGGTGGGTAGGAGGGGGTCCTACCCACCTCCCCCTCTTACCCACCTCCTCGTCCCATCCCCCACTCCATTTTTTTTTCCCTCAGATATCTACTTGCATATATTGACTGAATTTGAATTTAGACCTTGATACCAACCTAATAAAGTTTTTTTTTTTTTTTCCTAATTTTGAGGGACGTATCGTATATGTGCCTTATTTAATTTAGCTGTGTTAGATTTTCACTTCCTTGATTTTTTCCAATCCTTCTGATAAAGCCTGTCTGTATTTCGGGTCAGTTGCTAGGCTGATTTAATTCTTTATTTGCAGGATCATATGGTTTTTCCAATGTACAAGATCTAGATAATCGGGTTCTCCCCATCTAATTGCTATGCTCTTTCTTGTGATCCATGTGATTAGTGAAATCAGTCTTTCTTCTATGTTGATTGAAGTGTCACCATTACTTTGGCTGCTGCGGACATATGGAGTAGTGAGTAGGGCCTCCTTTGCTGTAATGGCTATTTCTGTTTTTTTCATTATTTGTATTGTTTGTTTTGTAATATTCCAGAGTGGTTTTATATGTTTGCAGTCCCACCATAGGTGCCTGACCGTCGCCTGGTGTTCTTTACACCACCAGCAATTGAATTCCCTAAAACGTTGATTATAGTCAGAGGTATAGTAATATCTGTGCCAGTATTTTAAACTAAATATTTTTAAAGCTGGAGATTTAATATTGTTAATGGAACTGAATATGTTTTCTTTTTCTCTTTGTTTAATCTGTGATCCAGAGTCATTTTCCCATTTTTTTATGTGTCTGATTTCCTGTATTTTATTGGGTAGGTTTAGGAGGGAGTAGTAATATGAAAGCGGTCTACCAGTTTGTTCGTTTTTTAAGAAGATTTGTTGAAAATCAGTGGGGATGAAAGGTATTTAAGGTTTTTTAGGAGATACTCGGCTTGCAAAGCTTTTATGTATGTTCTGTTTTTATTTTTCATCCGCTCTAATATTGTCGGATTTGTCTTGGTTTGAGTAGTTTTCCATAGGTGATAGACTCTGGGTTCGGTGTGTGCTTCTATCTCTAAATCTTTTGCTTCCCATTTTCCAATGTTAGCGTCGTTAAGGGGTTTCATTAAGTCCGGAAATGGAAAATACTCATTTTTCCCTGTTAGTATCCTCAAGGTTTCTAATATGGAAAAAACGATTGGGTGTTTAGTTTGCTGCTTGAAAGAGTGGATCGAGTGAGGCTCTAGTACTAGGATTTTGTAGGGGTTGAGTGGGTATAGCTCGGTTTTTACCCATGGTGCTTCTTTATCTGTGCAGGTCCATTTAAGTAGGCGTTGTAAATGGGAGGCCATAATGTAGTGTCCAAATTTGGTGCCCCCCAACCCCCATGGGGTATCGTTTTTATTAGTGAGCTGTATGCTAGTCTATGTCTCTGATTATTCCAGTAGAAGTTAGCCAGCAGTTTATCTATAGTTTCAATAAAGGTCTTTGGCATACGGATAGGGATGTTCAAAATTTTTTAAATAAATTGAAGTAGGAAATACATTTTGATCGAGGCGATCCGTGCCAAAATGATTAAGGGCAATTTTGACCACTTGGCCATATAGTTTTTCAATGTTTGTAGTAGTGGGGGGAAATTGGCCGAGTAGAGTTTATTTGGATCAGTTGTTAAGTTGATGCTGAGATAAGTTATGAAAGTTGGGCTTATGGGAAATCCGTGCTCTCTCATGATTATTGCCGTTTCTATTTCATTCAGTCCAAGGGGGAGTATTAAGGATTTTTCTATGTTCAATGGAAAACTGGAATGTGTCTTGAATTGGTCAAAGATTTCCATTATTCTGGAGATTAAGTAAACTGTAGGGTCTCTTAAAACCAGTAGCGGGGATAGCCTTGGCGGGTGCCGTTAGCTAATTCAAATGGTTCTGATAGCTATTTTAGCTCTTTGGTTGGTGTATAGGGCCATAATCTTGTCTATGATTCCTGGACCCAGTCCTGTTTGGTGTAATGTGGCTTCCATGTAGGGCCAGGACACACGATCAAAGGCTTTCTGGGCGTCTAGGGCTAGCATAATGGCTTTAGTTTTAGTTTTTTTAATATGATTAATTGCAGAGACCGCTAGAGAAATATTTTGGTTTATGCCTCTTTTCGGGATGAAACCAGCCTGGAAGCTTGATATCATATTGGGTATGACTTTAATTAGTCTGTTTGCTATTAAGGAGGCATACATTTTCATATCACAATTAATTAAAGATATGGGTCGGTAGTTGTTACAGTGACTCGCATCTTTCCCTGGTTTAGGGATAACCTTTATGATTGCTGTGTTCATTATTGAACTCGGCGGGGGGGTGCCGGCGGTCTATATTATTCAGCCACTTAAGCATAAAGGGTGCTAATTGGTTTTCAAAGATCTTATAGTACTCGGCCGGTAAGCCATCTTCCCCAGGCGATTTCTTTTGTTTTAGTTTGGAGATTACCTCAGTTAGTTCTTTTAGGGTGAATGGATTGTCCAATTCCTTTACTAATTTATTGTTGATTTTAGTCTTGTTAGCTTCCGCTAAGTATGCTGCATGGTCCTGGTCCACATTTTTTATGTTATATATATTTTTATAGAATGATACGAATTCGTTTACAATATCCTCGGTTTTATATTTCCTTTCGCCTTCCTCGGTTAATATCTCTTCTATGAAGTTTGTAGCTCATCTATCATTTAAGTATGTTGCTAGCGCTTTCCCTCCTGTACCCATTTTTAGTTTCTGTTCTCGTTGCTTCCTTTGGTGGTGGAGTCGGTTATTGTTTTTAGTTCATGTCTTAATTTGGTTAGTTTTTTATGTATCATCTCTGTTTGTTTTTGTTTGTGTATCTGTTCTAGTTTGGCGATTTGTTCTATAATAGATACAGTTTCTGCTTTGTGTCCTTTCCTGATGTTTATTTCTGTAGCTTTGGCTATTCCTCTAAAATAACACTTGTGGCATTCCCAGATAGTGTTGAGGTCTACATCGGGGGTATCGTTAAACATGAAGTATTCTTGTAAAGAGTTTTTAAGTTTTTCTACTATCATTTTTTGTTGTAAAATCTCTGTATGTAGGGACCAATGGTTTTTCCTTTGTTCTGTTTTTCCCCATGAAATGGTTAAAATAACAGGGGCGTGGTCGCTACAGGTCATTCTTCCAATATCGCATTTTTGTATCCTGGAGATTGTATGTTGTTGTATAAAGATATAGTCTATTCTGGAATATGATTTGTGGGCCGAGTTATAACAGGTGAAGTTCTTTTCTCTAGTACTTATGGTGCGCCAGCTGTCTATTAGATGCAGTTTCCTAAAGTCCAGACGTAATGCGGGGTCATTAAAGTGGACCAACACCCAGGATTTTGACTATCCTGGGTCTTGGTCCACTTCGGTGGGGCACCCCCGATCGGGGTGCCCCGCTGTGTGAAACCCCCCCGAACCCCAAGAAAAACTCACCTCTCCCCGCTCCCAGCGCCGACGGACAAGCCGCAGACAAGCGGCTCCTCCGCCGCCGCCTCCCGCGCATCACTCTTGACGCGGGCGCGCGCACGTCTAGAGGGGCGCGAGGGAGGCGGCGGCGGAGGATAAGGTAAGGAGTTTGGGGTGTTTGGGGGGGTTTCACCCCGCGGGACATCCCGATCTCGGATGTCCCGCGGGGAGGGAGGTGATCGGCCCGGGAATCTTATAGATTCCCGGGCCGATCACCCGTGGGTGTTGGTCCACTTTAAGTGAGGTCTCTCTGCTTTCGGATTTCCCTGTAGTGTCTAGGGAAGCGTCAGTGACCAGATTTAGGACGCCGCCCCAGATAATAGTGCCTTTTTAATTTCGTCTATTTTTTTAATAGTTTTTTTAATATAGTCCCTTTGACGACTATTTGGGGCATTTAAGCGGCCAATCCATATTAGTAGGCGTGCTTCCTTATCTCTATATTCTGTAAATTTCTCAAACGTTATCTTTTAATAATCAGAATGGCAACTCCCCTAGATTTTTGTATTGATTACTAATAATGGTCCCAAATTCGTGAAACGCGCGCAGCGGGGTTTTGTATTGTTTAAAGTGAGTTTCCTGGAGAAAAGCTATATCAGTTTTATAATATTTAAGGTCTTGCAATATTCTATTCCTTTTGTAGGGCGAGTTTGCCCCGCGGATGTTGTAAGTTGCTATTATTGGATTTTTACTATCACGGTAATTTTCAGGCGGGTTTTCTTTTTTTTTCTTACTTTTTTCCTCTTTAATTATGTATTTATTTTTTTTATATATTTATTTTCTTCCCCCTTTTCTTTTTTTTTTTTTTTCCTTCTCTTTCCCTTCCTCCCCCTCTTCTACCTCCTTCTTCCTTCTTCCTTTTAACAGTCCATTACGAGTTAAAAGACCAGGATTCTGATGGTAGTAAGATCGCGTCATCGTCTCCTGTGTCCTCCCATTCCCTAATTTGGGGGACTTCGATTTCTAGGAGTGCTATAAGTTTCCTTAGGTTATCACCATCCCTTAGGAGGAGCTGTCTGTCACCTTTTTGAATCTGAAGGTTTAAAGGGCCTATCCATCGAAATTTTAGATTTTTCTGTCTTAATACTGATAGTAGT
This sequence comes from Gastrophryne carolinensis, assembly GCA_027917425.1. Lineage (NCBI taxonomy): Eukaryota > Metazoa > Chordata > Amphibia > Anura > Microhylidae > Gastrophryne > Gastrophryne carolinensis. The sequence continues at coordinate 201,912,814 of CM051235.1, forward strand.
GGTTTGAGGTGATATCTTTTATTTAGCGTTCGTTGCAAGTAATCTTGGAATATATTCACCGTCATGCCATCACTTTTGTGTTCCCTGAGTTGTCTGGTTTTGTATAAAATTTCCTCCTTGATGCCCCCCGTCTCTGAGGTGATCAGGAAGAAGCAGGAAGAGAAGAGGGGTGGGCCAGCGCCGAAGGCGCGCTTTTCCAGGCCCCACCCCCCTCCCAGCAGAGCGGATCTGCCAGGGAGGCCCTTCAGAAAACGCGCCGAACGAGGGGGCGGGGCTACCGTGGCCGCGCCGAGCGCCCGGCCCTGCCCCCTTATCTAAACACAGCCTGAGGGAGAGAAGCTCCCCAGGCTGACAGGAGAAACCACAGCAGGCTAGGCCAAGCAACCGCATCAATTCATCAAGGAATAACTTCCAGGTGATCCACACCAACTCACACACACACAACTTACAGTGGTAACACCAACACACATACACATATATACATATATATAAAGTAAAAGGGAGAGGCCGAGGATGACGGCCCGCAAGCCCCCGAATAGGGCAACAGGCATGTAGGGACGGGGCATCCCACACCAGGATCACCAAAACCTGGGTAACAGCCTACCCCATAATGAGGTCTCACGGTGGAGCAATGCTCCTTCCGCACCCATAGGGTGCTCCTACCCTCACCAGGACCCACAGCCTAAGCATTGGAGGCTCAGATGGGGACAATTTAGAAAGGGTTCTGGCAGCAATAGGGACAATAAACGGCCGGGCGCGGGCCCGGCTTACCTGCAAGTAAAAGAAGTCTTCATCTTCTGTCTTGTCGCCTTCCCTGCAGAGAAGGAACTGGGAAATTGGTGGGAGGTCCCAGGTATATATGGACAGGGAGGGGCTTTCTTTTTTTGCATATTCATCTCTGCACAAGTTCGCCCTCTACTGGAGATTACCCACATGTCATGAAGACCGAAGTGGAGTGTATGGCACACTTAGAATATCCCGGGTGTAATTCCTCTTTAAGTAAGTTTGCCAGAGGACAGGGAGAGTGTGACAAAGGTGAAGCGTTATCTGTGCCGCCATCAGCAGATCTGCAGAGTGGCATTTTCTGGTCAGGGAACAGCATGAAGCTGCAGAATGTTACACAGGGGCACAAAGAAAGGATAGGTGATATGTACACTGTAACTTATTAACCCCACACTTGGCATCCTGCAAACATCACCTACAGCAGTGTTCAAAAATAGCACGGAGTTAAAAAAACTGCTTCTAATCACTTTACTTTGCAGAAATACTCCACATTCACAAATGAAAGCAATAACACAATGTACAGCTTCCAGCCTGTGTTCATACTTTATAGAAAGCAATGAAATAGGAATATTAGGCTGTTTTATGATGCAGATAGCAACCTAGCAAATAGCAATGCAGCATTTTTATTGAAAAATAAAATCATTAATGAAAAAAATCTAATGAAAATCTTCCAAAAAGTGTGAGAATTCACTTTCATTTGAATGACAGAATTACACAGTGGAGACACATTATTATGAACAAACATGAGCAGTAGCTAATATCCACAGTAACCTGCTTGTGGTTAGCAGGACAGCAGCTAGATGGGCTGGGGGGGGGATAAAAAAGGTGTGGAGAGGATGTCGCCATTTGCAGTACATCCCACAGCTGTTGGAAGGTGCTGGGGGATCCATAGGTCAAGGTGCTCCCACACATGCTCAATTGGGTTCTGGTCTAGGGAATTAGGGGGTCAGGGTGGTACTTGGAAGTTTTGGTCAAGCTCACCCAACCAGAGTCGGACCTTTCTAGCAATGTGACTTTTTGCCTTGCCTTGCTAGAAGATCTCATCCAAACAGCATGTACCGTATGGGTGTATATGATCTGCAAGGATGGCGTCATACCCCAATTGTATGAGAGTGCCTTCCACATGGAGGAGCATTGGCCAGACCCTAACTCTGCCACCACCAGCTTGTGTTCTTCCATCAAAGATTGCAGGGTGTTTCTGTGTCTCTAATGTAACTTGCGAGGGTGATTTCTGTCCCCTACCATTTAGGATGAAGCAGGACATTGAAGCAGGAAACCCGGTTAGTGGTAGGCTAGAGGTGGAAAAGATCAAGGACACACTAAAATACAATACCAACAACATCCACATGATGTGTACCAATGCTCGCAGCTTGGGCAACAAGCTCTGTGAATTAATGGCTATCATATCCAGAGATGAATTGGATCTTGTTGCAATAACAGAGACTTGGTTCAAGGATCACAATGACTGGGAGATAGCCATACCCGGTTACACATTGTACAGAAAAGACAGATTGGATAGAAAGGGCGGTGGAGTAGCCATCTATGTCAAGACTACCCTTCAATCAACAATAATTCAGCATACACATAATGAACTAGAAACTCTCTGGGTTACCATGCAGACTAAGGAGGGAGCTGTGGTCAGAATTGGTGTGATATATAGGCCCCCTGGACAATCTGAGGATCTAGATAACCTGTTAATAGATGAAATCAGTGGAATGGCAGAGAAGGGGGACGTTGTAATTACAGGTGACTTCAACATGCCTGATGTGGACTGGAATATCCCAAGTGCATCGGCATGCAAGAGCAGGACTATATTAGAGGCACTTAATGGAGTGTCTCTAAAACAACTTGTGACATTGCCAACTAGAGGAGATAACATTCTGGACTTAGTTCTGACCAATGGGGATCTGGTGTCCGAGGTCAGGGTTGAAGAAAATCTGGGTTCCAGTGACCATCAATGCTTATGGTTCAGAATAAAAACAGACATTGTGCAATCACACACCAGAACCAAAGTGCTTGACTTTAGGAAGACAAACTTCAAGGAAATGGCGGAGTATGTAGAAAGAAAATTAGGTGAGTGGAACAGAGTAGCAGAAGTGAGTGCCCAGTGGTCACTATTAAAAATGGCCATCTTAAAGGCAACTAAGCAATATGTGAAACAAACTAGCAAGAATAAAAGGAAGAAGAAACCATTATGGTTTACTAGGGAAGTCAGCACTATCATAAAAGATAAGAAGTCTGCCTATAAGAAGTATAAAGTAAGTGGAAGTGTAGCTGACAGAGAGGCGTATAAAATTAAACAGAGGGAAGCAAAACTAATTATAAGGACTGCTAAAGGGCAAAAAGAGGAAGAAATGGCCAAATCTATGAAGAGGGGAGATAAAACCTTTTTCCGATATATTGGTGACAGAAAGAAGAAAAACAACGCAGTCCCAAAAATTAGAAATAGGGAAAATAAATATATTGACGGAGATAAGGCTGTGGCTGACCATCTGAATAGCTACTTTTGTTCGGTATTTTCAGATAGTAGCAGGCATGGTCATAGCACAACATCCAGCTGGGAGAGTACAGCTCCGGAGTTTCTGGAGGCTGATGTCTTAGCCGAGCTGGCACATCTAAAGGTAAGTAAGGCAATGGGTCCAGATGGAATCCACCCCAGAGTTCTAAGGGAACTTAGGTTTGTGATTGCAGCCCCTCTAACTGATTTACTTAACCATTCCCTTTCAACTGAGGTGAGGTTCCAGATGATTGGAGAATGGCCAATGTCGTACCAATCCATAAAAAGGGGAGTAGAGAAGAAGCCAGTAATTACAGGCCAGTTAGTTTAACATCTATAGTGGTCAAATTAATGGAAACACTCTTAAAAAAACAGATAATTTCCCATCTAAAAATTAATGACCTATTGGACCCAAAACAGCACGGCATTACTGAGGGCAGATCATGTCAGACCAATCTTATTGATTTCTTTGACAATGTCACTAAAGTGTTAGATGAAGGTGGTGCTGTGGATATCGCCTATCTGGATTTTAGCAAAGCCTTTGACACTGTACCACATAAGGAGCTCATAGATAAGTTATTGAAGGTAGGACTCCATCCCTGGATAGTTCAGTGGATTTCCAGTTGGCTGAGGGATCGGTATCAGAGCGTTGTTGTAAATGGCGTGCAATCTGAACAAAGGCGAGTTACAAGTGGTGTGCCGCAAGGCTCTGTCCTGGGCCCCATTCTTTTTAATATATTTGTAAGTGATATAGGAGAAGGCTTGGTAGGAAAAGTTTGTCTGTTTGCTGATGATACAAAGGTTAGTAATAGGGTGGATATTCCTGGAGGTGTCTGCAACATGGAAAATGATTTAGCTTTACTGGATAGATGGTCAAAACTGTGGAAACTAGAGTTTAATGTCTCTAAATGTAAAATCCTGCACTTGGGTAGAAGGAATCCCTGCTCTGAGTACCGTATGGGCAGTACTGTGTTAGCCAGGACCTCGGAGGAGAGAGATTTAGGGGTACTGATTACTGATAGCTGCAAGATGAGTGGACAGTGTAGCCAGGCAGTGGGAAAAGCAAGCAGGATGCTCGGCTGCATAGCTCGAGGCATCACCAGTAGGAAGAGGGAGGTTATGATGCCGCTGTATAGAGCCCTGGTGAGGCCACAGCTAGAATACTGTGTGCAGTCCTGGAGACCTGACCTGCAAAAAGACATTATTCAAATAGAACGTGTCCAAAGGCAGGCAACGAAAATGGTGGAAGGACTTAAATTTAAAACTTATCAGGAGAGACTTAAAGAACTTAATTTGTACAGTCTGGAGGAAAGAAGGGAGAGGGGGGACATGATTGAGACCTTTAAATATGTGAAAGGATTGAATAAGGTTCAGGAGGGAAGTGTTTTTAAGAAGAAACTTAATGATAGAACAAGAGGGCACAACCTGAAGCTAGTCGGGGGGAAGATCAGGAGCAATGTTAGAAAATATTATTTTACAGAAAGAGTAGTAGATGCTTGGAACAAACTCCAGCAGAGGTAGTTGAAAAATCAACAGTCACTGAATTTAAACATGGCTGGGATAAGCACACATCTATCCTAAGATAAAGAGAACATACAGTATACACATAAGGGCAGACTAGATGGACCGCATGGTCTCCTTCTGCCGTCAACCTTCTATGTTTCTATGTTTCTATGTAATGGTTCTCCACCCTCCCCATTCATGAAGCAGAGGACTCACTGGAGAAGGCAATCCTTCGCCAATCAGTGGAGGTCCAATTCTGGTACTTCAAGTAAAACTGTAGCCTTTTCTGCTGATGCTACTTGGGGCATTATTCATGAAGCTCTAGCGCCAGGTAGTGCCTTGTAAGCGTCAGGTAGCGGCAGGTGAACGCTGGGCACGGCACGCAATTCCACATTTATGAAGCCAAATCTGTAGAGCGACTGGAACAATGCCATGTAGCGTCCGATTCATCATTATCCCAGGCTCAGCGTACAGCGCCTGCGTTCAGCCTTGCACAGCGCCACGTATTACCTCTCGCTACCTAGCGCTCTCCCATACATTTCTATGGACGATCCTTAAATCCCTTTCCTGATCCCAAATTTTTTTTAATAAAATCTCAAATCTTTCTGACATGTATCCTGGACAAGAAAATGACATTTTTGAAAACTTTTTTGAGTTTTCATATTTTTATGCAGAATTGTTATTACATGTCTGGTATTAAAGTATTCAAGTTACAATGTAATAACAATGTCATTTCATATGTTTTCGCTTTGTTACTAGTAGATACATGTTCAAAAACAAACTTTAATCACACAGCTTCTGGCGCTATGGGCTACATCAACCCGATTTTGAGGACCAGAACAGTTTGAGGCTGTTTTTTTGATAAATGTGGTGTGAATCAGTCGCACTGAGCTGCCGCTACCATTCGCTCCCATACAGTGTATTACTGCGACTCACACAACATATTCATCAATGTCGGCCAGCAACTGAGGCGCTCTGAAACAAAGAACCATGGCCGAGCACAGTGACTACTAGCCGTCGCTCTGAAATCCTCGCTACAGACGCTCATCTGTCGCTACCTGGCGTTAGTAATGAATCAACCTGTTAGTTATCAGATGTGTAGTGGAAATATGTCTGCTTCAGAGCCCCATCCGGGGCACTGAGCTTTGTATTGGTGGCGCCCTGGTTCATTTTAGAGGTACTGCGGACTGGACTTCGACTTTGTATGTATTTTGTTGAGATTTGATGTGATAGAGCAACACAAAGTAGCAAGTATAAAGAAGAAGACAAATTTTAAAAAGATAAAAAACGTAAAAGTGTGGCGTGCATATGTGTTCAGCGCCCCTGTACCCCTTAATAAAATCCAGTGTGACCAACTAATTAGAATGCACCTGTATGTCATTTTTTCTCAGTGGAACTACAGCTGTTCTGAGAAACCCTTAGGGGCTTGTTAGGTCCCTTTTGCACCATGTTGTTGGCCCGTCTTTTTTTTTTCAGCAAGACTTTGTTGCTAACTTGGCTTCACTTCCTCAGATCTTTGTTCTTTCTGGACATGATCATTGGCTTTGCTATTTACTTAAACTGGACCAACAGCCTGGCACAGTTGGAAAAAAAGACTCCCCAAAACCCACTTTGCATGTCAGGTTACTTATAACTCACCAAATAGGCAATGACATCATATCCTTTCTCCTTGAGCCACACCAGGATGCAGGAGGTGTCCAGACCCCCGCTGTAGGCCAGGACCACTGTGTCCCTCTGAGACATGGTGACCTGGGGAGGACAGGAAAGACAAAATTATTATTATGGATATTTAGACTTCCTTTCCGTATACATGTAAGTGTTAGTGGCTTTAGGGGGGGTATTGCCTGTTTTGGGTAATTGGCTATTGGGATAAAGCAGATTATGGCTCATCTCTAACAGACACTGATGATTAGAGATGAGCCAGAATAGTCCAAGGCTGGAGCAGCATAGGGTCCCAGGTTGCCCTATCCCAGGCATAATATGGCCAATAAGAAGGCAGTATAGGATGTTTTGTATAGGATCCTGTTTTTAAATGCTTTCAGGGTATGGAAATTGGGTTTCAAGATCCTACTGCCCCGATTCAAAATCCTAGAAGAGTGTTAAAGCAAGTTCCTTTTTGGAGGATCGGGGCAGATGCCCAGTTAGCATGAACTATACCGATTCCAAATATGCTTGTGTTTAGGTGTAGAGTTGTATGCAGTGGGGTGCAGGTCTATGAGATTCCAGGGACGCTTCCCTCTGGCTGGGGCATCCAGTTTCGGGATGCCCCGCTGTGTGAAACCCCCCAGGTGGCCCAGTAAACTTACCTTCTCCCCTGATGTAACGGTGCATGTGTAAGCAGCAGCCACTCCCTGCTATACCTTTTGCAGAGTGCACCAGGCATTTGCAAATGGCCGGCACAGGCATACATCCTGTTAGAGGGTAGCGGGGATGCAGCCGCTGTCATACTCGGGCCTGCTCGGCTTAGACAAATTTACATGCGCGATATCCGAGTGTGCTGATTGGACGTGAGGCCGCGTATGCGCCGTAGGAAAGGTGAGTTAGACTGGGGGACCTGGGGGGTTTCACAAAGCGGAGCAACCCAGATCTTTTTTTTTTTACGAGCCATCTCTGGACATACAAGATGTGGGGCATCCCAAATCGGAGAGGAACAACGCCTGGGAGAGAGAAAATCCTGGGTGTGGGGCACTACATAGGCTGCAGGTCCCCTTTAAAAGTTCCAAGGAGAAGCGTGTCCCACAATGATATGGATCCCCTTTGGTCACGACCGCCAAATGGCCAAATAGGTTCACAGGCTATGCATCTGCACACCCGGAGGCCCCATTTAGCCTCCTGTGGTCAACATGGAGGCGAACTGTTGGCCAGCAGTGCATGTGGGTATGTGCAGTAAGGTATTCAAATTTTGACCCTGCTTAAATATTGCATGCATTTACATTTACTACTGAGGAGGTGTGCAGGGACGCTTCTGCTAATAGCAAGAAGGCCAGGGGCCAATGGGGTCCTCTGTCATGATATATTAAATGCCTGCCCCTGGGACCACAACCTGGTGATGTAGGAACCCAGAAACAGAAAACTAAAAATGGGGTTTACAGTATATCAGGTTAAGCTATTTTTTTTTTACTCCCAGGGAGAGGACTAATTGGCCAGTTTGGATTTTCATCACTGGTGGGTTTTGGTCCACTTAAACCAGTTCGCAGGGGAAAGGTATTGGCTGGCCCAGATTGCTAATCTCGATTAGCAGTCACATGAGACAAGGCTTAGCCTAATAGATTTGAGTGGGCAGCATGTACACTGTGACCATAGATGATATAGAGATAGTCACCAGAGGTGGTGGCAATGATTAAGTAACATCATGGTGGATGAAGTCAACAGCCACTGACCTGCTATAAAACTGTGCGGTGAAAATTCAGCGTGCTCAGTAGGCAGCTCTCCGGAGTGTCCTGCAAAAAAGAGAAAAGGAAATACTATTATTGGATCAGCTTGTGAAAGCTTACAGTACATATGCTCAACCTGTGGCCCTCAGAAGCGTCTAGTGTGGCCCCTGATCTGCTCTGAGGATAGTGAGATGAGTAAATAGAAAAGACCTGTGAAGATAAATAGAGGCTCAGTAAGGATGAGGGGTTGCAAGGAGCGTGATATAGGAGGCGCCCGTAGCAAAACAGAGGTGGCAGGAGTGGCTTGGAGGAACGTGGTGGCATTGATAGTGCTGCACCACCCCTGGGTGACATCTCTGGCACTATAACATGATGAGGATTGTTACATATAAAGGTGGTAATGGGGTGGAAGGACACAAGGCCGGTTCCAGGTTTATGTGGGCCCTTGGGCGGCATGGTCTCTCAGTGTGGTGAAGAGTCGACCTCAGATCACTGAGGGACGTCCCAAATCTGGATGTCCCCTAAGGATCATGCAATTTGGACCAAAACTCTAGTTTTAGTCTACTTTGAAGTGCACCAAACCCCTTTGAACCTGACCTGGGAGCCTAAATGAATCTAGATTCTCCTGATTTTGGATGCCCCTGTGTGTGACCCCCCCTCCCCCGTTCATTACTTTCCTGTCACTGGTGAATGCGCTGTGGGATCGCCAGTTTGAGTTAACAGCCAAACCAGGGGGGTTCTTTCATAAAGCATCCCAAATTGAGATTCCTCTGTAAAGTGGACCAGAACTCAGGGGTGGAATTGCTTGCATCGTGGGTATGCCAGCGATCCCAGGGGGTTTCACACAGTAGGGTATCACAGATTGGGATGCTCCATGGATAGGAAATAAGCTGGGGTGGGCAACTTTAAAGCAGGACAAAACCCAGAACTACCTCCCCTGGAATCTAAATTGAGATGCCCCGTTGGGTGGAACCCTGCGTCATCGCACACCCCAAAGGCCGACCCTGTCAGTGGGCCCCCCTGGAGGGTGGGGGCCCTCAGCAGCTGCCCTGCCTTGCCAGGTGCTGACGCCGGCCCTGGAAGGACATACGAGAGTAACAAATCAGTCTAATAGAGCTGGTGGAGACAGTGGGTATCCTGATTGGTGTAAATCTGTATTCTGTTATTCCGAAGGAGAAATTCGAAATTCTCAACCTATTCATTGTGGCCCACGACCTGTTTCCAACGTATTTCATTATTTAAGTGGCCCCCACTCTTCAAAAGGTTGAGAAACCCCGGCTTATAGGAAAGCGAATGCAGCTACCAGCAAGAGCCCTAGCGAATTCATGACGATAATGGGTTTTGATCCACTTTAAAATAAGTCAGGGTATATAGAGCTTGGACAGAGTGCTTTCGAGATAGGGAAAATCCAAAAAGGAAAAAGTTACATTGAATATAGGTTGCTGCTTGGCCAGACTTCAGAATGGTCCCCAGGTCAAAAAAAAAGCCAACTCCCTGAAAGATAGGGGGAAGGGAAGTGCACTCAGACCAGCAACAATGAACGCTCTTAAAGCGGAACAAAACCCAGGGTGGCCTGCTCTGGAATTCAAAAAGATTCCAGGGCCGGCTGCTGGCTTTCCCCAGGACATCCCAAATTGGGATACCCCACTATGTGAAATACCCCAGGTCACCAGTATTCATTCACCTTTTGCTGGTCCAACAGTGCATGTGTGGGCTCTCATCCAATTAGAGCCGTTTGCCATGACTATGTTGTTCAGCTGGGATTTGGGATGTCCCAGAGGCACGGGACAAAACCCGGGATAGTCAAAATCATGGGTTTTGTTTAAAGTGGACCTAAACTCTTCCTTGAAATTCTGGGAACGGGGAAGGTCCTGCTCCACATGGACACTAAACTAACCTAACCTACCCCCCCCCCCCTATCCGCACACCATCGACAAGCCTTGCATTAGAGAGCTACTTTTTCCTAGAGAAGCTGTGTCTCGCGTGGCAGCTGAGACATTTCCAATGCGAAATAAGTGTTTCATCACTGGTGTAGCACATTACTTTACGTCTACATCATTCACCTAAACTTCCCTGGCATCTCAGTGTCCACCTAATAATATATATATATATATATATATATATATATATATATATATTATCTTTGCTGAGTTCTGTATGATGGGGAACAGGAAACAGCTGAACACTGCAGTGCTGCATGCTTCCTATTGGAAGAGGTGTGGCTGCAACTTGTGTGTCTGTGCCCATGGAAGGGTGAGTATATCTGTAATGCAGGGCTCACTGATGGTGTGAGGAGGTAGGTTAGGTTGGATTAGTGTCCCTGTGAACTAAGACCCACCCTTGCAAAGAGGGGATTATTTAGACCTCTTTAAAGAGGGACTTAAGTCAAATCAGCCAATGCTTACAGCTTCCTAATTCCATTTTATGGATGCCAATCATGTGACAATCAGATTTGCACATCAAACGTGACTTGATTGCTGTTGTGCGTGTGACCGACAACCATAAGAGGTAAAGAGAAAGTAGCAAGCACTGGCTGACTTGACTTTAGTTCCTCATTAAGTACCAAATCTGGCATACTGCGATACGCCACATCATCATGGACCCTCAGCCAAACCACTCATGTGCCAGCAGTCAAATTTGGGTTTTTCCACTGTTTCCACTGGAAAAGCTTGTAAGGGTAAAAAGAACATAGCGAAATGAACATCCGGTGTTTTGGTCCACTTTACCCTGGAGTGGCCAGATGTAACCTGACATGGCTGTAGCGCTTCTCATCTGCTAAGCTTGCAGGTTTCAAGGTTCACCAGCAAGAAGCAGTCACATAATTGAATTTGCAGCACTACCTTTTTTTAAACTTGTTTTTACACATTCCTAAAGCACATCTAAAGTTAAAAAATATACACAAGTCCTGATCAAAGTTCCCTTACACGCGAATCTGCAAGCATTGCACATCCTATTATTTCTTCTCAATGATTTGTCCCTCAAGACTGACAACAGGAACAGAAACCGAGGCTGGCCCCAGACCCTGTTGGCACCAGAGCGAACAGTAATGAGCTGACAGGTAAGTACTGCTTAGACAGGATTTATATAAATAAACAGCCACATAAATATGTTAGATAGCAAAAGGAGGGACAGAAATAATACCATTTTGTGAATACTCACCTTGTAAAATGGGTATTATGAGTATGTCACACACCCCGCTTCAAGAATCCATAACATGTGGGTAATATCGTCCTGAAGAGGGCGTTCCTGCAGAGATGATAGCAAAAGAAAGCCCCTCCCTGATCCATAAATACCTGGGACCTCCCACTCACTACCCAGTATACAGAAGCAGTAAGGTAAGGGACCAGGAAGAGGCAAATATAAACAACAACCACGCAAAGTTCGCAATAAAGAGGATCCTGAATACAAAAGGGCGGGTTGAAGCGGGGTGTGTGACATACTCATAATACCCATTTTACAAGGTGAGTATTTCACAAAATGGTATTATTCTTAGTATGTCACACACCCCGCTTCAAGAATCCATAACATGTGGGACATCCAACAGCAGTGTCCATAACAAGGGCGGGGATCCAAAACTAGGCAACAATGCATAACCTTAAACCACAACAGCTTGCAAAACTTTGCGGCCAAAAACAGCATCCACTGATGCCCGAACATCAACCTTGTAAAACTTGGAAAAGGTGTGAACAGAAGACCAGGTAGCGGCCTTACAAACTTGCTCAACAGAAGCCTGGTGCTGAAAAGCCCAGGACGCACCAACTGCACGAGTAGAATGAGCAGTAACACGAAAAGGGGGACTCCTCCCCTTGGCTGAGTAGGCCCCAATGATGGCCTGACGAATCCATTTACTAATGGAAGATTTGGCAGGAGCCAAACCTTTCCTAGGCCCGCAGGGCACCACAAATAAAGCATCAGTCTTACGAAAGGAAGACGTAACCTCCAGATAATGTTCCACAACACGAACTACATCCAAGGAATGCAATGCCCTTTCCCTGTCGTCGCTGGGATTTGGGCATAGAGAGGGCAAAACAATGTCCTGATTCAAATGAAACTCCGAGACCACTTTAGGAAGAAAATCCTGCTTGAAACGAAAGACAACCTTGTCCTGATGTTTCTCGAAGTACGGAGCTGTAATGGATAAAGCTGCCAACTCAGAAACACGCCTAACCGAAGTGATAGCTACCAAAAAGGCCACCTTTTGCGTAAGAGAAGACAAAGCTATCTCATTCAAGGGCTCAAACGGAGGGCCCTGGAGAGCAGAGAGAACCAGGTTCAAATCCCAAACTGAAACAAAAGGCTTCCTAGGAGGCCGAACATGTGTAACACCTTGGAAAAAGGTCTTGACTAAGGGATGAAGTGCAAAAGACCTTTGGAAGAACACCACCAGGGCAGAAACCTGCCCTTTCAATGTACTAAGCTGGAGCCCCAGATCTAGACCATGCTGGAGAAACTCTAAAATTCTAGGAATGGAGAACTCTCGACAAGAGAAAGACCTACTTTCACACCAATCAATATAGGCCCTCCAAGTCCTGTAGTAAATAGAAGAGGAAGAGCGCTTCCTGGCACAGATAAGAGTCTGAATCACCGCGTCAGAAAGACCTTCTTCCTTCAAGATGGCGGTTTCAGCAGCCATGCCGTCAAAGCCAGCGATGGTAAATTGGGATAGCGCAGCCGACCCTGGGTGAGCAGGTCCGGCAGCAGAGGCAGAGCGAACTAATCCTCTGCCAGTCTTACAAGGTCTGCGAACCAAACTCGCCTTGGCCACCTTGGGGCCACCAGAATCGCCGACGCACCATCCAAGGCCAGTTTGCGCAGCACTCTGGCTAGCATTGGGAACGGAGGGAACAGGTAAAGGAACCCCAGATCCCTCCAGTTTAGAGACATGGCATCCACTGTCAGAGCCAGAGGATCCTGCGAGAGAGACACAAAGACTGGAAGCTTGTGATTGTGACGAGAAGCAAAGAGGTCCACCGCTGGGACCCCCCACCTGAGACATATCGACTGAAACACCTTGGGACTGAGAGACCACTCCCCCTGACGAGAGGAGGCCCTGCTCAGCAAGTCCGCCTCCGTGTTCTCCACTCCCGGAATGTAGACTGCTGAGATACACGGGACGTGGGTCTCTGCCCAATCCAGAATCAAAGACACTTCCCTGAGGGCACTCCTGCTGCGAGTCCCTCCTTGGTGATTGATGTAAGCAACCGCCGTTCTGTTGTCCGACCGGACCTGAACTGGCAGGCCTCTCAACTGATGAGTCAAGCGAAACAGAACCAACCTGATGGCTCTCAACTCCAGAACATTGATGGGCTCGTGAGCCTCCTGCGGGCCCCACAGACCCTGAAACTGGAGGTCCTTCCAAACACCCCCCCAACCTGACAGACTGGCATCCGTGGTGACTGTTTCCCAACGCGGAGCCAGAAAAGATCTGCCCTTCAACAGATTGACCGACCCCAGCCACCATTGCAGGGATCGACGAACTCGGGGAGTCATCAGGAAGGACTGATCCAACGATAGAGGAGACTTGTCCCAAACCTTCAACAGATGAAGCTGAAGCGTCCTTGTGTGAAACTGCGCAAAGGGAACTGCCTCGAATGAGGCCACCATTAACCCCACCAGCCTCATCCCTAACCGGATGGTCGGATGAGGGGTTGACAAGAGAAGCCGAACTAACTCCTGAATCAAAAGAATCTTGGCCTGGGGTAGAAACACCCTGACCTGTGAAGTGTCCAGAGACATTCCCAGAAAGGTCAGAATTCTGGACGGAGAAAGAGAAGACTTGGGGTGGTTGATCACCCAACCGAACCTCTCCAGAGTGGACACCACCGCTCTGGTGTCCAACTCCGCTTGGTTGAAGGAAGAGGCCATGATCAGTAGATCGTCCAAATAGGGCACGATGCGGATACCCTGACCTCTGAGCAGAGCCATCACCCCCGCTAGCACCTTGGTGAACACCCGAGGCGCTGAGGTGAGACCGAAAGGAAGTGCCACAAACTGAAAGTGCCGATCCTCCACCACGAACCTGAGAAACCTCTGGTGTGCTGGAAAAACCGGAACGTGTAGATAAGCATCCTTGATGTCTATGGACGTCAGAAAGTCTCCCTGACGAAGAGAGTGAATGGCCGAACGCAGCGTTTCCATGCGGAATTTCCTCGGCCGGATGAACCGGTTGAGAAACTTCAGATCCAAGATGGGTCGGACCAACGCATCCTTCTTGGGAACCGTGAACAGATTGGAATAAAAGCCCCTGCCCCGATCTGAAGGGGGCACTGGGCAAATGACAGCCATGTCCAGAAGATTCTCCACTGCCACCAGGAGCCCCTGCGCCGCTAGAGGCTCCGACGGCATCCGAGACCTGACAAATCTGGAAGGGGGGCGGAGCTCGAACTCCAGCTTGTAGCCGGAAGACACCACTTCCCGGATCCATCTGTCCGAGACCTCTTGATCCCAGATCTGAGAGAAGTGCTGCAGCCGCCCCCCCACCCGCATGGGTGAGGGCGCCCCCTCATTGCTGAGCCGGCTTAGCAGCCGGTTTGGGCTTAGAGCCCCAACTGTAGCCAGAACGGGCACGTCCTCTGCCCCTGTTTCCGAAATCTCCTCTGGAAGAGGGAAATGCAGAACCCCTGCCAGATCTGGCCCCCCGAAAGGAGGGGTTAAAGGCAGGCGCCCCCCGAAAGGGGCGGCGTTGTTTCTTACGTTGAGGTAACCTACCACCCTTGGTGACAGAGTCCAATGTCTCTCCAAAGAGCCGTAGACCAACAAAGGGTAAGGCCGTCAGTGATTTTTTGGACATGAAATCGGCCGCCCACTGGCGCAGCCACACTGACCGCCGAATAGCCACAAGCAGAGCCGAAGTCCTACCACACATCATCAAAGTATCATCCAAGGCGGTCAACACAAAGGATAGAAACAACTCGCACCGTTTCAGGCTAAGGAACTCGTTACTACCAGGACGAAGCCCGGAAGAAGTCAACAGGTCCCTGACCACAGACCTGGTGGCCAACACCATTAGCTCCGAAGCGCACACAGGCCGGATGGCCGACCCAATGCTAGTAAAGCCATGAGAAGCCATCTGATCAATACGTTTATCCTCTCCATCTTTGAGAGTGGAACAATCAGGTCTGTTTAACACCGAGGAGTTAGACAACCCCAAAACCGGTGCATCCACCTCGGGGGGAGATGCCAGGCGCTTGATCGCCTCAGAAGGAAAGGGATATTTCCTATCCCACCCCTGAGGGATGCCAGGGAGCCGAGCCGGCCTATCCCATTCCTTGTCAATGATTCTATCAAAAGTTGCGTAGGAAACTCCAGGCGCGGCCTGGATTCCTCAAACAATTCACCTTTCTGCTGTGACGCCTCCTCGGGAGGGGAAATATTCAGAACTTCCAGCATGAGAGACAGAGCGTGAGGAGAGTCCAAGGATCTCCCTAAATCAGAAAGCTCGGCATCAGCGCCAGCAGACTGCTCATCATCCGAAAATTCTGAACCCTCATCAACTTCCCCCTCCTCTAGCTGGGGATAATCAGACCAATCCAGATTATCTCTGTCATCAAGATCATCCACCGGCGGAGCCGGCGACAAATGCTTTCTCTTAGACGGAGCCTTACGGGCGACCGAGCTAGAGAGCATTTTCTCAAGGCTAGCCAATCTGGCACACATTTCGGATTGCAGATCCCTGCCCATGACCACGTCACACGGGGCACGAGTCAAGGCGGGAGGGGGAGTTGAGGTGGCCGGCTGTGCTGACCCAGACGGTTGGGGTTCGGACTGCCGCGTAATAGTTTGCTGTGCACATGGTATACACAGTAACACATCATCCCCAGTAATGGAAATCCCACACAACATACACTTTTTGGGATGCCCCGAAGGGGTCCCAGTCCCAGTATCCGGGGATGCCTCCATAAGGTGAATTTTGAGTGGTCGCTATGACCCAGGGAATTACGCCCGTTAGGCAACCCGGGATGCCCCTTTAATGTCCCGAGTGGGAGGATTTGTGATGCTAAAATGGACCCAGGGACCCAGGATCAGGAGAGACCTTCCAATACTACAGAAGATCTTCCTGGATAACTTTTACCTAAAAGACAGGGAGAGACCTATAAGTCCCTACAATAAAACTTAACAGAAAAGAAATAAATGAGGCCCACAGGGCCACTCACAGACGCTGCGGTGAACAATCCGCCTCAGAACAATGGCAATCTCTGAGGTGAAATGAAGAGAAGAAGCCCGGCCGTGCCAGGGGCGTGGTCTGCGCAGCCCGCGCAAAGCTGATTTGTACCCCCTTCTGCCCAGTAACAGGGAGCTGCCTAGCAACAGGGAGCTCAGCTCCGCAGCGGCGCCAGAACAGAGGAGGGCGGAGCCGCGGCGACGCGCCGAAGGCCCGGCCCGGCCCCCCCCTTCCAGTGTGAATGAAGCGTGAGGGAAGAAGTCCCTCACGCACCAGCCCAGAGACCGGCGCCGCCGACAACCGCGGCGCCGGCTGCCTGACAACGGGTGCGTCCGCTATCACTAGCGGAGCACCCGCCCCGCTCGCTGCGGCGAGGAGGGAAGGAGAGAACGGGGGCTGGCCGCGGCAGAGCGCCGAGTGCCAGCCCCGCCCCCCCCAACGCGCGTGAGGTGAAAAATCACCTCACAGAATGAAAAACCCCGGCACCCGGCTGCAATGACAGCCGCGGTGCTGGGACATAGTAACAAAAAAATAACACATTGACACTAGATACACACATTAATAAAGAGACAGTGAAAGTGTATAAGCTGACCCCTATGAGAGGAACCCCCAGCCTACCCATAGTTGGTAAAGGGAAGGGCCCCCCCCCCCCAGGGGAAAAGTCAAGGGACGGGGCATCCCAAACCGGGATCACCTAACCGGTATGACCGCCTACCCTCTCTTTTAGGGTCTCACGGTGGAGCTCTGCTCCTCAGCACCAAAGGTGCCAATGTACCCTCGCTCGGGCCAGCAGCCAAGACTGTGGAGGCATGTAATATGAGGTAAATTTTTGGGACAAACAGGGGTCCGAGCGGAAATAAACAAAATAAGAGGCCGGGAGTTACCCCGGCTACCTGAAATCCCCCTGTGCAAGGAGGAGCCATCATCTTCTGACTTGCTCGCCGTCTGCAGAGATGGAAAACTGGGTAGTGAGTGGGAGGTCCCAGGTATTTATGGATCAGGGAGGGGCTTTCTTTTGCTATCATCTCTGCAGGAACGCCCTCTTCAGGACGATATTACCCACATGTTATGGATTCTTGAAGCTGGGTTTGTGACATACTAAGAATAGCTTATTTCTGTCTCTTACTGGAAGGATGGAAGTGAAAGGTTTGTGAATGTATCATTTCTAGCTTTACAGATAAAGGCCGGTCTCCACAGTAATAACTTAAGACGCTATTACACGTCTTCTGGGCAGATATTTAAAGAGGAGCAACCAGTGGCCTAGCATCATTAAAGCGGACCTTCACTGTGAATAAGAGTCTATCTTATATGTTTCCCACACCCTGTACATACAGATTGCTCACATTAAAAATCTTCCTACCTGCATCTACTGCATGTTATGAGCCTTTAAACATCCAAGATGGTGGCTCATGGAGCATCAGGCAGCCTGCAAACAGGAAGTGTCTTCTGACTGTGCTGCTCTGCATTCTGGGATTGCTGACCTTTCCCTTACCCTAGCTCTGCTCTGTCTGTGAAAAGCACAGCTATAACCCGTCCCCCTGTACTTTATCCCGCTCTCCTCAGTATGTGTGATGCTTCTGAGTCAAGATGGCGGTGCCCATATCCTAGAGTCCTGAACAGAGTTGCAGTCCAGTGGGGGAAAGAATAATAAGTGACTACAAAATTTAAATATACTAATTTTAGATGCTGGGTAATAGTTTTTTTAAGGGTTTTGGCTTTTCATTAAATCCTACTGAAGGTCCAGTTTAAGACTCTAGGGTCCCTCTTTTTGTGGCATTATGTTTGGGATGCCCCAATATGTGAATTCCCAAGATTGCCATGAAACTCACCTTTGCGGCCATTCCACAGCGCCAGGCCTATCTAAATAGAGGAATTTGTCGCACCCCCTCCATACAGCTTCCTGTGCTGCTTCTTAAAATGCAAGACATAGAAAGCTGGTTGGAGGAGAGCCCGCACACACACTGGCAACAATACTCATCATTCTGGGAGGTTTCACGCAGAGCCCCAGGAAAAATCAGGATGCCACACAAAAAAAGAGAAAGACCCAGGAGAGTGAAAATCCTGGGTGTTGTCCCTCTTTAAAGCGGAACAAGATCCAGGACTTTTACCATTCCAAGGTTTGTGCCTTGCCCCAGGAACATCCTGATTTGGGATGACCCACTATGTGAAACCCTCCCAAATAACCTGCAAAAAATGCTCCCTGGTCCCACAGCACATGTGCGGGCTCTTGTCCAATCAGCGCCGTATGTTGTGCATATTAATAATCAGAATATGCCTCTGGTTAGATCAGAGCTTGGCAATAGGGAGCCGGGAGGTGCACACAGTGGGTCAGTTTACCTGACAATCCCGGGGTTTCACACAGTGGGACATCCCAAACCGGTCTTTTAGACTCCACAGAGGCTGTCGATCCTTTTTAATTGGTTAATGCTAAGGAATTGGAATAGAACAGGTCACCCCTGTAAAAGTGGAATGGTAAACCCCAAACCCTATTGCCCCTGGATTTTAGTACTACCAGTAGAAGAAAACCACAAGCTCGGTGGCATTCATTTTAAGTTAGGGTGTATAAGTGACTCCTCCTCTCTTTATCCAGCATGTTTATATGGATCTTTAATATTAGACAATGTCACAACAGATCTCCTTTAAAGAGGACCAAAACCCACCAAACTTGCGAAATACCTGCCAATATTAGGGTGTATAATAGGGTGTAGAACTAGAAATAGATCATTTCATTTTTTGAGTCATCCTGGAACACTTTATTTTTGCTGTCCCTCAGTGTAAGATGGTAGAGAATCAGTTATTACATAAGTGTGGCAATGACATAATTGCCACACACAGCAGTGGCAATGAATGGAGGAGGCGGAGCTTTACAGCTTAAACAGGCGCCATTATCTGGGATTAGAGTGAAGCAGGAGCAATGAAAATTGCCAAAAGGTGCTCTTCAGGGATGCTAGTTAAAAATGCGGGTTTTGGTCCACTTTAAGTTACAGAGCTTTGATAGGACTCTACAATCACACTGTAAGGTGTGTGGCCAGCATTGGGAGCCTGATGATCAGAGGAGACAGGACTGTCTGAGAGATGATGACATTTTGTAGCCTGGGGGGAGATTTTTCAGGTCGGCACAGATCAGACATGGCGGCAGCGATGCGTAAACTGGACAGAAAGTTGAAAGGCTGCCGCTGTCACCTCCGATTAGAGACATGGGCTGCGCTTCTCCTCCAATCGCAAATTGTCTGCCAATAGCGGCTCTTGTCACGCAGCACCTGTCAGGGTGATCTGCAGCTGAGCATGGGATCAGGAGGTGCAGTATGGGTGACACGGGCTCAGGAAAGGGCGAGGTTGCCCTAAAACATCAGAAGCGTGACGCCAGCTGAAGTCAGGCGGATGTATCCAAAACTCAGAATATTGACTCATTTCGGATTGCCGACAGGAAACTGTGAGCAAGCCGTCCAACCAGTCTGCCCATTGGTGTTAATGGATTGCAGCCTAAACCTGGGGGTTGGCCGAATCATTTTGATTCAGCATCTGGAAATATCAGTTCCTGGCAATTGTGTTGGGCATTGCAGCATCATCTGTACTGTCATTGGAAACTTCCCTGAAATTTCAAGCAAACCATTGCTAACATGTCCCCTCCCCACCACCACAGAGGCACTGGCAATCCCAAAGTTCTGTTTCATCAGGGCAAAGGATATGAGAGTAAGAGGTGCAGCTCAATATATAGCAGCAGCAGGGAGGATTTCAGCACAGCGAGTCACAGTGGATGATCAGTGACAGGCTTCTTGCTGAAAAGCAGAGGTGTTCTGGTATTGCTGCTACTGGGGAGCTGATCTAAGCCGAGATTATCTGAGATTGGGAGGTAGTGATGGGTGAGATGGTGGCGAGGAAAAAACACCCACGGGTGAGAGGTGCAGCAGTCAGGAGCCATGAGATATTTCAGCACAGGATGCTCAGTGACAGGCTTCTTGCTAGAAAGCAGAGGTGTTCTGGTATTGCTGCTGCTGGGGCGCTGATCATAGCCGAGATTATCTGAGATTGGGAGGTAGAGGTGGTGGGTGAGATGGTGGAGAAGAAAGAAGACCCACGGGTGAGAGGTGCAGCAGTCAGGAGCCATGAGATATTTCAGCACAGGATGCTCAGTGACAGGCTTCTTGCTGGAAAGCAGAGGTGTTCTGGTATTGCTGCTGCTGGGGAGCTGATCTAAGCCGAGATTATCTGAGATTGGGAGGTAGTGATGGGTGAGATGGTGGCGAGGAAAAAACACCCACGGGTGAGAGGTGCAGCAGTCAGGAGCCATGAGATATTTCAGCACAGGATGCTCAGTGACAGGCTTCTTGCTAGAAAGCAGAGGTGTTCTGGTATTGCTGCTGCTGGGGCGCTGATCATAGCCGAGATTATCTGAGATTGGGAGGTAGAGGTGGTGGGTGAGATGGTGGAGAAGAAAGAAGACCCACGGGTGAGAGGTGCAGCAGTCAGGAGCCATGAGATATTTCAGCACAGGATGCTCAGTGACAGGCTTCTTGCTAGAAAGCAGAGGTGTTCTGGTATTGCTGCTGCTGGGGCGCTGATCATAGCCGAGATTATCTGAGATTGGGAGGTAGAGGTGGTGGGTGAGATGGTGGAGAAGAAAGAACACCCACAGGTGAGAGGTGCAGCAGTCTGGAGCCATGGGAGATTTTAGCACAGGGTGCTCAGTGACAGGCTTCTTGCTGGAAAGCAGAGGTGTTCTGGTATTGCTGCTGCTGGGGTGCTAATCTAAGCCGAGATTATCTGAGATTGGGAGGTAGTGATGGGTGAGATGGTGGAGAGGAAAGGACACCCACAGGCGAGAGGTGCAGCAGTCTGGAGCCATGGGAGATTTCAGCACAGGCTGCTTAGTGACATTCTTCTTGCTGGAAAGCTGAAGTGTCCTGGTATTGCTGCTGCTGGAGCCAAGATTATTTGATATTGGGAGGTAGTGGTGGAAGAGATGGTGGACAGGAAAAAAGACCCTCAGGTACAGGACGCAGCAGCCTGGAGCCATGGAAGATTTCAGCACAGGGTACTTAGTGACAGGCTTCTTGCTGGAAAGCTGACACAGCTGCTTCTGGGAGTTCATTGGGAGTTAGAGGTGGTGGAGAGGAAAGAACAGCCACAGGTAAGAGATGTAGAGGCCTGGAGCCATGGGGTCGTTGCTGATAGACTTTTTCCTGGAAAGCAGAAGAGTTCTGGCACGGCTGTTGCTTTAGAACTGTTCCAGCAGCAAATGTTTAGTGTCTCTCGAATGCCGGTCTCGCCGATTGCATAAGGGGTAGGTAAGTTTAGTTTCCTGTTCCACTTTGGCTGGAGCTGCAGCAGGAAAAGGTGAGTATCTCTCTAATGCAGGGTTCACTGATGGCGGGTAGGTGAGGCTGGTTAGAGTACTGCTGTTTCTTGCCACCCAATAGATGGAGCTCCACTAGCAAAAGGGCTCACTGATCACATGAGTGAGTTTTGTAGGAACCTACCCACTGGGTGCAGTTGTTTCCTGTCCCCCAATCGAATGGAGCTTTACTAGAAAAAACTGAGGCCCTTATTTAACAAGGGATAGCGCCAGGTAGCGAATGGTGAGCGAACGGTAATGACGCTCACCGCCACGAGAACGCCGGCTCCCCTCCGCAATCACACATTTATCAAGCCGATCCTGCTTAGCGACTGACAGAGCGCCAGATAGCGAATCATTCATCATTATTACAGCCTCACCACAGCGCCAGCCAGCGACCTTG
Source organism: Gastrophryne carolinensis (assembly GCA_027917425.1). Classification (NCBI taxonomy): domain Eukaryota; kingdom Metazoa; phylum Chordata; class Amphibia; order Anura; family Microhylidae; genus Gastrophryne; species Gastrophryne carolinensis. Next base: position 201,934,870 of record CM051235.1, read on the forward strand.
AACAGCGACAGGTATGACCTCTCGCTACCTGGCGCTCTCCAATGCATTTCAATGGAGCAATCTTTAAATATTCATAATTAATTGCTATTAATTTTTTTTTTTGTTTTTAAATGTCAAAAATTCTGTGACCACTTCTGCAATGTTAGTTTTTTTTTTTTATGGTTCAAAAAAATTTGTGCAGAATTGATATTACAGGTCTGATATTAATGTATTCATATTACAAAATGTTTTGAAAAACTTGTTTTTTTCCCCAAAAAATATGGTTGTTTGGGGGTTAAAAAACTACTTTTAACCCATCGCCGCCAGCGCTCTGGGGTTTAAACAAGCATTTCACAGCGCGAGATTTTTTTGAGCGTGATTTGTTAATGAATATGGTGGGAGCCGGTCCCTATGGCCATTCGCTGTCATGCGCTCCCATACAGCGCGGAATCTGTCAAACAGCGACTCATAACCCCGTATTCAACATTACCGCACACCGACTGAGTCGCTGTCAACAACCGAACAACGGCCAAGCACAGCGAATACTAGCGGGCGCTGTGAAAATAACGCTACTGTCGCTGCCTGGCGCTATTAATGAATCGGCCTCCCCGTATATCTCTCTAATTAAGGGTTTAGTAATAATGGTAAGTTAGTTTAGTGTGTCTGTGGACCAATATCTGCCCTAGCACAGGTCCCCTACCCACTGCTAGAAAAAGGCGAGCATTTCTCTACTGGGGGATTTACTATTGGTGGGAGGAGGTAGAAGAGGTTAGTTTAGTGACTCTGGGGACCAGGAGCCTCAGTGGCACAGTTGCAAAGAAGGGTCTAGTTCTGCTTTAAATGAATCAAGGTATGGCCAACGACCTTATCAAGCGGTTGCTATCTCTGCACCCTTCAATCAACACCTTTGCTAAAACTGGAAGGACAGTCGATGGTTTCCAGAGCCATTTAACTACATTTCCCTGCAGTCCCCGGGGTGCTGACACTGCAGGTTTTATCTCTGCACTCGGGTCATATTTGCAGAGCACTGGTGAGCATTTGATCTGTTTCCCCACAAACTAGATAAACTAGAGCCTCACATAAGATTGATCAAAACATATCTGTTTGATCGGGTCCTAATGAGGGCCACACATATTGCCAAAGTCTGGTCCTGACAAACCCCACGTCAGATAGAGGTAATCAATGGTTCAAATTTACAATGTGATTCCGTTAGTGCTCTTATTAATATACATTGGTAGTAAAATGATAAACAGGTTGTACAATCAGATTGTAAGAATTTCTAACCGATTTAAATAAGAGGACAGCAGGATCTTGCCTTAAAGCGGACCTATAACCTCCCTGGCAACTCCTATGTCAGGGAGGTACTAAGGGGACACTAAACTAGCCGAGCCTGCCTCTCTCACACCATCAATGAGCCCTGCATTGGAATAACTCTTCCTAGCAGAGATTCATCTGATAAGTAGGGACCTGAACCCTACCTGAAGTTATTAGGACATCCTGATTTGGGATGCCACGCTCTGTGACCTCCCCCCCCACGCCCAGTTCACTGGTATACTTACCTTGCTGGCAGTTCCACAACACGTGTGGGCAACCAGCAGCATCCCCTGCTTCCCTCGCCATGCGTATCTGAATGGCTGGTGTGGATATTCACAGCCGGAGGGGAGCGGCCTGTGGCTAGTCATTCCTTCAGCTTTATAAGCAGCTTATTGATATGAAGGGTAAGATTGCGGATTGGAGGAGGGCCCATGCATACCATGTGGCATCACTGGCGAGCTAATAATACGGGGAACGGCAGGGTTTCACATCAGGAATGTGAATCAGGAAACCCAGGATATTTAAAGCGGAACAAAACCCAGGATGGTTTTTGTTTCTTGCCTCGGGGGCATCCCGATTTAGGATAGCCAGCTATGTGAAAGCCCCCAGATCCCCAGTCCTTCGGCGCATGTGAAGACTCTCGTCCAATCAGCACCTTATGTTGTGCATATTAATAATCGCCAATACAGCTCTGTTTAGACAAGGTCAGAAATATGGAGCAGGAGCAGCTACATCTCTAGTTCCCAGGGAATACAGGTTTTTCCCTCAAGTAGGAGCTGCTCATATTATCTAATTGCGCGTTTCGCAAACCAACATCTCTAGTTCCCTTTAGAGGTGGGTGCGCTCCCACCCTCGGCCTATATGAATGGCTGGGCGCAGGAGCATGTCTCAGCCCAAAGATACTGGGGATGCAGCCACAAGCCGAGGCAAAGGAGAGTTTTGTGGCGATCCAGGGGGGTTCACACATCGAGGCTTCCCAAACTTTTAGACTCCAGGGCCAGCCGTCGGGTTTTCTTTTGCTTTTACACACCCTCTGTAATCTGTCTCTTTGGTCTAAAAGGTTCCAGAGCCAGGTTATAGCCTGCTCTTGGGGAATCTCCCTCCCGCCCCTCCTTTGGCCTGACACTTGCTTCGATCTGGTGATTCCACAGGACATGTGCGGCCCCCCCAGCATCTCTTGTACCCTTGCTAGGTTCAGCTGAATGAATAAGGGGAGGAAGTGGCTCGGGCATACCATTAATTCAGCATTCATGGCTGGTCATTAATATGCACAGCAATGAGTGCTGATTGGAGGGCAGCCTGCACATGCACCGTGAGAGCAAATATCAAAGTGAGCTACTAGGCAAACTGGGGGGTTTCACACACAAATCGGGATGCCCCTTTAAAGCAAACACTTGGGATAATGATAATATAATATAAGCCTAGTTTTTGGTCCACTTTGCGTAAAAACTCATTTATGATACATTCAAAAAACAGCACATAAAGCAGTCTAAGACAACATTTGTAGCATCATTTGTACAGCTGGCCCTGGATGACGCTCACCCGGTCACACTGTTCAATGGTCAGATGGGCGTGAAAATGGTGAAAAGAGCGATCATTACTTTGCTGATAACAATAGAGAATAAACCAGGAGCATAAATGCTACCCACTGGGTGGTAGTTCAGGAGAAGCAATAATTAGACCCCACAGCTTTCTAATCACTGGAATTACTTGTGTGACCACTGAGACCTGCATACACTGGGAGTGCTAAGGGACTAAGGGGCTGGTCGTGTGACCACATTTATAGGTGGTCATCCAGGAATGGAAATTAAAGATGGGAAAATATGGAGGCCTACTACCACATCTACAACCCACTGCAGGGAATGGAAGAGAGGCACATGGGACAGGCTTCAGGTAATCTCCTTGCTGCCTTATTACTATTACTTATTACTACTTATTATCCAGGACTGTCGCTTTAAACAACAGCAGCAAGGTCAGGGCCATTATTTATAAAGGGATCAGAACCAAAAAGACTTCACTGTGCATACCTAGATTAATAAATCAAACAACTGGGCATGCTGTGTTTTTTTAAGTGGACCAAAACTCGCTTTAATGGGTTTTGTCCTGTTAACAGGGGCATCTCATATGAGGATGAAACCCCAGAGATCACCATAAAACTGGTGATCCCATGGCACATGCATATGTTTCCAGCCAATCAGAATAGATCGAATGACCCAACAAACTATTCTGAAAGAAAGTAGTGACGGGCTGTGCCCGCAGGGTGTCTGTGCCCCTACATATAGGCTTGTCATGGGAGAACGCATCAAGGATTCCAGTTTGGACCACGCAAGCACAATGAGATGGCCAAAAAGGTGACCAGAAGGATTCACAAACTGGGATGTCCTGGGGAGTAGGAATCAGCCAGTCCTGGAATCTTTTAGTGTTAAACTTCTGGTTTCCCCATAAACTCATCTCGAACCTCGATACTCAGACCGCCCTCCACAGCACCCCCCCCCCCCCTCCAAATAATAACAGGATCAGAGACTCCACTGACTAAGCAAGGAACAGGCAGGTGGTACATAATCAGGCAAGAGGGGTCACATTATAAAGTTAGTTTAGTGAATAAGGATCAGGTATGTGGTGCATGATAAAAAAAAGGCAGGGAATCAGGTAAGTGGCAGAGGATCAGAAGGTAAGGGAGGCTCAGGAAGGTGACAGCAGGTGAGGTAAGTAACAGAGGATCAGGAAGGTGACAGCAGGTGAGGTAAGTAACAGAGGATCAGGAAGGTGACAGCAGGTGAGGTTAGTGACAGAGGATCAGGAAGGTGACAGCAGGTGAGGTAAGTAACAGAGGATCAGGAAGGTGACAGCAGGTGAGGTAAGTAATAGAAGATGAGCCAGGAGGTAAATTACAGGGGATCAGGCAGATGTCAGTGGAAGAGGAAAGACATCAGCCAGGTGGCAACAGTTTCACTAAATGACAAAGGATCGGCCAGGTGGCAGCAGGTGAGGTTAAGTGACAGATGATCAGGAGGAAGGCAGTAAATGAGGTAGGTGGCAGTGGGTGAGGTAAGTGACAGAGGATCAGGCAGGTGGTAGCAGGAAAGGTAAGTGACAGAGGATCAGGCAGGTGGTAGCAAGAAAGGTAAGTGACAGAGGATCAGGCAGGTGGTAGCAGGAAAGGTAAGTGACAGAGGATCAGGCAGGTGGTAGCAGGAAAGGTAAGTGACAGAGGATCAGGCAGAGGGTAGCAGGTGAGGTAAGTGACAGAGGATCAGGCAGAATGAGGTAAGTGACAGAGGATCAGGCAGAGGGTAGCAGGAAAGGTAAGTGACAGAGGATCAGGCAGAGGGTAGCAGGAAAGTTAAGTGACAGAGGATCAGGCAGAGGGTAGCAGGTGAGGTAAGTGACAGAGGATCAGGCAGAGGGTAGCAGGAAAGGTAAGTGACAGAGGATCAGGCAGAGGGTAGCAGGAAAGGTAAGTGACAGAGGATCAGGCAGAATGAGGTAAGTGACAGAGGATCAGGCAGGTGGTAGCAGGAAAGGTAAGTGACAGAGGATCAGGCAGAGGGTAGCAGGAAAGGTAAGTGACAGAGGATCAGGCAGAATGAGGTAAGTGGCAGAGGATCAGGCAGAATGAGGTAAGTGACAGAGGATCAGGCAGAATGAGGTAAGTGACAGAGGATCAGGCAGGTGAGGTAAGTGACAGAGGATCAGGCAGGTGAGGTAAGTGACAGAGGATCAGGCAGAATGAGGTAAGTGACAGAGGATAAGGCAGAATGAGGTAAGTGACAGAGGATCAGGCAGGTGAGGTAAGTGACAGAGGATCAGGCAGAATGAGGTAAGTGACAGAGGATCAGGCAGAATGAGGTAAGTGACAGAGGATAAGGCAGAATGAGGTAAGTGACAGAGGATCAGGCAGGTGAGGTAAGTGACAGAGGATCAGGCAGGTGAGGTAAGTGACAGAGGATCAGGCAGAATGAGGTAAGTGACAGAGGATCAGGCAGAATGAGGTAAGTGACAGAGGATCAGGCAGGAAAGGTAAGTGACAGAGGATCAGGCAGAGGGTAGCAGGAAAGGTAAGTGACAGAGGATCAGGCAGAGGGTAGCAGGTGAGGTAAGTGACAGAGGATCAGGCAGAATGAGGTAAGTGACAGAGGATCAGGCAGGAAAGGTAAGTGACAGAGGATCAGGCAGGAAAGGTAAGTGACAGAGGATCAGGCAGAGGGTAGCAGGAAAGGTAAGTGACAGAGGATCAGGCAGAGGAAAGTAGGTGAGGTAAGTGACAGAGGATCAGGCAGAGGGTAGCAGGTGAGGTAAGTGACAGAGGATCAGGCAGGAAAGGTAAGTGACAGAGGATCAGGCAGAGGGTAGCAGGAAAGGTAAGTGACAGAGGATCAGGCAGGTGCTAGCAGGTGAGGTAAGTGACAGAGGATCAGGCAGGTGCTAGCAGGAAAGGTAAGTGACAGAGGATCAGGCAGGTGGTAGCAGGTGAGGTAAGTGACAAAGGATCAGGCAGAATGAGGTAAGTCACAGAGGATCAGGCAGAATGAGGTAAGTGACAGAGAATCAGGCAGAATGAGGTAAGTGACAGAGGATCAGGCAGGTGAGGTAAGTGACAGAGGATCAGGCAGGTGAGGTAAGTGACAGAGGATCAGGCAGGTGAGGTAAGTGACAGAGGATCAGGCAGGTGAGGTAAGTGACAGAGGATCAGGCAGGTGAGGTAAGTGACAGAGGATCAGGCAGAATTAGGTAAGTGACAGAGGATCAGGCAGAATGAGGTAAGTGACAGAGGATCAGGCAGGTGAGGTAAGTGACAGAGGATCAGGCAGGTGAGGTAAGTGACAGAGGATCAGGCAGGTGAGGTAAGTGACAGGGGATCAGGCAGAATGAGGTAAGTGGCAGAGGATCAGGCAGAATGAGGTAAGTGATAGAGGATCGGGCAGAATGAGGGCTCAGTAGCAGCAGCCCGGTTACTCACAATGCCAGCAGATCAGTGTGCAGTCCAGGCGGACGCCTCATCCTTTACATAGCCGCCCTGACAGGAGGGGAGAGAGGAGGACAGAAGGGGGTGTGGCTATGACATCACACCTCGTACTTGTTCTGGTGCACTCATCACACCCAGGCTAGCTGACTGCCTGGTACAGTGACCAGCAGCCATGGCCGCCGCGCCTGAGGCATTATTGTGCCGCACACAGCTTTTCCCGCCATAGGAGGGGGCTGTAACATGTCCTCAGAGAGTGAGGTTGGTTGCTATGGGAAACTCCTCACCTCTTACCACTTTGCCATTTAAAATAGCATCTAATACTGGTGAGCCTCACAGTGCTACTTTTGGAGGACTAAAATGAAAGAAGGATGGTACATAGTCAATACAAGACATGTCTTCTTTTCCCATCGCGCGCACAGATTGTAACGAATATTAGCCTGTCCGCTCACCTCTACTGCACATTGGTTAATAAACACTGGTGGATTTTAGTAAGCCACAGACTTATGACAGCAAATAAAATATATAATATAAACTTCAATCTCTACAACCGAAAGGTTTAAATGTGGAGTATGATTTAAACTGCTTTATAGGAGATAACTGAGAAGATATCCTTAATAATGTTCAGCTCTAGAATTTGATATGAATGGGTTTAGTGGATACTTTTTAATAAATATATAATATTTTATTATTGTTTATATTAAAATTTCCTATACTGTATATTTTCACAATATAATTGATTGAGGGAATGAGGTTAAAATAGGAGAGATTCATAGATTGTTCTTTATTTGTTATTATTTGTTTTATTGTATTGCCTATTAAATAAAATATGTGATTAATATGAAGAGGAAGGTGTGCATCAGACTCTCCGGGGTACGAGCACACCAGTTGCTAGTTTAAAAGAAAAGCCGCTTTAGTGATATACAAGAAAGTATCCAAAGTATCGGCAATTGAAAGAGTTAAATGGAAACAAAACCATGTGACATGAGGAGGTGAATAAATTAGTGACATCCTTAGCCCTGCGTGAGCCCATGAATAAGTCGTGATGACGAAACGCGTTGGGCGGAGCTAAGGATAGTCACGTGTGTGTTGGACGAGCAGCGCCGCTGACTACATCGGGGGGGGGGGGCGGAGAGCTGGAACTCGTTCCCTTTGCATGCTGGTGCTCGCGTACTGACTGGAAGGTTTAGATGACGCCCGTTCCTTTGCAGTTTTATGCTGAATGCTTGTTTGTTTTAAATATCTGGTGAGCGGCTTTTTAAAGGGCCAGTGGCCATTGAGTTGAATCCCCCTGTGTGGAACATACTTACGCTATTGGAGCACTTTGTGTTTTTGTCTTCTACATGTGTTTTAATAAACCTGGAGAAAGTTGATATATTCCCTTTGTGGAAATTGGAGTTTATTTGTCAATAAGAGCATATTATAAGAAGGTGACCATCTAAGTACCCGAATAGATAAGCATTAAATTGCAGCTAGAGGAGAAAAAGTGGAGTCATTAAGTGGAATCAGATGTGCTAAAGAATCTGGTACGTTATATATAAGAAGGTGGTGGTGATGTCACTGAATTGACACGAAGAGCACCTGTGGTGATATAATTGCTTCGCTGAGCCTGGTATACAGCTCTAGGGCTGTATATATACAGTATATATATACAAGCCACAGACTGCAGCTGCCGCCCGGTGCAGAGGCCATGGCAATAGAGGTTAGAGAGGAAGACATACCAAGATAGAGTGAATAGAACAAGGAACTGGAAAGGGAAGAAAGGGGAAGGGGGGGGGGGATTCCCCGTGCTCTGCCACCACGTTAATTTCAGTTAGTTCAGTGCCCCCGAGAGGGCGTTGGGACAGGCATACTGTCTCCAGGGCTCCCATATCGACAAGAATCTACTGTGGGAGTCAGTCAAAACACTGGTCAATCTTTCATTGAGGAGGAACCCGTTCATCCTTGCCCACACTTCTACCAAGGGGGTGAACTGTTTCCTCCACGCTCTAGCGATGGTTTGCTTGGCCGCCAGGAGTAGATAGACAAACAGCCTATTTTGCTTCCTTGTAAGCTCAGGGGTCCTAAGGTGGAGGAGGGCCACCCACGGATCTTTCTTGATTTTTACTTGGAATATTGCATTGGCCATCTTATAAACCTGATATCAGAAGCGGGCCAGCATGGGGCAAGTCCACCAGGTGTGCATGAAGTCCCCTTCAGCGTTGCAGCCCCTAAAGCATGTACTGGCCTGCCCTTGATGCATCTTACTCGGCTCGGTACAAGGTACCAACAGAACAACATCTTGTATGCTGTTTCGGTAGTCAGTACATTAATAGAGCATTTTGAGGCTGTTGCCCATATATCCGCCCATCCCTTTTCTGATTGGCAGGGACCCAGGTCTTTCTCCCAGTTTTTCACATAACCATGGGTACTCAAACCACAGTCATTCAGCGCAGAGTACAGCACAGAGATCGCTCCCCTGCAGAATGGATCTCTACTGCATATTTCCTCGAAAGGTGTCCATTTGGGAATGAGGAACTCAGTTTAGTTAGAGGTAGCTCCTAGTGCCTTAATTGAAGGTATCGAAAATATTCCCTCTGGGGGATATCAAGCCTCACTTTTAAATCGTCAAAGGACCTAAATCCTTCGTTCGCGAGAAGATGCAGTATCCTAGTCACTCCGCGGTCTTGCCACCAGTTAAAGGCTAATTTATTCTGCATGCCCGGCGGAAAGTTTGGGTTGTCTCATACGTTTAACAAGGGAGTATGGGGGGACATGACCCTTCCTTGTGGCGGGGCCAAACATGGCCGCAATTCTGAGTAAAGCTTCTCAATAGAAAGGCGGTTCAGTCGGGTCAATTCGAACATGGTCAGACTGGCTCACAGGAATACTAGGGAATTCATAGTGGGTCCCGCCCCTTCTCCTTCTTCCATCACTGTAGAAGTCATCATCCTGGTCGATAAAGTGGACCAATCACAAGGATTTTAACTATCCTGGTGATTGGTCCCTGCCTCGGGGGCATCCAGATGCCCTGCTGTGTGAAACCCCAACAGATCACCCACTTCACTCACCTTTTCCTCTGCTCCCATGGCCATGCATGGGCACTCATCCAATCAACGCTTTATGCCGTGCATACTAATATAGCGCGTCAGCATAGGGAACTGCCTAAATGGCCAGGCACAGGAACTGGGGATGTGGTCAGTGATCGCTGCAAGGGACCAGTGGAAAGGTTTGCGGGTCATCTAGAGGGGGTTTAGGGGCTTCAGTTGGCTCCAGAGCAAGCCGTGGGGGGGGGGGGGGGGGGGGGTGATTGGTCCACTTCAACACAGTCTGATCTGATGTGCATGGCCGCTGCAGGTCAAGGCACCTGGGTCAAAGAGTCATCATGGCCCCGCCTTTTATGCCACTGCCTTTTTTGTAGAATAGGGGTAAAAATAATTACCACCAGGACTGGTTGCATCATAGAGGAGAAACTAGGACCTGTCATGGCCAGCTGCACCAGGGTCACACAAGGAGGATTGTGGAAGTAAGATATTAGGGCAACCCGGGTGGTGAAGGCTGTTTAAAGCAGCCCTCAGAAAATCTAACAAGCCTCTGTCCTAAATGAATCTTACCTAACCCTCCAGTAAACACCAGGTGTGGATGGAGTGACTTGAAGAAAAAGTAAGTATCTGTCTTGGGTGGCATGAGGAGGTGTGTAAGGTTTATATGGGATCCCTGTGGGCTAGGACCCTTTAGGCAGTTACACTAAAGCAGACCCTTACCCTCAGTTTTGTGCTCCCACCTGTAAGACCCAACACTATTATCCACAGCATAAAATTCTGATTGGAAATGGTAACAATACTGAGCATTCCTGGGGGTTTCACACAGTGGACATCCCAAATCAGACTTGCCCTGGACCCCAGCAGAAAGAAAACCCCAGGGTTTGTTCCTCTTTATAACTGTCCAAAAATAGGCCTTTGATTAAGGCATGTCCCACAGTGTAAAACTTTAAGGACATCTCACAGGCTGAATTGCATAGTCACCTAATTCCAGAATCCCACAGTGATCAAATTTGGCACTGAGCAGAGCGGCTTTGCCTTGCAGCTGTATCCCTGCTCCCTCCACTGTATGCACCCCATCAGGTCTGTCAGGCACAGCATGAAAAGCATGGATGCCATTTCAGGGCAGTTGAGGGTGTGGGGGGAAGGGGCTTCATTATGGACTTATTATTATGGACTTACACAGTTGAGCATCTTTTACCTTTTGGTCTGCTTTAAAGTGAACAAGTAGTTATATTTGATTTTTGGTCACAAAAAAAAGCAATGCTGATCTGCAGTGGAGGGGTGTTATCCCAATTGGTGACCATCCATTTTAAAGTCTACCCAAATTATAACCCATATTTGCGAAACCTTTCCTGGCGCTGGACGGTGATTGCAGTGTCGCGGGATCCGCTGGAAAAAGATTACCAGTGACTCCACTATAGGATGACCTGGGGGGCAGGCTAGTGGCTGGCCCCGGAATCTTTTAGATTCCCCCGATCGGGGGTGCCCCGCTGTGTGAGACCCCCCAGAAAGCCCCGAAAACTCACCTCTCCCCGCTCCCACGTGACCGCTGCAGCCAATCCCCGCCGGCAGACAAGCGTGAGGAAGTGCCGGACAAGCAGAGCGCGTCCGCCGCCGCCTCCCGTGCGTCCCTCTTACAGGTTTGTGAATGGCCGGCGCGGGAGCGCACCCTGCTAGAGGGACGCGCATGCGCCGCTGGAACGTGGTAAAGGTAAGATTGTGGGCTTCCTGGGGGGTTTCACCCCGCGGGACATCCCGATTTAGGATGCCCCGCGGGGAGGGATCTGATCGGCCCTGGAATCTTATAGATTCCCGGGCCGATCCCCCCTGGGTGTTGGTCCACTTTAAGGACTTATTTAGCCATCAACATATAAGGTTCCTTCTCATTAGCCATCTTTTTGGCATTCTGTCCCAAAAACTTACGGGGCTAGGGTCAGTGTTGCTGTGCCCTTCATGTCTTTCTGTGGCATATCACTTGCCCCACTATCCGTATCTTTGTGTAGCAGAGTCCTGCTGATGCTACAGCCATGTGATCCAAGTAGCAACATGGCCGCCTCCACGGTTTGTCCTTGTTTTTCCATTCATAGGTTCATTTGACCTCTACAGGCAGGGCCATTCATCGGCGCATCTTGTGATAGGCGTTTGCTGGGGCTCGGCCTGAGTGCTGGCCCATCACCAGCGAATGTGACAGTAGATCAAACAGCAGAGCAGAGTTTCAGACTGGTTTTGTAAGTTGTTTACCAATTGGGAAACTCCAATGTGATTTTGGAACCCGGTGTCCACAAAACAGCAGAGGGGGGAGGTACTGTAGCCTGGAATGCCGGCAGCCACGTCATTAAAGGGACGCACCTCTTTGAACCTACCTGCTTAGGGGTGACTCTAGATATCCATGACATCATCTATGCACAGCTCAACCTGTTCTGGCTCAAGATTCTGCACCATGGAAAATCTGAATTTAATGTTTTATTAAATATGCTGTTAAAAAAGACGGGAGAGAGTGTGCAGCAAGGCCGAGGGGGAGCGCGACTCTCAGGAGCCTGTAAGTTTTATACTACTGACTAGTTCAGATCAGCAACAAAAGTTCCTAGCCAGAGGCATTAATTACTCACCCAGTCTATGTTCCCACACCTCTCTCACCGTATATATGACTGCTGTCAGCCAGGAAAAAAGGTTACAGTTCCTGCCACAGAAGATCCTGAAGGGTGAGTATTAAAAGCCCATTTAAGGATGTAGGCCCACTTTAACATTCTATAGACCTTGGACCCAAACAGCTTATTCTTTCCCCCACTGGGCTGAAACTCTGTTCAGGACTCTAGGGTATGGGCGCCGCCATCTTGCTTCAGAAGCATCACCATACTGAGGAGATGAGAGGGGGCAAAAATGCAGGGGGTGGGGTTATAGCTGTGCTCTGCACAGACAGGTCAGGAGAAGGACAGCAATCCCAGTATGCAGAGCAGCATATTCAGAAGACACTTCCTGTCTGCAGGCAGCCTGACACTCTTGGCGCTGCCATCTTGGATGTTAAAAGGTTAAAAAAACACAATAGGCGCAGGTAGGATGATTTTTAATGAGGGCAATCTGTATGTAGGAGGTGGGGAAACATACAAAATAGACTCTTATTCAGGGCGTAGGTCCACTTTAAAGTGGATTGAGACCTACGAGTGCCATCCATGGAGTCTGAAAGTCTTGGCTGTCACAGGGACATCCCGATTCAGTATGCTCTGCTGTCCCACGATCACTCATTTGCTTTAGAGGGTTTTGGTCCAGTATAAGATGGGTGAGGGATTTTTGTGTGTCTTAAGAAATAGCACTGTGCTTGAAATCTTTGTAAGAAGACACATGCTCCCTCTGTCATGTGCTCAGCCACGTTCTGTTGACACCCATCACTTTTTGCTGATTCAGCTTCTTTTTCAAACCGATAGGAAACTCCAGGGCCAGGTAAAAGCCGTCTCCTGGGGCTTCCCATTGGGATGGAATGCACCATTTTGAAAGTCTCCCTTATAAAGCCAATAAGCTCAGGATTCAATCTTACGGCACATGCAGAAACCTTCTACGACATCCCCAACATGCCCCCATCCAATGTCTTACCTTCCCATCAATGGCAACAGCTAGGAGACAGGCTTGTCAACCAATCAGTGCAGCAGCGGGGGCAGCCAGAGGATAGGATGCCCCAGGGCAAATGTTAAAAGGGACCTGAAGTATTTTTTTTTTGCTTATGGGAATTGATTTGTACTGACCTAGCTGCAAATAAGAGTTGTGTGTTTGGCTACATTAATTGTCACTCGCTCTCTTTGGAGCAGAAAAGCCAAGAGGCCTGCATGTATATTTGGCGGTGTCCCCCCACAACATTTGGAGAGCTGCAGGTCTATATTCCATTATTTTATTCCCCTGGTAATTCAGATTCTGATTGTGTCATTGTGTCTTTTGTACACACAGTGCGATTGTCCTGATTCAAGGCTGTGGCCTGTTTGTTCTGCTCTATCATATGACGAGAGGGGCACGGACATGACGGCAGATTGCGACAGCTCTGGATGTAAACCAAGTCATTAGACTGCCAGCTCCTCGGGGGTCTCACGTGTAACCATCACTCACTGGCCGTCATCATCATTAATACTCCGCTCCAGAATCTATTACCGCAAAAGTCTTCATTGTTGGCCAGTTTATTTCAATCAATTTAAAGGAGCAATATGAGAAAATATGCCAATAGGAAAAAGTCACGTACATATGCAAGATGGCAAGAGGCGGGGTTACTTATATACCTGGCCTCAAAGAGATCCACACAAGCCTGTTAGACCCTATGTAGCTGCCTCTCCAACTGTTAAATGCCACCTACCTAGATTATACATGTCTGGCATTTTCCCCAGTTGTGGCCCAAAAAAAAAAAAAAATGCTCACCTCCATCCTGTATCCAGCATCAGGGGTCTCTGATCACCAATCCCATGTCTTCAGCGGGGCAGAGGATGCCTGTTCCCTGCCCCAAGCGTTGGCTTCTGGCTGGCCACCAGAGGGAGGGGCCTTTTAAACCTGGGTCATCTAACCCCCCGGTAAAAAATACAATTCTGTGATTACTCACCTGTAGAATTGGTATTATGAGTATACAGTACGTCCTGCTCCAGATATAATACTTACTATCGGGTATTACTCCGCCAGATGGCGCTGGACTGCAGAGACATCGAAAATAGGCTCCTCCCGGCCCCTCAAATACCCAGGGACCTCCCACAAATCCCCAGCATTGAAAAGCAGTTAACGAGAAGCCAGGAGAATTAACCCATACTAGTAACTATAACAAGATAACAATCACCATACAGGGGATCCAGAATAATGCAAAACCAAGGGTGGGGTGGAGCAGGACGAACTGTATACTCATAATACCAATTCTACAGGTGAGTAATCACAGAATTGTATTATTCTTAGTATACAGTACGTCCTGCTCCAGATATAATACTTACTATTGGGACATCCAATAGCAGTGTCCATAAAGTAGGGTGGGACCCCCAAAAAGTTAACAGCAGACAGTTTAAACCACTGCCGCCTGCAAAACCTTGCGGCCAAAAACAGCATCAGCTGAGGCCCTAACATCAACCTTGTAAAACTTTGAAACGGTATGAACAGAAGACCAAGTAGCAGCCTTGCAAACTTGTTCAACAGAAGCTTGGTGCTGAAAAGCCCAAGAGGCACCAATAGCACACGTAGAATGAGCAGTAAGGCGGAGGGGAGGATTCTTCCCCTTAGCAGAATAGGCCTGTATCACAGCCTGACGGATCCATTTGCTGATAGTAGACTTGGCAGGAGACAAACCCTTCCTAGGACCAGAAGGGACCACAAAAAGAGCATCAGTTTTTCTGAAAGGTTCAGTAGCCACCAGATAGTACTTCAGACACCTAACCACATCCAAAGAATGCAAGACCCTCTCCTTAGCATTACTAGGATTAGGGCACAATGAAGGGAGAACAATATCCTGATTCAAATGAAAGGCAGACACTACCTTAGGCAGAAAATCAGTCTTGAAACGAAACACCACCTTGTCCTGGTGTCTCTCATAGTAGGGGGGCTGAATGGAAAGCGCCGCCAACTCAGACACACGCCTAACAGAAGTGATAGCCACCAGAAAGACAACTTTGAGAGTAAGGATGGCCAGGGGAGCATCCTGCACAGGTTCAAAAGGAGCACCCTGCAAGGCAGACAACACCAAGTTCAAATCCCAAACAGGCACCATAGGCTTACGTCGGGGACGCACATGAGTGACCCCCTGGAAAAAAGTCCTGATCAGAGGGTGCTGAGCAAAGGACTTCTGGAAGAAAACAGCCAGGGCAGAGACCTGCCCCTTCAGAGTACTTAGTTGGAGCCCCATGTCCAACCCATGCTGAAGGAACTCCAGAATCCTGGGAATAGAGAACACATGACAGGGAAGAGACTTAGACTCACACCAGTCAATGTAGGCACACAAAACCCTGTAGTAAATGGAAGAAGAAGACTTCTTCCTAGCCTTTATCATGGTATCAACCACTGAGGTAGACAGCCCCTTCACCATCAATGGAGGTTTAAGCAGCCAGGCCGTCAAAGCCAGAGTTTGTAAATTGGGATGGCGTAGGGAGCCCTGAGTGAGCAGGTCTGGCACCATGGGTAGAATGTACTGATCCACTGCCAGCTGCATGTCTGCGAACCACACTTTTCTTGGCCACCTGGGGGCCACCAGAATTGCTGGCACACCTTCCAGAGCAATCTTGCGCAGAACCCTGCCCAACAGAGGGAATGGAGGAAAGACATACAAGAACTGAAAGTCCTGCCATGACATTGCTAGGGCATCCACGGTCAAGGCCAGAGGATCCTGGGACAGGCAGGCAGCAAACTCTATCTTGTAACCGGAGGACACTACCTCCTGAATCCACCGGTCTGAGACATGAAGCCTCCAGACGTTAGCAAAGTGCTTCAGCCGTTCCCCCACCCGGATGGGTGAGGGCGCCCCATCATGCCTGAGGGGGCTTGGGAGATGACTTAATCTTGGGGCCCCAGGAGGAGCCAGGACGTCCACGTCCTCTGCCCCTACCCCAGAAGTCTCCCCGGGCCCCAGTAAAGGAAACCCCCCTCCCTTGTATAGCACCACGGTAGGGGGAGGAGAAGGAGCTCTGACCCCGAAAGGGCCGAGACTGCCACCTGCGCTGGGGTAACCTGCCTCCCTTAGCAAAAAGGTCCAGGCGGTCCCCAAACAGGCGTAGTCCTTTGAAGGGAAACCCAGTGAGGGCCTTCTTGGCAGCGTTGTCAGCAGCCCACTGGCGCAGCCAAACCGAGCGGCGTATAGCCACCACCAGGACAGATGTTCTGGCACACATTCTAATGGTGTCATCCAAGGCAGAGAGGACAAAATTTACAAAAACATCACAACTAGAGAGTGCATTAAACACCTCACAAGGCAAACCATCAGGGGCACTATCAAGTATATTTCTGAGCAGGGTTCTAATGGCTACAGCCGTAATGGCCGAGGCACAGACCGGGCGCAGCGCCGTGCCCACACATGCAAAGGCATGGGACGCCAGCTGGTCAATGCACCGGCATCCCGCAGGGTAGTTAGGGGAGTGCATGACAGAGGTGTTGGATAACCCCAGGACCGGGGCATCCACTTCGGGAGGGGATGACCAACACTTTATACCACATCAGCAGGAAAGGGATACTTCCTATCCCAACTCTTAGGTACACAGGGAAGTCTACTGGGCCGTTCCCATTCCTTGAGCACCAGGTTATTGAAATTTGCTTGCTCTGGAAATTCCAAGCGTGACTTAGCAGTATTAAAAAGTTCCCCCCTTTGCCTGGGGGCCGCAACCGGGGGAGAGATAGACAGTACCTAAAAAATCTAAACCAACAGCCTATCAGTATCATCTGGGGCCAGAGCCAGAATCATCATGACCCCTGGGCCTCTCATCAGATGAGCCTGAGTCAGAGAATATCTCCCCTTCGTCCGAAGGGGTATAGCCACATAAATGCCAAAAATCATCAGTTTCCATAGGGAAAAGAGTGACATTAGGCGTTAAGTGACGCTTTTTGCAGGGGCCTTACGCACCAAGGTATTAGCAATTAACTTCTCAACACTAGCCAGTCTAGAAGACACATCAGGCTGAGAATCCCCACTTGTATGCAACTCAGTAGGAGTGAGATTTAAGCTTGGGGGGGTAGGTGAAGTGATACGAGGTGCAGGCCCAGCCACTGGAAGGCCAGATTGCAGTGCAAGCACCTGCTCAGCACAGGGTACACAGACCCGCGCCTTGTCAGCGTCAGCATGAGGCTGCCCACACGCTACACACAGCCGGGCTTGTCCCGAAGGAACCCAGGTCACATTATCCTGAGATGCCTCCATATGGTGATTACAGCGGCACTATAGGCTGACAGGGATTAACGCTAAATAGCAACCGGGGATGCCCCAATAACCTGCTAGGGAAGTGGGAGTAATTACACTAGGCCTCACAAGTTAACCAACTAATAGAGGGCCGGGAGAAGCCAACGGATTCGCCTGTCTGAAAGACACAATCAAATGAGCCGTAAGCAGACATTAATAAAAAGTGGAAATAAAGCCGCCCGCAAGGGCACTTACGGACCACGGTAGGTAGGGGTCCGTCAAGCAGAAACTGACCAAGCAGACAAAATGGCGTCGGTATACCTCGAGGGGCGGGCCCGCACAAGCCATGACGCGGAACGCGCCAGACAGGCCCCGCCCCCCCCCAAAGAGTGCGAAGCCAACACATGACAAGCAGCCAATGACGGCGCGCCGGCGCCTGAGGTAACGCCGCCGCCAAGCGCGGAACATGGTGTCAAAAAGTATGCGTATATACATACATACACGCACACATACACACACACGCCCCCCCCCCCTTTTCGCCCCGAAGGAGAGTGAGGGAGGACAGCGGCCACTTTACAAAGGGCCGACCGATAGACAGGGGCAATAGGGCGGGAGGGGCATCCCATAGAGGCTCACCATATGCCTATACCGCCTACCCTTTGGTGGGTGATTGCGGTGGAGCAGCGCTCCTAAGCACCTAACAGCGGTGCTGCCTACCATCACCCGACCAGCGCAGCCAAGGCTGGGAGGCAATTACTAGTGGAACGGGTGGGAATAGTCCTACAGGGCCACAGGCTAAAAGCCCCGCTCACCTGCGAGTAGAGAGAGCCATTTCTTGTCCTTCGCAGTCCAGAGAAAATCTGAGGATTTGTGGGAGGTCCCTGGGTATTTCAGGGGCCGGGAGGAGCCTATTTTCGATGTCTCTGCAGTCCAGCGCCATCTGGCGGAGTAATACCCGATAGTAAGTATTATATCTGGAGCAGGACGTACTGTATACTAAGAATAAAAGGCCGCAGCCAGTGAGCAGAAGCCAGGTTTGATCGGTGGTCGGGTGTGCAGTCATGATCCCCTGCACCTGGCTTCCGCCAATCAATACCAGCTGTCAGCGATCAGAGCACATAACCGTACAAATAGAATTAAAGTGATTTTGACTATCCTGGGTTCTGGTCCTTTCCCCTGGGGGCACCCCTATCGGGGGTGCCCCGCTGCGTGAAACCCCCCAGATCGCACGGAGCCACTGATGCCACGTTGTCTATGCCTTCGTCTAAGGCCATCGGTTCTGAGCACGCTGGCAGGCGCATCCCCCACTTCCCTCTAACAGGGAGTGTGCCCGCGCTGGCCATTCACAAATGCCTGGCGCGGGCACGCGCCCTGCCAGAGGGATAGCGGGGATGCGGCTCGCGCATGCACCGTTGCCGGGAAGCAAGGTAAGTGTATGGCGCGACCACACAGCAGGGCATCCTGATTTTGGATGCCCGGGGGGGGAGGAAATTGATCAGCCCAGGAATTCTATAGATGCAGCAGAATATCCCCTCGGTCCTTCACAAAAAGTGATCAAGTCCTGCATGGAATACAGGTAGTCATGGATACAAGGTAAGTGGCGAGGGATATCAGTGTCAGATTGTCTGCAGTGATTCTCCATGTAGGCTAGGCACCCTCCCATGAGCGAGGACACTAGAAGCGCTACTAGCTGCCAGTGTCCTCACTCATTGGAGAGGCGGACATCTTTCTGAAGTCCTGGATGTGTCCGATTTTACAGCGAAAAGAACGCAGATGGGATCAGCTCATCAACCTACTTTTCCGGGTTTCGGGCCGAGCGCCGAACACAGACAGACTACTGGCTGAAATCCATGTTTAGGTTTGGGAACTCGAACTTTGCAGTTGGGGTTTACCCATAACTAATCATGTGTTCCAGAATTAAAACGCACCTGGTTTTGGTTCTTACTTCTGACAGCTCCAAGGGTAGCTTTACAATTTATGTGATTTACAAAGTATAATATCTCAATTACTTTTTGTCACATTTATATTGGACCTTATTTATGGTAGTTTATGCAGATTTAATGTTACATGCATTTGTTGGGACCCTCCCTTGTGGTACCCTAGGTGGGTCCTTCCCCCCCCCCCCCCCCGATAGAGGTAAGGTAGCATAATAGAATAAGGCAAACATGATTAGACAATTCAGGAAAATACAAGAAGTAGAACAAAGACATTATAGTACCTGTACATCTTCATCATGTTTATCAAAATGATTAAGTAAAAAAAAATAAAAAATGCTTCATACCACTTCGGGCTGGTTCTAAACTGCATTTGCATTGTGTTGCTTATACATCAACCTGCCAGTTAGCAGTTATTGGGAAATGCAGGAGGAGTGTACACTGGGAGTTCACAGACTATTTTTCGAACAAGAACAAGTACCAATTTTCATTTTCATTAGTTGAAACAGCCATTTAAACACATAATTGTCCTCACCTTTTGGAGCAGCTTTTTTTTTTATTGAGCAAATAAGGCTTAGGTAAAGTATACATGGCAGCAGATCAGGTTGGGGTACAGGTCAGTCTGCAGCCTCGCCATGTAACACCTTATAGGATCTTGTCTTCCGCTAGTGATACAAGTACCAATGGCTGGGAAACGCTACTGTACAATCTAGACTTCAGCAGCAGTGTGCTTCTAAATGCCAATGCAACGCAATGCAAATTCAGTATGTAAAGCCGGACTACAGAGGCATACAGTTACACTATACAGTTGAAATGGTAAATCAGCATGTTACAGAGGGACAAAAGCCTGTGGGCCCAGCCTTAGGCCCCTTTCACACCTAGCCGTTTGCAATGCATTGCATATGGAACAGTCTAAAGAAGAGGTTTATGGCAATGTAACGCAAAACACAAGTAAAATTAAGAGTCTAATGGCCAAGCTGTTCCCTGTCCTGAGGGCATCCCAATTTGGGAAACCCCCAGCGACCCTCTATACTCACCTCCATACCCCGCCCAGCTTCCTTGAGCTGCCAGACTTTAAGCGGAACAAAACCCAGGATTTTCACTTTCCCGGGATTTGTTTCGTGCCCCCCGTACATCCTGCATCGGGGTGCCCCACTGTGTGAAACTCCTGCCATCGCCTCATTTAGATTCACCTCTTCCCGGTCCAACAGAGCTGCTCGCTAAAATGACTAGGGTGGAAGCGCGCGCACAGCCAGGGGATCAAAACCGCCTCTGATCGGATGAGAGCCCTCCCACTGAACTGATGCAATTCGGCAAGGCGGCTCAGACTGCTTACTATGAGGAACATGAGCAATCGCATCCCCGGGCTGTGCACCGTTGGAGCGCCAAAAGGTGAGTGATTACCGGTGCCCTGGGGGGATGGGGGGTTTCACACTGATTCGGGATACCCTGGGGGAAAGCCATTCCTGGAATCTTTTGTTTTGTTTTTGGAATCTCTTTGTTTTGTTTCACTTTAAAATGGACCAAAACCTGCGATTTTCACTATCCTGATTTGGGATGTCCCCCTGTCTGAAACCCTGTATCGCACAAAAATGTACCTTTTGGAACAGAGCATCAGGACAGAGAAATGGTAACAGTGCCCCCAGGCTCCCTGCAACGCACTTACCTGAATGGCTGGGCATAAAAGCACATCTTAGATGCAGGTAGGTCGGGAATGCAGCGGGAGTGTTTGTGGGGCAATCGCGGGGGGTTCACACTGCAGGTGCATCCCCAATATGGATGTCTCAGGGGTACTAGATCAGCCAGCCCTGTAAGCTTTTAGACTTGAGGGCTGGGCAATTTGATTTTGACTATCCTGAGTTTTGGTGCCCCGCTGTGTGAAACCCTCCAGATCGCCAAGTGCAACTCACCTCACCTCTTCCCAGTCCTACGGCGCATGCGCGGCCGCTCGTCCAATCAGCGCACTCGGAGTTGCTGATGTCACGCAGTCTAAGCCAGCGGCTGCATCGCCCGCTTCCTTCTAACAGGGAGTGTGCCTGCGCCATGAATCTGCGACCGCAGCTTGCGCATGCGATGTTTGACCGGGAATCAAGGTAAGTGTACAGGGCGACCTGGGGGGGGGGGGGTTTCACACAGCGGGGCATCCCAATTCTGGATGCCACGGGGGGAGGGAATCGATCGGCCCAGGAATCTTATAGATTCCCATTCTGATCGCGCTGGGTTTTGACCACCTATAAATGTCTGCTGGTGGGAGCAGGTAAAAGAGAGACGGGACGCTGCGTGGTGAAACTTACCTGCTCCCTCCACAGCCCCAGCAGCAGACAAGTCTGACATGCAAGACAGAGATGCCAAAATCATGCATGCAACGTGGGATTGACAATTAAGGTTTATGGTAGTACCAGGAGGTTTCACACTGCTGGGCTTCCTAAATCGGGGGGGGGGGGGGGGGGGGGGGTGCCCTCTTCAGGTAGTGTTGGAATGACAGTAATATTCGAAAGGATAACTACCTTTAAATATAGCACCAGCTAGGGTGGAACTCCAGTCAAAATAAAAAAAACAGTAAGGCATCCCAAATCAGAATGCCCAAGTTGCAGGGATGAGCAGACATCCATTTTTAAAGCGGACCTTCATCCTGAATAAGAGTCTATCTTATATGTTTCCCCCACCCTGTACATACAGATTGTCCACATTAAAAATCATCCTACCTGCATCTACTGCATGTTATGAGCCTTTAAACATCCAAGATGGCGGCTCATGTAACATCAGGCAGCCTGCAAACAGGAAGAGTCTTCTGACTGTGTTGCTCTGCATTCAGGGATTGCAGACCTTTTCCTGACCCCAGCTCTGCTCTGTCTGTGTGAAGTACAGCTATAACTCACCCCCTGCACTTGCCTGCCCCCCTCCTCTCCCCAGTATGTGATTCTTCTGAGGCAAGATGGCGGTGTGCGTATCCTAGAGTCCTGAACAGAGTTGCAGGCCAGTGGGGGAAAGAATAATAAGTGACCAAAAACTTAAAATATATTAATTTTAGATGCTGGGAAATAGTTATTTAAGAGTTTGGGCTTTTCATTAAATCACGCTGAAGGTCCGGTTTAACTGGAGTTCCACTTTCACCTCAGCCAGTTGGCACAGGAAACAGTGGAAAACTTGTGTGGCAGCCGCACCTCCTCCAAAAGGAAGGTAGCCATTTCCCGTCCCGTCGTACAGAGATCTATGCCCGATTTAGGCTTTCCTAGGATTTTGCTGACAAGGGGACCTAAGGTCATTTTTGACTGGAGGTCAGCTTTAATATGTAACAGCTTGTTGCTGCATTTTTATGAAACAAGAAGATTAAAACATAAAAAAATAGTCCTTAGTGTAGGTGAAAACTGCAATGTGGTGGTGCTCGCTAGCAGTCCCAAGAATGGTCAGTAGACCAATAAGTGGCATGAGGCTACAGAAAGGCAAGTGGCACTATATAGCACATCAGGGGGGCACCACCTCCTATTTTGGCTTGGGTTGCATTTGCTGTTGCCTCTTTCTGCTGCAGATGAATTGCAGAACTCCCCCACCTCTGTGTCAGTCGGCTCTTTTATGGGTGGACAAGGTGTGCTGAGGATCAGGGGCCCATGAGGTCACATTCTTCATCCGGTTTGTTCTCACGTGGCATCACATCCATAAAGGAAAGTACTCTAGTTTCCATGTGTGGTTGTCTGGTTGTCAATTTATTTGTACATTTGCGTGCCTAGAGTTTCCATGAGCTAAGCGAGGTCCCTACTTCAAGGGACCCCAAACCCAATGGCCTTAAAAAGGCAGCAATAAGCTTACCCAATGCTTTACTCCTTCAGTAGAGTAGAAGCCATAGCTGGGCTCCAAAGTTTGTCCTCCTTCCAATTTCATTCCTCCAGGACCACGCAAAAGTGGTTTAAACTGATACTCTGTGCCCTAGTGCTCTTCAGTGTAAGCAAGCATAGCAAGCCACAGTGGTCCTGCAACTGTCTCTGGCCACAGCAGAGCATGCTCATGCTAAAGCTGCACAATGACATACTCTTCACAGCTCAGCCATGACCCAGAAAATGAAGCGAAAAAACAGCGCCACTTGGAATGCACAAGGTATTAACATATAGTCGGATAATTTGAGATGCTTTTACACGGCTCCTTATTTGGGATAAGGTGGGAGGACATTCGTGTGTGTCTGGACAGGGACTTTAATAACCACACTAGGACCAACATCAACAAAATACTCACCTGTTCTCTCCCACAACAGCTTCCTCCCTGCCCAGAGCTCAGGAAAGTCCCCATTCCTGAGAATAAGTCCTGCAGCCTGCACAACCCCAGAATTCTTTAAGGCTTGACTAATATACACAGGGGTTATTGTGCTGCACCCAGAGGTTGCACTAGAGGAATAGAAATCCCCCCCCCCATCATCTCGGAGGAGTATTTTCAGGCACACAGGAGTGTGTAAATTGCAGGAAATAAATACAACAATACAGAGGTATAGGTGGTTTTAAAGGGACATTTAGCTGCTTTCTGCTCTCCCCCTGCTGGCTGTCATTCAGACTGCTTTATATTTTCTAACAAGCCAAGGCAACTGTCTTCCTTGTGCTGGACTTCTTATGCTGGGATCAGTCCTCAGATCCTCATGAATATCTATGGCAGATTGTAAACTCAAACAGGGGACCCTGAACATTAATTCAGCAGAAGAGTGAAAGTTATTAACAAGTCAGGGAAGCAAAGTGCTGGTGAATAAAAGATGCCGCCTCTGACAACCAGCATGGGGCAAGCTGTAAGGAGTTGCATCTGCAGAAGCGGGGTGTCACTGGAAAGCTCTAATACCATGTCGGAATCTGACTACATACTGCATAACCCTCTGTTCTTAAAGCTTTCTAGTCTAGCAACACCCTCTTTTGCATTTTATCCCTCTTCTGCATATACAAATGATGAGCACAGAGATACAGAACCTTTATTTTAGTATATATATATATAATCAGGTATAACATACACAGCTTTCCAGTGACACCCCTCTTCTATAGATAGAAGTAGTCAACAGAGAGCATTTAGTTTGTAGGCTGTTCACAGTTTCAAGATGAAAGGGTATGTTGACAGTTTGTATGTGTAGAGGGGTGTCACTGGAAAGCTTTTTATGTTATACCCAATATGTATATGACTTGTATAGCCTATAAAATAAAGGCTCTGTATCTCTGTGCTCGGTGTTTGTATATGCAGAAGAGGGGTGTTGCTGGAAAGCTCTAAGCACATGATGATTGGCTGACTATATAGAGATAGGATTATGCTGAATAAGACTCTCTTTTTAGTCAGACACCATGTTACAGATTTCCAGGTACACCTTGCATCTAGATATAAATCTACCGAGCTTCTCTGAACATAAGCCCTAGTGTGATTTTCTTTAGCATTTTCACAAATGCTTTAAAATATAAGCCCTAGCCTCAAAAAATAAGCCCTAGTTACATAGGGACATCTGTACCGCCTGGGCTGCTACTTCCCTCTCATCAGGGGCACTTGCTGCAGAGGGATGGGAGGGGCTATCAATCCGTCTATCTGGCCCTCTGCCCAGCTATCTATCTATCTATCTATCTATCTAAGACGTGTCTTATTTTCGGGGAAACAGGGCTAGATATAAATCTAGATGCAAGTCTACAAAAAGATGCAGACTGTCTGCAGGCAAAGCTCATGTTATAAGAGATGACTCATGTTCACAAGCTGCTGACCGTGTAACAATTTGTAGAAATCCCAAAGATATAAATGTACCAGTTTGTTTACATTATATCAGCAGTGCATAGAGCACATTGTAACAAATGCCAGCTGTGCACGGCCAGGAGAAATTGCTACTACTGTCATTCAGAAGGAGTATTTATACACAGTGGGGGGCATCAGGATGCGTGTTACAGAAAATATACACATATAATATGCTAAATTAGGTGTTACCGTGACCTCTGGTTGCACCCTCCCCTCAGTCACAGTTACTGAAGCACCACAACTCCATTGCAATGACTAGAGTCACTGTGACCAAGGTGGGTGGCAGAAAGAGCTCCCAATCTAAATACCCATTACACTAATGAGGAAGTATATGTGGTCACCTTCTATCCCCAGTCCTGTGCCCCAAACCAGCCTGCGTTTCTTTTTTTGCGAAAGGCTTTGCACAATATTCATAACAACACTAACAGGAAGCAGTATGATGGTGAATGGCAGGCATATGCTAATGAATTCAGTTTCAACTAAATTGTCACGTAATGGCAGTTAGGTTGACGTGCTCCCCAATGCTGAGCTTTGTATACTGTAACTGATTGTATCATGGCTAGAGGCGGGGCTGCTCAGCCAGGAAGCAATATGGCTGACTGCATCCAGTTGGTGTATGAATATTGGGCAAAGGCTTTAGTAAATAAAGAAACACAGGCTGTTTTGGAGCACTAGGCTGGGGATAAAAGGTGACTACATACGGTAAACTTCCTTTCTGGGTATAGGATTACTTTAAAGAGGACAAAAACACAATCTTGGTTTTTGGTCCCTGTGTGGGATGCTCCACAGCGTGAAACCCCCTGGATAACCGGTTCACTTAACTCTCCCATGATTCCATGGTGGTGTCCTGGTAGACCTGATTGTGTGTAGCCAAAACAGAGGATGCAGCTATGTGCACAGCAAAACTTTTCTGCGCTCCGCAGAACCACGCACATGGCCAAGGTTAGATGGTGAGCCAGGGTGTTTTTTGCATAGTGGGGCATCCCAAATTGAGATGCGTGCCCTAGAAAGTGGGAATCTGCCAGCCCTGGGGTCTTTTAGACTATAGAGCTAATCCTGCTGAGTTTTGCCCTACTTTAATGGCATAAATCATAAGTAGGGCACAGGGGTGTAGCCAGGGGGGAGCAGAGAAGGCACTTGCTCCAGCAGGTCAGGGGGGCACCAAAGAGAGGCATTAGAACAGGTGGGGGCGTTATTTCGAATATTTGCCCCAGGTGCCAGAAAGCCTAGCTACTCCTCTGGTAGGGCACCACGGAGCCCAGGCATGGTGTTCAGCACTTTTATGCAGATCCAGCAGGGGGCGGCAGACCAATCAGAATACTGCAGGCAGTAGTGCAGCGAATTGTCCGGCAATGATTCAGCTGCTGCTAAAAAAGAAGATGATCAGATTTGGGCTTTTGGGGGGATTTAAAGGCAAAGTCTGCCTTTACATTTCACATTATGCCACATGTAGAACAGCAGATTCATTGATTTTGCTGCAATTTCTGTAAAAAAAATAATGAAGAGTAGTCTGCACAGGAGGGGCTTCCCTGGCTCCATCACCCCCCCATCACCGAGTGGTGACTACAGAGGATCAGCTCACAGATCAGATCCAGCGACGCACTCCGATTGCACAGCAATTAAATGAGGAGCACGGCCAGAGTCGTCATATAAAAAGGAAGTCCCGTCAGTCGCTAGAGCCCCAGGAGGGGGCGGGGCTTTCCTGGCGGATCATAGATAGTATTCCAGCTTGGCCGACACAGTTTTGCAGCCCTTCACAGAGTAGATCTTTTCCTCCTTGGGGTAGTAGGTCATGTCTCTGGCCACCCTGTTGATGAACTCTTCATCCGTCATGAAACCTCGCTGCTGCAGCTCGGCCCGTACGCACATCTTCACATGCTCGTATTCCATCGGCAGAAAAGGCACAAAGTAATCGATGAGATTTTTGGCAATGAGACTGCTATGCCACAAGCCACCTGCAGAGGGAGACAACGCACCATCACAGAGATTGAACACCAATGTTCCCTTGCAGGTAAATAAAACAACAATCTGCATGTTGAAGCTTTGACCCCCTCCACCCCCCATCATCAGGCTTGGCCATACATGGGGCAGATTGAAGGGTAGTTAGATTGTTTACTTGGCTTGCTATGGTCTGGTGGCAATGCCAGCTCGGCATTTGCTTGGAATATATAGTTAAACCGGACCTTCACCATCATTTAATGAAAACCCCAAAACTTTGAAAAACTATTCCCTAGCATCTAAAATTAATATATTTTACGTTTTTAGTCACTTATGTTTTATTCTTTCCCCCACTAGGTTTCAACTCTGCTCAGGACTCGGGCGCCGCCATCTTGCCTCAGAAGCATCATACTTACTGAGGAGATGAGAGGAGAGGGGGATTAGGTACAGGGGGTGGGGTTATAGCTGTGCTTTACACAGACAGAGCAGAGCTGGGGTCAGGAAAAGGTCAGCAATCCCAGAATGCAGAGCGGCACAGTCAGAAGACACTTCCTGTTTGCAGGCAGCCTGAGAATCTATGGGTCGCTATCTTGGATGTTTAAAGGCTCATAAATTGCAGTAGATGCAGGTAGGATGATTTTAATGTGAACAATCTGTATGTATGGGGTAGGGGAAACATAAGATAGGCTCTTATTCAGGGTGAAGGTCCGCTTTAACCAGCCCCCCCCCCCCCCCAGGCAACGGATCCCACAGGGTCCTGCATGCCACAGCGCTCTGGTTTCAGCACTGTCGGTTTAGATGCAGTCAGGGCGCTCCCTTGTGGTGTGTTCCTGCTACCGTTCCCACATTGATTAGTGAGTCACCTGCCACCTCACAAGTGACCCTCACCGATTTGTATTCAGTGGGAAACCCCCAGGGCCAGATGGGAAGAACTCTACCCCTGCAACCTTAGTGCTGCAGCTGTGGTATCAAGCTTAGGGGCTGGGAGATGGATACCCTTAATGTTTGTCTTTTTTAGGGGGATTTTAATATGAAAAAATCTTATTATCAGGCACATAACTTGTATATAGATACTTACCTTTTTGGGCCACAGACCCCCTTTTTTCTATGAGAAATCTTATCAATATCAATGTCCCAAGTGGCCTCAGTGTGCACACATGCCACAAGTCACAAGCAAGCAGACTCCCTCGCTGATTGGCTGTGGGGGCATGACATGTGTGTCCACCTCTGATATGTATTCTGCGGTGTATGTTCCCCTGCATGCTGGTCAGGAGTGTAAAATGAGAGCACTACAGCACTGAGATTACGAGGAATCGAGTCTGTGGGTTGGCAGGTAAGTGTCAGTGTTTCAGTGTTTCGAGCCCCTTCGTCCAGGAACTCGTCTAATGCGAGCAGTGCGAGTGCACTGGCGGCTGCATCCCCTGCTACCCTCTAACATTGAGCGGGCACGTACCCAGCTAAAGAGATAGCGGGGATGCGGCCGCAGATTGCGCATGCGCCGCTGGACCGGGAGAGAAGGGCAGTTTCTGGGCGACCTGGGGGAGGGAAACCAGTGGCCCTGGAATCATAGATTTCAAGGCCGATGGGGAGGGTCGGTTTTGGTTCTCTTTAAAACAGAAAAATCACAAGCCCTGTCCCATCATAAGTTTCACTACTGTGTCAGTTTTTTCACCTAAAACCGAGAAATCTTACCTGTCCCCCAGTGAAACGGAGCGTTCCAATTGGCCACCGCCGGCCAGACATATCCTGTGGACCAATCATAGAGCTAGATTTTGCCAGGGAGGAAGGCATGATTTCTTGGGTTTAACGGGGGTTAATGCGCAGGGAGGCAGCAGCAATTAGGATGCCCCCCTGCACTAGGTACAACACCCATTTTGTGAAAAAGGTTTGCTAGCTAGTGTGAGGACACAGGTAATGTAGATGCAGGGAAGTTTTTTCTCCATTTATTGGCAGTGGTTTGGCCTCCAGGAGACAGACACCGCAAGCCACAATACGCACATTGGTGCTAGCTAATAGCCATTGGTTAATGTTTCCAAACATGACTGACATCTACTTTAAAAGGTTCTTCATGCAAAAATAGACCTACACATGCCTGAGAACCAACTACCCAACAATGTAGGTCTGCTTGAAGAAATACAACCAATCCTGCTGTGCAATTCACTCAGGGAATACTTGCCGTCCTTGGAGTTGAAAGCATAGAGGGATAAGTGGTGCTCCACATCGCTCAGCTTGATGTCTTCTCTCTTCTTTCCTGTCTTCCAGAAATTCAGGGTGAGCTCGGAGATGTACTCCCCACCGGCGTTACTGTGCAGGAACAATAAGAAGCAGCATCAGACAAAGGAGCTGATTTTAAGCAGACGAGGAGCTTTCTCTGCTTTGCTAAGAAAGACATTAGGGACCACAAGATGAAGAAGTGCTGCTGGAAAAGAACTGAAAGCAATAGGAAAACAGGAGACACAGCGCACAGTGCAGCGGCCGGAAACTCTATTGTAGCATGTGCCGCGGCTTCCAGTTGCCCAGACCTGCTAGAAGGTCTGCTATATTACAGTTCTGTATTACTATTCCTGTGGTCATGCCTGTCAGTTGCAGTGCTGATCTCTTTAGAGAAGGGCTGGTTCAGCATATTGATCAGATCAGATCTGCATGCTATGGGCTGCTCTGTCCACCAAGAGTCCGAGCCTCTCTATATAGCATGTCTGTCCACTGAAAGCACCTAGGAAACATCCCAAAGCAGGTCATAAACTGACCACTCCATTCTCTCCCAGCGACCAATGGTGCACAGCGGCATCAAGTGCATATATAGGCCCAGAGAACCGGAATAGGTTGCCATGGCCCTGAAGTTGCCGTAAAGAGGGAAGGATGCCCCTCCCTATACTTGGCAGGTTTAGGGGGGTATAAACCACAACTCACACAGTCCTGTCTTTTCAGTGCGGGCAGGCGTCAGCACTAGGCATACCCGGGAAGATGCCGGGGCCCCTGCACCCTGGGAGGGCCCACCTCATTCCCTATACCCTGGGCAGCGCCTATGCAGAACACATGGCCGTGCAGTAAGCAGGACTAAAGACTGTCAGGCAGGGGCAGATTGGCCATTGGGAGAGACTTTCTGTCAGTCCTTCTATTGTTTGTTTCTTTCCTTCTTCTTCTTCATTCATGCTTTCTTCATTCTATTTTTTGTTTCTTTCTTTCATCAGTTCGTTCTGCTATTCCTCTTTCCTTGCTTTTTTCTCTTTCTTTCCTTCTATTATTTTTTTCTGTCAGTCCTTCTATTCTTTCTTTCCTTCTATCTTTTCTGTTTTGTCTCCCATTGCTTCTCCCCGTCTTTCCTGATTTTTTTCTGTCATCCCTTTTATACTTTCTTTGTTTCTGTCATTTGTTCTATGCTTTTGTCCTTTCGGTTTATTTCCATTTTTTTTTTTATTTAATTAATGTTATATTTTTTTCATGCATGCAACTTTTATCACCATGTATGGAGAATCATACCACACCGGCAAGGGGCCCGCTGGGACTCTATCGCCTAAGGGCCCGCATAAACCTGGAGCCGGCCCTGCCTACAGTCCTTGACTTTTGGTCCCTTTTGGTCTTTCAGGCCGCTGGATATTGCCAGTGACAACCACAGCAGCAATTACAGGAAATAGGGGATGAGACCACAGCTCATAATCCCCAGCAAAAACGGCCGCTACAGAGATTCCCACTTCCATCATGGGAGAAGGCTGAATGCCGGGCTGGAGGGGCATGATTTAAAGCAGACCAAAACCCCCATTCTTAACTTTTGCCTATTTCCACTGCTCCTGCTTCACTCTAATCCCATAATGGCGCCTGTTTTAGCTGTAAAGCTCCGCCTCCTCCATTCATTGCCACTGTTGTGTATGGTAAAGATGTCATTGCCACACCTATGCAACGACTGATCTCCTGCCATCTTACAGAGAGGGACAGAAAAGAAATCAGTGTTTCAGGATAATTTGAGAAGTGAAAATATCCATTTTTAGTTCTACACCCTAATAAGGGAGTATCAGCAGGGGTTTTGGCCAAATGTATTTCGCAAGTTTGGTGAGTTTTGGTCTGCTTGAAGACTTTAGGGTCACCCACACAGACCTTTTTTGGACGTTTGCTTTAACAGCTTAGAACTCAGACCTACACTTGCTCTTTTCTGTGACAATAATTGTGTATCCCATCAACATAAATTCAATGAAAATCAATAGAGAGAGTTAATATTGGGAGGAGAAGGCTATTTGAAGGGTAATTCCACTTTCAATGGCCATTTTTAAGCTTCTATTATTGTGTGCCAAAATGATGTCTTCAATGTGTGAAGTTTATCAGTTATTTTTTCTTCTTTTCAATTTATTTGCAACGATAAATTGTGTTATAAAAGAAAACAGTTTTGCTAGCAATAATCCGTTTACCTTAGCAATGCACATCAACTGGTGCATTCAATGTATAGACAAGAGACTTCCTCATTACGGCTTGCTAATCATCTGATTGGCTAAGGCAGAGATGACAGGTTTCTGCTGTAATTCAACTTCTTCAATCTTGTGTTCCAGTAGTTTATCTTACTTATTGGCTTGCCATGACAAGGAAAACCTTTACAAATTCTGTCTGCTAGTAATGATACTGCATGGTCCCCGAGCACCTATTGTAAGCTCACTTAGGACCATTGCCAGGCTATTTGTTCTGGAGGTTGCCAGTAATGGAAATGCGCAGCACAGGAGACAATCTTGGGTACAGGTGAGTTTTACACTACTACTACTTTATTTCAGTTGTCTGGACAGGACAGAGCCTTTAAAAGGTAAAATCATGTCCAATCACAGATAGGAAAGGGTTAATGCATATCCAGTTGGGTGCTCGACCCTGGGTAGTCTCATGCCAGATTGAGATGCAAGGGGATAAGTGAATCATGAATAAAACATCCATTTATTAATTATGTTAAAAGCATCTCCATAAATACAGGCAAAGCTCTAAAATCAGTGAAGCCATGGACCTGGCAGAATAAGGTGTTGGGGGGGGGGGGGGGGTCCTCTGACATGTTTCGGACTATACCTAGTCCTTAGTCATAGATGGAGGACCCCCCCAACCAACCCCCTATAAATAGTAGATTATGTCCAAAGTAGTACTGGGCCATAAAAAGGTGGAAATGCAGTTTTATTTATCCAATGTATACATTTTGCTGCCACTTGCAGTGCTGTCTTACCATCTATCCCTCAATAGTTTATTGCATTTCATTGCTCAAATGAAAGAACCAGACTGGGCGGTTGGAATTTACCTGAGAAAAATGAAAATGGCCTTTTGGTAGGAGACACCATCAATCTGATCATAGTAGTCCAGGAAGGGCTTAATAGCATCGATTAAACCGATGTGC
Organism: Gastrophryne carolinensis; assembly: GCA_027917425.1. Taxonomy (NCBI): domain Eukaryota; kingdom Metazoa; phylum Chordata; class Amphibia; order Anura; family Microhylidae; genus Gastrophryne; species Gastrophryne carolinensis. The sequence continues at coordinate 201,966,938 of CM051235.1, forward strand.
ATCTTATCTACCTCATCAAAGATGAATATGGAGCGCTCACATGACGATACGTTGCCTCGAATCCATGATTGTAACTGATCCTGGAAGAACAGGAAATGTCAAGATGAATAGTTAGGCTGGTTTCACCCATGCACGGTTATAGGATGGGTACCCCACGATCACTGGAGTTCAGGCTGGTACATGGCTGGTCAACTTTACCTACAGATCCTGCCACCTACCTACTACAAACAGAAGAAGCCAATGGTACCAGCAATGTTCTAAAATCTGTGACAAACCACTACTGAAAGCCAATAACATGAACATTGTGTCAGTCTTGGTGGTCAACCATAAGTGCGAAAGCCAGCAACAATATTCAAACCTCACTAATGAAAGCCAGTCCACCAACCATGTTCTAACCCCAATAATTAAAGCCATTCCCATCACTATTCTAACATCGATGCCCAAGCTCACTAATGACAGTCAATCTAACCAGCAATGTTCCAACACAAAGGCCAATTCTCTCTACTGAAAGCCATTTCCACCAACATAGTTGAATAAAGAAATATACCTAAAGTTAGGATAGTCTTTTTCATCTTTAACCTCACTAAAGCTCTCCTCACACCTCTCCGCTTACACTACGTTGGGCAACGCAGTCACAGCACATGGGAAAAAGCTGCCCATTGTTTTTAATAAGCCAGTTCACATATGTACGCTGCGTATATATGGGAGCTGGGCCATTCTTTTGTGTTGTGACTGCATTGCCTAAGTAGTTCTAACAAATAATATTCCAACATCAATGGATGTATTTGGGAGTGCAGGGATGTATGCATGTATTTGGGAGTGCAGGGGTGCGTGCATGTGTTTGGGAGTGCAGGGATGTATGCATGTATTTGGGAGTGCAGGGGTGCGTGCATGTGTTTGGGAGTGCAGGGATGTATGCATGTATTTGGGAGTGCAGGGGTGCATGCATGTATTTGGGAGTGCAGGGATGTATGCATGTATTTGGGAGTGCAGGGATGTATGCATGTATTTGGGAGTGCAGGGGTGCATGCATGTATTTGCATGTATTTGGGAGTGCAGGGATGTATGCATGTATTTCGGAGTGCAGGGGTGCATGCATGTATTTGGGAGTGCAGGGGTGCATGCATGTATTTGGGAGTGCAGGGGTGCGTGCATGTATTTGGGAGTACAAGGGCGCAGGCATGTGTTTGGGAGTGCAGGGGTGCATGCATGTATTTGGGAGTGCAGGGATGTATGCATGTATTTGGGAGTGCAGGGGTGCGTGCATGTGTTTGGGAGTGCAGGGGTGCGTGCATGTGTTTGGGAGTGCAGGGGTGCATGCATGTATTTGGGAGTGCAGGGGTGTGTGCATGTGTTTGGGAGTGCAGGGGTGCGTGCATGTATTTGGGAGTACAAGGGCGCAGGCATGTGTTTGGGAGTGCAGGGGTGCATGCATGTATTTGGGAGTGCAGGGATGTATGCATGTATTTGGGAGTGCAGGGGTGCGTGCATGTGTTTGGGAGTGCAGGGGTGCATGCATGTATTTGGGAGTGCAGGGGTGTGTGCATGTGTTTGGGAGTGCAGGGGTGCGTGCTTGTGTTTGGGAGTGCAGGGGTGCATGCATGTATTTGGGAGTGCAGGGGTGTGTGCATGTGTTTGGGAGTGCAGGGGTGTGTGCATGTGTTTGGGAGTGCAGGGGTGTGTGCATGTGTTTGGGAGTGCAGGGGTGCATGCATGTGTTTGGGAGTGTGGGGGTGCATGCATGTATTTGGGAATGCATGCATGTGTTTGGGAGTGCGTTCATGTACTTGGGAGTGCGTTCATGTACTTGGGAATGCATGCATGTATTTGGAAGTGCAGGGGGAGCATGTGATTGGGTGCGTGCATGTATTTGGGAGTGTGGGCGTGTGTTTGGAAGTGTAGGGGGAGCATGTGATTGGGTGCGTGCATGTATTTGGGAGTGTGGGCGTGTGTTTGGAAGTGTAGGGGGAGCATGTGATTGGGTGCGTGCATGTATTTGGGAGTGTGTGCATGGGTTTGGGAGTGCGGGTCTAGGCCTTCAACGTCGCCAAGCAAAAGGTAGAAAGGGAGCACAGCCAGAGTGTCTGAAGCAGACTTTTCCAGACCCTGCTCATTATTATGCAGCATCACAACTCCAAGGGGCATGGCCACTTTCTTCAGAAGATAAATCATAAGGTGAGTCTGTAAACCTTGATAGCTCAGCCATTTCTTCCTCAATTAAAAAATGGAAAACACAGTGCCAACCAAGCATAGCCCAACACAATGGTATAACAATTAACTTTGCCTTTAATATCACTTTAATGCCCAGCCTTGTGTTCCAACATTTGTGACTAACATCAAACTGAAAGCCAGTCCTATGTCAATCCCATTTCTGACCTCACCACTTAGAGCCCATTTAGTTTTAGCCTCACTAGGTTGTGATGGTGGTGTATTAAGGTGGTGGTGTATAAGCAATCATCAATCTCCTTTACCTTGTAGACATTTATCTGGTTAGCGTGTGGAAAATGAAGTTCGGCGGTAAAGAGGTGCACGTGTTTGCTCCGCAGTCCCTCAGGGTAAATATGGCGGATCAGAATCTGGCTGATGTAGTTCTTGCCGGTGCCCGTCCAGCCATGGAAGGAGAGCACAAGGGGCTTTTTTGGGTTTCTGTTGAAGAACCCCGGCACTGCCTTAAGGACCACACGTCTGGCAAGGTGCTGCCCAAAGATGTTGTTGTCAATATCCTGATGTAAAGCTGGAGAGAAGTTCAGAGAACAAGAAGACTCGTCACTATAGACAGTAAACTATCCAGCAAGGGATGTCAACATAAGTCACTATAGTCTCTCCTTCTGGATGCTTCTTAATTGGCAGTTGGCCTAATAAGCTAGGCACATACATACTATTTTACAGGTATAAATACAGGACTGCATGGACCACAAAATGCAGTAGCTGGAGTTTCCTATGTACACATCTGTCTGGCACAAGCAATGCGGTTTAACACATATCTCTTAAAGAGGGACAAGACCCAACTTGACTTGGCTGCTGCCTTCTCCTTGGGCATCCATTCAGATAGGCTGGGCACAGGGGAGTGCACGCTTTTGCCCCCAGATTTCCGAGCATTAATTTGCACAGCAAACAGTTCTGATAAAAAAAAAAAATAAAAAAAAAAAGGAAAAAGATGCTCCAGAGGAAAAGCACAAAACCCGGGATAGTCAAAATCTCAGGTATTGTTCCCCTTTTTAAGCAGAACAAAAAGCTAAAGGCATGACCGCTGGCCTTCACCCCGCTATGTGAAAACCCCCAGAGGCATTGCAACACTCACCTGCTTCCGCGATCCCTCACCGATATAAACACCAGCTGCCGCATCCCCTGCTTCTTTGGGCTGTGCGTGAGCTTCCGCTCCCAGTCACTGGCGCATTCGCTGGAGGGGTGATATGGCGGCGCTTGCTCTGAGTGGATGAAAGCCTGCGCATGCATCATAATACTGTGTAGAGGTGAGTTGAGGGTGATTTGGAGGTATTACACAGCGATGCCCCCAGAGAAGAAAACAAAACCTGGGATAGTCAAAATATTGTTCCGCATTAAAGTGGACCAACACTCAGCAGTATCGGCCCTGGAATCTATAAGATTCCCGGGCCGATCCAATCCCTCCCCGTGGGGCATCCAAAATCGGGAAAGCCCCCAGGATGCCCGCTAACCTTACCTGAATCCCGGTCCAACGGCGTATGCGCGGGCCACGGCCACATCTCGCGCTTCTCTCTAGCAGGGAGCATGCCCGCACCGGCCATTTGTTAAACCCCCCCCCAGATCACCTGATCCCCTTGCCTCTTTCATAAGCCTGTGCCACGGGGCATCCCCCACATACCTCTACTTAGGCACCAGGCCTTTCTGATCAGCCATTGTGGGCATGCTCACAGTGGAGGCTGGTAGAGTTTGCCCTATGCTGATTTCCATTGCTGCAAGGAGCCCGGTGCGGCAAAGGAAATCCGAATGGTACAAGCGCCGCTGATTGGCTGAGGAAGACAGGAAGAGAGGCTAAGGCTACTTTCATATCAGTGCAATGCACTTGCGCCAGAGATTACCTAGGGGAATCGTTAGCACAAATGTGATTGTGTTTTGCAAGCGAGTGTGTGAAATGGCCTCTGTGTCCTGGGGGTGGCGCTTGGGGGGCACTTGTATGGGCGTGGGTGAGAAAGTAGCCTGAATCTCAGGGATACAGAACTATATACAGTGATCACACTGCAATCATAGGGCTGTAGCGTGTAATCCCTCATAGGTTACTAAGGGTTTGGCTTTCTCTACATTTGCAGGGTAATTAAAAGCAGATCACCCCAGTGTGACAGCAAGCCCGAATCACCATTCCCACAATCCCTTGCAACCAGCTGTCATTCCAGCACAGACACCATGTGACTTCTGGTGGCCAGTGAGGCTGCACAGCTGAGCAAATATTTTCATTTTTTACTTTAGGTGCACTTTTAAGTCAAAATCAACCGTGAAGGATATAGTGAACAATCAGATTGTATGGTATATGGGCAGACATACACCCTATACCACACATCAGATGACAGGGCATGCTGAGCGTTGTAGTCACCTGTGGTATTGATGTTCCCTTTAAGCAAGCACTCATCCGGGCTGTACCAATGCATCCCATAATAGGTGATGACTCCTGTGATGATGGCACCAAACGTCATGGAGATCGGTTCGAAACATCGTCCTACGACCGGCAACACCAACCAGATCGTCAGTCCCAACAAGTTCATTTCACGCAGCGAGCTGTGCTGCAGGCCGCCCTTCCCAGTTTCCTACAAGTCACTTCCGCGATTCAGCGGCGGCCATTTTTACTGCTGGCAAAACTTTTAGAAACACGTTTTCGTACCGCGCCACCTACTGGTAAGCAGCCATCACTACAAGACTCCTTGCTGTTTTCTAACTTATTATCACGGCTTTTGTCTCAGATGACAATGACTAGAATGAAGAATGAATGTCTAGCCACTAGAGCCCCTCCCCATTGGGATGCCACTCGGGATGCCCCATGCGTGAGCCCTTTTCCCACCGATGTCTGTGCCCTCCTTATAACCTATATGTGATACCTGGATCCAGGGCCGGCGTTGCGCAGGGCAAACCTGGGCAATTGCCAGGGCCCCTGGCATCTTCAGGGGGCCACTCGAACTCACTCTTGGCCATGGTATTATTTTATAGTGGACCCAACCACCGAATGTTGGGTTCTGTGTGCAGACCTGCTCTTGGCTGGCCTCAGCAACAGGGGATGATCAGCAACAATGGAGAAGGTGTCATGGAATGGAGGGCAATTGATGGAAGCCCAGAAGGTGGTGACAGCTGGACTGGAGGGCAATCAGCAGCAGGAGATGACCCATTTGTGGTAGCAAAGCTGAAAGGTGACATCATGTGACTCACTACATTGGGGCCCATTAAGACTCTCTTGCCCAAGGGTCCCCACAAGCCTGGAGCCGGTCTTGGCTTGATTCCTAGTTAGAAGTGAACCCCTGGCCCCAAGGCAGTCAAGCACATATCAATATTCAGACAAGACAGGAAACTAGTTCAAACTCTGGCCAGGCCATCACATTACAGGTAATGGGCATCTCAGACACAATATATATTATGTATAGCATGTACCATTCTGTAACCTTTATGTGATGACTGGGCCCGTAGTTTGAAGGGTGCCCCAACATTTAGGCTATATGGGAAACTGAAGTACAAGCAAGGCACCCAGTCAGTAACTTATAGGTTATGGGGGGCAGACACCGTATAGAATGTATATAGCCCCCCACAGAGGAGTAGCTAGTCTTTCTGGCACCCGGGGCAAAGATTCAAAATAGCGCCCCCCCCACCTGTTCTCAGGCCCCTCTTTGCCTGCCCCCTGACCTCAGTATTTAGACTAGTTTGGCAGCACTTACCTGCCAGAGGCTTTGTAATGCTGGGGGCTAAGCTGATCTGGTTGTGGCACTTTCAGCCATGAAGTTGAGCGAATAATCCGGTATGGTTTGGGCACCACATTGAGACATTAGGTGAAGAGCATGTGGTCAGCAATGGATCCAACACCTCTGAAACTGGGGCTATTGCAGCCTAAGGCACCTAATAGGATTGACCGCATCTGAATTCACTGGTTTATTGCATAGTTCTTTACAGAGAGCTGCAGCATTATTTAACCCTATTTATTACTAGTCTTTTCTTTTGTACTTTGTCTCTGCCTTTCCTTCCGCCAGCCTCCCTTTCCCCCATATTTCCTTTATTACAATCTCTTTTTCCAGTTTCTTTCATGCTGTTCCCTCTGCTGGTGTCAGTATCTCGCTTTTCTGTGTTCCCTTCCCTCATTTTCACCTTCCTTTTTTTTAATCCTAACTATCCAATTTCATATCCTTTCCCCATACTCCCTCCTTCCTATTCTCATTTTCACCTTTCCTCTTCTTGCCACCTCATTTCCTCTTCTAAATAGTCTCACCTTAAAGTGGACCAAAACCTGTGATTTTCACTTTATCTATATTTTGGTTGGTCCTTCTGGGACGCCCCGCTGAGTGAAACATTCCCGGGACACACGCTGTCCACATCTTTCCTCACGCCCAAGCCAGACGCGGCTCTCCTCCAATCAGCTTCTCTGGTTGTGCATATTAATGTATGGATGGAGAAGCCGAATGGAATCCCAGCCGCACACATGAGCACATAGCTGGAAAAGGAAGCAAGTGATGCTGCCGCCAGCTGTGCATGTGCCTAGCGTTCATTGGCGAGGTAAGCATATCGGGTGACTGGGGAGGTTCACACAGCTAGGCATCCCCATTCGGGGAGGGGGAATCAGGCTTTTGGTCCATTTAGCAGTACCATATATCCGAGCCCTCCCCGCTGAGAGAAAAGCTAGAATTCCAAGTGTCCACACTGCGCTTGAGTGACTGCAGAGTCACCCAGTAAGTGCCACAGTGCTGTGCAATGATTGGGTTACTGAAGCCCTGGGCGGCGCTGTAGGAACAGGCAGGGTTTTCATTTTAGATTCCAAACCAGCCTTGTTGCTAGTGAGGGTAGTGACAAAAAGCCCAGAGACTGGGCTCCCCACTGCACTTTAACCAAGTTGTTGATTATATTAACATGACTTAGTTATAAGGCGTTACAGCGAATGGCTGCCCCCTGGGGCATCCCAATTCAGGATGCCCCTCTGTGTGAATCCCCTGGGGCTCCCATGGCATTTTTCCCATCCCGCGGCTAGGTTCCCGGATTCCCATAAGCTGAGGCTATGATGGTGAAAAAGGCTTGTTTAAAGAAAACGAGTCACCGCCGAGCCAGCAGCATCACCCGAGGAATCTGCAATGTTTTTGTCAGATTTTAAAGAAGTGAACTTGGTTTTTATCATCTTCATAAAGGGGGAAAAGCCCTGTGGGTATGTATACTGACCCTATCCATACTCCCTACATAGCTGCTTAGCTGGATTTAGTGTTGCTGCAGTAAGCAATAACCAGCCAGGGAGGGTGCTGTTAGACAATACAGGCATTAGAAAACAAAAAAAACATCTGCACACTGTCACAGTAATAACACTACTTGGTTTATTTAGCTGTAACTCTCCAAAAATCCATACAAAGAGAAGCAACAACCAAGAACAACAGGCCAGCACCATATCTGCTAACGGCTTGGGGAGATTTACACACTCAGCTTTTGCCCTGGGTGTCTCAGTGGTTTAAGCAAAGGAGCAGTATGGTGCCACGAGGACAGGAAGCCACTAGACATAGTTCTAATGGGGTTGTGGAGGTTGGCGCTGCTTAAACCAAGAGTAAAGTAGAGCGCTGTACTAGGAGCGATCATCTGCAGAAAAAAAAGCGAGTATAGTGTCTGTTTTGATGCCTGGACAATGACTCCAAACATCCAATCTTCACCATGCTCTATAAAACTAAAACAATAATGGGACATGCTGCTTCAGGGGGTCCCTCTGGTTAAAGATCCCTAGGAAGCCAGAAATTTGGAAGAATATCTCACCAGGTCCAAGTTTTAGCACCCTAACATTACTGTTGGGCAGGTGGATGCCATGTACAGTATGTATGCCCCACAGTTAACCACCATGAGAGGATACACACATACAGCTGCAGCAACCACAATTTATATGTGTTATAGTATTTCTAATAACATTTCAGGCTTCCCAACGGGAGGGGCACCCCAAATCAGGATGCCCTGCTGGTGGGGGTTAAAAGGGATATATACATTTTCACTTCCACTTTAAGATTTTAACATGGGGCCCAGACAATGGAATTCATGTAGGGGATCCGGGACAGGCTTCCCATCTCCGGTTTGGTATGGAGCCTCCATTATGCTGGAGAACGAGAACTTGCAGCACACAAATGCCTTTATCAGAGACCCCAGTAAGACTGGGGGGAAGGCACCCCTGGACCTGTCACCCAGTGGAGAACAGTACACATAACTGAAGAGGGAGATCTCTTTTGCTGGCAGCTTCATTGTGAATCATAGGTAACATTAGCGTAGATTTTTTTTTTTCAATATTTTATACTACAGATGGACTTCAATTTTCTCTACTTTCCCCCCTTTAAAGAACAGGATCATACCTAATTTATGGCAATGATGGCAGAAAAGCATTGGTAATGTATATACAAAAATGATTTATGATGCGGTAAAAGTTGTAATTAATGAAGAGGGAAATTGATGAGAAGTCAAAATTGTTGCAATGTACATGGTCTCCATAAGTCTGTGGCCCCATAATGTTTCTGAAGAAAGGACGACTTCCACAGGTAAGTGCTGGCCAGGAAGCCCAGTCCTTTAGTAACGGCGATTCATTTTCTTGAATTTTTCGTAATGATAGTCATCTGTGGCCTTTTCGTTTGATGGACGTTTGCGGTTAGGTGGAGACTCTAAGAAATCATAAGAAAAGTAAGGGTTAAAGCAGACCTTCCATCAACAAATACAAAAGCATCAGGTGACAAGTTGCTCTTTAAAGTGTAATGTATCCAGGTCAGGGTATATCTCTAGTGATAAATCAAGGCAACAAAATCTTTCTTGAAGCTTTTTTGGACAGGGAAGCTGATACCAGAAGAGGGAGAGCTCTTCTGCTATCGGTGCAGTGCTGGATCAGCTGGCCTAAGGTTAAAGTAAGTATAAGCTGTTTTTACATTTTTAGCTGCAGATAGGGTTCAGCGTTTATTTTTCCCCCCATGATTTACACTTACTTTCTGGCTCTGGCTTCTCTGTGTCTCCTACCCGGAGAGGGCGGGGTTTGGGTTCTTCTTTGTGACGCCTCATTGGAGTATTCTGGTCTTCCTGATAAACTGAACATAAGAAAAAAAAAAAAGTATTTAAAAATATAAATACATCATATTTATATATTTATAGGATTAGCATGCAGTATAAAAAAATCTGTGTTTCCTTTAAAGTGGACCAGATTTTGACTATCCTGGGTTTTGTTCCACTTCGGTGGGGCACCCTGATTGCCCCGCTGTGTGAAACCCCCCAGAAAGCCCCGAAAACTCACCTCTCCCCGCTCCCACGTGACCGCTGCAGCCAATCGCCGCCGACGGACAAGCGATCGCGCCGCCTCCCGCGCGTCACTCTTACAGGGAGCGCGCCCGCGCCGGCCATTCACAAACGGCCGGCGCGGGTGCGCGCCCCGCCAGAGGGATGCGCGAGCGGCGCTGGATCGAGGAGCAGGTAGGGATTTTGGGGCTTTCTGGGGGGTTTCACACAACCCCCGATCGGGGTGCCCCGCAGGCCCGATGCTGATCGGCAGTCCACTTTAAAGCCACTGTTTCACGCTTTATGCAAATTCTGCTGCTACGGTACAGGATGTTATAGTAGGATGCACTAGCCACCTCCAGTTGGCATCATGGAAGCGCATTAAATTAGACATAGTTAGACCTTAGTGGAGATTTTTGGGACTAATTCAACTTCTAAACATATTACTGAACCTTTGTGAGCTATTCCTTCTAATGCAGTAAATAGGCGGGGCCACTGTTTTCCAGACGGTCTAACAAGCATGAGGCGGGCTGGAGAGAAACTTCCCTTGAAAGGTATCAAAAAATAATACAAAAGATCTCTCAGCCATTGCTTAGCTGGATAATGTGTTATTTATTCACCTATACATGAGATTTCTCTAAAAGGTCTATATAATAGATCTTTCTAGTACCTTAGTCCCTGTTTTAATAGGAGTTTCATAAGTCTCACAGAGCTATCGGTGCAGCTGGCAGCTAATATTTTGGTGGCCATAAATTCCTTCTAAAGGCAGCATCTTTGGCTGTGACCAGGACACACACTAGATTATACTTACATCTGTTGTGCTGCACATAGTTGACAGCCATGTTGGTAGGGACAAAGGAGGTCTGCTTGTCTTTCTTTTTGTTTTGCTGCTCTGCCAGTAAATGGGCCTTGGCCTCCTCAGTGGCGATAATATTTTTGATTTTTGCACTGAAAAGGAAAAGAATTGACATAAAACATGATATTTAAAATGAGAGACAAGCAAGCAGGACTGTGCTGATTATGCCAGATGTGAGGGGAACTTTTTGTTTTTAAAACACATTTGCCCCATGTTTTGGGGAACTTAAAATGTGGACTCAGGAGGCGTGTTCCTCACTGTACTGGCTCATTCCTCTTGCCACCCTCAAGTTGCCCATTCTATATTTTTCAGGGAGGATTTCCAATAAATCTGTCGCAAAGGACACAGAAGTTGCTGACCAGAAAAGGCTCCCAAGCCTGAACTTGTGGCAGCTCCCAGATGGTCTGCCACTCGAGTGCTGCCCCCCCCTATAATTCCTTGGAGGGGATTGACAAGGCAGTGTCTGACATGCACCTCCATTGTAATGGATGGCACAGAGCACAGTGATTGACTGGAGGGACAGGGCAGAGCACAGGGCAGCAGGAGTGGCAGAGGCATACCAACAGGGACCTGCTACACAGGAAAGAATATAAGTGCCGTCTTATTTTTGACGGTTTAGTAACCCTCTAAGTAACATCATCACATGTTACTTCAGCTAGTAGGTACCCCATGCCTATAACCCAGTGAACACAAAGACAAGCTTCATCGCTGAGCTTCACTTCTGGCAGAGAGGCGACATGACATGACGCAAAAGGGAGTAGCCATTCCCTGCTGCCATGAACAGAGTGCAGCAAAAAGTTTATTCTGGCTTTATTTAAAGAAAGCACCCCTATATCTGATGACTGTTCTCTTTGAACATACTAGATAGCATAAGTAGCTTAGCCTATGAAATCTGTATTTACAGATATATCTGTATATGTGGCTTCATAAAATATGAATTAGCCAAATCATAAAGCGTCGAGCTCTTGTGGGGCAGCACAACAGAGGAAAAGGCTGTAACTTGCCTGATTTTGCCACATAAAAGACTACGGGATGATAAATGACCACAGGATGAATAGAACACATACTCTATGCCCAGGTCCACTTCTGGTATTCCACTGAGCATCTGGTTGGATAACATCTCCTCGGTTTTCTTGGCAGAGGACACATTGATGCTGTCTGGGAGTTCATACAGACAATCTTCTGCACTCTTTGGCTTGTCCTTCTTCTCTTCCTTTTCAATGATACCCTTCCTCTTTTTCAGTTCTGTCTCAATGTATTTCATCCTGAAAACAACCAATACCAAGAGCAAATGTATCAGTATCTTTCAGCTTTAGATCAGGCAAGAAGGTTGGGGCACTTAGCAGGTGCTCCTATATCCCTCCTGGCACCTTTAAGATACAAGATAAAAGGATCACTTAGTCAAACAACTTGTTGCTCACCCAGACATTCAGATCATCACATGGGGTTCCTGTACAGTGCTTTTCCCTCAAAAGAAAAATGAGGATATTTGCCTTAGCCCACTGCAAGCCAACAGGTTCCACTTTATTTGGGCCAGGACATAGCTGTAGGAAACAGCTGGTAACAGGAAATACAATTCTGTGAGTACTCACCTGTAGAATTGTTTTTACTATGCACAGCACGGCCTGCTTCATGAAGTCCTTACATCTGGGTATTCCGCCACAAGGTGGCGCAGTGGACTGCAGAAGATTTGTGGCTCCTCCCGGCCCCATATAAAAACTGTAATCACCCATAGACCTCCAGTGTTGACAAGCAGTTATACAAGAAGCCGGGGAGGTAATAAAGGTAAAAAAAGGTAAAAAAAACCCCTGAACTAACTTGGAACAATCACCATAAAAAGGCAACCAAGAATAACGATAACAAGGGAGGGATGAAGCAGGCCGTGCTGTGCATAGTAAAAACAATTCTACAGGCGAGTACTCACGGAATTGTATTTTTCCTAATGCACAGCACGGCCTGCTTCATGAAGTCCTTACATCTGGGACATCCAAAAGCAGTGTCCGTAAGGTAGGGTGGGATCCCCAAAGAGTAACGGCAGGCAGTTCAAACCACTACCGCCTGAAGCACCTTGCGGCCAAAAGCAGCATCAGCTGAGGCCTTAACGTCAACCTTGTAAAACTTGGAAAAGGTATGAACAGAAGACCAAGTAGCGGCCTTACAAACTTGTTCAACAGAAGCTTGGTGCTGAAAAGCCCAAGAGGCAACAGCACGAGTGGAATGAGCAGTAATCCGGAAAGGAGGAACCTTCCCTTTAGCAGAATAGGCGTGTCCCACTGCCTGATGTATCCACTTGCTAATAGTAGATTTAGCCAGAGGCAAACCCTTCCTAGGTCCAGCAGGAAGAACAAAAAGAGCATCAGATTTCCTGAAAGACTCAGTAGCAACCAAATAAAACTTAAATTCCCTGACAACATCCAGAGAATGAAGGGTCCGTTCCTTGGAATTAGCAGGGTTAGGGCACAAGGAAGGTAAGATAATGTCCTGATTGAGATGAAAAGCAGACACAACCATAGGCAAGAAATCCGGCTTAAGCCAAAACACCACCTTATCCTGATGCCGCTCAAAATAAGGAGGTTTAATGGAAAGCGCCGTCAGCTCAGAAACTCGCCTGACCGATATAATAGCCACCAAAAAGGCCACCTTAAGAGTCAGAGTCAGAATGGGCAACGCAGCCCCACGGATAGGCTCAAAGGGAGGACCCTGCAGAGCAGACAACACCAGATTTAAGTCCCAAACCGGTAGCATAGGTTTACGTGGTGGACGCACATGAGTAACTCCCTGGAAAAAAGTCCTAACCAGCCGGTGATTGGCAAAGGATCTTTGCAAAAAAAAAAAAAATAGCCAGAGCCGACACCTGTCCCTTGAGGGTACCAAGTTGAAGGCCCGAATCCAAACCATGTTGTAAAAATTCCAGAATCCTGGGGATAGAAAACACCCACAAGGAAGAGACTTGGACTCACACCAGGCAATGTAAGCATGCCAGACCCTGTAGTAGATAAAAGACGAGGACTTCTTCCGAGCCCGAATCATAGTATCAACAACAGCCAGCAACCCTTATCCATCAAGATGGAGGTTTCAGCAGCCAAGCCGTTAAAGCCAGCTTTTGTAAATTGGGATGGAGCAGCTGTCCCTGAGAGAAGATCTGGATCCTTGGGCAAGACGTACCGGTCTGCTGCCAACTGCGAACCACACCCTCCTTGGCCAACAGGGGGCCACCAGAATGGCTGGTACCCCCTCCTGGGCTATCTTGCGCAGCACCCTGCCCAGCAGAGAAAAGGGAGGGAACACATAGAGGAGCCGAAACTCTGTCCAAGGAATCGCTAGCGCATCCATGGCGAAGGCCAGAGGATCCTGTGACAGGGAGACAAATCTTGGAAGCTTGTGATTGTGACGGGACGCAAACAGGTCCACATCCGGCTGACCCCAGCGGTGACACAGGGAGTGAAATACCTTGTTGCTGAGGGACCATTCCCCCAGCCGAGACATCCCCCTGCTCAGGGAGTCTGCCTCCAGGTTCTCCACCCCCGGAATGTAGACCGCCGAGATGCAAGGGACATTCTCTTCCGCCCAAGACAGTATCAGGGACACTTCCTTGAGGGCTCGCTTGCTCCGAGTCCCCCCCTGATGATTGATGTAGGCAACCACTGTCTGGTTGTCCGAGCGAATCTGAACAGCCCGACCCCGAAGGTGTGGGGTCAACTGGGAGAGAACCAACCTGATCGCCCGCAGTTCTAGAATGTTGATGGGTGCATGGGCCTCCTGGGGGCCCCACTGACCCTGAAATTTCAAAGACTTCCATACTCCCCCCCCAACCGGTCAGACTGGCATCCGTGGTGACAATCTCCCAGCACGACAGCAGAAAGGTCCTGCCCACTAGAAGATTCCTCGAGTCCAGCCACCACTAGATGGACTGCCTGGCCAGAGGGGACAGAGCAAACTCCTGATCCAGGGACACAGGGTCCCAATCCCAAACTGACAAGAGATGCAACTGAAGAGGCCTCATGTGAAACTGAGCAAAGGGAACCGCCTCGAAGCAGGACACCATCAGGCCCACTAACCGCATCCCCTGCCGGATGAAGGGATGGGGACACAAAAGCAGAGCCATTGCCTGCAACTGAAGGCCCTCCACTTTCTGCTGAGGGAGAAATACCTTGACCTGAGAGGTATCCAGAGTCATACCCAGAAAGGACCTCGCCAAAGACGGAGACAGTGAAGACTTGGGATAGTTGATCACCCAGCCGAAGGACTCGAGAGTGGAGGTCACCCCCTGAGTATCCTTCTCGGCCTGATGAAGAGACTGAGCAGCAATTAGAATGTCGTCCAGATAAGGGAGGATGCGAATGCCCCGGTTCCTCAGAAGTGCCATTACGCCCGCCAGCACCTTGGTGAACACCCGAGGCGCCGAGGTGATACCGAATGGTAAGGCCACAAACTGGTAGTGCTGATCCTCCAGAGCGAACCCCAGAAATCTCTGATGACCTGGGAAGATTGGTACGTGAAGATAGGCATCCTTGATGTCCACAGTGGTCATGAAGTCCACCGGCCGGAGGGTACAGACAGCAGTGTAGCGTCTCCATGCGAAAGTGCTTGAACCGGACAAACCTGTTGAGACCCTTCAAATCCAGGATGGGCCTCAGGGAACCGTCCTTTTTGGGAACTGTGACAAGATTGGAGTAGTACCCCTGTCCCTGTTCCTGGTAAGGTACCTGGCAGACAACTCCTGACTCCAACAGGCATTGAACTGCTAGGCGCAAACCCTGAGCTGACAGAGGGTTTTGAGACATCCGGGATCTGAGGAATCTTGGGGGCGGCCAGGCTGCAAACTATCTTGTAACAGGAGGACACCACCTCCTGAATCCACCGGTCTGAGACGCGGTCTTGGATCCCCATGAGAGACCGCGACGACCACGGAATCTGCCACGGCCCCAAGCATCTCTGCGGCTACCCGAGAAGAGGGAGCCACGGCCTCCTCTGGAAGCACGAAAGGAGGGGAAGGAAGCGGTGGGCCCCCGAAAGGGCCGAGGCTGCTTCCTACGCTGAGGTAACCTAACATCCTTGGTCAGAACATCCAGACGCTCACCAAAGAGACGAAGCCCCGCGAAGGGAAGCACGATGAGAGACTTCTTAGCAGCAGAACCAGCTGCCCACTGGCGCAACCAAACAGATCGGCGCATAGCCACCAAGAGGGCCGAAGCCCTACCGTCCAGCCGGACGGCATCATCCATGGCAGACAGCACAAATGCAACAAAATCAGAGCAAAGCAAGAGGGCCCTATAATCCTCCCTCCACCTACCAGCCATGGCACCATCCGCGAGACGCTTTTCTTCTGAAGGGCAATGGCCGTAATGGCAGCGGCACAAACCGGACGCAGGCCTGCCCCTACAAAGATGAAAGCATGACAGGCCAGCTGATCCATACGGCGGTCCGCGCCATCACGCAGTGTAGTAGTGTCAGGGGACGGCATGACCGAAGTGTTAGACAGCCCTAGAACAGGAGCGTCCACCTCAGGGGGGCACGACCAGCGCTTGACCAGGTCAGCAGAAAAAGGATACCTTCTGTCCAATCCCTTGGGCACGTGGGCAATCTGTTAGGATGTTCCCACTCCTTGAGCACCATATTGGAGAAGTGACCCTGCTCCGGGAACTCCAAGCGTTGCTTGTCAGGGCGAAAGAGCTCACCCTGCTTCCTCTTCGCCGCCTTAGGGGGGCGATGTGCAAAGTCTCAAAAATGTCCAACAACAGTCTATCAGTGTCAACAGGGAGCCCGGTATCCTCATCAGAGGCGGACCCCGGGACCTTCCTGATGGTCCCCAGATGACTCTGAATCATGGAAAAGCTCCCCCTCCTCTAGGGAGTCACGGCCGCCAAACACATGAAGGCCCACAGCCTCGGCAAAGAGGGAAGGCGCGGTGTCAAGATACTGCTTCTTGCCAGATGCCTTGCCCATCACAGGTCGGGCCAGCAGCACAATTACAGTAAAAGTGCCGCCTGCCGAGGAGCGTAGTACAACCGTGGCGGCAGCGAGACAACAATCAAAATCACCACCCGCCGCTACCACCACCCCCCCCCCCCAGCAACACCCGTCGGTGAGAGGGGGAGCAGGGGAGAGGACAGGCAGCGGCGGGAGCCGTCTAAAAAGGCCGGAGGGTAGGGAGAGGGGCAGACGACACCACAGGGAAGAAGACAGAATAAAAAAGGGGAGACTGGCAAGGGACACAAGTCCCCAAACACGACTCACCCCCTACACATAGCAAAGGCAGGATCTCTTCATCCCTCAGCAGGCTCACCATAAAAGCCTACGGCCGGCTACCCTTTGTGGTACAGGGTCTGCGGCTTGGATCAGCGCTCCCTGAGCACCTGACCCCAGTGCTCCTCTACCCTCACCCGATCAGACAGCCAAGGCTGGGAGGCACAGAGGGTCCGGTAGCGGGTGGAAATAGACATGAAGGGCCGCAGGCTTGGTTGCCCCGCTCACCTGCGCAACATAAAGAGACATCTTCTATCTTCTCAGTATCACTGCAGAGGAAACACTGGAGGTCTATGGGTGATTACCGTTTTTATATAGGGCCGGGAGGAGCCACAAATCTTCTGCAGTCCATTGCGCCACCTTGTGGCGGAATACCCAGATGTAAGGACTTCATGAAGCAGGCGGTGCTGTGCATTAGGAAAAAGGGTCAACTATACTGCCTCCAGCTCATCACTGGAACAACTAGATTAGGGGTAAGTGGATTGTAGGGTTTTTTAGTTTTCAATTTAAACTGGTTGGATGGGATAGAATGTCAGTCAAGAACCCAGTTACCTTATTTTCTTTACAACAGTTTCCTCTCAAGTTGACCCACGTCCATATGAAACAGTGGCACGGCCAACCTTTCGTAAGTTAAATCCCTCCCCCCAGCTGCGCACATCTAGATTGCCACTTTGAATGAAAGAAACCTGTTCTATAAGCTTGTACGGCCTGGGTGCATATTAGATATTCCAGCAATATATTGCACTTTAGACCGGATTTTATTAGTATTTAGCAGAGCACATCTCCCAGATGCCTTATGTCTACATTAAGCAATAGTATCCACACACTTCAGGATGACTTCCTGAAGGTGAACCCTTGTAGAATTTAATAATACAATGTAAACTTACATGTCAGCATCTTCATCCCGCCTGTTGGTCTCTGCCGAGAAGGAGGTTCCTAGGTTCAGATCTTCCTCCTCTCCTAGTCTATGAAAGACAAACAACATTCAGACAAAAAAGGAAAAAAACTAGTTAAAGTGGACAAAAGTGGACTTGCAGCCTGATCCAGAATGTCCTGCTGTGTGAAACCCTCCCAGGTCGCCCAGTCTTATTCCCCTTTCCCCGGTCCTCCTCGTCCAATCAGCACGTTCTAATCTGCTCGCGTCAACTCGTCAGCTCCAGCAGAGTGCACTGGCATCCTCGCTACCCTCCTAGCATGGTGCCATACACAATGGCTGGCATGGGCACACTGCCCTGTTAAAGACATGGCAGACGGCAACTGCTACTTGTACATGCACCATTGAATCGGAGGAGGAGGTGAGTTTACTGGGTGACCTGGGGGGGGTGCCATCAGCCGTGGGTTTTGGTCCACTTTAAGACAAAGAGTTTTATGATATGATAGACACTAACCTATCTTTTCCTCGCTCCTTTAGTTTTTTCATATCCACCATTCCTCCAGTTTTTATTTTGAACGGATCATCCTGAAATTAAAGAAAGCTACATTTCACCATGTTCATTTAAAATCATGGCAACAATGTAAAACACAATGTAAACAACAAAATAGAAAAAAAGACACAAGATCAACCCACTTAACATTTCTGAGGGCCTTATTCATGAAGGGATAGCGTCAGGTAGTGCCTTGTAAATGCCAGGTAGCGACTGGTGAACGCCGGACACGGCACGCAATGACACATTTATCAAACAGAATCTATGGAGCGACTGGGATAGCGCCATGTAGTGTCCGATTCATCATTATCCCAGCTCCAGTGTTCAGCATTGCAGAGCGCCACGTATTACCTCTCGCTACCTGTCGCTCTCCCATACATTTCAATGGACATTCTTTTATTTCTCTTTCAACAGGGTTTTTGTTTCCTTTTTTTTTTTTTTATTCTCAAATAATGTTGGGATCTTTCCTGGCCGTGAAAAAGCCATTTTTCTTTTTTAAACATTTTATATATTTATGCAGAATTGACATTACAGGTCTGGCATTAATGTGTTCATGTTACAATGTTATAACAATGTAATTCCAAATGATTTCTCTTTGTTACTAGTGGATACATTGAAAAAAAAAACAGACTTTAATCACACAGCCTCCGGCGCACTGGGCTTCAGAGAAGCATTTTTGAGCGCCGGAGGTGTGGGAGGCTGTTTTTTTTATGAATATGCTGTGAGTCGGTCGCACTGACCAGTCGCTAACATGCGCTCCCATACAGCGCAGTACTGCTCATATAGCGACTCTTCACAATGTATTCATCATTGCTGCACAGCGACTGAGTCGCTATGAACGACCCACGGCCGAACACAGCGACTACTAGGCACTCTGAAATGCCTGCTACAGATGCTTATCTGTCGCTACCTGGCGTTCATGATGAATCAGCCTGTGAGTTTTCAAAGTACTGTAGGCTGTATAGGGACATGGGCCATCTTAAGCAACGATTACTTAAAGCAGAACAAAACCCCAGTAACCCCTAAAGTTACAGCAGGCCCCTGGGGCATCCTTGCTTTGAGATGTGTGAAACCCCTTGATTTTCCAGTGGCATCCCCCACACTTCTCTATATGAAGCACAAAACTCTGCCAGCATGATCTAAATAGCTAGTGGTTGGTGCATCCGCAGAAGTCCATTTATTCAGAACTCATTTCTGAGGATAGAGGTAAGCAAACTGGAGTTTTTGTGGGTTTCACACACAGTGGCTTCCCAAAACCAAGATGAGTGAAAATCCTGGGTTTTGGTCCACTTTAAAACGATTACAGTGTATGTTGCCTTTATGTGCAGCTCAGCATCCTGTTACTTCCAATGAAATCTGGACAGCACTAAAGGGATCAATAATATGTCAAAAGCACAGAGAGCAATCACAGATGTAGGATACCTATCCAGTTGCAGTCTCCACATCCTTTACCAAACACAACCCTTTGGGACCAGCAGATCCTTAACAAGAACTAGAAGCAATGGCATCAGCAGTCCAAAGATTTTTTTTCTTAACAAAGAAATCAAACTTACCGCCAATATTGCTTCTTCTGTCAATGTCTCACCCACTAGAAGAGCTGTAGCACTGCAGGAAAAAAAAAATGAAATATCTATAGATCTAACTCAATTTTGATGAAAATGTGCATGCTAACACATTATAATACTGAATGCCAGTCTTACAAAAATGCCAGGTTAAAAGTGTCTGGGTGAGGGAGCAGGACAAGTTTGCTGCAGATAAAAACATGTGGTAGTAGTGGGATGTTGTTAGTATAAGCTGATGGTTAGGGTCCAGTACAAGTAGATTAGGGGCCAACATTTGGTAAAAGCAGTTTGCATTACAGGCGGGTTTGTGGGCAAGTGTCTAGTAGAGGTGTGTTAAAGATCAGTAAAGTAGGCTACAATTCACGTAGTGTGGAGTGACGGAAGTTCGGAGAAGGCTGTGATACAGGTTAGTTTCATGCAGAGGGGTTGAAAAGCTGTGTGCAGTGCAAGCAGGCTACAGGTGGGTTGTGGGTAAAGGTCCAAGAAGAAAGCTAAACGTCAGAGTCTGGTACAGAAGACCTATGGTCAGGGTGTAGTGCAAGTAGACTATATATATGTTGTAAATTAAAGGCATTATCGTGAACAAAGTCCCATTGTTAAAAATTCATATACATATGCTAGATGGGTTTTTTTTGATTTAGTGGACAGGTTCTGTCACCCCTGATAGCCAAAATGTGTCGCCACTGGATTTTATTCCTACCATGAGAAGATAAACCACAAGCTGGACGGTAGTTTTATTCAGTTCGGGTGTATAAGTGACCCCCTCCACTCATTAGCCAACGTGTTTATATGGATTTTTAATATTAGCGATCCTGTAAAGAGGAACTTAGCAGGCACTGGGGTCTTTTAGACTCCAGAGCCATCTGAGTTCCACTCCTTGGGGCATCCTGAATTGGGATGTCCCACAGTGTAAACCCCCCCCAGAAGCCCTATTACACGCACCTTGTCCTGGAGCCCTCACCGTGGCCGCATCACCTCAGAGCCCGGCCCTTCTGATTGGACTGCGCAGGCATGTCAAAGCTAGGTGAGCGTAGGATGCGGGCGGGGCACTCGTCTCCCTTCGGAGCCGCTCAGCTGCTTAAAGTGGACCAACACCCTCCCATGATCGGCCCGGGAATCTATAAGATTCCCGGACCGATCAGCTCCCTGACTGTGTGAAACCCCCCAGAAACCCCTAAATCCCTACCTGCTCCTCGATCCAGCGGCGGCCGCCGCATCCCGCGCGTCCCTCTAGCAGGACGCGCACCCACGCCGGCCGTTTGTGAATGGCGGGCGCGCGCGCGCCCTGTAAGAGTGACGCACGGAAGGCGGCGGGCGCGCTCTCTTGTCCATCGCTGCCTCCCGCTTTTCCGCCAGCAGGGATTGGCTGCAGCGGTCACGTGGGAGCGGGGAGAGGTGAGTTTTTGGGGCTTTCTGGGGGGTTTCACACAGCGGGGTACCGTCAAAATCCTGGGTGTTGGTCCACTTTAACCATTCAGGTGCGTGTAATAGGGCTTCTGGGGGTGTTTTACACAGCAGGACATCCCAACTCAGGATGCCCCAAGGAGTGAAACCAAGATGGCTCTGGAATCTAAAAGACTTTTAAAGTTCCTCTTTAAAGGATCGCGAATATTAAAAATCCATATAAACACGTTGGCTAATGAGTGGAGGGGGTCACTTATACACCCGAACTGAATAAAACTACCGTCCAGCTTGTGGTTTATCTTCTCATGGTAGGAATAAAATCCAGTGGCGACAAGTTTTGGCTATCAGGGGTGACAGAACCTGTCCACTAAAATAAAAGGTAAGTGTAGCAGGCGAAGGTAAGTGTAGCAGGCGAAGGTAAGTGTAGCAGGCGAAGGTAAGTGTAGCAGGCGATCAGGGGAAATACACACAGCGGCGCATCCCGGTTATATAAGAACAGCACCCCAAAAGGTAAACATTGGGTGTGCTGTTCCTTTTTAAGGTCCAGTACAAGTAGCCTATAGGTCAGGGTCAGATATAAGTACATTATTAGTTGGCGTGTGGAGGATCTGGGCTGTGAATTACACGGTTGCTTTAAGGGAAGATTCTAGTACAGGTTAAGATAAGGGATGTGCATCAAGCAGGCTGCAGGAAAGTGTAAAGTACAGGCAGGTTGCAGGTAAGTGTCTTTTTGGATAGGGGTCCATGTACTGAAGTTTGCAGGGAGGATTATTTTGACTTGCTGGGTGTCTTACAATAAATGCTGGGTGCAGCGCCATTTGAGAGAATATTGAATGATTGTGCACCCCCTTTATAGGGTGGCTTCCATTCATTAAAAGATACCTCCCCTCACCTGACTCCATTTGGTCGTCTTCGTAGATTCTGGATTTCCTTTGCTTCTTCCAATTTCATCCTGCACACAAAAATCATTGTATAAACTGCAGACCAATAAGCACCAACTCCTCTGTGTATGTTGCACCCCTTTTTCTACATATTAAAGAAGACCTAAACCCCTCTTGCAACAATGTGCCAGCTAAGGTCCAGGTTCTCCAAGGAGTCTTACCCACCTACACCTGCTGCCTGTGAGGTTAAATGGCTATGGGCCACTGATGGCACAGTGCCAATGGACAGTTGGTGACCCCCTGCAGTGTATACAGTCGAGTTCAGCCTGGTCCCCCTCTGTCAGTCGGCGCTGTGCCATCAGTGGCCCAAAGCCATTTAACCCCTTGAAAATAGCTGTTACTTATTCGCTCCATTGAAAAGAGCCATTATGCCCACCTTAATGCCAGTTTTATGCCCCCCCCCCCCCCTGTCAGTTGGAGCTGTGCCATCAGTGGCCCAAAGCCATTTAACCCCTTGAAAATAGCTGTTACTTATTCGCTCCATTGAAAAGAGCCATTATGCCCACCTTAATGCCAGTTTTATGCCCCCCCCCCCTGTCAGTTGGAGCTGTGCCATCAGTGGCCCAAAGCCATTTAACCATTATAATCACACTCCTCATTGCCTATTTAGGATTTGTGCTGCTTTTAATGTGATAATGCTCAGAGCGCTCTATAGAATTACCAGCATCATTAATAAACATTTTCCTTTTCAAGAAGCCGGGAAATAAGCGAAAATGTTTCAGTGCAAATAAGAAACTGGATGAATAAGAAACCAACTTCAGCATCTAACACTAACCCATAGCAGCTGGCTTTTCTGATATCATTTAAAATCGACATTATACGTTTTCAGCATGCCCTGGGTGTCTTAAACCGGACCTTCACCGTGATTTATTGAAAAGCCCAAACCCTTACAAAACGATTCCTCAGCATCTAAAATTAATATATTTTAAGTTTTTAGTCACTTATTATTCTTTCCCCCACTGGGCTGCAATTCTGTCCAGGATCCGAGCGCCGCCATCTTGACTCGGAAGCATCACACATACTGAGGAGAGTGGGATAAAGTACAGGGGGCGGGTTATAGCTGTGCTTTGCTCAGACAGAGCAGAGCTGGGCTCAGGAAAAGGTCAGCAGTCCCAGAATGCAGAGCAGCACAGTCAGAAGGCACTTCCTGTTTGCAGGATGCCTGATGCTCAATGAGCCGCCATCTTGGATGTTTAAAGGCTCATAACATGCAGTAGATGCAGGTAGGGTGATTTTTAATATCTGTATGTGCAGGGTGTGGGAAACATATAAGATATACTCTTATTCAGAGTGAAGGACCGCTTTAATACCCAGATTGTGAGAGGAAATCTCCCAAGCAGGCGATAAATAGACATCAGATATGGCAAACACGTCCAATACTGAGGGGAAACCCAGTCAATGGAATGTTGCTGCACTCAGCTCACACATAAGCCGCTCCACTTACCTCACCTGGGTGGTCACATCACCCTCCTCCTCTTCATCCTCCGAACTGCTGGCTTTTCGCCTTCTGAAATTCTTTCCTGCCGGCATGTCTCCCGTCAAGCAGCTTCTACGCTATTTTTCCCTCATGTAAACAATGTTAAACTTCACTTCCGGCGCACGTCGATGACTTCAGCAAGCCCAGCTGAAGCTGCTCAAGCCCCGCCCTGTCGCTGGCAGCAGTGGGCGGAGCCATTTGTCAGCCGTCAACAGCTGCAGAAAGATGGGGAGCCTAGCGCAGCCGGGCATGGCATAGGGAGGTAAGGCGGCATCACCCCCTGCTTCACACCCGCTGCGCTCTAGGCCTAGTGTGTATAGACTAATAAGGCTGGGTGGGCGCTAGGGGTCCCCACTGTGTGCTCAGCTAAGCATAGGCCGGCTGCTCCCACACCAGCCCAAAGGAATGCCCCAAAATCCAAGAGAAACCCCTCAGCCAATGCAATACCCCCAAATCCTTACAATATACCCCTAAAATACCCCACAGTCCAAACGCATACCCTTAAATAGACCCCCATTAAATAGACACCCTTTAATAAGCCAATGGAATACCCCCAAATCATTACAATATCCCCCTTCAACCCCCATGATACTCCACAGCCCAAATACATACCCTTAAATAGACCCCCATTAAATAGACCCCCTAATTTGCCCATGGACACCAAACAAACACCCCTCAGGCAAGACAACCCCCCCATGCTCAGTCTATAAATGCCAAATAAATATCTCTATGCTCAGAATGTAACAGACATTATTCAGCTAATAGAATACCCCCAAATCATTACAATATACCCCTTCATCCCCCATGATATCCACAGCCCAAATACATACCCTTAAATAGACCCCATTAAATAGACACCCTTTAATAAGCCAATGGAATACCCCCGAATCATTACAATATCCCCCTTCAACCCCTGTGATACTCCACAGCCCAACCACAAACTATTTCCCATAGTGCCTCATATAACCCACCTAAATATAAACCCCTCAGTATGTAACTGAACTCCCAAAGCTTTAACATATTTGCTCCTTCAAATAAATCTCCCCTCCAATAATTATAGTTCTTCCTCCAGCCCATAAAACACAATATAATCATCAAACACCCCAATCAGCTCAAATCCTTACAATTCCCCATTCAGTCCCCTAAAATCCCCCATTATGGCCTTCAATAAACTCCCCTCTATAAATAAGAGACCCCCCTTAGCCAAATGATAAAGTGATCCTATACACAGAAAGGAAGTCCATGTCGTCCTCTTCCATGCCCAACCCAGTGCCCCAAACAGCATGTGATTAGCCACTGATAGGTCATTTTTATCTTATATTCCTAAATCAAAAAAATACCCACTTACGCCTTAAAGTAGAACAAAATCCTGGCATGCCAGTCTTGGAGTCTCCCCTGAGGAATACAGAATCCCGATGTCCTGCTGTGTGAAACTGCCCAGCCCCTCCCCCCGGGTCACCGCAAGACTAACCTTTTTCGATGACTGCCATGACAATGTAAACAATCACATCCCAAGCATCTCTGGGCTGGGTTGTGTTCCTGCACCCAGCAATTTAGGTGGGCTGTGGGTGGGAGCGAGCCACAGTCTAAAGGGAACTAGGCAAGTGTCTAGGGTGCCTATCTGTCAGGGGGCTGCATTGCTGTGTCTTTTTTTAAATGTAATTTATCTATCAATGATTCAGTCACAGTGCCAGTGGCCATGCAACAACCTAACTTGCAGGTGCTACAGCCTGGCACCGGGCCCCCCCGCCCTCCCACCTCTGCTCTGTCCATAGCCACAGCTGACTTTGACAATCTTACCCTGCCCAGGATCCAGTGCTGCTACTTCTGAGCTTCTGGCCCTAGGTGCAGCCAGAGGCGTAGCTAGGCTTTCTGGCATCCAGGCCAAAGATTTGAAATGGCGCCCCCACCTGTTCTCATGCCTCCCCTTTGGTGCCCCCCTGACCTGCTGCACCCAGGGCACGTGCCCCCCATGTAGCAATGCCCCTGGGTGCAGCCATTATGGCAAGGCTGTACAGAACGGCAATGCCCCACCCGCCTATTTGCTTGAACATACATGGTCTCTTCTTCAGTCAGCATTTATTGCCAAGAATAATAATGCCCAGTCAGCAATGAATTTAGAATAAAAAGATTGTCAGGCACCTGCTCTG
Source organism: Gastrophryne carolinensis (assembly GCA_027917425.1). Lineage (NCBI taxonomy): Eukaryota > Metazoa > Chordata > Amphibia > Anura > Microhylidae > Gastrophryne > Gastrophryne carolinensis. Next base: position 201,992,433 of record CM051235.1, read on the forward strand.
GGCTGCACCCTCCAGCCATTCAAATATGCCTGCCAATCAGGATGCCCCAGGAACAAGCTCTAACCTGTCCCTGGAATCTCTTATACTCCAAACCTGGGTTACATTGTTTTTTTTTAGTTGGTTTTAAGATCCCGGGGTGCCTAGGGCAGCGTGTATCCTAAATATGGCCCTGAAATGGGGATGTGGCTGTTCTTGCTCCTGATTGCCCAGCTCTTCTTTTAAGCCGTATTGCTGATCCTTAAAGGATAAGTCCACTTTCCGTGGAATTTTTGAAAGTGTATAGTTTTGTGTTGCTAAATGAGGTCTTAAAGCTGCTGAGCTGATCTAGCATTTTTTATTTTTTTCTAATGTTAGCAAATGTGTGTTTTATGAAAATTTCTATTGGCAACATACACCAAGTCCGTACACCAAGATGAGAAAAGTGAGTCCAGTACACACACAACATTGCTGCCATGGCTGCTGCTGAGGTGAGGGGGGCGCCCCAGCCACCTGAATGGCTGGGAGCTGGAGGCACGCACAGTCTGAGGATGCGGATGCTCTTATTCCCCATTCGCAACTAACAGAGCTGCCTCACCGAATTATGTTAGTTCAGCAGGCGGCTCTGATTGCTTGAGAGCTACGAATGTGTTGTTGGACCGGGGAAAGGTGAGTGATTACCGGCACCCTGGAGAGGGGGGTCACACAGTGGGGCATCCAAACTCAGAATGCCCCAGGGGAAGACTAGCAGCCAGCCCTGGAATCTTTTAGATTCCAGTGCTGGGCCCAGTGGATTTTGTTCCGTTTTAAACCGGACCATCAGTTGGCACAGTTGGAAAAGTAAGGTAGCGGCCATTTTTGGAGATTCCTCTCCCAGCATCTCAGCCATGCTGCTGCCTGGATTCAGCTGACATAACTGATAATGCAAAGTAACAGGAAGCCCAGCAGCACTTCCCGCTTGCAGGTGGCCTGCAAATACAGGTGCCACCATTTTGTTTTTAAAATTTACCACCGCAGGAGTTAGAAAATGGAATGAATGAATTTATGTACAGCAATCTAGATTGTCCTGGGAAGGGATGCATATGAGCACTGTTTGTTGTGTTGCTCTGGTTTGTCATTTTTGACTGTTGGTCTGCTTTAAGAGATTCCATGAAGCAAGCTTCCTATTTAGGGTGGTGCGGCTACCACACGTGTGTGTGTGTGTGTGTGCGCAGCTGTTTCCCAATTTAATGGAGCCCTGCTAGGGAAAGGTGAGTATTTCAGGGGCTTACTGATAGCTTATGGAGCTCTGTATGATGGGAATCTGGGAACATCTGCCCGCTGCAGTGAAGCAAGCTTCTTATTAAGGTGCGGCTACCACATGTTTGTTCCCCATAGAAGGGAGCACTGCTAGTTCCCCCTAATAAATTTCACTTGTCAGGGACGTTCAGAGTCTGTAGGCACACAGGGCCCTCCTCATAACCAAAGTGTGATGGTTTGGCTCCTAGTTTAAACTGGGTCTCTGGTCCCAAGGCAACCAGGCTTACCTCATAATCTAGACAGACCATATTGGAAACTATAAATCTAGAGCCCCATCCTGATCACAATATAGGCTGGGTGTCTCTATGACCCATATGTGAAGGTTGAGGCCTTAGTTTGAACCGATTTTGCCAAGGCAATGAGGCTTACCTTATTATTTAGACCATAAAGAAAACTGAAAATCAGGCTAGGGGCCCAGCCATCACATTATATAATATGGGGGGGGCATAAACAATATAGGCTGTATAGAGACTGGGTCCCTCTATGACCTATATGTGAAGGTTGAGGCCTTAGTTTGAACCTATATTCCCAAGGCAATGAGGCATGCCTTACTATTCAGGCTATAAACGAAACTGAAAATCAGACTAGGGGCCCAACCCTCACATTATATAATATGGGGGGGGGGGCAGAAACAATATAGGCTGTATAGAGACTGGGCCCCTCTATAACCTATATGTGATGGTTGGGACTTTTTTTGTACTGGACCTCTGTCCCCAAGGCAACCACTCCTTTTCTTATTATTAAGGCCATGAAGGAAACTGAAAATGGGACTTGGGGCCCAGCTTTCACAATATAGCCTGTATTTAGACTGAACACCCTCTTTTATAATCAAGGCCCACAGCAATAGTGTGGCAGTAGGGCTCAGGTCAGAAAGCAGGCTAATTTACTGGACTGTCACTTTAAAATTGCAGTTCAGGTAAATGTGGCTGCTCGCCTCCTCCCATCTACAGAGTGGTAGATAAGCGATGCAGCTCACCAATGTCCATCTCCAGAGGCTGTGACTCAGCTGTTATATGGAGCTGCCCGCTGACAGCCTGCATTATGTGGAAAGATCCGTGTCATGCGCCTCTCCCCACCCTTCCCGCTCAAAGAGTACCTGTCATTAATGAAATCAGAGGAGACAACCGTGTTCAGAATGCAGCTGTCGGTAAACCATAAAAGACCTCATCTGTAAGCCCGATCCCCACGTTTTTGTCACCCAGTTTTTCCACTTATAGTCTGTTTTTTGTTTGGTGTGTAGGCGGGCTGCGGAAGCTGCTAGTACCGGTGGGCTGGCCGCGTCTGAAAGCAGGGGCCGAATCCAAAGATCCTGGTACCTGGTCGGGCAACCGCTGGGGCAGGGTAGGCTGAGGGAGTTGATGCTTGAGTCCATGGGGAAAGCTTCAGCTAGTACCTGAGGACGAAGAGCGGCCCCGAGGTTCTCTGGACTCAGGGGTTATAACGACCCAATTCCTTCAGGAGGTTCGCCCCCCGGGGAGAGGGATGGGGTTCCTTTCCTTTGGGAAGAAACCAGGCTGGGCGCCCTGAGTTTTTTAGTTCACCACACTTTTTCACTTAGGTTACCAAGTGTTTACGGTGCTTAGTACACACGACGACTTCGATAAAAAATAAATAAATAAAAGTTCTCATCATAAAACTGTTACAGCTGACCTACCCCCTTTGTTTAAAGCAGGTCTCAACTCACACTTAGGTAACCTAACCCCCCCCCCCCCATCACATCATTGGTGAGTTCTGCATTACTACCTTTACTTAGCAGAGCTCCAGCTCATGGGTGATAGGAAATAGCTGCACACCCATGCAGCAGCCACACCTCTTCCTATAGGAGACATGCTTCATTGCAGTACACAGATATTTTCTGTAACACATGCCTGATTTTAGTTTTATAAGGTGCTTTAACTGTAGAGACGTCCCAAATCTCATCTCAGTAGCTAAAATCACTTTTTAATAGCAGTCCACTTTAGGCTAAGTCGAACACTACATGACCAAAACAGACTATATTTTTACTGATATTAGGTTTCCTACTACTACTTAACCAAAATACCCTGATTTGATTGAGATTAAACTCTTTTTTTTTTATTTGGCTCAAAAGACTTCGGGAACACCTGCCGTCTTGCCCACAGGGAATCCTAAATGAGGATGCCCAACTGTGTGATACCCCCAAGGTCGCCAGGAACCTCATCTTTACCAGCAGCTCCCACTGCGCTGTCTTTACCAGCGGCCATATCCCCAGCTGTGGAATGCTCCTGTGCCCAGCCATTTAAATAGCGCTACAGGGAAACCGGGGGTGTGGCCAGCAGCCTGAGTCACGTAATCCAGCAGCCTTGAGACCAACCAATTGGCGATTGATATTTAAGGTTTTCTTTTTGAGCAGAATTTCTCCAGCAGCTGGATGTAGGTCTGATTGGGTCAGTGGAGCATGATGGTCAGATGATGTCTCCAGCTTGGTTGGTGGTCAGTGAGCCTCCCTGTCTTAAGTTTGGCTTTCATTTTATGTAGGGCTTATCAGAGGCTGGAGAGGCTACACCACTCCCAGGGGGCAGACGTTTGACTGCATCCTCAATATTTGGTAGTGGACTCCTAATTCTGTTGGTTGCCCCCTAGGAACCCTATACTCCATTTCGGCTGAATTCATGGGGTCCAAGATTGACCCTACATCTCTCAGTGTAAGGAACGCCTGCATGGAGATAATCAACCTCAACAACGAGGTAGTTGGGGCATAGAAATGCAGAATGTGTTTTCAAGCAATAACTAACATTTTGCACAGATATATAAATGCATGCAAGGAGCATAAAATATAAATACCTACATTGGCCATGTAGAGAGGGCAAGTTTCTTGAAGCCCACATGAGAAGGGGTAAATATTCTGGTGATAGGGGGGTTTCAGACTATACAGGGAGACCATAGACACAGGCTTCCTTATGTGTTGTCAGTTAGGCTTGTACAAGAAATGTTTCTTAGAAACTGAATTCTAATTTTGAACAGTGCTGTAGAATAATTTATATGTTATGTTACTCTTTTTCCTCATAGGGTATCAGTGCTGCTTGCTTATACGCCTGTCTGGGTCCTGCTGAGCTCTCCTTTGAGCCTTCAAGATGGGAGAGATGGATGATTATTGTCCTCATCTGGACTCCATTGGAGAGGTCACCAAGGAAGATTTAATCCTAAAATCCAAAGTAAGTTACATGCAAGGTACAAGCACTTTTAAAGAAGACCTATACCCTCCCTTGCAACTCTTTCCTATCAGTTTCCTTGAGTGCCTTGGATAGCTCTGCCCACTGCAAGGGGTGATGGGTCATTTTAGTATTCTTTGTATTATCCATCTTTTAAGTCCATGTTCCTCTGTCCCTCATTGTTCTTCTTTGTCCCTCTCTGGGGTGTAACATGCAGATCTGCATCAATAAATCACGTTTTTCGTTTCGAGTATCTTTCTGGTGTGCTTTCTTGTTATTAGCTATGAATGCAGCTAGTTATCTTGTTGACGTATATATCTGTATATTGTCCTCTTTGCCCAGTGCAACCACCCACCACGACAGCACTATGGGCCTGTCTCCAGCTGTAGCTCGTGTTAGGTCATAAAGTGTTTTTATGGTTACGTTCACACCTGCATACCTTCCAACTCTCAGTGTGGGAAAGAGGGACAAATTAAGCCACACCCTCTTTTTGAGGGATGGGTAGGAGAGGTGTAACAGTTACAGTATAAACACTTTAAATAAGTAAATTAATCATATTAACATGGTAATATTTTTTAGATAGTTGTATATAGTTCTGTCCACTGTCAGACAATTGACAGATGTTTTTTTTTTAAATGACAAGTATCTGCCTCCATGCTAGGGATTTTTTCATTACACAAGTAGCAGAGAATGTAACCATTTTCTTTTCAGCTAGAGAACCATACAATGTAACAGCCACTCAGCTGTGTTTACTAAACTGATCAACATACATTCTCTGCTGGTTGAGAGTGTAATAAAAGCATCCCCAGTCTGGTCAGAAGAGGAGGCAGATACTTGTCATTTAAACATTGCTGTGGAAAAAATAAAAACTAAAAAAGGGGTAGAGTCAAACGTTACACCTTTTATGTAGGGTGCTGTTATTTATTTTACGATATTCTAAAATATTGTAGCTGACATTAAGTCATAACAGATGTATTGGGATGACTTTTGTATTGCATACCTTTTTCTACAAATCTTTTATGTTTCAGGGAACATGCGAGTCCTGTGGAGCGGGTGGACCCAATCTCTGGGCTTGTTTACAGGTTAGTTCACTTAGCTGGGGGAGATCATTTATACCCCTCCTTGTGTTGATGGAGAAAATGGTTCATTTACCTTTGTGCTTTTTAAAAGAATGGTCTCTCTCTTTCCTCGCCAGGTGCTGTATATTTAATTCAATTAAATGGTTTCTCTGCCCGTGGTGCTTAGGCTACTAATCCTCTTTAAATAGAGAGTCTTGTCTCTCAGTATAAGGAATGGTAGATAGCGCATAAAAGAAAAAATAAGCTAGAATAGCGTGATACCGCTTTTTATTCCAAGTTATACTAAAAATTTATAAAATGCACACTCACATTTCATTTAGATACAATCAGCATTGGTTAACAGATAGGAATCTCACCGCCCATTACTCTCACCGCGGCCGCAGGTGTCCCAATGTTTGAGGGGTAGGGGGGTGCGTGAGATATAAGTGCTGAGTGCTGGTTTAAAAATGACCGCCTTGCTGCCATTTTTAAACCAGCACTCAGCACTTATATCTCAGCGAGGATTCACGCACCCCCCTACCCCTCAAACATTGGGACACCTGCGGCCGCGGTGAGAGTAATGGGCGGTGAGATTCCTATCTGTTAACCAATGCTGATTGTATCTAAATGAAATGTGAGTGTGCATTTTATAAATTTTTAGTATAACTTGGAATAAAAAGCGGTATCACGCTATTCTAGCTTATTTTTTCTTTTATGCGCTATCTACCATTCCTTATACTGAGAGACAAGACTCTCTATTTAAAGAGGATTAGTAGCCTAAGCACCACGGGCAGAGAAACCATTTAATTGAATTAAATATACAGCACCTGGCGAGGAAAGAGAGAGACCATTCTTTTAAAAAGCGAAAAAAAACCCAGCCATCTGGTAAGAGTATTTAAACTAGGTGGAGGGCACTTGGTGAACACACCGTGGTGACATCCAGCATATTTATTTTCAAATTCACATCTAGTGGTATCCATGGAATGGAGACATAATATTGTCTAACAATTATAAAGATTGAATCACATACATCTTTTGGACATTTTAATAATTGATGTTTTAATCTCACTCTTAATTGATATTGAGGTCTTAAGATTGTTGATAGTGAATTGCTCTGTGTTTTATATTCTTATTACTGTTATCTGAACTTGTTGGGATAGTAGAGTTCTTTACACGTTGAGCATTTATCAAAGAATTCCTATAGATTTAGAGTATCTACTTTGAAACAACAGCGCGGATTTAACCTATTTCTTTACTTGCATTTACCTTTGTGAGTTAGTGATATCTCTGCTCTGTTTGCAGGATGGCTGCCAGTATGTGGGATGTGGAGAGTCCTATGCTGATCACAGCACTTTGCACGCCCAGGTAAGTGATCCATCGGTGTAGTGACTGCTGTATTAATGGGGCGTTCCAGACAAAGGCTCAAATTGCCCCACTTCCTGCTCTGCCCACGCTGGCTGTTAGGGGCTGTGTCTTTCAAGACCAATTCAATAGGGTTGTTTTTTTGGACTCATTGGTAAATGGAAAGTAATGGTGAATGAAAGATGCCACTGAGGCAGAATTACATGATCTTCTCAGAACCTCCATTAAAATGGATTAAAACCTCTCTGGGTACCCCTTCAAGCTGTGGCGCATACCCCCTGGTTCAGAAACGGTGCTCTAGACCAGTGATTCTCAATCTTTTGACACCAAGTACCCCTTAGCGACAGGAAGTTACATTAAAAAAAGAAGTAGACCACATACCTTTAAAGTACGGGAAGTAAAGTAAGGGAAAAAGGAATGATGCTTTCATGTTATATATAATATATTTGACCCATCAGGCACCCCATGTGAGTGCACCCCTGAACATCTCCGAGTACCCCCTGGGATATGTGTACCGCAGGTTGAGAAACAGTGCTCTAGACGCTAGAGCTGGGTTTTGGTTCAATGATTTCCTTTTTAAAGTGATCCAGTGCTGTAGCAAGTCTCCACCTTCATTTGTTTCCATTTGCCCACGACCATGCTCTAAATGTGGTTGCACAGCCGCCCAGTTATTCAGCACTGCAGGAAATGGAGGAGATGCACATGGGACAGGCTTCAGGTGAGCTGCTTGCTGCCTCATTATTGCGTTGCCTGGAGCCTCTCTTTAATCTTTGGGAGATTTGGTCTTAGCAGGGCAGAGAAAACACAGTGCTTATTAATTGGTATAAGTGTTTATTATTTCAGAGAGCCGCATGCTGATCCCTGTAGTTCCACAAGCATTGACAAAGACACCCAATACATGGAATAATGTTTCCATTAAAAAGAGGTGTCTTAGTGGGTATTCTGCCAACCATCCCCCCACTTACTGGGAAGGGAGTCTAGCGCCAGTTGGGGGGTGTTTGTGAGTGCCCAAGGGCTCCTGCATCCCCGTGACACCAGAGAGACTGTATCCAAAGGGCCCAGGTATCTGGCGGTGCTCACCAATCTGCAGCTATTGATTATAATTATTCCCTGATCCTACTATTCAGCATTATGTAATAGAGATGGAAATTCTGGTACCCATAGAAATATAAGCTGAATGTAGAGGAGATATCCGTAATAAAATCAGGCTGTGGAGTCTATGCTTTTATGCTTGGGGGGGGGGGGGGGGGGTAATATATCTCAGGAGTGAAATACATTTTTCTATATGGACTATTGGTTTATTCACAAATTTAGTGTAGTTTTTTGTCCATTTGTTTTTATATAGTGTGTTGATCTTTTAAGAATTGACAGTGAATAATGATGTGTTAATGATGGCTGCTGAGCTGAAAGCATGCACTGTGTGTGTCACGGTATGGGATCTAACCTTTGTATTGGCTTCTTTTTTGTTTCAGGCAACAAAGCATAATCTCACAGTGAACCTCACCACCTTCCGGGTCTGGTGCTACTCCTGCGAGAAAGAAGTGTTTCTGGACCCCCGGGCACCCTCACCTACTCACTCCCACTCAACCTCGCCAAGAATAAGCCACAAGGTATGTGCTCAGCTGAGGGAAGCCTGTCCTCATAGCTCTTATTTCCTTGAACCTCTAATTTCAGCATTATGAAGTATTTATTTGAGATTATCTTGTGCTTATTTGTGATTATCTTGATTATCTTGACCCTCTCCCTTGGTGTTTGACTGCATGGCACTATGAACCTGATGACAACCCCATTGATTGACAGCAGGTCAAGCTGGTTTTTTGACAGCCATTTCAAAATGCTTCCATGGAACCCGTGGCCTAGTCCCCTTTAAATGGACCAGTCCAGGCAAAAATAAAAATACATTACTTCCTCTGCAACTGCTGTATCCAGGTCTGGCAATCAGAAACTTGCCTGTTCATGAGATTGAGTCCATGATTTATATGGCATCACCATCCGCCCACTTGTCAGTCCCAGTGACTGGAGCACACCTGTTCTATTCACAGCAATGGAGGGGGCATGCCAGGCACTGCCTCATATGAGGCAACATAGAACACCTTTGGATGCCAGGGAACATATTCCTATAAAAAAGTTTTTAGCACTAGTATTTTGGGAAGCTGCATGCATTTTGGACTGCATTTTCTGGACAATACTTTAATGTGGCGGCCAATAAAAAGCTCAGCATGATTGGCATCATTTACTTGGGGACAGGAAGTTGCTGGCACATTGGGCACATCTTATAGGATAGAGATCCTGACATAGGGGAATGGCCGCATCCCTGGTTCCCTTGTGGTGTGCAACACACTCCCGCCCCCAGCCTATCAGAATGTTTGGAAGCAGGAGCATGTCTCTGCTACGGGGTGTGGGAGCCCTGTAAGAAAGTGAGTGAATTCTGCGTGATCTTGGGGACTCACACAGTGGGGCATCCTGAAACGAGATTCCCCAATTGGTCGACCAAGTGGACCAAACACTGGCTTGGCCAGCTCTGGAGTCTTTCGAACAAGTGGGTGTCCATTTAAAAAAAAAAATCAGCAGCCAAATAAAAAAACAAAAGGATGCTTACCCGTTGTCCCCTACAGCTGATTGGTGCTAGTCCAACAATCAGCAACTCACCTTTTCACTGGATCTCAGTCCGCGTCACAGCCCTCGTTTCCCACGCCTTTCAGAGCCTCAACATGGGGTCGGGACTGATGGAGTGCTGGGCTTGAACAGTAGTGCTGCCATGCCCTTTCCATTCATTGCAATGAGTGTAGGGGTGCTGAAGCTTGGCATGCCCCCTCTATTGTAGTAAATGGCGAGGGGGCGGCTACACCCCATGGACTAATTGTTGAGGCGGGAGCTGGCACGGAAGTGCTGGTGAACAGAGTTTGAGGCCTGGGGCGACACGGGAAGTGAGGCCTGAGACGTGTGCTCATATCCAGCGATCAGGGGAGTTACTGATCGCCACACTATTCATCTGCATGGGACAAAAGGGAAGTACCCTTTTGTTTTTTTCTTTGACTTGAATTACTTTGTTTCATTAAGGCACCTATTGCAAATAGCAGGCTGGTCTGACTTGGAGTAAGGAGAATATTGTGCATTAGAAGGCTTCCGGATGAGCTGGTGTTTCAGAAGGCCAGATATAGGCAAATTAAAAGTAAACCTTTCTTTCAAGATGAACTATAGCTGATCAGGTTACTAAATGGATAACAGAACCTTTCTAGGTGGACTTTTAGGTTCTATTATATTTCTAGCTATTATGTAATTCCCTGTTGATGGGGAAAAAAAGATCAACCACTTAAGGATGGCCAAGGAATAAGGACATATATTCGGTGCACCAGACAGCCTATAGAGGCATCCAGTAAATGGATTACTCTTGTGTATCTAAAATTCACAGTGTTTATTCATTTTCAAAGACCTATCGCAACTATTTATTTATGTAATTCAGTATATAGTCAAATGAGTAAGCACTAATCGGCTTATTGCATCGAAGCAATTTAAAGGTGTACAAAACGAATTCTCTGAACTAAGCAAGTTCTCATTATTGTTTGCCCAGATGAGGATTTTATTATGAATCAAAGTTCTTCCAATCCCTTTGCGTTGCGTGTGTATTAAATTACAACTTCTTCAGAGGACCTCTTGGTAGTTTAATAAAAAGAACAATAATCCTGGGTTGCTCTGCTACATGTGAGGCCAGAAGGTATTACCAAGCCCCAGCATGCCTTGCTGACCCAGGTCATGCCGGCGGCAAAATTAGCTATCGCCAGCTCATGGAAAAAAGGAAATGTCCCATTTCAGATGGTAAAAGAGAGGCTGAATGGCATTTTTATTAACGAAAAACTGACCAGCATCCTGAGAGACTCCCATGAGAAATTTATGATGATTTGGAGCCCTTGGGTGGAGTATTCATTCCCAGATCTGAGAGAGGCCCTGCTGCAGTGAGAAATGGCCTGCAAACCTTTCCCTTTAAATACATGTGTATATCTGTGTGTGTGTGTGTGTGTGTGTGTGTGTGTGTGTGTGTGTGTGTGTATTATGTATGTATATATGTGTATACGCCTTCTCCCCCCTCCCCCTTTTATTTTATTTATTTATTTTTTCTCTCCTCCTCCCCCCTTTCCCTCATGTTTCCCGTTTGTCTCCCTCCCCCCCTCTTTCCTGTGGCTCACCTTCCCCTACCTTCGTTGCCCATATCCCTTGGCCCCCCTAACCCCCCCCTTATACTAGGGGGGGCGGTGTGGAGGGTTCGGGGCAGGAGGAGACAACCTCCCTGCCCCTCAGTTTGAGTATGATTGGCAATTAGTTAATAGGCGCTACTTTTAAGCTGTCCATGTTGGCGCATAATTAAACTCTAGAAGCCTAAACTACCCTAAATGTTCCTTAGTAACTTGCTGTAAATGACATGTCTGTATGAACAAATGTATGAAACTGACAACTTGTGTTCTGTAACTCTTTATTTGTAAAAGAACAATATGTCATACGGTTTATCTAAAAATGACAATAAAAAGATTGAAACAGAAAAAGAACAATAATCCAAGAACAATAAAACAAAAAATACATACACATCTTTCAGGTGAGGTATAACTTCCCACAACTTCCCACATACAAGCTCAACAAATGATCTTGGTACTCACTATGTCTCCATCATGGGTACAGATAAAAGTGCTAGCATAATGAGAAGTGATAATTGCCTCCAGTTGTTCTGATATTAAGTCAATAATAAATGGTATACTATTAGTTTAATGATTAAATGATTACAATTTGGACAATTCATTGCAATTATAGAAACATAAATAAATAAAATAAATGTACGGTAATATAATTAATATATATTTAAATGCCTGTGGTATTATAAATGTTGATGTCGCCACTGTTTCTGTAGAAGCAGGAATGGAATAGTGAAGTATGTGTGCAGATACTTTTACATGAACGCACTAACATTGGTCTCAAAGCTAGTTTTAATACCTTGAGATGCCTTTGGGCGGCTTCTGCTCCTAATCCGGGGTTGGTGGTCCAGGTCACCACCTTGAGCCACCGTTTGTGGCGAGGCCAGTCCTTTTTTTTTTCTGTTTATATTGCAGAAGATGAGCTACTTGTCAGAAATTGCAGAATGTGTACAAGTCTTAAAGCGGACCTTCACTCTGAATAAGAGCCTATCTTATATGTTTCCCACACCCTGTACATACAGATTGTCCACATTAAAAATCATCCTACCTGCATCTACTGCATGTTATGAGCCTTTAAACATCCAAGATGGCGGCTCATGGGACATCAGGCAGCCTGCAAACAGGAAGTGCCTTATGACTATGCCGCTCCGCTCTGCTGACCTTTTCCTGACCCCAGCTCTTCTCTGTCTGAGCAAAGCACAGCTATAACCCGCCCCCTGTACTGTATCCCACTCTCCTCTCCTCAGTAAGTGTGATGCTTCTGAGTCAAGATGGTGGTGCCCGTATCCTAGAGTCCTGAACAGAGTTGCAGCCCAGCGGGGGAAAGAATAATAAGTAACTGACTAAAAACTTAAAATAGATTAATTTTAGATGCTGGGGAATAGTTTTTTAAGGGTTTGGGCTTTTCAATAAATCATGATGAAGGTCCGGTTTAAGTTGTATTTACACATGAAGAGGAAGAATAGAAACCATGCCCACTATTTATAAAGGGCAGGGTTATGTCAAAGCTCTGCATTGTGGCAAGGCCCGCTTGCACATTTTGACCTCACTTATAGCACAGCCTATATACGGTAAGTCTATGGGTAAAGCACAGAATGTCATAGACTTACAATGTACAAAACATAGCCCCCTAGCCCATTGTGTAACCGCAGCCTCAGTAGAAGAGGGGAGAACAATCGAGATTGAGAGTTTGTTATATTAGGATATATTAAAGGGATTATTAGAATATATTAACATAATGTCGTTGTGCTCTGAAACTATACTTAACCTTTTAGTTGATGGTCTGCCAGTTAATTACACTGACTTGTCTATTTACAGGATGTGCCATCTGCTGCTCACTCACTGAAATCTGTGCCCATCGCAGTGGCAGATGATGGTGAGTCCGAGAGTGACGAGGATGACTTGAAGCCAAGAGGTAAGTGTAACAATCTGGTGATTCTTTTGACATCCTGCTGGTGGTGCTGTGCTGCTGTTCAGTACAGTTGCAGTTTCGGTCTTGTTGGGCTGCCTTGGCCATATTCATCATTAGCTGTAGCACCTGGCTGAAAAGCTTCTTATAGCTGCCACCCTCCAGGCCAGGGAAAGCAGGATTTTGCTTTTATTTTCTATGAATTGCTCTTTAATATGTCAGTAGGCTAGCAGGCCTTCTCCGCACTGTCCTTCTGGTAGGCTGCTAGGCTCTTACCCTGTTCATAAGCTCCTATTCCTGTTCTTTGCCTGTGGCCCAGTCTTAATCTGCTCCTGCAGGCGGCTGAGAGTCCAGTCTGAAGTCCATTGTAGGTAAGTCCAATAACATTGGGGTCCCTTTGTGTCCTGTCTTTATTATGTTCTTGGTGTATTTCCTTAGTCCTGTATTTCTTAGGTTGTTTATGCCTGACCTTAAGGTTATTGTTTTGTTGTTTTATTTATGCCTTGTCTCGTTATTGTACCCGGAGAGTAAGGCCATTGTTTATGTTCATTGTGTCAGTTTTTTTGCTTTCCATACATTTTTGTGTAGTTAACCCAAGGCTCTGGTGCAGTCGATTTGGTCCATAACTATTTCTGCTTTGTTCCAGGTCTTACAGGAATGAAAAACATAGGAAATTCTTGTTACATGAATGCTGCCCTACAAGCTCTGTCTAACTGGTAAGCTAAGCGCCTCTTTGATCGTCGGCTCAAGGTAGTGGAATAAACCACTGAAGTCACTTTTGACAGCAAAGTAACAGCATGGTCATGGCAGCAGCGGTGAAGGTTACCACATTTGACAGTCACATCTACTTAGCTGCCTTATAAGACTGTTTCCAGAATGCAGAGGAGCTGATCCAGTAAGCCTGGATTCCGTTTTAGGGCCAAGAAAAAGACAAGGTGTATTAGGATGCTGAGCAGATGCTTTAAAAAAATACAAGGTTCAATCGCATGTGAATAGAAAGATGCACTAGAAAATTTAGAGAAGCTAAAGGTAATGCAATCAATATACAGCACTCAATTGCTAGGTAAGTAATTAAGCAAGCCTAGAAAAATAAAAATAACCAACTTAAAGCTAAGCAAATTCCTTAAAGCAGATAGAAAATCAAAAATCTGTCCGTGTCTCCTACTTCTTCTGCTTCTCTGCCACTTGGGGCCTTATAGAGTTCTTTGAGGGGGGCCCTAGGTATTCATTGTACTTGATATACCCAGGGAAGGAAAGATTGTCACTGATCCGTTGTCCCTACTCCTTTAATTGTCTAATTGTTTGGGGGGAGGGGGTCTATTGGAGGGCCCCCTGAAGGATGGAGTAGTTTCTTGGGACTAAAATAAAATAGCACTGTGTAAGTTTTGTGTATAATCAATAAAATTAATTGTTTATTACTTCATAAACAAGACAATCCATAACTTCTGGTTAGTATACAGCTTATTTTTCACTTATCTTATACAGATTTTTTTCACATAATTCATATGTTACAAATACAGATTTTTCTCACATATTTTTCATATAATGCATTCATATGGGAGAATACAGATAATAACACTCTTATCTGATCTTCCTTGATTGTATGGGAATCTGTGTTCCAGTTTGTAGCAAGGGAGTGTCCCTTAGTTTATAGCAAGCATTTTATCTTCAGACATAAAAAAGTTGTGCAGAGGTTTCGCAATCAAGCTTCCTCAGTGTACAGTCTGATAGATATAACATAGTCATTATAAGAGATGGTGTACTTTAGTATGCAATTACAATAAAGTATCTCATGAGGAAAAATCTTATGAAAAAAGATCAATAAAGTACTCTAAAAAAAAAAAAAGTAACAGTTCATACCTTGGTATAGTGATCTGAGAAAGAGCGCTTGCTTCTCTAATTGGTGGGGTCTGAAAATTAGTAGATAAATGGGATGTTTAGTATGATACCTTTTAATGAGTAGAATATAAATAAACTTGCTGTCAGCTAGGGCTAGGTAGTTACCTTTAAAATGACAGTTCTCAAAGTATGCCAGGCGCTTTCAGGCAAATTCTAGGGTCAGGTCGTATTGGCTAAAGAAAGAAAAAGCCCAAGTAAAAGTGAAATTAAGTGGCTGGTATATGTGATTATTGTATAGTAGTCTCCCTGCTGGTAACTACCTAGCCCTAGCTGACAGCAAGTTTATTTATATCCTACTCATTAAAAGGTATCATACTAAACATCCCATTTATCTACTAATTTTCAGTAGATAAATACTTTATTGATTGATAAAGTACTTTATTGATCTTTTTTCATAAGATTTTTCCTCATGAGATAATTTATTGTAATTGCATACTAAAGTACACCATCTCTTATTATATCTATCAGACTGTGCACTGAGGAAGCTTGATTGCGAAACATCTGCACAACTTTTTTATGTCTGAAGATAAAATGCTTGCTATAAACTAAGGGACACTCCCTTGCTACAAACTGGAACACAGATTCCCATACAATCAAGGAAGATCAGATAAGAGTGTTATTATCTGTATTCTCCCATATGAATGCATTATATGAAAAATATGTGAGAAAAATCTGTATTTGTAACATATGAATTATGTGAAAAAAATCTGTATAAGATAAGTGAAAAATAAGCTGTATACTAACTAGAAGTTATGGATTGTCTTGTTTATGAAGTAATAAACAATTAATTTTATTGATTATACACAAATCTTACACAGTGCTATTTTATTTTAGTCCCAAGAAACTACTCCATCCTTCATGGGGCCCTCCAATAGACCCCTCCCCCCAAACAGCCTTATAGAGTTTCCTATCTGAGGAGCTGAGAAGCGGGACTAATGCCAAATGAGCTTTCACTCAGATTTAGCTGCCCTGCAATAGATCAGGTGATTGTAATGCATAGAATTTTTACTTTTCTTACAAAGGTGACAATTTCCCTTTTTTTCTCGGCAGCCCTCCTTTGACACAGTTCTTTCTAGAATGCAGCGGTTTGGTGCGGACTGACAAGAAACCAGGGCTCTGCAAGAGTTATCAGAAGCTTATTTCTGAACTCTGGCATAAGAAGCGGTAAGTGCAATTTTTTAGTTTTAGAGACCCTAATGTAAAGCGGTTACTAAAGTGGCGCTGCACTTTCCCTGGGATGTCTGTCCCTGTGAGAGGGATGCCATTGCCTGCTATAAGATCTCACACCCTCGCACTCACGTCTCTGCCATCTAGGCATCTAGGTGAGAAAGGGATGGGAAATTTTCTTAAAAAGGAGGAACTGGATTCAGCGATATGTGTTGTCGCCCCTTTTCCCCATGTACCATGTGACCAAAGGCGGTCAGTAGGGTCTGCTGGTTGAGAGCGGTGCGTGTTCCGACATCAGCCTCTTTGGTTTACGTGGGCACACAGAGGGGGCCACTAAGGATGCATGGTTGGTCCTTCTTGTATTTTAGCCACTTTTCTTGGGTTTACCTAGGGATGGGCATCCCAAATGGAGATGCCCCAAGACAGGGATTCCTAACCTTTGGCTCGCAGTTGTACAATCCTAAGAAAGGTTGGGGACCCCTGCCCCAAGGGGTGTGGGGGGCACAGCTCCCTTGAGGGCCGCTTTTGTGTTTAGATCCTCTGAGCATGTATAAGCGGGTTTGTAAAGGACTAATGCTGACCTTATTGTCATATAGTTGGTGAGTTTTTTAGTCACATGATGGAATGGAGTCTGGCCAGGCTCCCGGAGGATTTGAGGAATGCCAGGCTTTGTTTTGCTGTGCATACTAGGCAGGGAGGTTCTGTTGACGGGTAAATTTTGTGTGAATAGTTTATGACTTTTTAATAATTAGAACCAGTATACTGATCAGATCAATGTAAAACAGTAAATGTGGGACACTTAAAGTCCCTGTCCAGAAACACATTAACTTCCTCCCACCTAATCCACATTGGGAACAGTGTAAAATGAGCCAATTCAAAGCATCTGAAAATCTATATAATAATATATCTATATAATATGTAAATACTTATGTAGTCTAAGCAAAGCAATATTTGGGTCTGGGCTGAGCTGGGGCTGGCATGTCATGAGCATGCTCTGCTGTGGTCAGAGATGCGGGACCCCTGTGGTTTGCCATGCTCACTTGCACTGAGAAAACAAAAGGACAGAGTGGCTGTTAGTCCACTTTTCTGCATGGTACTAGAGAAATGAAATGTAAGGAAGGCAAACTTTGGAGCCCTGCTACGTCTTCTATCTGGTGCTGCCGGAAATAAAAGAGACGCACAAGGGACAGGCATCAGGTGAGCTGTTTGCTGCCTAATTATTGATGCTTACACTATCTTTAAAGTGGACCAAAACCCACCGCGATCAGCTGATCGATTCCCTCCCCCCCGGGCATCCAAACCGGGATGCCCCGCTGTGTTAAACCCACCAGGTTGCCCCATACACTTACCTTGTTTCCTGGTCCAGCGGTGCATGCCACGAGCCGCATGCTCGCTATCCCTCTAGCAGGGCGCATGCCAGGCATTTATGAATGGGAGGCTTGGGCACGCTCCCTGTTCGAGGGTAGGGGGGAATGTGGCCGCCAGCGCGCTCGGAGCCGTTGGCCTTAGACAACATGACGTCAGCGACTCTGAGCACGCTGATTGGACGAGCAGACACACATGCGCCGTAGGACCGTAAGAGGTGAGTTGCATTCGGCAATCTGGGGGGTTTCACATAGCGGGGCCACGGACCAAAACCCAGGTCAGACAAAATCCTGGGTTTTATTCCACTTTAACAGGTTGCTGAAGCAGTTTGTCAGATGCTCAGAGCATTTTTAGTTCAAGTGAGATTTTCAATGTGGTACTTATTTGTTTCCTACTTAGTCCTAGTTATGTGGTGCCATCAAGTGTGTACAATGGAATCAAGTTAATCAATCCTTTGTTCCGTGGATACTCCCAGCAGGTAAGGACTCATGTTAAGCTATGCAAAACTTTAGTTTATAAGGCTCTTTAAAGATCAGGGAGAGTCCCATCCTCATGGTTTTTTTCAGGACACACAGGAGTTTCTCCGTTGTCTGATGGACCAGTTACATGAGGAGCTGAAGGAACCTGTACCTTCTGAAAGCCAGGATCTGGAAGAAGAGGAGAGGGAGGAGCAGCGAGAGGCAGAGCGAGGCACCACAGAGGATGACTTTTTGTCCTGTGACTCTGGAGGGGAAATGGGTGACGGGGATGGGGGAGGAGGCTCTCTGTCTGAGATGGAGCTTTTGATTCGTGAAGAAGCTGGAAGGTCCATCTCTGAGAAAGAAAAGCTTAAGGAGAGAAGGCTCTCGTACTGCCACCGCAGGACAAGCTCTGAACAGGCAGATGAGGATGCTGATGTGGATACATCAATGATACCTGGTGAGACCACATTAAAAAGCAAAACAATTATTTAAGGAACTGTAGAGAGCAACATGGTTTGTGTTGGAGAGTTAGCCAACAGTTATTTTAAAGCAGCCAGAGAATTGTAATCTGGATGTTGCATATTGATTGCTGTATATTTAAATCTGAAGTAAAGATAGATTTTAGGGTCTGCCTTTAATTTGCAGTTGTTGCAGTTGACGTTCCAAGTACAGGACCTATCATTCCACATATAGAGTATAGCAGACAGCAGGTCTCTATTTTAAGATGCTACTGAGTACACTGAATGGCTACAGAAATGGGTGCCACCCATGGCCAGGGTTGTGGACAATGGCTGATGTCTGACAGCAAAGATATCAACTGCTTCTTTGCCCTATGCCTCCTGCTTCATCATTTCTGCAGCTCAACCAATCTGTTGCTATTAGTGCTTCTAATAAAATCCACTCAATGGGATATAGAGCACAGTGGATAAAAAATGAGGCTTTACTGCTTTCATTAGATCTTGGATACTAAAACAATAATAAAACTGCTTTATGTAAAACAATGTCCAATCTGCTTGTTATTCATTCCGGATGCTCACCATCAGATATAGTTGCCTGTAAAGCATAAAAAATCTAATTACCAGCAAAGACGGAGCTTCCACTTAATGTTTAAAAGTTCTCTAAATCACTGTTGTCACCTAAGCGTACCTCGGGTGGGTACTCAGCAATGTTCAAGGATGCACCAACAGTCGCTCTGATAGGTCTGGTATATTATTGCAACAGTAAAACATTATTCTTTCTTGCTTCAAAAAGTGCTTCAAGCCAGTGACCTACTTATTTTGGTAACATTAGTCATAAATATCCCCCCTCACCTTTGGGGTACTTGGTTGCAACTGCTTGTTGCTGAAACCTCATGGTGTCAAAAATTCATTCAATGTGCGCAGACCCACCACGTCAACCAATTGCGCTTACCTAAGAACGTGGGCTTTCCCCTTTTAAAAGAGTGGAAGGCATCAGGACTAGCTGTTGTCACTCCTAATTTTACATTGGATGGATTTGGGAGCTTTGGGTAAAATACTGGTGTATTAATTAGTGGGTGGATAGGGGGCTGGGTGCTAAATATTTCTGCCCAGCTTAAAAGATGATTGGCATTACTATAATAATTGTAGTGAATAGCTGTTACCTACTGTAGATCAGTCATTTCCTTTTGTGTACATTGTGTCCATTGTAGATATTAGTAGCTGTAGCTTTGACTGACATTTATAGCACCTACTTTATGTCCTCTTATTTACCTGTACATACCCGATCCCTGCAGCTAGATCCAGTGCCAACTTCCCCATGGGCAGATTTTGGACAGCTGCTGGGCAGAATCCTCTTCTATCTTCAGCAATCTGTTTTGGCCTTCACTTGACTGCAGGCCCATGTCCAGTAGGATGCAATAGTTGTGTGGTGATGTCATCCTCTGGCTTATTCTATAGCCAAGTGATGCTCTGTTAACAAGCAATGGTGCCTACTGAGCTGGACTAGACTGCCCAAGACATAAGACATACCTCCCAACTTCTGAAAACGTGAAAGCGGGACAAGCCATGCACCCGGCCACACCCCCGTCACGCCCCGGCCACACCCCCGTCACGCCCCGGCCACGCCCCCGTCACGCCCCGGCCACGCCCCCGTCACGCCCCGGCCACGCCCCCGTCACGCCCCGGCCACGCTCTCCAGCTCCAGCAATGTCGGCTGCCTTCACCCCTGCATGCGTACGTATCCCCAAACCAGCATACCGCCCGCCCCCCCACCCCCGTGCGCCCGCCCCACTCTCTCACCCCACACGCCAGGAAGTTATCTTCGCGCCGGCGTCATTGCGGCCCTGGGCTGTCACAGCACAGGGCGTCCCGGGACATTTGGTAATGTTCCGGGACCGCGGGATCCTTCTCAAAAATCGGGACAATCCCGGGAAAATCGGGACAGTTGGGAGGCATGCATAAGAGGATCCCGCTCAGCTTGTGTTTGGCAGGCGGTGGGCAGATGTCCTAAATTTGCTTCTGAGGACTTGTACCAGGCCACAGGACCATAGGTGCTCTTAATTACTAAAATGGGCTGGCATGCCCAATCTTATTATTTTTTTTGTCATATTTATTTATTCAGTGCAAGGTAGCTTTGTGGTAAAGGATGGTACAACTATAATTTATTAACTCTTAACTTATTGCTATTTGCTCAGAACCTGACAATGAAGCCTTCATGCACTGCTCATCTCGCTCCTGCAGCCCTCATCCTGCCGACAAGCACTCCAAACTCTCAAGCAGTCCTCCTCGGTCTAGCCCCATGAGAACAGCACATTCTTATGTCTTAAAAAAAGGTAACTATGCTGGACATAATTCATGGATTAGTGAAGTCCCCACCCAAGCTGTTCTTGACATAACATTACATGCCCAACTCTTTCCTCAAGTCTCACCACCAGGTCATGTTTTGTGGATTTCCATTTAGCTGACCCCATAGCTCTGTCTGAGCTCAAGTTACTTCACCTGTGTCACTGGGAAAGCTGTAAAACCTGGCCTGTTGGTGGGCCCTGAGGAGAGCCTGGCCTGTTGGTGGGCCTTGAGGAGAGCCTGACCTGTTGGTGGGCCTTGAGGAGAGGGTTGAGCATGTGTGAGTCTAATATACATATTTTAATATAAAATGTCAAAACATAAATATGGGGCTGCCATTTAGTTCTGCATCTATCATTTGACAGTCGACAGCAGGGGTACTCAACCACTTCTTGTAAAGGTCCATTTAAAGGCATCCAGTGAGTGTCTGAGTGAAGGGCTGTCGCAGGGGGTGGATAGTTAGAAATCAGCATACTCGGGGAGGGGCTATAGATTCCCCAGGCAAATCTGAAAAAGGCGGTTGCGGTCTTATTGGGCACTGAGAAAAAGCTAGAGTCTTTTTTTGGCCCCACAGAACCTACAGCTCTGGCCAGCAGCCAGCAGCACAATGCTTTACTCCCCCCTTGCATTCTGCTGTGTACAGGCATGGACTAGGGCCCAAAAAGTTTCCGGCAAGAAGCTGTAAAGAAGAGGGATGGCTATACAGAACAGGAAGGACAGGGATGGATGGAGAGAGCTGGGAGAAGGGATGGATGAGCAGAACTAGAAGGGCAGGAATAGGGGGTAGATGGCCAGAGCTGGAAGAAAGCGTAATGGATTGACAAACCTGGGAGGCCAGGGATTGGATGGGCAAAACTTGGAGGACAGGGATGGATGGGGCAAGGCTGAGTGGACAGAGATGGATGGGGCAGAGCTGAGGGGACAGGGATGGATGGGACAGAGCTGGGGGGGGGGGGGGGGCAGGAATAGATGGGGCAAAGCAGGGGGGGCAGGAATGGATGGGGTTGAGCTGGGAGGATGAGATGGTGGGACAGGGATGGATGGGGCTGAGCTTTGGTGGGGGGATTTGATGGGGCAAAGAGAGATAGAATGCTAGATGCCAGGGAGCCATGACACTGGCAGGGAAACTAAGCACTACACCGCCAATCAAGAAGTAGCTCTGAGCACCACAACACAGAAGCAACTGAGTGCAGGGCTGTCAGGGCAGGGGTCCGGAAATCTGGAGCCAAGGTCTGCCAGTTAAGTATCGCTAGTCTACAGATTTGTGATGCTGAGGACAGCCTTAAACCTTGTAATGATGTCTGAATATGGTAAATGAAATGTATATCAGGTAGTGTATTTTAATGTTACTCCTGTCACAAAGGATAAGTGATAAGATTGCGTCTGCCTGCAGCCCAGGTCTTGAATGGTGGGAAGCGCAAGTCTGAGGTGAAATTCCGCAGCGTCATCTCTGACATCTTTGATGGATCCATTCTGAGCTTGGTCCAGTGTCTCACCTGCGACAGGGTATGTGATGCCCTCTTACCTCAGCACTCTTCAGCTATAAAATGTATTCCCCCTCACCACACACTACAGCAATGTTTGAAATGACAGCATAACAGCCTGAGCTGAAAAAAAACATTTTGCGGAGCTGGGAACTGTCACATAGCTTAGCCCTGGTCACTGCATAGCACTGAGGACTATGTGGGTAAAACACTACCAAGTCCAGGGTCAAGGTAGATGGTGGGGATTTTACAAAATTCTGTCTAAAGTTGGGACCTCCAGTCACAAATTACTTTAGGTCTCTTTTTAACTATTGCCTCCTGGGAAGTTGGGTTGCAGATTAACCGGACCAACAACCTTTCGCAATTGAAATTAAAATCCCTCTTACAGCACTTAAATTTGCTCCTTCATGCACTCAAAGCTGAAACACCGCCAGGTTGAGGCCATCTTTAAGCATACCAAAGACTTCTATTCCCAGCCGAGCTTCTGTCTGGATTTAACGGACTTAACCCACAATGCACAGTGGGAGGAAACCCAGCAGCACTTTCTACTTGCAGGCTTTATGCAGGTTGATAGGGCGCCATTTTGGTGTTAAAATTGACCAAGACAGGAGTTACAAAAAATTAAGTTAATATTTAACAATATGATATGTCCTAGGGAGGGATCAGAGGTCACACTAGACTTTTTCCTGAAAAGTAGAAATACCCCTCCCAGCATCTTAGATGAGTATTTCCAGTCATGGAGGAGTATGCAATTTGCAGGAATTAAATTAAACAATATAGAGTTATAGGTGGTGTTAAAGGGACATTCCAGGGAAAGGGTTAATTCAAGTGGAACAAAACCTGGGATTCGGACTATGCTGGGCATCAATAGTCTATGCAGGGCATCCACCACTATACAGTCTCTGTTTAAAAGCTGGCATTCCATAAAATATTCTGCCAATAACGCAGATCCCTGGGGATGGCACTCGCTTGATTGTCAGCCTGGAGTGGAAGTCATCAGGGGGCTTAATTTTTAGCTTTAAATGCTGTTATGGTCCTCACATCGATAATAGTAGGGTACTGGATTACTTACAGGTCCCTGACACAGGGACACTGCAGTTATACAATCTCTCTAAGCTCTATTCTATTTTCATCACTCATCTCTCCACCATATGAGGTCTGTGACTGGCAATGTGTTCTCCAGCAAACACAGACCCAACACTGAAGCAGGTGAGTACCCTGGGGGCGTTGTGAGCTGTGCTTTACGCTCCATTTAGGGATAGACCTTATTTTGGTAGTATAGGTCCCTTTTTTGGTTGCTGCTTCAAATCTTCTCTTTTAATAGACAGCCTGCATCTGTTAGTAAGTACATACCATAATGATTAATATTTATATTGGGATCAGGTTTCCAGTACCATCGAGACCTTCCAGGACCTGTCTCTGCCAATCCCAGGGAAGGAGGATCTGGCCAAGCTTCACTCCACCATCCATCAAGGCACTGTCGCCAAAACCGGTACTTGTGGAGAAAACTACGGCTCTCAGGGATGGCTGACTTTCCTCATGGATTACATCCGCAGGTATGTCTTCACAAGTCACACTATCGCTAAAAAATGGGGCATTAATGAAAATCCACATGAATATGCTAGGTCCTAAGGTGATAGGTCACTTATATATATTAAACTTCCTACCGTGCAGTATATTCTTTTTCCAACCTTCTGTACTATTCACATGCCCCCAAAATATATACTCAAATAGATGCACACCGAAGCCCACATGGCATGATTTAGTGAGGCACAGCTTGAAGAGGATCCCCCCAGCAAAACCTTTAAGCTACAAGACAATTAAAGGAAATTAAAGTGATACTTCAGGCAAAGGCAATTGTTAGGTCATGGTGTTGGGCTACGTTTGGCACTGTCCTAAACTGTTTTCTGTTTTTAAACTGAAGAAGAAATGGCCGAGTTTTACAGCTACACCTTCTAATTTCTCTTCTGAAGTATGTGGCCATGGCCTTGGGTATGTGATGCAGCATAATATTTAGCATACTGGGCTTGGTCTGTAGGAGCCCAAAATCTTGCTTCAGACACAGGCATTCTCGGGGGTTAGCTGGGCTATAATAGCAGCTCTGAGAGTGCCGTTCAAGCCATCATTACAGAGGGGGTGTGGTTTCGGCTAACTCCTTGAGTTAGTATTGGTGGCCCACATCAGTGGGGTAGATGTGGAACTGTATTTCCTCATTCATGGCGCTAAGCTGAGAGGAGGTACAGCACTGGAGAAATGCTTGGCAAGGTAAGCTGCTGTTTATTTATTTATTTTTAACTTCTGCATAAAAAAAGCCCCATGAATGACCTCTGTCTCAGTGACTGGCCATGCCCATTCTGTTTACACTGATCTCAGTTTGTTTTATACCACCAGACCCGGACAGTATCCCCGCAGGGAACAAAAACGTAATATGTGTTTTTTGGGATTCTGCTTGCGTAATTTAAAGGAACGGATTACGTTAGCCTGATTTCTGCTCTCCCTGTGCTGACTGTGAGGGGCTGCACCTTTCATTCAGCCTGCATTATATTTCTTAATAAATCATCAGCAGAGCATGACTCATCCATGCATGCCTCAATGGGGTTAATTCAGAGCCAGGTGAGAATTCTCACTTCTCTTTTAGGCACAGGATTAGGATTTGGCACAGGTAAAAATTTACACTCGGTAGACAATGAAAGTAAATGGCAGTTTTCTCACCATGCTCTGATTTAACTCTATTGTCTCAGTCATTACAGAAGTGAATTTTATTGTGGGGGCCAAGAAAGATGAGTCAGCAAAAGGTAGTAGGATCAATAGAGTTTATCAAGTGTCTGACAGCCAGTATTACACAAAGTAGGCTAATCCAACCCTTTGCCTGGAATATAAATAAACTTCCTGTTCAGTCACTGCATCCCTGCAATAAAGTCTTACAGGGAAAAAAATGTTCCTCTCCTCTTAATTTATAATACATATGTTGCCTGAAGCTCTTAATGTTAGCGTAACCAAACCCCAGGACTTTTACTATCCTGGCTTCTGGTCCTTTCCTCTGGGGCACCGTAGTTTCGGGTGCCCCGCTGTGTGGACCTCCCCCTGCCCCCAGAATGCCAAATCTACTCACTACCCATGCTGCGGCTAACTGCACTTACGAGCGGCACGCGGCATCACTTGGCTGCCTTCGGCTGTACAACCATTCAGTTGTATTGGGCAGGGCCGCACACAGCCAAGAAGGGTTGCGAGTGATGGCAGCCACAACATAGACTCCAGGGTGAGTTTTGGCCCACTTTAATTATACAAGAAGTTTTGTGTGACTCTCCTCATACAGGTTTGTGGTCTCCTGCATTCCAAGCTGGTTCTGGGGGCCGATGGTCACGCTGGAGGACTGTCTAGCTGCTTTCTTTGCTGCTGATGAATTAAAAGGTGAGACTTGGCTAATCCACTTAAAGCTGATATTGCTTAATATATGTTACATAAAGATGCCTGTTAGGTTCACAGGTCTCTGCAGAGGACCATCATCCTGGACCAGTAAAGTAGCTTGTTGTGTCTGGGCCCCTGCTCACATGCTAGGCTAAGATTCAGATCTGATATTACGTGGTTATTGTGTTAGCTGTGAATGGACAAAGGCTGTATTAGACTTGTGCGTCTTTTATTTCATTTCTGCTGTACCCTGTGTAGTCTGAGACTCCAGGGCAGGCGTAGGCCCTCCCCCTGTGTGAAACCCCCCAGGTCGCCAGATAATCTTACCTTTCCTCCGAGCCCACAGTGCATGCGTGGCCGCTCCAGCATCACTCGTCTCCCTTCTCTGCTGTGCGTGGCCCCGCTGCAACTGACTCGCTGTGCATGCCCGCACACAGCTAAAGGGAGCCGAGTGATGCCGTGCGCTGCTCGCAAATGCGGTTATGGAATCCATGTAGCTGCACACCTGTGCCATGAGCTCAGCGTTTTGGGGTGTTTTACACAGTGGGGCACCCCAAACCGTGGTGCCCAAGGGGGAAGGACCAAGACCAGGGTTAGGGAAAATCCATGGTTTTGGTCCACTTTAAGAAAAAAATACCTTTTCCTCTCTATTGTGATAAAAGGCGACTGCCCTAAATTTCCAAACCTGTCCAACTGCTTCTAGCATAAGTTTGCATTTGGTGACCAGGGTTGTGGCAGTGTTTTTATCTTTCAATATTTGTTTCCTTGTAGGTGATAACATGTATAGCTGTGAGCGCTGTAAAAAGTAAGTGACCCCTCTATTGTGTTTGGTTTATAAATTGTACACACAAAATAAAATACATAAGCCATGGATTTTTTCCCTTGCAGGCTGCGAAATGGTGTGAAATATTGTAAAGTTTTACGGCTTCCTGAGGTTAGTCTTTCTAGACACTGCTATGATATAAACCCTGCTATATAACCGCGTGTGAGTCAGGTGGGGGTATCAAATGATGGACGTCAAGAGCAACTAAAATGTAGAAGTTACTAGCCTTTAAAGGGACAGTCCTGGCTAGTTAAAAAGAAACCAACCTCCCTTGCCTTCCAGTCTGGAGACTCCACCCCACATAGTTCTTCTGGCCAAGGCGATCCATAGAGCAGTAACATGCCCAAGGCTGAGCACCAGGCCGCTGTTGGCACCAGACCTGTCAGCACTGTAACTTGACTGCTGTAGGACTCCTGTGAGATTGAGTTTGGTGGCAGGCAGGTAAGTACTCTTTGTTTTAAAGTGGAAGTCCAGTGTTCTCAACCCTTACCCTCTCTTCTTTTTACACTGGCGCTGAGACAGAGCAGGCGGTTATTAAAATAGGAGGCCTTACCTGCAATCCGGTATCCAGCACCATTCCCTTGGCAAATTTAGTACTGTACGAGGTAAAGTTAGACAGGCTGCACAGTGCGTCACCCCCCTCTCTGCTGTGTGCACACCTGTCCGCCCATTCACTTGTATTAGTGGGTGGTCACAAGCACAAAGCGGGGGATGTAACTCTGTGCACCCTCTGTATGGCTGTTTGTAGTGCCAGTGGCCGAGCAGGTTTTTCCCGGACAGGTAAGTTATTTTATTTGTTTAACATCCCGTTCTGTCCAGGAATGGGGGGCGGGGGCTTCCAATTGAGCCTGGATAGCGTCTCCAAAGGAGAATTATAAAAAATATTTTTGTAAAGGTTGAGGGTGGTAAGTAGAGCGCCATCCCTTACCTGGTGACATAAATGTAAACCTGGCATATGCAGGCTGAGATTGTTAGTTGCATTGGGCAGAGCTCTGTCTAACTCATTAAATTATTGACAGTTTTCTTTCCTGTAGTGTACTTTTTTCTGCTCACTGTATTTATTCCTTCTTTAGATACTCTGTATACACCTGAAACGCTTCCGGCATGAAGTGATGTATTCCTTTAAAATCAGCAGCCATGTCTCCTTTCCTTTAGAGGGGCTAAACCTGCGCCCCTTCCTGGCTAAAGAATGTGTGTCCCGTATCCCAACCTATGACCTCTTGGCTGTCATTTGTCATCACGGGACAGCAGGAAGTGAGTATATGACATGATCTGAGGTAAACCTGTCGCTTTCAAGCACACATAAAGGCTCAGTGTGCATGGTCATTAAAGCACACACCATCCCCTACCCGTGATCCCCATTGGCTTGGTAGTGGTGCTGTACTTGCAGCTTGGACGTGCAAATAAAGGACTTAGTGTCGAAGAAAGTGTTTTATAAAGCCCAACTCCAGCCAAAACATGTATTTTGTTTTTTGTCAGAGTGACAAACAGATGTGACCCTTCTTCCTTTCTGTAAAAAAAACAAAAATGAAATGAAAGTTTGTTAAGCCCAATCAAATGTTACAGCTGTACCCCAACTTCCTATCTGTAAAGACTAACTAAATGTTACAGATGTAGCCTCACTTCCTATCTGTAAAGACTAACTAAATGTTACAGATGTAGCCCCACTTCCTATCTGTAAAGACTAACTAAATGTTACAGATGTAGCCCCACTTCCTATCTGTAAAGACTAACTAAATGTTACAGATGTAGCCCCACTTCCTATCTGTAAAGACTAACTAAATGTTACAGATGTAGCCCCACTTCCTATCTGTAAAGACTAACTAAATGTTACAGATGTAGCCCCACTTCCTATCTGTAAAGACTAACTAAATGTTACAGATGTAGCCCCACTTCCTATCTGTAAAGAGTAACTAAATGTTACAGATGTAGCCCCACTTCCTATCTGTAAAGACTAACTAAATGTTACAGATGTAGCCCCACTTCCTATCTGTAAAGACTAACTAAATGTTACAGATGTAGCCCCACTTCCTGCCAGTAAAGACTGAATGTTAAAGATGTAACCCCACTTCCTGTCTGTAAAGACTACATGTTACAGATGTGACCCCACTTCCTGTCTGTAAAAATTAACCAAAGGTCACAGATGTAACCCCACCTCCTGTCTGTAAAGACCAAGCAGGAAGTTAACTACAAATGACATGGGTGTCACTGGTGCATGAACCCTATATTATCTGTTGGACACCACCATTTAGTCTTGATGACACCTTTATATTTTCATTTAAATTAACGATTAAATTCATTTCTTTGTATAGCAACCATACAAAAAATGAGGCTAGATCTTCACAGAGTTTTCACTGTTCTTCTTCCTATTCTATTCAAAACTCAGAAGAATCACAGTTAGGCTTTGTCACTTCTTACAGTTGCCAGTTGCATCACATGCAGTGTTTTAGATTGAATTCCACTTAATCTTGCATCTTAGTACATTGTGAAGTGATCATTACAGTTTCATTTTTGCACGGTGGGGGGGCTTTTTTGGAAAACCTGCCCTTGGTGAGGGCTATTGCTAATGTCCCAGTCATGTTTCAGGTGGTCACTACATATCATACTGCCAGAATGTGATCAATGGCCAGTGGTACGAGTTTGATGACCAGTACGTCACCGAGGTTCATGAGACGGTGGTTCAAAATGCAGAGGCCTACGTCCTGTTCTACAGGTGATTCCAGAATAATGATGTCTTGTCTAGATGTTACAGTATATTACCATTTTAGGTTATGGTGTTAGAAAAAGAATCACATTAAAGGGATTTTAGCCTACTTTCTGCTCTCCTCATGCTGGCTGTGATGGTCTGGAGCCTTCTTTATATTATGTGATTATCCTTAAAGAACTTTCTCTCTTCTGCTGGGTTTCCCCATGCATGCTTAAATTAAGAAAAGGCCAGTGAATGACCCGGTGGGCAATGGAATAGTGATGACATCCAAAAGGCAGAGCGTCTGTCACACGGACCAAAAAACACATTTTTATCTCACATCTCCTGAATTGCTCCCCCCAGGAAGAGCACCCTTTGCCAATTTTTATTGCTACTACTTTGCTCTAATCCCAGATAATGATGTATTTTTTAACTGTAAAGCTCCACCTCCTGCATTCATTTCTACTGTTTGTGTGGCAATGATGTCATTGCCACACCTGCCATCTAACTTCTTACAGAGAAGGACAGCAAAGAAAATCAGCGTTCCAGGATACTTCAAACTACCAAAATTTCCATTTTAGGTTCTACACATTAAGAAGGGAGTATGGGCAGGGGCTGGGGCCAAATGTATTTTACAAGTTCAGTGGGCTTTGGTCCGCTCTACTGCTGATATCTATCAGCAGTGAAAATGATAGAGGGCACTGTGTATAAGTCAGCAGAATAGAGCGGGTTGAGTAGGGTTCATGCAGGAATTTGCTAGTGCTTGAAGTGCTAGTGTGTGAAATTTTCAGCCCCTGATAGCCAACATGCAACAAGCAGAAAGCAGCCTTTACCTGGAATGCCCCTTTAATAAATCAGAAAAGGCCCTGATTATAAGGTATGGAGAAGATCACTTACTGAAGTCACTTGGGGGGAATACTGAATTGCTATGCCCAGCAGTATTTAACATGGAGCAAAACCTGAGGTTTTGACTATCCTGGCTTTTTGTTCCGTGCCCCAGGGGCATTCTCAATTAAGCCCCAGGTCACAGCAACCGGCTTTGATTGGAAGAGTTCTGGCCCGCTGTAATACTATAGAAAGCCTAAGTTTGGGATAACGGGTTTTGCCCCAGTGGCAATAAAATGTGTGCTGCAGAAACTTGCATCCCACCTCCCTTCTCTCTGCAGGAACACGGAAGAAGCTAGCTTGACCTCGGGCTTTCTGTAGCATTAAACTCGATTGTAAATTGGGACGTTCCATAGAGACCAATTCTAAATCCTTTTCAGACTTTAGGATCACTTTGACACTTATAACTTGTTTTGTTAAAGTGCACCTTCAATCAAAAATGACTGACGATCCACTTTGTTTTCAGCCAAAATAACAATTATGTCTATGGGTCTGTCCCATTCATGTGTCCCATGTAACTACCAGCAGACATTCAAAATGAGTTCACATTGTGCAGTGGCGCTGGAGCTTGGGAGAGGTAAGTGTTCTGTCTGATTGGCTTATTGGTAAACAGTGCAGGATATCCAATTTTGGCAATTCTCCTTAGAGTTGAGTAGCATATCATAAGTGATGTTAGCCTTAACAATAAAACAAAACCATTAAAAACTCACTGAGTTTTATTTTAAGCAATTTTAGCACTCTTAGACATGTCCTTACCCCGGGACAGTAGATCTATTATTAAGATTATTAATCTTGTGCTGAAGACAGATAAAGATCATACATTGTGAAAAAGTTAACAGTGAACAGAAAAGTAGGAGGGAGATAAAAGAGAAAACCGAAGGGGAGGTAGGAGGAAGTCAACTCACACCTTCAGGGCTGCTTACATACTTGTTGTGGTTGTGTGGGAGATTGCCATTATTGTTCACATTTGTAATGTCCTTTAATCAGAAAGAGCAGTGAGGAGGCGGAGCGGGAAAGGCAGAAGGTTGTCTCTTTGGCAGCCATGAAGGAGTCTGGTCTTTTGCAGTTTTACATCTCCAGAGAGTGGCTCAACAAATTCAACACATTTGCAGAACCGGGACCAATCAGCAATCAGAGCTTCCTGTGCTCACATGGAGGTAGGTCAGTTTTCTTGGTTGCCATGTGGTTAAGGAATACTTATAAGTTGCAGCTAAATTACAAATGTACATGGGCCCTTGAGAGTAACTGGAAACCTTTGGTGTATTTGAGACTGTATATTACATAGTCATATCCAGGTTAGGGAGAGACCCATGTAAGGTATTATAAAGGGATTAAAAAGGCCAAAAAGCCCTTTATTAAAGGTACAAGGCAGGCAGAATTTTCTTAAAACAGTATTTCCCTAGTCCATGCCGTGAAGGATTATAGATTTTTCTTTGCAGATATCAGAGCTATGCATATACATCTCTTTACACTCCTCAGCCCTACCCAACGCTCCTAGAAAGCAACTAGGATGTACAATGCTTTGGTATAGCTACGTTTATACAGCCACCTGTGGACATGTGTTTTGTACTTTTTTGGTCCTCATCGGCATACATCTGATGTGATAGATAGATGGCTATATGGGGATTTGGGTTTGGTAGCGCCAAAACATTATCATAAAAGATATATAAAGTGATCAGAGAGACCAAAAACTTTCACAGCAGCCATCAGGGCTACAGATGTAGCAGCTTACATGGAAAGCTGTACATGCCTGTCCCTGCCATGTTATTGGTCAAAGGCAACCAACTCCAATGTTAATATCAGCAATGTAATCTTCCACGGACCTTGTAAGTTGCCAAAGCACTCAATCCAGCACAGTTGATAAAAAAAAATGCCCCATGTTGGGCGCCAAATCTCATTGCCAAGCTAGCTCTCATGACAAGCAGCACATGGACTGCATCCATTCAACACTGCAGCCAAAGTGGAAATAACATGGGCTTATTCAAAGTAATTGGGGTACTTTAAGGATGCAAACAGCGCTAGTTACATTGCTGTTGTAGTTATTTAACTAATCATCTTCAAGGCATTCTGAGTGGGTCTGGCACAAATTAAAAAATATAGCATAGCTCATTTGCTCAGGGAAGCCTCATTCTGCACCACTACCTGATTGGTATCAGTGCCTTCATGGTATAGAATATGGCAGCAGGTCCATTCTTGCACTGTGGGATTTCCCAAAAAGCATATTTCTCTAGGTCCAGGTATCCAATACTTACCTAAGCTGGATCCTGGGCTCCAGTACCTGGCACCCCCTTCTGTTAAGTTCATTGTAATGTTGTCAGGGGGCAGCTCCAGCAGTCGAGTCGGATGTCTGCAACTGGTTGTATTAAAGACCCAGAGGTAACATCACAGGAAATATCAGGTGTTTTCCCCATGTACTAACCATGGCTGTAAGTGGAGGCTGAGAACCTTGCTGTTATGTTATTAAAGGGCAACTGCAGGTAAAGGTACTTGATACACCATTGTATTGGGCTACATATGACACTGTCCTAAACTTTTTTCCGATTTTAAATTGAAGAAGAAATGGCCGCGATATTGGGGTTTACAGGTTCAGCCAATGACATTCTCTTTTTCATCCCGTCCCCCAATCAGATAGGCAGAGTGAGACAGGTTTGCTGGTCCCTCCCTCCTCCCGCCAGCCCTACTCCTCCACCAGATTCATCACAGATCCTAGGGCCACGACGAGAAATCATAAGCTGGACCTGTAAACCTCAATATCTTGAGATTTCTGCTTCAATTTAAAAAGGGCAGTGCCAAATGTAGCCCAGTGCAATGGCAGTATCCGTTAATTGGCCATTTACAAAGCAGTTCTTGCCTGCCACCACTGGAAACCGTGAATTGGTGTGTTCATCCTTTGTGGCTGCTTTATGCTAAATATAATTTTCATTGCTTTCTGTCTAGCGCTAGTAACTCCCTGATCTCACTTGTTACCAGGAATAGCTCTGTCTTGTATGTCCTTTCATGTGCACACTCCATTCCCTGCTTTATATTTCAGGAATTCCTCCTAATAAGTATCATTATATTGATGACCTGGTGGTGATCCTCCCGCAGAGTGTTTGGGAATATTTGTACAACAGGTAACCCTTGTTTCACTATTTGTAATATGAATGTTGAGGTGCACTACCTTCCTACATGCAATGCCTAAACCCTATCTCCCTTCCTTTTATTCCTCTTGGCCTGCACTGTCTCTTTTTGTTTTGATTTCTCTTTTTTTCTTGCATCTGACTTGCATCTCCCTTTCTGTCTTTACTTTTCTTTTTTGTATTTCTTTTTGCCCCTCTTTCTCACTAACCCCTATAGTATTGTTGGTATCAATTGATATCAAATTCGTTTTCATATTCAAGTATACAGTACTGTCCTGCTATGTGAAATACTCTTGATCACCTTGTTTCCTCACCTCACGGTGAATGCACGGTGTATGTGCCTGTCCTACTTCAATTAGCTTTCTAAACCGCTCCTGCGTCAGAGCAGCTTATTATATTATATATTATAAGCTGAATAGAGATTAGCTGCTGGCCACTATTCTTCAGCTGTGCCCGGCGTGTGTGGGTGCATCAGCCAGAGGGAAGCAAGGGATCATGTGCGTAAACAAGGCAATCTGACAGATTTCACACAGCAGGGCATCCCATATCTGGATTCCCCAGTAGGAAATCGGCTGGCCCTGAAGTCTTTAAAAGGCTTTTGTTCCACTTTAGTAGTGGTCTGATCACCAGATGATAAATCATTATATTTGTGATCAATCTGCTTCTGATGAACTAAGGGCTCTTACTCTGTCATCCCATTTCCTCTGTTTCTTACAGATTTGGAGGGGGCCCCGCTGTGAACCATTTATAT
The DNA here is from genome assembly GCA_027917425.1 of Gastrophryne carolinensis. NCBI lineage: Eukaryota > Metazoa > Chordata > Amphibia > Anura > Microhylidae > Gastrophryne > Gastrophryne carolinensis. Next base: position 202,026,237 of record CM051235.1, read on the forward strand.
GTGTGTTCAATATGTCAGGTGGAAATCGAAGCTTTAGCAAAGCGCAGGAAGGCCGAGATTGACACGTTTATAAAGGTAAGACGGCAATAATATCTGACAGATACTTTTGTATGGTCTCCCTGTGTCTACTGGGTTTTTCTCTAGGTCAGGTGTACCCCAAACTTTCTTATAAGAGCCAACACTGAGAAATGGGTCAGGAGCCACCTCTTACGTGAATATACTGTAGAAGCCTTATAACCCCTATTGAACAGGAAATTGGAAATTGGAAACTAGTCCAGACTAGCCTATTTCAAATAACTATTCTAGATAACAATGGAATGAAGGACTTGAAAGTTCAGCATAACATAACCTACCTATAAACTCCTATAAAAATGAATGAACATAGTGCACACAGATCCACCCCCCCCCCCATATCACCAAATTCATAAGCAGAGAAAATGTAATATTGAGTGCGCACAGAACCCTCAGCCGGTGCGGAAGGTTACCACACCCAGTTTACCAACTTCAGTACTTGTGCATGTCCCTGTAAAGCGGAACAAAACCCAACCTGGCCAGCCTGGAATCTGAATTTCAGGGCCATCCACCGGGGAAAGGTGAGGTTTATTGGGAGATCTGGTGGGGGGGTTCACAGGGGGCTTTCCAAATCGTGATGCCCCTGAGGCAGGGAACAAAACCTGGGATAGTCTAATTCCCGGGTTTTGTTCCGCTTCAACACCATGCCATGTGCCCCACCTAGCCTCAACAGGGTGCTAGATTTCCACAAGTGTTCTAGTCTAGCAGACAGGCTGTGAGCCATACAGCAGCGAGACACATGTGGCTCCTGAACTACAGGATAGGGATCCCTACTCTAGGTGTTCAAACAACAGCTATATTCTGGTTACATTCCAATGTGTGTATGTGTACTATTACCTGGACTTTATGCCCTATCGAGTTAATTGACTGTAGCAAAAATAAGATGCCTCAGGGATGCCTATAATGTGCTCTGCTTACCTTTTGCTGACTGCACTGCAATAGAGGTTAAAGGAGCACTATCGCGAAATTGTGTAATATTAAAAATCAATATAAACACATTGGCTAATGAGAGGAAGGGTCACTTATACACCCGAACTGAATAAAACTCCCGCCAAGCTTGTGGTTTTCTTCTCCTGGTTGGAATAAAATCCAGGGGTGACGGGTTTAGTCTATGAGGGGTAACAGAACCTGTCACCCCAGATATCCTCTTCCTTCTTCTTCATCAAAATAAAAAAACAAGCCTGGCCGGATATTTCTTGATGCCCGGTGTATAAGTGACCCCTCCACTCACCATCCAGCATATTTATAGGGATCTTTATTATTGGGCCATTTTTCGCAATATTGTTCCTTTAAGAGTCCTGGCTGTGAAAGCACACCTACATCCTAAAATTAAAGACTGTTCCTGGTGGAAGGGCCTTCCATTCCTTACTGCAAACCTGACCCAACCCATCGGCTCTCTTCCTTATAATAAATAATTAAGCTCAGGGGACTGGGAGCCGCAGCAGACTCAGCCCTGTGGACACTCCTCCAATGGATGCTCCAGTGGAACGGTCTATCCACCTTGATGCACATTGTGTTCTAGTAATAGAGACTATAGGGGTTAGATGTGCATATGTATGTCTCACTCTGTGTTCCAGCCTTACTACAGATGCTGAATATGCAAATGATATTGCTATTCTATAAAATGAATGAAATAAGCTAGCAGCAGTGGACGAGCTGTATGTTGCTATCATCTGGGAAATCTTATCTTCTCCTGTACTTGTGTTGTCTCATAGCTGAATAAAGCGTTCCAGGCGGAGGAGTCCCCCAACGTTATCTACTGTATCAGCATGCAGTGGTTCCGGGAATGGGAAGCCTTTGTCAAAGGCAAAGACAATGGAAAGTATTATTCATTTATATAACACTAACATGTCCTGCAACCCTCTACAAAATACAAAGAAACCTGAACATCCAATTCTAAATCCAATCCGTCTAAAATAATCTCACATTCTAATGCCCTTAGCACACACAATGGACCATTTTTCTAAGCAGTAAACAATCTACTAAGTATGCTGTGTGGGAGGAATTGGACTAACCCATGGAAACCATTACAGACATACTGTAACATACAGGCTCCCTGTAGTAACCAATGTGCTGTAAGGCACGAGTAAATCTTATGGTGCCATTCGCCCACCCATCGTATGTCACCAAACATGTGATTCACCCAAAAAGATGAGTCAAGAACAGGCACAGGAAAGGGAAATTGGGGCTGTCATAGCTCGTCTCTGCTTCAAACAAACTGGTTGTCTGCCATGCTGCCCAACCTGGTGTTTATACCTGATGAGCTGCTGAACTGATACAGTTGTGTTAAGAAGCAGCACAGGCTTCTCAGACTTTTATGTTTTTGCATGTGGAAGTTCTCTAAAAAATTGCAGGTGCACAAGCGTGTTTTGTGATGTATCAATCAAATTCAAAGTTAAAGGGATTTTTCATAAAAAAGGTCTAAAAAAAACATAAACGGCAGCTTACCTTGCC